>OZ012636.1:45585346-46785346 GCA_963942525.1 Ptychoptera contaminata | reverse complement strand
CAAAAGAAATTTTGGATTCATCGGCGCACGTAGCATTCTATACTTTTAATTCTGAAGAAAACGAGTGGGAGAAAACGGATGTTGAGGGTGCATTTTTTATATACACAAGGAACGCTGAGCCATATCACAGTATTTTTATCAATAACAGATTAAATACAAATTCACTTGTCGAACCAATAACTGGACAAATTGAATTACAATCTCAGCCCCCATTCTTACTCTACCGTAACGAGCGTTCTAGAATCCGTGGTTTTTGGTTTTACAATAGTGCAGAGTGTGATCGCATTGGAGAGCTTGTCGGCAAAATAGTTAAAGATTGTGAACCAAACGCAAAGCAAATGGAGTCATCAAGTGCTGTGACAGTCGGCGTAGCCAACGTTGATATATTTACTATGTTAAGTAAGGCTCAGGAAGATTTTAACAACTCGCTTGCAACAAATAATTCAACAAATCAAATACAGCAGCCGCAACAATTGCAACAACAAAAAAATAATGAAACAAAGAATATACCGGTACCGACAACTGACGTAACCTCTCAAAGTGTTATGAATTTTTTTGCTGCAGCAAAACCAACAGCAACGGAAGTTCCGCTTTTTCAAAGGTTGTTATCAAATTCGGTGCACGTTGATCAACTAGAAAAACAACAATTAATTACACCGCAAGAGAGTGGAGGTGGCGGTGCTATTAGTAACAGTGGAAAACCTTCACCGTCACATCATAAATCTTCCACCCCGCAAACTACAAATAAAAAATTGCAAAATACAGTAAAAGCAACATCAGCGACGACGCCGGTGACAGTAGGATCAGCAAAGCAAAGTGGCAGTATCAATTTAGAAAATGGTTTATCGTCAATGAGAATCCAGTCACCGAATCATGGACAACAGGAATTAGGCACTTCACCGTTAGCAACATTTTTAAATACAAATAATTTACAATTTCCAAAGGGATCTGGACGGACAGGTGTAGGGCTGACGAATCCACAATTAACTGCATCAAATGCAACAGATGTATCAGACATTGAATCACGGCAAAAACCAGGGGGTATACATCAACTATTAAAAAAGTCAAATGAAATATCTTCACCGAGTGGTGCATCGTCTGCGAATACGTTAACTCCAGGAAAACCTGCACTCATGCCACCCACAATGTTTTTATCATCATCTGGTAAGTGTGGAAACACAGGCGGTAGAAGCGGAAGTCGTAACAGTGGCACATTACAATCGTCAGTGATGGAAAATAATCAACAGCATCAGCAACAACAACATTCAAACACTGCTGCAATAAATGTTGCCAGCACATCGTCATCATCTTTACACCAGGAAATTAATTGTAATCAATTGGAACCATTAACACAGAGCCAATTGCTCCAAGCAATGCAATATTTAATTAAAAATGATGCTGATTTTATAAAAAAATTACACGAAGCATACTTGAAATCATTTACGGAAATGGTATCCCTCTAACAATTACATAACATACGAAAAATGTTCAATAAAGTAGATGCTAAAGAAGAAGAAGAAGAGGATGATGATGATGACGATTATGATGACATTGATGAGGATAATAATGATAATGAAGAGGAGAACGATGGTTATGAAAAGATTCACAATCATGAAAAATCACATAAACAAAAGCTGCATCAACATCAGCAGAAACAACATCCGCAACAACACAAAAAAAACCATCGTGTTGACTTCAATTTGCTACTAAATACAGAACAAACAATAAAGATGCAACAAATAAGGAAAAGGTACCATCGAAGGAAATAGGATTAAACTAGAATATTTTAATTTTTAAAAAATTATAATTTTTTTTATTGTTTGCTTAAAATTTTCATTTTATTTTTATGTTTTAATATAAATTTTAATTTAATTTTGTCTCATTATTAATAGTTTTTTTTCTTTTGAATGTTTTTAATAATTTAACGATGTAAGGTTATGTTATTGCTTTTAAGATTTTATTTTATTTTGTTTTTATTTTTTTGATTAAATAAATATTGTTTAAAAGAAAAACAGTTAAAAAATATCAATTCCAAGGTATAAATTATCGAAATGTCGCCTATTTTAATTTACAATAAAAAATAATTTTGTTCTTTGTACTTTTAGGAATAAAAAAAGGATAAATTTGCAATTACAATAAGCGTGGTTTTTGTCACGTTTCTAAGCTTAAATAGGGGTGTATTTGTGTTTAATTTTGATTTTAAAATTCTGTTAATTGGTTTAGACGAAACAGAATCATTTAATTTTCAACAGAGATTGTACAGTTTTGTTATGTGATAAATATTAATGAGCAAAAAAAAAAAGTTCCATTATTATTCCATAAACGAGTTAAAAGATATGTTTACCTGATTTTGCTAAGCAAACAACAGAATACAAACTTTATTTTAATTAAACAACAAAAGTTGCTTAAAAATATAATATTACTTATTTTTAAGGTTATATTTTCTGTTTTTTTTTTCTTATCAATTTATTTATTATTATTATTGAATATTATCTTTCTAATTGTAAACAAAAAAAAGTTTTTCTTGCGAATAATTAAGATACTGATCGGTTAATTTAAAATAAAGAACACCTGACTAATAAGTCGATCCTGAAGAGTTGTATCCCCGTACTATTATTGTTTTACTTTGTATTTGTTCTGTAATTTATTTTGTATTTTTCATTTATTAAATGTAATTATGTTTTTATGTTAAATACAATTTGTGATTTATTGTTAATGACAAGAGACAAAATATATAAAAAGAAAAGAAAGAAAAAAAAATGTTTCTAATTAATTTTAATCCTTAAAGGTCCTCAGAGGGTCTTCTTCCTTAAAGGTTTTCTTTAACGTTTGCATAATAAATAGAATTGGTTATTTGAATATTGGCTGAGGTTGTTATATTGGCATAAATTCCAATAGCAATCACATAACAGAAAGCTTTAGCTAATTGTTCAAAGATGGCAGCTAAAAGATTTTCAATAAATACAATTTTAACATTTGCTAGGTTTTTTATCTTAATTTTTATTATTACAAAATTATTATGATATTCGAGATATTAATATATTATCATGATGAATATACTATTATTAATTATTTAAAAGTATTTTGTTTTTAAATTAGAAGTCAAGATTTTGTTATTAAAATTTTCTTTCAATTTTTTAGATCATTAAATAAGCCAAATCCAAAACAAAAATCTATAAACAGCGTGACTTGATTGACAGTTTCTTTTTGTATTTTCTTAGTGAATCTGTCACCATTTTTGTACGATGAAATTTTTACTAATTAGCGATTAAAAATCCTAAAAAGACACTTTTATTAAATAGGTAATTAGTAAAATATTACTAAAAATCAATCAATCAGCTGTATACCCTTCAACTATACAATATAAAAAAATGATGTAAGATGTCTTGCTAAAATTTGGCAAAAAGTAAAAATTCTAAATAAAACAATAAAATAAATATTTTAATTATTTATATTATTTGAAATTAATTAAATTTACATAATTTTTGCTTAATTATAATATAATATAATGACTAAAAATATTATATATATATATATATATATTTATATAAATTGTATTTAAAATTATTTTTTTTTTACATAGTATTACATAATATATTCATAAAGAAATTAAATTAATTTATTTTCAAATTGTTTAAACATTCAGAAAAAAAAACACAAAAAAAAAATAATTATTCTATTTTATTTTTAATTTTAATTTTAAATAAATAATTTACAAAATATAAATTTTAATTAGTTTTTATATAATTTTAATTTTGCTTTAAAAATATTTTTATTATAAATTATTTCGTTAAGTTTTTATTAATGTTATAAATTGACATTTGAATATATATATATATGTTACAACGGCTGTTAAATGTTTTTGTATCGTTTTCGTTTGTTCATTGTAATGTAATTTCTATTTGGATCAAAAATGAAAGAATATAAATATGTAAGGAGGCGGAAGACACTTTTTAATAATTGTAAGCAAAATTAATTATTTATGTGTTTTGTCTCTTAGTAAATTTAATAAAAATGTTTTTTATTTGTTTAATTATTATTATATCACAATAATTTCTTTTTTGTGGTTAATTATTATTATTATTTATTTAAAACATCTATTTTGCCGTATAATTACAGGCGTTTAACCACAGAAAAAAAGTACATTATTAGGCACTAACGTTAATCAATTATTAATTATTATTATTAATTAATTACTTTCTTTTTTTTCTTTATTTATTTTTACATATTTTTTACAAAATTAAGAATATTATTTTATTTATATATTTTTATTAAATTAGGCATCTACAGATAAACATTATTTTGTATGGAGATTACATAATTTATTATTTATATTTTCGTTTAATTATTAATTAATTTATTTTTTTATTTATTCATTACAGTATTGTCTTTAATTGTTGTGATATTTGATAAGCTTAATTAACGCGTACAGTGTTCAATAGTTTACTTTGTAAGCGCGTGAAAACGATCAATCATATTAATTAAAGCAATACTGTTGCTACAGTTACTTGTCATTACTCAACTTATGACGTTAATTTATGCAATAAAAAATCGTTTTTGCTAATAATAATACTAATTATTATTATTATAACTCATTGTTATTAATTTTTTCTGTCGGTTTTATTGATTTAATAATTTATACGTTTGTGAAAATAAGGCTTTAAGTTTTTTAAAAAAAATAACAAAATGATTTAAATTTTAAATAAAAAGAAAAAAATAATTTTCACAGCCTTTTGCTAGTTATTTTCCATGTTTTTCTATTTTTATTTTTAATTATTATTTAATGTATTTGCAAATTAACAATACACACACCCACATACGTTAAAATAACGTTTTAATAATTTTTAAACGAGATTATTAAGATTATGCAGCAAAAAAAAAAAGAGGCATTTAATTAATGAGATGAATAAACAATTATTTCAATTGAACGTCATGGATTTATTATATTTCATTAAGGTGCAAATTTTTTTATTGATTTAGTGTTTATGTTTCTGTTTGCTTGCAATTTATTGAATTTTTTTTTATTAATTAAACGTATATTAGCTAAGTGTAAGCTAAGTGTCAATTGACTTTCAAGTTAAATATAAAACCTCACAAATGTTAATTTTCTCTCAACAAGTGTTTAATTATTCGTTTAGTGTAATAACACTTTATCATTAAATTACAGTGAAAATTATAATCATTAATAGTAATTAATAGATTAAATAATTTTTTTCATATTATTTCAATTGCTGCTTTAAAATTTTGGCAGTTAAATTACGAAAATAATAATGTATTTGTTTATAATTTGAAACAGAAACAGCAACACGATCTGACCAGTCTTATTAAAAATAATTTTATTTATTAATATAATTATGCAGAAAAATATTATTTTAAACAAACATGCGATCAAATATAAGTGTATTTCGCGTGTAAACATAAATCACCTGCAATCGTATTACAGAATTACTTTTTATTATTGTGTGTTTATCTTTAAACAATTACTATTTTAATTGTTTTACATAACTTAACGTTTACATTAAATGAAATTATTTACAAATTTAATAAAAAATAAAATAAAATATATAATTAATTAATTTCTCACTCGCTTTCGCTCTAATATTTACAAGTTTATAATTAGAATTATTATTATTAATATTTAATTTTTTTCTTTAAATATAATAATAATTATTTGATTTAGTCTAGTTCTCTTTTAAAATTTTTAATTTTTTCCATCATCTACTTCTCTTCGTCTTCTCCTTTTTAAATTTAAGCATTTAAATTATTTTTATTCAATCGTTATTTTTTCGGACTATAAACATATTAATCTGTGAGAACCAAATGAATGATTAAAAGGTTAATTTGTTTTGTTATTATCTTACATTCCATATGAATTTGATACACCGCTACCTGTCCAATTGGCTGATACTGGATTTATTATTTCTTTATCATAAATTTTATCACATGTATCTTTTTTACATTTATTATTTGTTTGTAAACTTAAATTAATATTACGATGTGTCCGTTTATCGTTTGGACAACAACCATTTGTCTCTGTATTTATTGGCTTAATTAATGGATCGTTACAACTTTGCGGCAGTAAACTATATTCTAGATTCATTAATTGATTAAATTTCGCCTGTGTTTCATTCTTTTTATCACTATAATGATAATTACTTGGATTTTGTAGATAACTTGGATGATTTTGTATTTGTTGATGTTGATGTATATTCTGATTGCTATTTGATGAAATTGTTGATTGTGTAAAATTTGTATCCATATGATTGTAATGCTTTAACAGTGGTGAACTTTTAATGGTTTGTGGATGATGTGCTGTTCCATATGCCTCATAATCGGTTGCTTTCCGACTACTACCACTAGGACTGCCTAATTTCGATGGTGAATCAATATTATCCGTTTTTAATAAATGTATCGCTAATGCAATTAATAAAAATAATATTAAAGCGCCTAAAATTGGTACAGCGATTGTTGCCACTTTAAACCACATATCATTACTGTTGAATATCGGTGCATCAGGTTGTACAGAATTATATTCCGAGGTTGATTGACGTTCTAATATGTTTGTGTCTTGTGCATTATAAATACCGGTACTTTGTAAATCTGAAACAAATAATAAAAAAATTAATAATAAATAATTTAATCGTTTTTGTGAATAAATTTATGATAAAAATATATATATAAAGAGAGTAATAAGTAACGCCCACATACATTAAATGTGTGTTAATAATAATAATAAAATTGTCATTGTCACAACAAGTCAAAATATTTAAGTCGACTTTAAGTAAAATTTAAAACTTGTTTTTTATTTAATTTAATATTTTTATTTTTTCTTTCTTTCATTTATTATTAAGCATAAACTACTGTAACGAACTAGTAATTTAATTTTCTTTAATAAATAATTTATTATCACCACTTTATAATGTTATTTATATATTTATTATTATAATATTCAATTATAGTTTAATTATTTTATTTTATATTCATTACATTAAAGAATGACAATTTTTATTTTTTGTAGCAAAAATACTTTGCTAAATATTACTAATGATCCTTGTCTCTACTGTCTAATATATTACAAAATAATTATTTGAATATGATAATTAATTATTTTATTAATAGAAAAGAAAAGAAATTATCCCATTTATCAAAGAAGATCGTGATCTTTAATTTAAATACACAAATCAAAATCACATTAGTAAATAATTTATAAGATCACAGAAAATAAATTCACAATTTTTTATAATAAATAACTTTAAAAAAAAAAACAAAACGTATCATATTACAATCGTATTAAATAATTAAAAGATCATTATCTTAAAATTAAGAAAATATAAAAATTTTATTAAATTTATTACGTGAACATTTTTTCTTGTTTTATTTAATAATTTTGCTTAGTGATCGCGATCGTGATTGTACGTTAATTTTATTAAATAAATATTTTTCTGCTGCAAAATTGATCATTTTTTATATAAAATTATATTGAAATAACGATGGTTATCTTATTATTTTAATTGATTTTATTGGCTTGTTACTGTTGTTTTTTCTTTTTGTTGATCTTTCGTTGATTAACAGAAATTCTATGTACAAAGAAGAATAGTTTTTTTAATAATAGTTACTGCTTTGCGTAATTAACATAATATACAATGAATAATATAAGAAAACTGCGATCTTTACTGTATAATTACCGATAAAACCATTAATTCTCATTGACAAATATTTTTATAATTTCTATGCTGAAACCAATATACAACGTATACAGTGCTTGTTAACAAGGTTATTGTATTTTATTTTAATTAAAATAAATACAAAAACGCGTACACACAACAAGATAATAATGACATTAATTGTTTTAAATACTTTAAATTTGTTTTAATTAAATTAAACAACGACAAACAATATTTTATTTATTTATTTTTATCTCTCTTAAGCAATTTTCTTTTCATTTATTTTCTATTTTTTTTGCATTAAAAACAGCGAAAAATTTTTTCAATAAGCAACAATAATAATGTTAAAGATGACAGACTTTAGATTACAAAAAAAAAGCATAAAAAACAATTCAAAAAGTAAAATTAATAAAAAATAATATTAAGTCATGTAAGTTTTTATTTTTAATAATTTTTTGTGTAATTAAAAAATTTTGTTGAGTAATAAAAGAAAGAAAACGAAAAATATTTAATTTTATTAATATTTATATTGTTTAGTCCAGTGTAGGACACACAAGACAGTAAAGACGCACATTATAAGTACATAAAGCGTAAATTGTTGTCATTGTCGTGTTTTAATTAAAATTAAAAATTATAAAACAAAAAAATGATTAAATAAAAAAACGAAAAGAAGACAAAATGACATTGTTTTTTGTAAAACGTGAGATGAAAATGAAGAGAAAAGAAAAAAAACCCTTTTGGTTGTGTTTTTTTAAAAATTTTGTAAAAAACAAAAATCTAAAGAACAAAACATGTTGCCGATGCTATATGTAAATTCATAAAAAGAAAAACAAGAAGATAATGAAAAAAAAAAATTAACTTTAAATTAAGAGAAGAAATAATGCAAAGAAATTCGCTGTCTAAAGAAGAAACTGTATTTAACGTTGTGCATTTAACATGTTTGCTTATAAATTTTATGTTTTTAAATTAAAAAAAAAAACAGAAATGAAAAAGGAAAAATTAACAGGAAAAAACACATAATCAACGTGTGGTGCAGTAATTTTTTTTTTATTGAATCTTTATGTTCTATTATGCTGTGTTTTGCTGTTTTTCATCTTTTTTGCTACCTTTATCTGTGTGTTTTTTTTTCTTGCGTTGCTTTGTTAAATTATTTTACCGAGAATTTACATTTAACAAGTTTAGTTGTTATGATTTTTGATTACATTTTTTATTTTTTGTTGATAATTTCCGTGTTTATTAAAATATAAAAATTATAAGCGAATATAATTAACCGGAGACTCATTATACGCTTACTTTGGTTATACAAAGTTTATTGAAGGAAATCATTATCTATGTTTGATTATTAACTAATATTCTTGTCTATACGGATTATTACATCCTTATGCCTTGATTATAATTACGCCACAAATTCAAAATATGCCGTGTATCACAGCCTCGCCATTATAACTCAATGTATTAACTTTTATATGTTAAAAAGTGCTGCCTGTTGCAGCGCTTTGAAGTGCAGCGTCATTATAATCACCAAATTATTACGCTGATTTTTATTTATTTTAAATTTAAGTTTAATAGTTTCCGTTAAAATTAATATAAAATAAAATATCAGCACTAAGCAATGAATTAATAGAAGCGGCTACTCTTTAAAATTTCGCAACTTAAATCGTTATTTGATAATTTTATAAATCATAAATTATCCTTATTATAATTTATCTAAAAATCAGTAAATGTAATCATCGCAGTAAGTGGACTTTATAATTAATAAACAAAGAAAATTTCTTACAGCAACGCATTTGCAAAAATAATGTCACTGCGCATGTAAAAGTTACTTTAACGACAAAATCCTGTTGCAATTATAAATTTTTCTCTTTTGTTTGTTCATATTCTTTTTAAATTTATATTTATACGAGTTTTTTTTCTTTTAAATAATAATAAAGAAGAAAAACATCAAAAACACACCGAATTTATTTCTGTATTTATTTTTTTTTTTATTAAATAAATTTATTTAAAATTTATGACGCACCATATAATTAATATGCAATTTTTTTTTTTGGTCATTTGCCTTGTTACTTAAATATAGTTTTTTTTTCTTTTAATTTTATTTTACATTGCATCGTTGTTTGCTGAATTTTTTGCGTTAAATTTTTAATATTTTTTTTTATTATTATTGAATGAGTAGAGTGGTGTTCCTTAAGGCTAATTATTATTTTGATTTGTTTTTGGCTTTTTCTTTTGTTTAATCACACAAGCGGTGTGCTTTCTTTAAGTGACTTTTCTTTGGTCTTTTTTGTTTTCCTTTGTAAGCCGACAAATTGTGAATTTAGAGTTTATGGTAATATTAATGTTTATTGATCTATAGTCCTCTTTAGTTAAAAAAATGATAAAAAAATAGGCGTTTAAGTGATGAAATTAAGTCACTCGATTTTAACCTTAAAAAACGAAATTATTAATTTAATTCAATTTAATAAACATCGTGTGGATTTTTAAAACAAAAGAAGTTAAGAAAAGACCACAGATTATCACATCTATCCATCAACTAAGTCATTATTTAATTTTTTATTATTATTATTATTATTAAGTTTCCACAACCAATTCAATTCAATTCAATTCGATTTAATCCATTTTTTTAAATTTTTTTATAGCATTTTAATAGTGTTTTTTAGTTTCTTAGAGTTTATTTTGACATTTATTGATCGTCTATAAAGCTAATGCCAAGTAAAAATTTACATAAAATATTTGTTTCGGTTTATTATTATTATTATTATTATATCATTTCTTTCTTTGTGTAAAGTGTTTTATTATTATTATTATTATTATTATTACTATTTTTATTTTTATTTATCCGAATATTTGTAGGGCGGTGACAACAGTGGCGCGATTTACATGTTTTTTAATTTTTATATTTACACAAATTTGTTTGTTCATTTTTTTTCTATAAAATTTATTAATTTAATTTAATCGTTCTGTTAGTAAATAAATTGTTTATTATTGTTATATTTTTTTTTTTTTTTAAATTTTATTTTTTCTAGTGAATATTTGGCGACAAATGCGTGGCACACCCGCGAACATGTATAGCGATTGTGATGTTTCTTTTTCCTTTATTTCGTTATTTTACTTTTATTTATTTTTATTGAAAAGATAAATTAATGAGAAAAATATAAAAAATAACTTGACGGATTGATGCTATTTAGTAGCTAAAAAATAATAATAATACCATTTGAAATTCTTTTATGTTTTTGTCATCGTTGTTTTTTCTATAGTTTATTATCTTAAATTGTTAAAATTGCAATTTTATCGTTTTAAATAAAATTGTTATGAATAAATAAGAAAAACAGGGACAACGGTTTCATTGTGTAATAAAAATTGTGTTGTACAGTGGTTTTTTTCAATAATTGTTGTTCATGGTTTTCTGAATAAAAATATATATTTAATGATTTCAATCATTGATGACCCTTAAATAGGTCAACATTATAAGTGTTTTTAATAAAACTATATTTATATTATTATTAATTGTAACTAAACAAAAATATTTATTAATTTAGACATTGTTCTGTGTTTTGCAATAATTTATGCCTTGATTATAATGACGCCGCACTACAAGCCACAAATTCATAATTTTCAAAATCTAACGTGAGCCACAGCCGAACCATTGTAACTCAGTGTATTAACTTTCATATGTTTAACCCTCTAATGCCACAATTTTATTTCGAGTCGGTAAAATCGCGGTAAATCAATGCCCGTCTCTAGGCGGACTTAGTAATTAGTGGGTTAAATTTGCTGCCTGTAGCTGTGGTAACTGGTGCCGTGTCATTATAACCAAGGCATATGTTTAAAAAAATAAATAATTTAAACACTTCAACAGTTTGATAATAAGTAACATTTTAAGTGTTTACATTTAACATTTAGCAAATGTTTAAACCAATTTTAAATCAATAAATAATTAATTAATAATTAAAATACAAAATTATTAATTAGACAAAATAAAACAAAATTAATATAACATTTTTGTTTAAAAAAACATTAATTATGTTAATCGTATTAAAGTATTTAATTCATTATATGATTATTTTTTTTTTAAATAATTAATTAAAACTCAAAAAATGAAAATAATAATAATTTTTCTAATAAATATGATTTATTGCTTTATTCATAGAAACAAAACAACATCTATCAAGTGGATTAAAAATGGAAACAAAATTAAGAAGCTATAAGTTTATGAAAGAAAGAAAAAAATCAACAAAAGATTTTCTATTCAATATTAATTTAATTAATTTTAAAATTCAAAAAATTAATCATTTTTTTTCTTTAAATAAAAGGAATTAGGTTAAATAATCTGCGATAATTTATATAAATCAGAATACAAAAATAAGAATAAAACAGTAGAGCTTATTGTTTTCGTATTAAAAAAATAATAATGAATAATTATTGCTTAGTCAAGTCAGGTCGTCGTCGTCGTTTTTTTTATTATTAATTATTAATTTTATTTCATAGAATTTATGTTTATTTATTATAATATAATAATAATTATTTATATTTTTTTAATTAATTATATAATAAACAAATAAGAGTGTATAGTAACAACAATATAATGTGTTTTATTTGATTAAAGATCATAATAAGTTCAATTTATTATCATTAATATTATTTATTTCTCAATAATTATACAATTTTTGTGAGCAATAATTAAACTGTTATGTTAATTTTTTACAAAATTAAAAATATTATTTATATTTAAGTAGTATACTCGGTAATTAAAAACAAAACAAAATTAAAATAAAATCAATTCAATGTATAGTATTTACTGTATTTTATAATAATAAAACTGTTATAATATTTAATTCATATATACATTTTTTAATTAAAACAAATTAAATTTAATATTATCACTTATGGTTATCATTAATGGCACAAGGTCTTTAAACAAGACAAACTATAAAACAGAAATTTAATTTTCGCTTAAAAAACTACAAATTAAAAAAAAAAAATCGTAAAACAAAGTCTTATATATATATATATATATATATTTCCTGTACAGAAGTAGTTAAATTATCTAATAAAAATATAATAAAGTAAACTATTTATGGTGAACAAGTATAATTACTTTATAATAAAAATTTATTATAATATTTTAATTTAAAAAAATAAAAATAATAATTCTGATAACAAAGTAATAATAATAATAAACTAAACTAAAAAAAAATTAGTAACGCCTTAAAACGCCTTTCATTATGTCAACATAAACAATAATAATTAATTTTTTGAAATTTAAATTATAACGAAAATTTAATTATTAATAATATTTAATTAGAGTTTTTAAACATAAACATACATATTGGTTATTATGGTAAACAGAGGTAACAACAGCAAAAAACTAACATATTTAATGCCTAGCAAATGTGCAAATGTGCAAATATTTTTAATTTTATTTTAGCGCCATATAATAATTTTTAAATTATTTTTTCTAATTATAAGTATTGTTTTTTTTTTATTATTAAGAATAAATTTTGCTAATAAGTTATGTTTTTTTTATTATTATTATTATTATTGCAAAAAAAAAAATATTTTTTTCTAATTTGTTTTAATTATAATAATAAAATATATAATTAAATATAATAAATAATAATAATATTAATAAAATATGCAATTAAAATTATATGTACTTGTTGTTTGTGGTTATTTTTTTTTTTCTGTTTGTAATTTGTTGTTTTCGCTCTTTTATTACATGCAATAAATATTTATTGATTTATGAATAGTAAATATATAACACATAAAAATATATAGCAAAAAAATAATAAAACACTGTGTAACTAGTTACATTAATTAATAACTGAAAACATTATAAGTTTTAGTTATTATTATTATTACAAAGCTGTTTTTTATATATTTTATTTTGACATAATATTTCTTTCTTATTAAAATTATTAATATAATTTATTTAGGTGTTTTTCAAGCGTCTGTGCAAGGGTTAACTTATACCTTACTCAGTAGTTAACGAATATTTAGATAGCACTTCTGTAGTTATTTTATCAAAAATCTTTAAGAAAAACTAGTTAGTGTAACTTAAACACGTCTAAGTACTCAGAATAAACATGCAAACATACAGGTGAAATAAGATCTGTTTTCTACATTAGATTAGTTTATTTCGAAGAATAAAAATAAAAGCATAATAACAGCAATAAATTTTCACATTTGATCTTAATTATTTTTTTTAAATAGAATTTTACTTTCTAATATCTAAATATGATTTAATTTTGTTCAATGATGCAGTCTGTAAATTATATTTAAATTAATTTTTTTTTATGGATTAAATAATTGCAAAATTAATTAATAATATAAAAATTAATTATAAATATACACATATATGTATATAAGATGAAAATTTACATAAGAATTAGAATAAATAAATAAATTAATTAATAAATTTTAATTTGTGTCAAATGTTATCCCACGCTCAAGATTTTTTAACTAGACAATTTAGTAAGGCTAGAATTCTGTTTTTTTTTATGTTCACAATCTCTCTCGTAAAGTGTTTTTGCTTTTATTATTATTATTATTTCTCTACACATATTTTTAGAATTAATTATTTAATAAAGAAAAATATCATAATGAATGCTTTTTTTGGTTGTTTACTTTTTTTTTTAATTAATTAATTTTGTTTTGTTTCTTTATTAAAACAAAAATTATACATTTGCTCTCTGACTTTTATTTTAATTTAATTTTTTCATCTTCTACTTCATTATTCATTATTTTTCGTCTTCTCATTTATATATATAATTAATTATACTTTTTGGGTGATGAATTAATAAATTTTTATATATATTTTCTTAATGCTATATGGTGGTGAACTGTTGTTCGACCTCTTTTATTACTTTAGAGAAGAAATATATTTACATAATTCCCAGTGAATAGATTTTTCTATTTTTCATTTTCATATAATTAATTAATTCAAAATAATTAAGTAATAATTATTGATTTTTTAATTTTTTGAATTTATTTTCATTTATCATTATTATTAGCTAAGTATTAAGAAAATTTCATTGCATTGTGGTTTGCTTTCAAAAAGACTATAAATAAGATTTCTTAGAGAAAAATATTATAAGTAATCTTAATTTTACCGAAATTTAAAATATTTGAGTGTATTTATTGCAATGTTAACAAAAAAGTCAACAATCGTTAACTGATAAAGCTCAACACCTGGAATAAATGATTAATTAAATTATTTATTGACCAATAAAGAAAATTTAAACATATTTAACAATAATATTAATAATTTTATAAATTAATAACTTTTCTACTTTGCATTGTGTGTTGTTATTGCATAAGAAAAAGAAGGTGAAAAAAAAACAATAATATCCAAAAAGCGACTAAACAAAAAACATCATTATTCAATTTTCCATACATTAAAAATTGATTTTAATCATTAATTTTATTTCATTTTTCTACAATTTAGTGTTTAAGAAATATATATGTACGTTTTGTTTTTCAAATTAAATTTTGTATTCATTAAAAATGAATGTAAATTGGTGATTTGTCTTCGATTTATTCCTTTCACTATGTGTATATATAAATAAATTTGTAGTTATTGTAAGATTTGTTTATTGCTTCTATCATTTAAGAAAAATAATAAATTAGACAATGAATTATGCTATTTTCTACAGTGAATAATCTGTAGCAACTTTCACTGTGTAATTTTTATGTAAAATAAATTATTTATCTATTGAAAAAATTACACATAAATAAAAAAAATAATACAATTGCTAGAAGCTAATTCACTATTTATTTGTTTTTCATGGTTTTTTTTCTTCTATAAATAATGTAACAAATACTAAATTTGTTTCAAATAAACATCAAATTTTTGCCTTGATCTGTGTACTTAAATTGATTAATTAAAAATGAAACAAAAAAGTAAAAAAAAAAATGTTAATTTTTTTATAAGATAAATAACTAAGCATATTTCTAAATCGACTTAAATACAAACCACATAATAAACCGTAACAAATCGATTAGCAATAAATAACGTATAATAAATAAACTCTAGAAAAAACGAAAGAAAAGAAAATAAGTTTATAAAATCAGAAGAAAAAAAAATACACAAACTGTTGATAATGATCAATAACACGATCATTTTGTCAATTTTGTATGTATTTTTAGTTTTTCTTTTTCAAATCGAATTCATCAGTATACTGTGTTCAGAAATAATTTTTATACTTTTAGACGAAACGTGCAGTGCTTATGCAAATAGAAATAAATTAAGATCATTTTATTTTCTTATTCCATAGAGATCGATTATAAGTGTTATTATAGCTGCTGTTTTATTTTACTTATTTTTTATATGTAAATTAAATCGATCATGCTAACGAAAACCTCATAAATTCATCACCAATATAAATTTGGATAAAGATTATTATCTAAATATAAAAGAAAATAAATATATATTCAACTTGGTAGTAGAGAAATTAATATAGATCAACAATCAATTATAAACGATCGCGATCTTTAATTATAAAATTTTTATAAATATTCAAAAACAAAAATCAATAATTAAAATTGTGTTTTTTTTTTTTTGGTTGTATTATATAATTTCTACAAAATATCAAAACTATATGTAAATAAATAATTAAAATGATAATGAGTATGATGAAAACAAAAAAAAAACGAAGAAAAAATTTTCCGCTGTGACTGTTATGGTTGTTTGTTGATCGTGTTGTCTTGGCTGATTGGACGCGTTAACACACAGAAAATTGTTATTTCTCTTAATTATTTCAAATAAATAAATAAATATTTTTTTTGTTAATTGTCAAATTATTCACAGAAAAAATAATGATAATAATAAACGATGACAATCATCATTAACAGCGAAAAAAAATAAATAAATAAATCCAAAACTTAAAACTGAAAATGATGAGATAAAAAATTATATGAAAAATCCACTTAATTTAAATAAATAAATATTTTTTTTTTCCTTTCTCTAAAAATTATCTCTGTTTTAGTTTTAATTTTGTGTTTTCCATTCGTGAGAAATTATCATTTTTAGTCATTTAAAATTTTCGTTTTTAGTATCTTGTTCGCGCATAATTAACAAGATCTTTATTATTATATTTTTTTCTGTTTTTGTATTTATTTTAGTTAAAGATTAAAAGTCTTTTTAATTTTTTTTTTTTTGGAATTAAAGATTATAAACAAAACATTAAATGAAAATTTTTTGGTTATCGAGAATATTCATTTTATTTATTTGGAGCTTTTTTTGTATTTATTAGTAATAACAGTAGCAGCAACTTTTAATACAAAGTTTAATTTAATTAAATCTTCATTAGCATATAAAAATAGAAAAGATTAATTTTATTTTTCAATTTATTAGAGTAATTTAATTTAATGATGAGATGATTTTAATACAAAAATATTGCTAAAAATAATGTAAATACTAAGCACAAAAATACGATAATCATTAAAAAGCAATTGCTATGTTTTTAGATTAAATAAAACAATTATATGGTTTAATTATTATTGTCTTTCTAATGTAAAAATATTAATTAATTTTTATCTTTTGCAATATATTCATGGAATAGTTAAAAAATCCACGTAAAAAATAATTAAATAAAATAAACTTGACTAAAACCAGGTGGTAAAATACGTTTAAAAAAAAAATAACAAAGGAGAACTCATAAAAATAAATCCAGTAATCCGCGCAAAAAAAAATAAAAATTGAACATTATTTACATTTAAGCCAAGTTTATATATATTATTTATAAGTTAGACAAATAATTTGGCGCCACAAGGAATAATAATAATGCTATAATTTTGTTATAAATATTAAATGTTAGCCAATTAAAAGTTAAATATAATAAATATATTTTTTTCTATTTGATTTGTAATAAAGAAACATAAAAATAAAATATAGAAAATTAAGGCTAATTTGATTGCTAATAGCTAATCCATTTTAGCATGTTTTTAGTTTACCTTTTTGCTCGTTTTCTTTTTTTTTTTCTATTTAATTACTATATTTTGATTGAATTAGAATAATTTTTTGTCGGTTTTTGTTATTTTTATTGTATTTATATTAAGCTAATTAAGTTTTTCTTTTAATCTTTTAAATTATTAATAATTAGTCAAAAAAGCAATGGATTTGCCGGCATAATATCATGTGCGCGTACAGGTGTAAGTGTTTGGCGCCGGTTTTATTATTTTGTTTCGCAGAAAACTAACAGACGTAAACCAAATATACAAATTTATTAAGGTTTTTTTTTTATTTTTGTTGAATCTTAATGGTTGATGGTTTTGTTTAGATTAATTTTTTTTTTGCACAAATAACAATTTTTTTTTTTGATAGGAAAATAAGATTTTTTAATTACTTTGTTATAAATAATAGACATATGAAAATTGTCTGTATTATCCGTTAAATATTATAATTGTAAGCCTGAAGGATACCTATTGAAAGTATTTAAATAACAATTTATTCTTGCAAAAAAAAAGAACCAGAAAACTATACAACTCTTGCTAAATTGCTAAAACATGACAGTAACTAAAGTGCTCTATTTAATCTAATTTAACAACTTGTTTTATTAAAATTATTACAATCACTTTACAATGTGATTCTTGTTTTATATAAAAAATTCTTTTATTATTATTATTATAATTTTGCATAAATTCAATTAATTCTAATTAAAATTCTTTAATTATATAAAATTTATAAATTAAAAATCGTTATTTATGTTAATGATAAATTAAAATTTAATTATGTAATAATATTACTGTTATTAAAAATTTATTTTTACTCCTGAGTACTTTGAAGCATTAATAATTGTTATAATAATAATAAAAAAATATTCTTTTGCTCGTGTTAATTGCTCTACTTTTGCGGTTTGAATTTTTGCTTCTTCATTTTTTTTTTGTTTTCTTAATCACATAAGAAGAAAGCGAAAATAAATAAAAAAATCTTATTTAATGTTTTTTGATCTCTTATTTTTTATTAATAAAATTATTTTTTTTTTCGTTTTTATTTTATTAATGTTTGCTTTAGTTTCTTTTTCTTCTTCTATTTGTTTGGTTTAATAAAAGAGTTTCCACATTTAATCGTTTTAAATTAATTAAAATTTGATAGCAAGCCAATAAAAATCATCAACAAAAAAAAAAAATAAATAACCGAAAATAAATGAAAAATAACAACAAAATAATTAATTACTTTTGTGTGTTTTTAAAGAATCTTTTCTTATAAATTTTATTTGTTAAAATTCTGGCGACCAAAATCGAGACAGAGAATTGGTATTTTTTTTTTACATGAAAAACTTAGCAAATGTACTGAGTAGAAAATTTTTATTGATTTTCATTAGAGAAATAATGTATACTCTGATGACAAATTAATGTAGTTTAGTATACCTAACCGCTACATTATAAGCATACAATAATATACAGTAAACAATTAATATTTATTTAAGTCGAAAATAAATGTATTAAGTGGCGTTATTTGTTTGTTTTTATCTATCTTGTTTGAACAAGCAAAATATATTTGTTGCTAGTAAAATCTATATAAATACACGTTGGTGTAGACAAATAAAAATGATTATTTAATTAATAAATAATAATAAACTCACCTTCATTATCAATTGCTGTTAAATTTGGTTTAAGTAATCTTTTTGTATTATCTGGATTATCTACATGATTACACATATTCTCTTGGCAACAGAGTAATAATGTATTAGCATAAACACCTTTTGGATGTTTTCTTGGTACATTATCACATTGTAGCTTTTGATCACTGTAACAAAAATAATAAATTAATATTAATATTTTTTAATAAACAATTAATTTGGCTTAGAAATAAATTATTATTATTTTTTTTAAAGAAATAAACACTGTACTCAGCTCTTATAAAAAGTATTACAGTAAGCGAATAAATATTGTGCAAAAAAGCCTTGAATTATAAATAATGAAGAAACACAACAAGTTTAGTTTAATTTTGTTCTTAATAAATAACAAAAAAAAAACAACAAATTGGTTAAGTAAAGTGTTTTTAATGCTACTTATTTTTGTATTTCTTATTATAAGTTTTGTAATCGTTAATTTTTTTTTTATTTTCTCGTGTTATTTTTATTATTATTATTATAATTAATATTATAAAAAATTTAATTCTATTATTTATTGACCGGTTTTTATTATTTAATAAACAAATAAAATTTAATTTAATTGTTACGTTAGATCTTTACAAAAGTGATTGTTACCTATTCGCTATTTTTGTTATTTTGTTAAATTCATAATCTTTAATTAATTATGCACGAATATTAATAATAATAAATAATTTAATCGTTTAATAGACAAATTTTTTTGCGGTATTTTATAGTGGATTATAAACGAAGAAGAATGCAAAATGATTTTTGCTTTATTAATTTGATTAACAAATAGCATAATTACCTATTAATTACATTAATAGCAAAGTTTTACCATTTTTTTTTTCTAGAATGTAAAAGAAGCTAATTTTAATTAAATTTCAAACAATTTTTATAATAAAATGTAATACTGTTATTTATTAATAGTGTTTTGTCGCTATTAAAGTTTTTATTGCAATAAAAATTAATTCAATTGTGCAGAATTGATGAGAAAGAATCTTTAAAAAATAAATAATTAATGCAAAAATTAACTATCGTTTTACTATTGTATTATGTGCTATGTATTATAATTAATTATATTAATTGTTTAAAATTAAATAAACAAAAAAAATAAAAATTTGCAATTAATTATCACATACTAATTACAAACAAATAAAATAATAAAAATCTGAATACGTTGCGAATATAATTAATAATATTGTTGTTATTTGTTTGCAAAGTAAAATTTCCACTTAAAAAAATATTATTTATTTGAATTTTTAATTAATAAAATAAAAAAAGAAATTCCGGTATTAAAACAAATAAAGATTTTGTATTATATATTTTTATTTTTTTCTCAACATAAATCACGACAAGTGTATAGTCCGCCTTGAATAATTCTTAAGAAACATAAAAAAAATTTTCTTTTTATTCACATGCAACAGTCAGCAACACTGTATCCACCACTTTATTTGTAAATAAATAATTTATTATGCAAATTATTTTTTATTATTATTATTATTTAAAGTTTCTCTATAAGATCAGATGATCGTTTGTATTTTTTTTATAATAGAGAAAAATAAAAATAAATATTTTTTTTTTTATTTCTCATGTAGTGTTTTGTTTATTTGAATGTTTGTAACGCAATACATAATTAGAAAACATTAAATTTATAAATAAAATAATAATAAATAAACAGAAAACAAATTGATCTTGCTAAAAGCAGCAGTCTTATTGTAATATTTTTTTATTAAAATTCTCTTATAAAACTCAATTGTTCTGCTGATGATGGAGATATTCATATTATTATTTTTCAATTATAATTATATACTTCTAAGAATAATTATGAAAAAATATTATTTATTAATAAATAAATAGAATTAATAATAAAAAAATAAAATAATAACATTGTATATGCATAATTCTTACTTTCACAATATTTATTATTATTATTTCTTTGGAAAAATTTAAATAAAAATTTGCCATAAGTTGTGAATTTTTTTACTAATTAATTACTTAATTAGAAATTAATTAGCTATAAAATGCATTATTATGATTATTTAAATATTAATTTACAATTTTAAATTGCAGTTTTTAATACTTTTTAATTAATTAAATCGTAGTTTTGATATTTTTTTTTTGCAACTAAATTATGGCGAATATGTGAATTTTTTAAAAATAATTTTTAGCGTTGCTTTTTTTTTGTCTTTAAACGCTAATAAATAATATTTTTGGTTTGTTGAAAAAAAAAATTCTTGTGGGCTCTAAATAAGGCGACATCATTAGTTTATATTAAAAAAGTCACAAACTGAAGAAAAACACTCAGTTTTATTTGTCTTAAAAAATTAGTTTTATTGTTTTTAGTAATTAAAAGCATTAGCTGCTTAACTATTTCGCTTATGGAATTTAATTTGTTAAGGTTATTAGCATGATGTATGTTTATATTTATTTAAAATACTATACTTACTCGTCTTGTAATAATTCAATACAGCCATGCCGCGTAACCGTTTTATCAGTAATTGTTTCTTTCATCTCGGAAAAACATCCACCGGTTGTTGAACGCGCTGTACGGCACATATATCCAGTAGTAACACAAACTGGCAAATTACAATAACATCGGATATCATCTGAAAAAAAAAAATTAATTCAAATAATTAATTAATTAATTAATTAAGTCGACAAAAAAAAACTATAATTATTTATTTATTTAAATTATGGTGCTTATACTGTTGCGGTTAATGTTTATCCATATGTTTCGAGACTCTCTTAAACGATTATCATTTTAATATTCTTAAATTTATGTATCCGCACACTTTATATTTTTCTTTTTTTCATATCAAAATTCATTTTCATTCATAATTAAACGATAAAACAAATAATAAAGATTAATTTTTTTTAATTAAGGAAATTAAAAACAAAAACAATGTGTCTTAAGAAGTCAAAACTTTGATTTTACCTGAAGATAAGACATCCCAAATTTTATGATTTTATTAAAATTTTGTTTTTTTTTTCTCATCATTAGTTTTCTGCTTTAATTAAAGACATTTTGGTTAATTTGATTATTTTTCAATATTTAAACAAAAGTATGAGGAAATTTAAATTAAATTATAAAGAGCAGATTTTAATCTATTTGCATAATTATACGTATAATTACTGTTGCAAATTCATCGCTTGAATACGTGACGTATTTTATTCACTACGATGATGAAGGCAGAGTTCTTTTATCTGCTAGAAAATAAACTAAGTATTGTTCTAAAGAAAATTGAATTTCTATAAGCAAATTATTTGACGAGATTATTTACTTAAAAGCTCATTTACTTATAAGTCCGCTTAACCTAAATGTTTTAACCATAAATTACTTTCATTAAATATTAAAAACTATATAACAAGAATATAAATAATCAACGGAAATAAAAGAAATAATTCGATTAAAATTCATAAAAAAAAAACAAATTTCTGTAAAACAATAAAAATTGTCACACAATAAAAACGTTAAATTGTGGTTATTAAAATGCAATTTCTTTGTGTGTTTATTTTTTATATTTATCGAAATCAGTGACATGATAACAAAATAAAATTAAGACAATGCCGCGCTGTTGTCTATAAACTTTGTATTTTTATGTCATCATCAACAGCAGTAAACAGTGGTTATACTAAACAGGCAGCTTTAGCTACAGAATCAAACAATAAAAGATAAACAACAATCATTTTATTATTATAAAAGTTATATTTTTTTACTGTATTTGTTTAACTCTTAAGATAAAATAAATAAATTAAAAAAAAAGCTTGGGAATTATTTTATAATATTTTGTTTGTGCTAAAAGCTTTCGCATTTTTACTGTGATTTTTATCACACAAAGACTTTTATATAATTTATTTGTGTTTTTTTTTTCTTAAGTTTTATTTTTGATAATTTGATTGAGATTATTTTCTTTTGTTTTCATATTCATAAGATTGTGTTATGAAGATTTTTTTTTTTATTATTATTTTATCATTTTGTCTTTAATCTTACGAAATATATTCGTCGCGTTTACATAAAATGAAAATTAACTAATGAAACTTTAATACAAGAAAAAAAAAAGAAAAAGCATAATTTATGACGTGAGAACCAAAATTGAATATTTTTTTTAATTTGTATAAATTAAATTTATATTAAAACTGTTTTCTGAAATTGTTATTATTGTTGTTTTACTACGATTGAAAGTGTTTTCTTGATTGAACATTTAGTTAACTCTACCAATTGCTTTTTATATTTTTTTTAAATATATTACTTTAGCTGTTGATTATTAGCGATCTACCAGCGAACGTAAGCTTTCATCAAGTTTTATATTGTTTTGTCTTGTTTTGTGAATGAACTCCGTCAGTTTGTTGATGGAATTTTAATCTTTAAAGAAATATAAATAAAGAAAAATTGAAAAATAAAAATATAATTTTGATTTATACGTTCTAATGTATTGTTAAAGCGATTAACTGTTTCTGCTATTAATCGAAAAAGCTCTTAAAATAGTTTTATTATTATTTTTTATTATACAACGCCAAAAAAAAAATTGAAAACAATCAGAGCCGAAGTTAGTGTTTGCTGTTTATTATGTTTATAATTTCATATAATTCCACTTTGGTACAAGCATAATTGTTATATTTTCTGTATAATTTGATTTTCTTGGCTGACTTAAAACCATAATGAACGATGAACGCCCAATAAGCGCTTATTAAAGCTTTAATGAAAACAAATACTGTAAAACATTTAACACAATAAACAAGCAATAAGTAAATAAAAAAAAATCCTCTTATTTCTAACATACTTCAAGCAAAAAAATTAATCAAAAACTAAAAATCAATAAATCATATATATAAAGAGTGTGCAGCACACGCACAAGCCACTAGAAAACTTATTGAAAAATAATTTAAATTGAATAAAAAAATAAAATCATTTCTTAAAGTACAATCGAAACGAATTATTAATAAAAATTATTAATTATAAATTATTTAATGAGAAACATGTGCTATGGATTAACCTCTATTTTGCAAAATACGAAAAAAAGTAACAACAAACAGTTAAGTTTCATTTCTTTTCTATTTCTCATTTCAATTTAAATAAAGTGAAAAAACTAAGTCAAATAAATAAAATATGAAAGAAATATTTATTTTATTTATTTTTTGCGAATAACAGCACACTTAGCTAAGAAGGTGATGGCCCCGTGCGTCGACAAACACTGCTTTATATTAAATAGAAATATATATATAAATTATTTTATTATTAATATTATTATTTTCATTAGTTGTTTTGGCAATACAAGTAACAAAAAATAATAAATAAGCTTAACGTTGTTTAAAAATGAATAAATTGGATAAATTGAAATTTCTGTTTAAAAATAGAATCGCGAAAATGTTTTTTATATTTATTTTAGTAATTATTGATGCGTTATTACAATTATTATTATTATTTTATAAATCAATAAACCGTGTATTATGCAAAATAATGAATAAATAAATAAAACGAAACAATGCTGTTATGCAATTCTTTTTGCTATAAAAATATTTTACGCTCGCTGAAACGTGTTTTGATGAAATCATTAAATAAAAAAAGTTCCACTATTGTTACTTTTATTATATTTTTATTCTACCTCAACGGTTCTACGTTTATTTTTCTCTTCTTTTACGAATAACAACAGTTGGTTTAAGTTTGGTTTCAAATGCGGATGACATAATCGTATATTAGGTAGCTTGATTGAGATTGAAATAAATAAATAAATAAAAAAAAAGCAAGTAGACAGGTACTTCGAATACAATTTACACAGTTTTTTTTTAATGTATGTTGGTGTCATTCTTAAGAAAAATGTTTTTATTGTGCTACTTTGCGTGTTTTATTTTATTTCTTTAGATTCTTTTATAGCTTTCAAGTGTTTAGATAGTTTTTACGTTGCTTTTTAACCTCTTTCTTTCACTATTTAAAATACACGAGTCTTAAAATGGTATTGTGGAATTTATCAGCAATTCAATTGCATGCATCAAACGAATATTTTTTTTATTTTATGGTTATAAATTTTTAAATGACATTAATTTGACAATTTATTTATTACAAATGAATGTATTTTGTATGAAAGATGGAATTTAAATTGATTAATTTAATTTAATATTTTTTTTTTTGCCATTTATTTTACTGAATTGTTTTATAAATCGCTTTAAGCTAATTTTTCTGTCATTAAGTAATCTCGTATAGCTGTACAGTTAACGTCATATAATTCACCATATGCGCTGAGCTTTATGAAATATTTTTTGCAAAATTAAATTGAAAAGTTTATTTTTTTTTGTAAATATAATAATTTTTATTGCAGATCATTATTAAATTGCTACAAAAACTCGATTGCCAACTGCAGTGTCTATAACTATGATTTATTTGTGATAAAACGTCCCAAACGGTTTTTTCTTTTGTTTTTCTTATTTAATTTAAAATATTTTTTTTTGTGTTTGCCTTTCTTCACTAATGACATTCGTGCCAGCATATAAAACAATTAATCTTCTTAAATTAGTCTTTTATCCATTAATTTGCCCGCAAATGAATAAATCAAAGAACCAAAAACAACAAACACACACATTAAAAATTAATGTTAATCGTTTAAAAATGTATTAAAAGTAGTAAAGAAATGGGAAAGAAAGAAAAACAAATCTTATCATTAAATCAAATAAATGATGTCTGTGTGAAAACAGAAATGAAAAATACCGAAATAAATGTAGAAAATTTCTTAATAATAAAAAAGAAAAATTATTTTTATTTTTTATTAAATAATCATATTTCGTTGAATTTTATCGGAATTTAACTCTGTTGTATTTGGCTAGTTTTTAAAGTATTTTCACGTTAATTTAAAAATTGATAAAAAAAATAATTCCATTATGAACAGGTTATACAGGTAACAAACTGAATAACCTTTTTGAACTCATTATAAACATTTACGAACCAATCGTTTTTTTCATTTATTATTATTAATATTATAATTATTTTTTGTTACTTTAACAAACTGTAAACAAAGTGCAATTTAACCACATTAACAATTTCAAGTATATTATTTTGTTAGAAGACAAACACCTCAAGGCAACTTTCTATTATTATAATAGTTATTACCATTATAAATTTTTATTTAATTTTTCTACTTCAAATTATTCTTTTATACAATTTATTTTGCAATAATGTTGAATTTTTTAGTGAATCTCTTTAAAAACTCTTTGATTTAAGCATGCATGCATATTTACTCTCTTTTTTTTCTTAAATAAGTGAATTTACCTAGCTATTTGAAAATAAAAATCAAAAGATTTAAAAGACAGTTAAAAATTGATTCATATTTATTATGAATAATTGTATTATTTTTTTTTATTAACAGAAAGCAACACAAATCAAATAATTTTATTATTTTTTAGCAAAGTAATAAATAGCCAAATAGTACAATGCAAGTACTTTAAATTCTTGTGGCTTATAGATAAAAACTGAAAAGTATACAGTCGTTTTTATGGGAAAAACAATATTTATTTAGCAATTTTTATTTATTATAATTATTGCATACTTGTTGTTTAGTTTTTGGTGTGACTCTCTCACAATTCTTAAACAAAACTAAATATACATTATATTGTGGCTTTCTGTAGATATTCTGTTTGCATTTTATTATTGTTATTCCGTAACTTCATTCTTCTTTGTTAGTTTTTTCTTCTTCTGTTTTTTTTTTTAAATTTTATTTAATAATTTTTATTTGCTTATTTGTTTGTTATGTACCGCATTTGCAATTCTTTTTTTCATGCGATAAAGATAAAGTTATATGGAAAAATGAATAAAAATTAATGGGTAAAAAAAGAAGAAGAATTATTATTAATATTTCTGCAAACTAACAACAATCACAAAATACAATTAATTTATTTTTACTGCAATGCAATAAAATATTTATATTAGAAATATGTTCATCGATGCAGTATACTGTTTGCCATTTTATTAATTATTGTTTTCCGTATATATTAAGCATTTTGCTCATGCGTAGTTATATATTTTTACTTATATAATTTGATTTTATTATTTATCTAAGAAAATTACAAAATTAGAAACTAATTATATAAAATTAATTAATTATGTTAAAAACCAGTGAATTTAATTTATAAAATTCATAAATATTCTAGCGTAAAACCCTTTTTTATACAAACTATTAATTAACTAAGTCACTGAAAATACATTTTCTTATTTTGTTTTGCTTAAGTAAATACTTTTACAGAATTATCTTTAAAAATGTTAATAAATATTAATTTGTTTTTAAAGAAATTTTTCATCAGTTTTGTTTCTTTGTAATTAAAAAAATTCTAATAATAATAATAATAATAATAAACATAAAAGAAAGTAAAATCAAAAAATACAAAATGCTTAAATTCGAGAAAATTATTATTTATTTTGACAGGCGAGATGGCAAACAAACAAACAGATTTCGCTGTATTAAAGCAAAAAAGAATTTAAAGAATGAAAAAATCAACAACGAAAAATAAGAAAGAAAAAAAAAAAACGATTAACCTAAATGCTTTTGCAATTTTTCTTATTAATTTATTTTTTGTCATATATAATATTTTATAAAGAACAAAATTATTTTTATTTTTTAATTAAAAAGAAGTAAGAAGAAAACTAAAAGGCGTTGATGTTGGCGCCTTAGGAGACTTTGTAGAGAAAAATAAATTCATTTAAATTACATCACCATGAAATAACTATGTTTTAAGACATTTTTCTAATTTCTTTTTTTTAAGAAATTTTTATTGTAAATTGAATCTTTAAGATGTGTTTTTGTTCTTTATTTGTTTTCTAATTTAAAATGAAAATTTTTTTTTATTAGAAATGACGATGATATGAACGGCAACAGTCGACAATGTGATGACGTGCAGTTTGCAAATATAATTCGCATATGTTATATGCTGCACAGTGCAAATTATATGTATGTAATGTAATAAGGACGTCAGACGACGCCTATTTTATTTAAATAAATTAAAAGAAAACAGAAAAAATGATAGAAATCAACAAACATTACCGAAATTCTAGCAAAAAGAAATATTTTTTTTTTGTTTTTACTTGTTTACTCTCGACTTCTGTGCATAAACAACACATAAAGTGTTCAACAGAAATGATTCTACTTTATTGTTTTGACTTTTTATTAAATTATTATTTACTTTTTAATTCTTATAAAATTATAGTAATTTGTTAATTCTGTGTGTATGCATCATCGACTTATTTTCATAAACGGAATTGAAAAAAGAAATTCATTTTTCACTTAAAAATCAATCAACAGAATAAATAATCTAAATTTAGATACAAAAAAAAAAAAATAATGAAAATAAATAGCAATCGTGCCAAAATTTGTACGCCTGCGCAAAAATACAGGTATACAAAAAGAAAGAAGCATTAATAATAATTTAAGTTGCGTACGCATCATATCACACATTAAAAACAAAAATTGTAATTCAACAAGAAAAATAAAAGAGATTCAGATTTCCCACATCACCTATTCGTCATAGAAATTAACTCATCGTACTAATTTAGCTTATTTTTCATTTAAAATATGAAAAAAAAAACAACAAACGAATTTGCAGTTAAGTATAAATTGCAAGCAAAGTAGATTTTTTAAATATCTTTTGCCAAATATTATTGTGATGAACAAATTTGCAAAAACGAAAAAAAAATAAAGAAAAACGTTGTTTTCGACAAGGTAGGCGCCGGTTTTATTGCATTATTTATTTGTTTGCAATTTTATTCAAAAGTAAAAAAAAATAAATAAAGAAAATTTAAATTAAATAGAACAAAGTGAACAGAACGACCTCTAATGTCAAGTGTTGCGGAAAATTATATTAATTAAGTTCTTTAAGCTTGTGCTAATTTTAATTGTTTTTCCATTTTCTGTTTTTAAGTATGTTTTCAAGTTTGTTCTTAAGCATTGAACAATTATCAATTGGCGTGTGTCATCAGAAAGCAAATCAATAATCCAAATTTATTACATGCAATCGCGCAATATAAAAAATTGATATCAGCACTGTAAACGTGAACTAAATAAAAAAAAGAAGAATTATTTTTATCTTTTAGATAAATTTAATGACAGAATTATTATTTTGTTTTTGAATAAATAAAAGAGCAGCAGCTGCTGCGGTTATATTAATGGCGCCTAGTTGATTGTTGCATAAGCGTATATTTTGTCCTGAATATGCAAATGTCGCCTTTTTTTTATTTTTTACAGCCTTATTTTGTTTTTTTATTTTTGAAATGCAAATTTTTCACAACAGGTGAACTCTGCTTATATTCAATTTTAATAGTTTTGTCCACTCAACAAAATACCCATTTAATTGCATTAAATTAAAGTGATGTCGATAAATTATTGTAAGATTACAATTTTTGTATTTTCTTTTGGAAAATGATGCTATTAACTATGAAAACCACAAATAAATGATTGAGAGTTAAATTATTTACCTTTGTTAAACAACAGAATAGTATTTTTTTTCTTTTTTAGTTATTAATATTTGATTTATTGTTATTTAAAATTAAAAAAATAAATGTAAATTCCCTGTAATATAAACGTTGCAGCAGACTTAAGAATACCAAGAAAATTTAACGAAATTTAAAGCAGAAATTATGCTAATTTTTTTGCATATGATTACTTTAGGTTTTAAAATATATGAAAAAAAAAATAAATGTTCCCTTGAGATGTCTTTTGTATCATAAAAACTCCCTATTGGCAAGGATATTAACATATAAATGTATGTAGAAACTATTATTTTCCATAATTGCTATAAGACAATATTTTTTTTTTTTTAATTAAATAAATAATTTAATTAAATCCACATAAATGAATAATAAAAATACAGTTTGAAAAATATAATTAATTAATTTAAAAAAAGCGCAACATTCCATAACTGACAGTCGCATTGATTGAGTTGCAAAAAATTTCTAACACGATTGCGTATTTTTATTTTTTTTTAATAATTTCATAATTATTGTAAATGATTATATAAATAATTTTATAATGATATTTTTATTTGATAAAAAAATAAATAAATATTTAATTTATAGAAAAATAAGAATATATTTCGGTTTTTGGTGTTAAATTAATGACGCATAATTAATAGAAATAATTAAATAAATCACATGAATTGATAAAAAATAAATTAATTAAATTATTATTGATAAAAACTAAAAGTTCGTAATTCATGCACTCTCGTGGTTTATTTTCAATTGATAAAGACTGAATGGTTTTTTGTCGCATTGTTTCATGTTTAAACAGAAAAAAAATTATCGCAAAATCACTGATATCATTCTAATATGACGTATTTTTTTTTTTTTTTGTCAAAATACTTTCTTTTGATTATTTATTTATAGTTATTTATTTTTATATTAAATTAATTTCGCAACGGCCGATAAGTAAAGATTTAAGTTTTTCTAAAATAATTGATAATGCAATAAATTAATATTATTATGAAATTGATAAGATTAAGAACTTTCTCGAGTGTTTAGTTATAATAATTTTGACTGAATAAAGAGATAATACAGAAAATGCTAGATTGTTAGCAAGCTGTTAGCCCTTGCAGTACGAAGCATGAGCTAAGCTTTAACTGATTATAAATACATGCTGCAGTATTTAGTAATCACCACGAATCTAACTCTATCTTAGCTAAAAAATTTGTTTCATTTTATAAAATTAACAATAAAATCCCTAATTTTGCTAATAAAAATTTTTAAATTACAAATAAAATGCTCACATGTCGCGCACAGTGGATAAAAATGAGTAATTTTAACAAAATTTAGCTGATAACGAATACACAAATTCCAATCAAATAAATATTATTTTGGGGAAAGAAAAAATGATAAACAAATATCAACAAAAATTATTTCTTTATCATACAAAAAAGTCTATATTTTATCATAAATTAATATTTAATTAAATTTTTCGTTGTTCAAAATTAGTAATTTTGTTTGACTTTTGTACTGCCTCAAATATAATTATTTGCATTTATTATTTTTTTTTCTTGTTAAATATTTAATTAAATAAATTTTAATAAAATATTGTATTTTATCAATTGGTTTTGTTGATATTTTTGTTAAAATAACGTTTTAGGCGCCATACAATATTTATTTTTTTTTCTTATTACACAGTACTTGTTTGTTGGGCGACTATTAAAATTTTATTTACATAAAATGTCGTTAAAATTTATTTTTTTTTTTGTATAATGCGTAATCTACTTGTTAATTAAAAATAATAATTTTAATTTTTAAAATTTAGTTTTTATTATACTATTGTCACTAATAATAATAACATAATCTGCCGGCAAGTGTGGTCTAAGCGAATAAATTTTGTACACACACACAGATTCATTTATGATAAATTAAAAACAAAATATAATAGACATGTACAGTAGAAAATGGTGTATGTACTTAAGCCAAAAAATAAAAATAATAATAAACAAGATTTGATTAATAAAATAATGAAATAGTTGCAAAATGGCTTATAGCCAAGTTGATGATGGCAATTAAATAAACAGAAAAATATTTAAGTTTATGCGCAACATTGTAACCGATTTGCTTGTCAAATAATATTTATTTAGATTATTATTGTTGTTTTGTTTTGCTGTACATTTAAATTAAAACCTGTCGATTTAATTCATTTCAAATTTCTTTTATTTGTTATTTATTTTCTTTGATCTAATGTTTAACCAAAGAAGAAATATATCGGTTTACAGGTTGCAAAAATTTATTTTTTTTTAAATAAATAAACTACTTTTGTTGTTGCTTTTTGTATTAATTATTTTTATTAAAAGTTAAAACAGAAAATAAAAACTGTTGTATGAAGGAATGAGGTAACAAATCATTATCGACATAAGCGAGGTCGCTTAAAGCAATAGAGAAAAAAAATAAAATAAAATTATTAACAAAAATATTTAACAGACAAGACAAGCAATTAAAATAAAAAAATTAAAAATTAACAACGGCACATGCGTAATCTTATTAGTAGTGCGCAAACATAATAAATAATTCTTGTGGTAAATTAGATCGAATTTATATTGTGCTGCTGTTTGTTGCCTTTTTCATTGAATCCGAGAAAGTAAAACAAACTTTTTAACTCTTTTTATTATTATTATTATTATTTGCTGTTTAATAAATAACTGAGACAAATGCTAAGCCAAGATGAATTCCAAAGTTAAGTCATAAAAACAAAACACATATCTTTTTATCAAAAGTAACATTGTTGTTCGTTATAAAATCAAAATGAAAAAATATTTCTTTAAGCTCATATAATAGGAGAAAAATAAATTTATTAATATACATATTTTAGCATAGCGTGTTTTAAGTAAGTTGCGTTTGTATCGATAAAACAGGTTTCGACATGTTCATTTGTTTTTTATTATTTATTTTCGCCTTTTTTATAAAAATAAATTACAAAAATAAAATATAATCATAATAATAATAATAATAACGAAGACGTAGAATAAGAAAAAATCGACAAACAATTTTCAAAATTATAATATTAAATGTTTTATATACATAAATAAATAAATAAATAAAGATAAGTGACTTACGCATATTTGAATAAATATGTAACACTTAAGTGAACTATAAATTAAATTTAATGTAAACAAAAACTCGATTTTAATTCAATTAAATATTAAAATGAAAACAATAAAAATTATTTATCAAAATAAATAAAATCAAATCTTATTGATAATCCGGATTAACGATATCACAGTTGTTTTTTTTTGTTTCTAATCTTATATTTAATCAAATTATAATTTTTTTTTCTCTTCTTAAGTTATTTTATTTCTATATCGATTAATATAATTAATAAAGAAAAGTTTTTTTTCTCTCTTTATATATTTAAAATTGACCAACTCTTGGCAATAATTTTTTTGGTGTCACTTATTTTTGTATGAAGAAAAAATAAAATATAAACTGCTTTAAGTATGCCGCGCACGCGTTAATGAAATGTAAAAATTAATAATAGTAATAATAATTTTTTTTTTCCTACGTTTTAAGTGAAATCAATTCTTTGATGTTGTATTATTTGATCTTTATTTTTATTATTATTAGTAATACTATATGTATAGTACTTATGTTAATCGATTGTCAATATTTATACAATTAAGATTCTAATTAAATTAAGGAAATTATATAGTTATAAGTAGGTAACTGTTTATTAAAAAAATCAATTTTAAATTTAATTTAATTAGAAAGAACTTCCAATACCTTAAATATTTTCTAGTTAAAAATAATTAGAAAGAAATTGTTAAATAGATTTCTTGAAATTTAGTATAACACCTTGTTATTTCTATAAAAGCTGCTTAATGTAATCAACTACTGTGTTTAAAAACTGTATAAACGTACAAACGCATAAAATTCAAAGCAAATGACAATATTATGAAATTTATGATTCGTTTTTAAATAAAAATATTTTTTTTTTATTACAAAATTAATAAATTTATTCAATAATCGAAAACAAGTTAATAGATTTGGTTTTTTATTGAAGTTTTATTATAAAACAAGAAGAAAAAAGAAAATACATAATTGATAGAAGAAATCAAACAAGTGCCAATGCAATGTTTGAAATGTAATAAAATATAGAAAAACAAATCATAGTAATAAAAGGGCTTTAAATATATAAATATGAATAGATTAAATTATATTTAAATTAAAATGATATTAATAAATTAAAAATAGTTTTGAAAAGCACCTTTCATTTTAGCGACCACCATGTTTTTAATGGCACAATGTTGATGCAAAAATATAATAAAATTAATTAAATTTTTCATAAAACAATCATTAAAGTGCATTTATTTAAAAAAATACTTTGTTTCCTAAAATCTTGCTTTATCCTCCTCTCATCGATGTGAAACTAAATCATTTTCTTAGTTGTTTTTCGTTTAAACTAAGATTTTCTAATAATATTAATATACACTTAAATTAAATTTTATTTTTAGCTTTATTTATGTCATAAACACATTTTTAATGACTATTTGTAAGCTGTAACTGTCTTAGCTATTAAGGTAGAACAATAAAAAAAATTGTACAAGCGCACGCAGCTTATTTATTTATTATTACTTAACAATGTCAGACAATAAGAAAATACAAATAAATTGATAATAAAAGTGGAAGAAATAAAAAAAAAAATTAAAATTTAAGGAATTCATTGTCACTGAGTAATAAAAAAAATAAAACTAAATAAAACTTTAAATTAAAAATAGTTTAAATCTCTGTATTTAGATTAAATGTTTGTAGAAAAAAAAAAAATAAAATGTACTTAAGCGTTACGATAACAAAAAACCGAATGTAAATAAAAATAATAAAAACAGAGAGAAAAAAAATAAATAAATAAGTCGTGTTGAATCAATTTTAATGGAAATAATAAAAACAAAAATTAACGACACGATTTATTTATAGTTTTTCTTTTTTTTTTTTAAGCCGTTTCATTAATAAAAAGTTAAAAAAAACTAATAAATTGATGACTTCGACGGCGCCGCCAATGAGTCATTTTTTTTTTTTTTTGCTTTTATCTTTAACGTAAATAAAATGAAAAGGCAAATAGGAGAGAACCTTTATTATTGACAAAAATTAAAATCAAAAGAAGAATTGTCAACGTTGACTTTAAGACAAAAATTAAATTAAGAAGAAAACTGAGAAAAAAAAAACAGATCGATGAAATAGAAACAAACAAGATCACTTAAAGGTGGGCTACTCAATTCAAAAAAATTAAACAAATGAAAATAATTTAAGTCAACAATTCAATAGAGACATTTAGTTAGATGTCTTACATGTCATTTGAACATTTTTTTAATATTTCTTTTTAATCATGTTTATCTTTGAACATTTCAAATATAAAAGTTTAAGTCAAAATAGTCGAAAATATAACTAATTCTGCTTGACATTTTTTTTTTCTTATTTTCCTTGCAAAGAATTTGATGTAATCGTAACAGATGTAACGACAACAACAATATTTTATTTTTTCTTCATTCAAAATCAAAGAAGAATAAATAAAAAAAATAAATTATTGACTTAATATAAGTCACTTAAATCCCGTCATGACAGTATTTTGTAGTTTTATTTTTATGCAAGAATAATGATATAAGCGAAGTTAACTATATTAGATGGCGCCAATTGATTTCCGGTGTATAGTTATTTAAAAAAATCAATTCACACCACCATTTCCTTGGTGATAAAATTTGTTGTAAGTTTTTTTTTTTTTTTTGTCACATAATACAAAACAATTAATATTTTATGCGAATAATGATGAATACAGTTTGTTGACCGATTATTTTATGTTTAAATAACATGGATGTGGTTCTGTAGTTTGTTTTTTATGTATTACATACATCCTTATCAGCCCTAAAATTTTTTTTTCACACAATATAAATACTTTCTCAGGAAATATGATTTGTTAAAGAAATAAAATTTTTGTATTGTTTGTTACCTTCATAGGTAAATTTTTTATGCTATTTTAGATAAACAATTTGAACAAGTATTATATAGAGCAAATAAACTACATTACATTAGCTGCTTTTTTAATAATAATTATTTATTTATTGATTTTCGTCTAGTTTATTTGGTTGATTAAAGTGGTATTTCGTTAACGTTGGTATTAAAGTGAAAATGTGATCAATCATTTTACACACATATATATTTTTTACATAAATTTTTTTGTTTAGAATAGTAAAAAGATTAAAAATGTGAAAAATCAATAGTTTTTCTATTTAGATAGTTTTTACCTTTACATAATTTTTTATTTATGTGTATATTGATGATGTATCATGTGCTGGGATTAAGGTTTAATTTTAATTCTATGTTACAAATATAGAAAAAAAAAATAGATAAAACTAAAAATTATATGTAACCGAGAATGTATACAGAGAAGCATTAATTAGTTAATTTTATTTATTTGAAATTACGTAAAAAAAATAATAACAACATAATGATTAATATGATTCTATTTTATATTTGTCTTGTTACTTGGTGGGCCATAAATTGAAAAAATTTTGTAACGGTTATCGTTGTGTAAGAATTGTTACTTGTTATTTCTTATTAATTTAACTATTGGTTGGTGTATGATCATACAGATAGATAGAAATAAGAAAATATAATATATTTTAGAGCCTGTGGCTAAACAACAGATTGTACAAACAATTGTTCAATGCAGATGTGTTGTTTCAAAGAATTAATGCACGATTTCGACTGTATTACAAATGCAATTCAATAGTAACGTAGACTTAATGCTTAAAAATTAATTAAAATAAAATTACAGGTAACAGAAAAAACGTACAAAATAACTTCTGGCCCATCCTGTATTCAATTTATATTGAAATTAAAACTACTATTGTGTAAATAATATTAATAAAAACACAAATTGTGAAAAATAAAAAAGATTAAATTATCATTTTTGTTTAATGTCACATTTTTCATATGTTTATCGATTTTTAACGTAAAATTTACTTGATGATGTATTATTATAAATAAAATACAAATAAAAATAGAAATGTTTATTCATTATAGATAAAAAAAAAAAAATCATATCAATAAGGGATTCAAAATAGATTTAGATAATTTTCGTTTATTTTTTTTCTTGGTTGTTGTTGTCTATGATTAAATGATAAATATTGAATTTAAAAAGTGAAAAAATTAACACACAAAAAAAAAAACCGATATGAATGAAAAATTAATTAAATAAAACATTGGAATGTTAATTCTTGACTTTAAATGCGGTAAAATTATTAAATAAATATTAATATTGTTCATGTGTTTAAATTTTGCTTTTTTTATTCCATTTGTTGTTAAAATAATGGCTTATTTAGGGACAATTTCCACTATGTTATATTATTATAAATATTTATTTAAACAAGTATACACCGTATGTCGATATAAAATATTGAATATTATTACTAAAAGGTTATTTTCTTCCCATTGTGTGCATCTTAACGAAATTAGCATTTATTATATAAAAAAATACTAAAAAGAATAAAAATAACCACATTTAAACAATACTAATAACAATAATAAAAATATACTTAGCCGAAAAAATAAACATTAAATAAAAAACAACAATAATCCCATTGTTATATATCTGTTATGCAAACAAAGAATAAGACACTCACCTGAAACAATAAGAAAGAAAAAAAAATAGTTAGTTTTATTTTGTTAATCATTAAACAAGAAAAATATAAACATAAAAAAAAATATATAATTAATTTAAAGAATATAAATAATAAAATATTTTCTCATTTAATTTTAATTCACTAAAAACATATAAAATAAAAATAAACATAAAATAAAATGAAAATTATATGTTGTCGATGTTGCTTAACAGAATTATACGATATACGAAGGAATCAAGAACAAAATGAAAATATTTGATGAAGAAGAATGACGATGATGATAGGGTTGCGTTTGTAATGAAAGGTAAAAAAAAAAAAAATACGAAGATATTTGTTTGATAATAAAAATAAACGACAAAGCAGAATTAAAATGATTAAAAATAAAAAAAAAATTGACTAAAGATGCAGATAATTGATGAATTGTTTAAGTCAGTTCGACGGTTCGTCGGTTTGGCAAAGAAAATGGGAAGAGAAACAAACAAAAAGAAAAAATAAAATAAAATAAATAAACTGAACATAAAATTAGGAATAATGAAAAAATAAGAATGCGAGCAAAGTATATAAAACAGTACATAAAGGGCCGCCAAATGTTCGAACTTCTTGTTACGTTTTAAAAAAGCAGAACGAAAAAATATTAAACACAAAAAATAAGTCAGAGTTAAACCGAATCAAAATCATGTCAGTCGTAAACTGAGTTTTATTTACAAAACATAAAACATGACTTAAAAATAATAATTAAAGAATTTTTTCTCCGTTTTTCACTAATAGTTGTTTTTGGTAACGCAGTCTGCATTCTTACTTATCCGTATCTGTATAATGCCCTTCACCAAAACAAAAACATGTCATTTATTTTGTTTTTTGAAAATATTAATTAATCTTGATTAAAAAATTAAAATAAATTATTTTTACCAATTTATTTGTTGATCTGCGATTAATTTTCTTTTCACTTTAATGATGACTTAATCGATAAAAATAACAAAAATCATAAAAACTAACAACTAAGTGTATTATAGAGAGATATGCAAATTTTAATAATAAATCATAAAAATAAATACAAAAGTCATAACAGTGTCATCAATGCAGGTGTGGCACTATAATCTTAACGTTTTCTATACAATAATTTTATTTTAAATAACAAAAAGAAAAAAAAGTTCACCACACACTGCGATTCTGTTTGATTTAAGTGTGGTAATCATGCACTGTGTAGTTCTTCGTTTTAATTAAAATTTGTTATGTTTCGGTTCGGTTGTTTATTTATTATTTATTTTGATTGTAATATTTTTTTTTTTTTGTTAAATTATGGTTAAAGGTTAAATTAGAGTTTAAAAGGGCAATATACAAGAATTTTTTATTACATTATTTAATTTAAATTAGGCCGACCAAGTGACATAAACATATTTTTGTTTTCATTTTAAAGTCGGAAGCATACTAAAATTTAACCACAGTAATTCGTTCAGGTAATTTTTGTTGTCACTGAAGCGTGTGACTTTAAAAAAAAAATAATTTTATAACTAATTGAAACATAAAAAAAATTAAGTAATTATCATGTGCAAAAAAACAAAAAATTAAAACGACTAATGCAGACATTATACTTTTACCAAAGGTAACGTAAAAATTAATTTTTTTTCTTAATTGAATTGTTTTCTCGCCAATAAAAATGTTACAACGAGAAATATGCATAAAAAATTTCAATTTACCACCCATCGTTATAGTTTTTCATTTTTCTTTTAAATGTTTCTAACTAGTTTAAAGTATAAAATAAATATGACTTTTTATAAAGAAAAATTATTAATAAGATATTATAATGCTGGTCTGGTATGGTACCAATACAATTATGCGCAAGTGAATTAGGTTAACATAACGTATAAAATTTTATTATTTATTTAATAAACAAGACTGTAAAACATGAAAATTAATAAAACAATCATTGCTAAAGGTAATTTTTTCTTTGGGGGTGTGGTGGTGTGATTACTATTATTATTTTTATTATTATTTTATAAACAATCTTTGTAATTTAAAAATAAAATAATAATAATAATAATTTCTCCTGCCGCCTTTATTCAACGATTTTTTATTTTGTTTAACATTAAACTACACATGTTTAAGATAGAAATTCTCATTCTATTCTTATTCCTCTTGTAAACGTTTTAAATGGGAAACGAGAAAGCATTTTTAACATAATTTTTGTTTATCAAATTATTTTTTTTTTCTTACTTTTATTTTTTTTAATATAAAACAGAAATGAATTGAAGAGATTTTTATTGTTATTATTATTATTATTATTATTATTATTATTATTTTCTTCTCTACGTTGCTTTTGCTTTACTAAAGTTTAACGTTCAGTTTTAAGATCGCATGATCTGTATCTTTTATTATTATTATTTGCTGTTTTTTTCTTCTTCAATTTAAACATTATTTGTTTTAACACAAACATTAAAGCTTGTTATGTTAAGTCAATGGATTGTTTTTTTTTTCCGTTTTCAACTAATTGCTTAAGAAAGCATTTAAAATTGTCAAAATTTATGGTTTGCTTATAATTTTCTCTATGTTTATTATTTTAAAAGTAAAAGTTTATTATGGCTAACGAAGAAGAAAAAAAAAATAGGTGAACACATAAAATTTAATTGAAAATTTATTAAATAATTTAAAATCGATTTATAAATAAATAAACGAAACATTTTTTTTTATTTAATGTAAATAAAATTGTTTTATTTATTTTTATTAAATTTGTTTTCTTTTTTTTTTATGTCTGTAGACTATGGTAGTAAATTGTAGAAAAAGAATTTAAAAAATGTCTTACATGTGTTAAGATTTTTTTTATTTCGTAAATTAGATAATAAATTGTCAAAAGGGAATTTTTTTTTAAACAGCGAAAACATTTTTATTTAAATTAAGTTTTTCTTATGAAAATTTTACATTTTGTTCAGCATTTTTTTTTACAGAATTTACTAATGAAGCTTGGCAATGTTTTAAAGTTTTTTGTTAATGATATTTTTCAAAACATAAAAATCCAAGAAAACATTTTTTTTATCTAGGCTAATGTTTAATTATTATAATAATTATTTTATTAAATTTATTTTCAGATAAAAATATGTTCTATACAGGTGATTAAGTGCACAGCAATGTATAAGATAATGTTCGTTTATCACTAGCTTGGCTGCGTTACAATCCAATCATACGATTATTATAATAATAATAATAATAATAATAATAATAATAATAATAATAATAATAATAATAATAATAATAAAAATTTAATTATCTTGGATGATAAAGTTTGATCGATGTGAATTTTTATTCGACAAATTAAAAAAAAAAAAAAAGATCGATAAAATATGCTTCGAATGCTGCCAAAGGTTAAAAATAACAATCAGTAAAGGTATGTCAGACAATAAAAATAAAAAATAATTTTTATTTAAAAATAATAAATATCTCATAGCGAATGATCACTAAAAAAACATTTATGTTTGTTTAATTATTTTAATTAGTAACAAAAGGCAACAAACATATTTAATGGTTTCATCTAAAGGAATTAATTTTTTTATTCGTAATTATCTCAACCGAACATATAATTTTCATTATGTATGTATATATTTTGTATGTTTTTATTTTTCGTTTGTGTAATAAAATTTTCGGCTTTAAAGAATTAAATGCGTGCATATACGGTTTATTTTTTTGTCGAAAATTATTAATATATATTTCATGTCGATTAGTGAAATATTAGCGAAGAATTTTAATTTTTATTCCATTTTTTTTTTTGTAATAGTTGTGATCTGCTTGAAAATCGATAGAAAAGAATTTCGTTTAAACGATAATTCCTAGAACTATTAAAAAAAAAAGTAGAAGAAGTTTTCAAGAGAGACCAATCGTTTTAAGTGACTTGCAATATTAGAAACGAAAAAAAAATCTATAAAAAAGGGACTAACATGCCGCGGTTGTTTGGCCAAATTATAAGGTTGTGCTCTAAAGAAAAGAAGCCACATAAAAATAAAAAAAAAAAACCAGAACCTAGAAAACTTGATTGCACATGTTTTTTGTCTTCATTTGACTTAACTTAAATCAACAGCGTTGCAGCCTAACGGTGAGTTATTAAAATATTCTTATTATAGTTAAAATCGATTTAAAAAGTCCTTTTTTTACTTAGCTACATATAATTTTAAATCTCTTAGACACAGGTAATATTATATTATTTTTTTTCCAAATGAATTTCATAATAGTTGAGAAAAAGAAGGCGTGTGCTTTTAGATTTTAAGATTTTTATTTGCTGTTTGATGATGATGATGGACCACGAAAGAATTTTTTTATTATTATTTCCTTGGTTCGTTTTTTCTTTGGCTTTGTTTTGCTTTTAATGATGATTACGATGAGAACTTTTAAAATATTATAAAAATTGAAATTATTCTCGAAATTCTTTTAACTACCTAATCGTGATGTGAACAATTTTTATTGTATTTTATTTTTTAACAAACGCACCACCCTCACTTCCCGTATTTTGTTGTTAATAATTTTGTTATTTCATAATCGCGCAAATTAAAATGCTTAATTAATATTGTCTGCTAGAAAAATGATTTTGCTCATAACAAAAGATCAATAAAAATAATATTATTTACATAATTTAACTGTTTATGGATTAAAATAAATTTTTCGAATAAAAATTAAAAACGATTTCAATTAATTTTGTCACGTTTTTTAATTAATTATTTTATATTTTAACTGTCATCAGAAAGAAGTTACTATTGTTGTCGTATTTCTTTAATGTTAAATAAATATATATTGTCAACAGGTAATGGTTGCGCCTTCACAAATATTCTGTTTATTTATGTTTTCTTTTTCTTCTTCTTCTGTTGTTAAACAAAATTCCACGAAATTTAACTGCTCCAGCCCGTAGTAATAATAATAATAATAATAATAAAAATAATAACAGCAGAAATTCATTTTATTGTTAATTTATTCAATCTAAAGAAAAAGATTATCCATTATTATTGTTATTTGTCACATCAATCGAAGACAACAGGTACAATGTGCGGTATAAAATCAAACAAAAACGGATTATAATATAAATTATTTAATTAAATTAAAATTATAATTTTTTCAACAAAAAAGAAATGCTTCTGTATTTCGGTTTTGTTATGAATAATTTCTTAAAATTATAATTATTTCTATATGTTGAATATATTATCGGGAATATTTATTATTTTGTTTGCTTGCTTTGTGCTTTTTCTGTGAAAAAATCTCTTCTAAGCGAACAAAAACATGTTCTTTATATGCTAGCAAAAATACTGTACAAAACATCAGGTATTAGAAACTGTTACATATAAGGTTAAAGATCACTGTTTGTATTTTTTATGTATGCATATCTTAATTATAATCACAATGCTTCCATGTTTCATCAATTATGAGGCAATTGAATAATCATTTTCTTAATTTTTTAAAACTTTCTATAAAATAAGTGAATGATTCATTTAAAAAATATAATCACAAAACATTTCTACATTAACCAGGTCGTAGCGTAACCATTTATCTAACTTCCTTATTACATTTGTTGTATAAAATTACATTATCTCTAATCATTAGTTTAATTTTCTATTTCTATAAATAATAATTATTATTATTGTTAATTCAGGGTGAATTAAAAAATGTCTTGTTTATTATTATTATTACAGAATACACGATGCAATAATGCAAGAAAATACAATTAAAAACAAACGTTGATTAATTTAACTAAATAAGAAATCTACATCAATTTAATAAAGAAAAATAAGAAAAGTATAGTTTTTCTTTTATAACAGCAAAACAAAAAAATAAACAGATATGCACGCCAAAATGATGTTATCTTTAGTTACTTTGTATGATGCAAACGAAAATTACAATTTTATTTTTTTCGTTAAATCAACAACGACGACAATTTTATGTATTTTTTGTTGTTGGTTACGGTGTTTATATGCATGCAGAAAAAAAAATTTAATAAATATTTGCTGATCTTATGCAGCTTAACTTGTCGTCGTCATTGTAGAGTTGCTGTTTTTCTTTAATGTTATTTTAATTCTTTGTAACAGTCAGAAGTATTTTCATTTATTCTTTCACAACATTTAAAAATATAAAATAAGAATCATCAGAAATTTACATGAGATGTTAAAGTTTCTTTTTATTTTTCTTTGCCTTTTTTTTCCATCCATTCTTGTAATGTTGCTGTAGTTGTTGTTGAATTTTTTTTGTTTTACCTTCTTCATTTTTCTCTTGTGTTTTAGGTATTTATTTTCTACCTTTAGTTGTAAATTTTTTATGTTACTTTTTTTTTTCTCAAAAAGATAACATTAAACAAAAGCTAAATAAAAAAAACGCTGTTAAAAAGTGAATGGTTGAATAATGAGAAACATTGGCAACTTGAAAGATTTAAAATATCTTTAAAAATAAGATGCGGAAAAGCTGATAATAATCTTTCAGAAAAATCTTTTGCTTGTAAAATTTTATTAACACAAATATAAACTATGCATCTTGTAGGCTAAAAATAAAAAAAAAAACTCATTAATAGTAGAAATAAAAAATGTCAACATAATATCTATTTGCTTATCAAAAGATAAAATTATGTTGCAATAATTAGCAACAAGATGAGAATGAATAGAAATAAATAACATTAAGCTGGCGGCAAGTAATAATTATTTTTAATAATTTTAATTTTTCTAATGATCGACGGTTATGCAACAATTTACGACAAAAATCAAGTTATTCTGTGTTTGTTGCATTTAATTAAATTTACATTATTTAATCAAATTAAAAGTGGCCTTTAGGGGTTATTAGTTTTTTTTTAATCAAGAAATATACAGCAAGTATTTGCTTAAAGTAAAATATATCCCAAATGAAGTCAATGCAATGGAAATATTACAAAAGATTCAGTAGAAACAGCATCAACAGCAGCAAAAGTTGTTTTGTCTTTCTACTCAAAGTAATAATTCTTTTTAATGAAAACTGTCGATACCATTTGACGATGTTGATGATGATGAAAATTAATGATAAAAATCTTTTTCTTTTTTTTTATGATGTTTAAAGATATTAAATCATAAATATTCTAACATAACATGCATATAGAAATACATAAAGAGAAACATAAGACAAAAAGTAAATGAAAAAACAATTCCAAACTGACTAAACTTGATTGTTTTGAGTAGAGTTTTTGTTGTATGTTGTAAAGTTAAAAAATAAATATTAGCGGTGTATGGTCGAAGATTACAAGGCACGCAAGTTTACAAAAGTAGACATTTAGTTTGAACGACTTTATTCTTCTTTTTTTTTTTCTTAACCAGAATGAAGACCATTCACAAAGATGACTAAAATTTTATTACAATAATTCTTATCATTTTTTTTTGTTATGTAATTAAGAAAAGAAAAAGCAAAAACAGAGTCGAAAAGAATTTAATGACTTTAGATAGATCGCTTTTATTTTTTTCAAAATTTTTGTCTAGGCTCTGTAATTATGATTTTATCTGTAATTTGATGAGTCAGTTAATTCTTCTCTCTTTGTATTTTTACCTTGAAATTTAAACAAATAAAACACAGTGGAAATTGTAGTTTAATGTTAAAAAAATGTAAATTATATAATTAGAAGTATTTGTATATCTAAGAATTTTTAAAAATATTGTCGCATTAAATATATGTGGACTGTTTTCCACTCAGATGTTGATCAATTTTAAAACTAAAAACACTGTATCGATGCTGCGAAATCTTACTGTCGCTAACACGTAATTTTTATTATTATTATTTTTTTTTAAATATTAAATGTCGATTAATTTAATTGCTTTCAATTAATTGTATTACCAGCGTACAGTTATTTTTTAAAAATACAAAACAGGTACAATTAAGATTCTTAATTAAAAGAAATTAAATAATTTAAAATGAATAAAATCTTGACAAGTGTGTTGTTGCCTGCACATCTGTACTGTACATTGGTACACAACAGAATTGCAATGAAATTATTAAATTAAAATTTATTGAGCTTGTGGAAAATTTAAGTAAATAAAGAATTTGTATTCATTTTTTTTTTTTGTACTTCAATTACAACTTCCTTTTGTGCGGCATTTCTTTTGCAACTTTAATTGAATTGTTTGTCCGTTTGGTTGCGTTTTGTTAAGACTTTAATTATAAGTAATAATAATGCGAAAAAAAAATTGAATTTAAACAATTATATGGTATAAAAAAAAGAAGGAAAAAATTATAGAAATTATTTTTAATTAAAGTTTATTTTTTTTAGTTTTTAATTCAGTCAATTATTTAATACTTTCCGACATTGTGTTTATGCCGGTTTGATGAATTTATAGTCAACGATACGATTCACTTATCGATTAAATTATCTTTGTAGAAATACATGTTAATTGTACTTCTTGAAATACATTGGTAAACACTGTAATTATTAAACACCATTATTTTTAAATATACATATAATTGCAAAAAGTACTATTATACTTTAAAAATAGCAGCTATGTAATCTTGATGATTGTTTCTCATAAACTAAAGACTTTAATATTGTTTTTATTTATTTAAATTTCTTATCAAAAACGTTTATTGAATTTTAATTTGTTTTGATTATTTTTTTATTTTTTTTTGTTGTAATTTATTCAAAGTTGAAGAATTTTCATAAGAAAAACTAACGAAATAACCATGATTGATTAATTAATATTTTATTTAAAATAAATTTCAATAAATATTATGTGCAAAATGGGTAACAAATAGGGAATAGAAACTCTAATACATTGAACTTTCAAGCTATAATTACATATTTTTTAAAAAAACATTTACCTATTTTTAGATTTGTAAATAATAGTAACACAATACACAGGAAATAAATCAATCAATTTATGTTTTTTCGTTATTCTTTTTTGTTTGCATAAATTTCTTGTAATTTTGTTGTCTTCTATAAAAATTTAAAGTAAATTTAATCAAATAAAAATTTTATTATTATTTCACTTTTTCATTCAATGTAATAAACATAATAAATAAATTAAACTATTTTTGTGTTAACACGTTTATGTTTTGTCGTATTTTTTTTTATTTTGGTAAATAAATTTAATTAAATTACTTTATCCAATATTTAAATAATTTCCAAGTAAAAATACTTTAATGTTTTTATAAAAGAAATATCAATGAATTTTATTTTATTTTTATTTCTTCTGATTAATTTTCAAATAATTGACACAAATTATCACTGACCAGTACATATAGCACAGAATATTTTATTGATACATAATATTTTATTATTATTATTCTTTTGCAATGTAACGCAACGTTAGTAACATAAAAATTAATACAGCATAAAGAAAAAGACTTCTTTTGTACTCTCCATAATAATATTTCTTCATAATCCGATTAATTAATATTGCAAATTTTCTTGTTAATAATATTATTGTTTTAAAATACTTTAAAATGCAAGGAGAAAGAGAGTGTGTTACGTTTAATTAAATTAAATAAAATTAAAATGCATGAAAATATAATAATTATTTCTTCGATTTTATTATGCTGCAAAAAAAAAAAAACCATAAAGCATAAAATTTATTATTGGTTTTTATGATTTTATTTTTATATATTTATTCAACAACAAAAAAAATATATACAAAATAGCATTAATAAAACGTCAATACAAATACCGTATACAATAAAAATTTATTTATTAAATGTTTTTTATTTGCTTAAACATGTAATTTGCATTCCTTTTTAGTTTATTTAATTTTATTTATATTTTACTTTTTTGATTTTATTTTTAATGAGTTTCCGTTTTATTTACTTAATGAAAAATATAAAGAATTCTAAGCTAATATCAATTCATTTATTAGAAAAAATAATACAAAAACTGCATATAAGATAGTATTTTTTTGTTCTCACATTAATGGGTTTTGTTTGAAATAAATGCTGTCGGTTCGCCACAAATGACGCGACGTCAGTTTTTAATTAATTTTTTTTTTTTTTGAAAGTAATTTTGTGACTCCCTTCTGTTGTTCTAAATATGAAAAATTGACTTTCCTTTTTCCTATGTAACCCTAATATTTGTTTTAACAAAAAAAGCTAATGCAAAGTACTTATGTTTAAGGCGTCATAAAGTCGTCTCCACGTTCAACATCAATTGCTTTTGCCCCCTAATACACAATATTATTTATTTTCGTTATTTTTCATTTTTATAATTTGTTATTTTTTTTTTATTTCTATTGATACGCAATGTGATTTCTGCTAGGAAAGAAAAAATTAACAATTTGAAAATGCAACAATTTTTTTTTTCACCATGTTTCGTTATCAATAAAACGTCGCGACGATACGGCGTCATAAATTTTTCTACATTGCAATTGTCTGTAAATTTATAGTGCAAAAAACTTTAGATATACAAATATGTTAATAAAAAAAAAAAAAATGAAAATTGATAATAAAATATTTGCTTATTAGTAATGAACATAGAAAACCTAATTTTAACTTATAATTCATGTTTTTTTTGTTGCCAATATTTTATTGATTAGATAAAAATAAAAAAATAAAATGACGTTATTTTCTAATTAAACAAAAACTGAAAATATTTTTCTATCAATAAATCGTCTCAACAAATATGTATAAATTTGTAATAAAACAGGATTAAAATTGTAGGTGTTGAAATTTTTTTGAAAAAATCAAAAATACTTTTATATGTATATACAAACGTGTTGGTGGTCAAATTTAATCCACCTTCGCTAATACAGTTGATATTCAATAATATTAATATTAAAAAAAAAAAATGTTAAATTATTTATTTAAAAAGAGACAAACGCAACATACGACAGAAATTTTAAAATTGAAAACAATAATAAACACTATGACGTCCTTGTTGCTAAAACAACATTTTGCTGGGTAATAAACAAAAAGAGATTAAATATTAAGAAAATGTTTAAAACCCGCCTTATAATTTATCTTAAAATATTTATTGACTTTATTTTGTCAGTTAGTTAGTGTTTTTTTTGTGTTTTAATCTCAAACCGTTGTGTACAGTAGTTTTTTTTATAATGTTGGAAAATTATTCATTGAGTCATTGCTTGTAGCAGGAAAGTTTAACCTTTGCTAGGTTTTTGCCTGTAAAAATCGTTTTTTATTAAACGGATATTTTTTTTGCCTGAATTTAAATAAATATTCTTTATTTATGTATACAATTAATACAAAGCCAACCATAATTACTTTGACTTTGAATAAATGACGCTTAAAGTACTTAAAAAAGCTTTCCATAAGCTACAAGTTTAATAGGCCTGAGTTGCTATTAATAATAAAAATAAACATAAAATCAATTTATTATTTACTATTTTTTAATAATTATTTTATAAAGAAAAAAAATAATAATCGCAAAGCTAGATTACATTTTAATAGTGTAGTAAACTTGGAGACATAACAACACCTCCATTTATTATTGGCAATTATAATATTATTATTAATAAATGAGAAACATTGAATCATATTTTATATAAGCTGTGGTTATTTTTATTTTTTCTTTTCTTTCTGCAATTTAGTAATAAATTTTATTGCAAACAAATTGAATTTGCTGGCAATATTATGAATCTTACATTGCTTTTTATAGTGAATTTTATTTATTTATTGTTTTTAAAGAATCAACACGCGAGAAATTTTGTAATTTATATGGTAAATTGTAGAAAATATTTATAAATAATAAACTAATTGCAATTATTGATAATAAAAATAAAAGAGAGAATTTTAGGCATTATTTATTAAAAAATTATTCAATTTGTAAAATATAATGGTTTTAGCTGTGCTATTTCTACAAGGAAAAAAATGTTTATCATTATTTTCAACAAATAAAACATTAAATAGGGAAATTTTATTAAAAACATAAATGTATAGTGGTTAACCGCCTAATAAGTATATAAAAAAGAATCAAAAAAAAAAAAAAAACAGAAAACAAAATAAATTAATCAAATAAAGTTTTTTAGGCGCCACTTATCGAAACATATGTCGGGTGTTTCACATTAAAGGCAAACGACATAACAACAGCACGTACTGTTTGTTACACAAAAAAATTAAAAAATAATAATAATAATTGTAGACGACAGACAGATAGAAGAAGAATATTTAAGGCGACGATGACTGCATCGCTATGGTCTAATCATTTGTTAGTTTTTGGATCATTTTTATTTTCGTGTTTTTCTTTTCAACAGACAGAAGATTAAATTGTTATTTTATTTTCCATTTTTTTTTTGGTTGTTGTTGTTGATAATATTAAATAAATATTAAAAATAATTTTAATCCGTGTGTGCATTATGTAAATAAAGAAAAATTAAATTAAATAATAAAAATTTTCCATGCAAGATTAAAGACGTTGATTAAATCGTTGCGGATGCTAACCTCCTTAACCCAATCGTTTAATTTCGCTGATTAAATAATATTAAATAAAAATTAATATCGTTAAAATTTTAATAAAATTATCATTAAATCGATTGATATTAGCAACAGCAAGAAAAAATACATATCAAATTTATTGGATTGCGTTTTTCGGCATTTAAATTATTATTTTTCATATTTTGTCAATTTTTTTTGCTACTTTATTGATAAGATAATGGTGAAATATTTTTTTTCTTTTTAATTATTAATATTTAATGAAATATTAAATACCACACAAATTGCCGTTTTGATATTGTTTTAATTTTTGATAATAAAATGAAATCAAATTTACGCTAAACGAAGCTTAAACAGTAAAAATCTTTTCTTTATAAATTGCACTGTGAGACGGGTCATTGCGCTAACTTTATTTATTTATAAAATATCAATTTTATTAGCAAGTGATAACTTAATTGACTCAGATCGTAAAACAAAAATTTATTTAAATAATATTTTCATTTAAAAGACTTTAATTTCTATAAAGACAGTGTTTGTCGCGTTTGTTTTTTCATCTTTACAATTTTTTTTTTAAATATTTGCTTTATTACTTTATAGAAATGTATAAGAAATGTATACAAAAAAAAAAATGTTTATTTCTTTCAGTCATGATATGACCTTCTGTAATTTATAAAAAGAAAACAAAATTGAATATTTTATTAATATAAATAAATAATTTAAACAAGAAAAAAAAATGCATATGATGCGCATTTTAATTTCTAAGAATTAAATTTTTTATTATATTTATTTTTCTTTAATTAATTGTAATGAAAGATGCGTTTTTTTATTCTTTCTTGGTTTAAATAATTTTTTTTTTATTATTATATGTTATTCGTTGTCTCTTATTTAATTTAATTAATTAAAATGTTATTTATGTAAATTTATAGGAGTTAAATGTTGTAGGTGGCAAACTGTTTTGTTGTTTAAAAAAAAAATTAAAAGAAAAGAAATTTATTTATTTTTGTTTTAATTTTCTGTTTGTGTGTTGTTTTAATTTATTTAAAATAGAAAAAAGTGACAAATAATCATTAGTAAAATTGGGAAAAAAAGCTATAAAATGTTGAAATTGTTGTTTATTTGTACGGTATTTTTGGTGTTAGCGATGAAATTACCTGTGCCCCAGTACAGGTGCGTTCCGGGTAAATCTTAATTAATTTTAATTAATTTAAATATTAACGAATTAATTAAGATTTTTTGTTTTGTTTTAATTAAAATTCATCACTTTTGCTTGAACATAACAACGTCGTTCTGTAAATAATAGGCGTAGTGTTTGTGTTTGCTGCTTTATTAATTAATTTCATGCAATTATGATAATTAAAAACGTTTTTTTGGTTTTTCATCTTAAATTACAGACAAACAAGATTTATTGTCTTTTAGAAGAAAACCAAAATGTCCCTCTACGAGAAAACCGTTTTAAACACATAAATAATGAGAAAATTAACAATATTGTATGATAATGATTGTGTGTATGCTTTGACTTTAGTGTTGTTCATTCTATTTTTAGTGAAAATAAATTATGAATTTTTTTTCCCCCCAACAATGTTATGCTATTTAATTTTATGCTACAAAAGATGTGCACACATCAATATTATCTTTATTCTGTATTATATATATATTTCTGTTGACTGTTGATGGCTGCCGTTTTATTATTATTATTTTATTATTTTTTTCTTCTGTCGACTGATTGTCGTCCCATTTCTCATTGAAAAAAAAAAAAATAAGAAAAATTGTTTTTATTTTTGAAATAAAAAATAACAGAAAAAAATTTAAAATTAAATAAACACGCATATGGTTTAGTCATTATTGTATTTCATCGCAGGCTACTGACTTTACTTGTTTCACTTCTTTATTCCTACTTGCAACTGTGTAGCTACTAGTTGAGAACACAACAAAAAAAACGACAGCGAAAAATTCTATTTTGTAATTCTGTGCGATTAAATAAGTTATTTAATTATTTATATTTAAGGAAAAAATAAAAATATGTTGCTGTATTTGCTTGCTGCTTTGGTTAAATAACAAATATACAAGAACAACTAAAAAAGTTAAATAAATTTATTTAAAATGCAAAATACAAAAATTACTTTTAAATAATGAATTTTATTTATAAAATGTTTGAATATTTTAAATTATGTTTACGGATCTAATATTAGTTAGTATTAAGATATACATATAAATTTATACGTTTTACCATCATTTTTTATTCGCTTTTATACAAAATGTTTATTAAGTAAAGAATTTATGTAAACGAAACACTTTATTGCATGTAAATTATTGGTATTTCAATGTGGACAACGCGACAAGTTTCTGTGTGAATTCAACAAGTGTTTTGAATTTCAAAGGTAATAAAACAGAGAAATTAATTTTAAATTAACGATTAAATAATTAAAAAATTAAAAAAAAAGCAAACCAAAAAAAAAAAACTGCATAAATTTAAGTAATTTAAATTAAATATTAGCCGCCAACGTGTCTGTGGAGAGTTGTTAAGTAGCAGCAAATACTGATTATATAAAATAAATAAATTTTTCATATATAATCTTCTTAAGGAATAATAATTTTTTATTTGTGTGTTTACTTTTTGCTTTTTGATTAAATTATTAATAATTTTTAACTGTATATTTATTATTTTATTAAATATTTATAATTATATAAAGCTGCTTTTATCAGTGCGTCCTTGGTGATAGTAAAAATTTTTGCATAAAATTAACCAAGGTCACAAGACAGGTTTATTGACGTTTTGCAAAGTAAAAGAATTTCACAACAGAGTTTATACCATATAACATTAATAACTAGATTATCTTAATATAATATAAATGTTTAATTTATTAAAATAAAACAAATAATAGATTAATATTTGTTTTTGCTAGTCGTAGCTGCTTTTTGTACGTTTTGATGGTGGCTTAATTTAAGTTTATTTTATTGGATTTTATTTCAATAATAAAACATTATAAAAATCTATTTTGCATTCTTTGCTATTGAAAACCAATCTTGAAAAAAACAAAAAACAAAAAACTCGACAAGACAACAAGTGTTTTTTTATTTCTTTTCTTTCCTTCGTTTCTTCGTTAAGACATAAATTTATTTTTGCCTTTTTTTTTTAAACTTAAGAATATGCTAATTATGTTAATGTTGAAAAGAATTCTTGTTACTTATTGGCCAGAGTACGGTATATATGAATAAAAAAATAATAACAATAAATTTTGTCAAAGTAAATAAAATATATAGAAAAGCGACAATAATATTGATAGATAATGTCATTAACACTGTTTAGCGAATTTTTATTTTTTATATATGTATGTATACAAAGAAAAAAATTCCAAATACCTAATTAAAATCAATTAAAAAGAATAAATATAATAATTGTGATATGCAGTTGCGGTTAAATGACTTTGCATTGTATTTATTTATTTCTGAACAACAAACATAATGCTTACAAATGTTTACGTTTTTATAATAATATGACTGTTGTCTGTGTTTTCTTCATTTTCTCCTTTTTTTTGTTGTATACAATGACTCGTTGCTATTATAATTATTATAATAATTTTAATTTTGTGTTGTTTTTAAATTAAATTAATATATTTTCTGTTTTAATTTTTTTTTATATTAATAATAATAATAATAATAAATAAGTCGCGATAATATGACCCGAGAATTATGTTGGCGCCATCGAAAACGATGACAATAATTATAACAATAACAGAAAAAAAAATAATTTGATGATGTCATTAAAAGCTTATAATGAAATAAAATAGAGTAGAAGAAAAAACAAATTATTAAGGAATAATTAATTAAATATCAGAAGACAATAGAAAAAGCAACAACCGTAAAAAAGGTCATCAGGTGTTGCTTATATTTGGTGTTTTTTTTTTTTATAATTTATAAAATGTTAACCTTGATGGCGCCTGAATTCTTTTTTAAAACACATTTTCACTCTTCCGGTTATTTGATTAATTTTTTTTTTGTAGTCTGTTAAAAACTAAAAAAAATTGTATGTTTTTTTCGATTAGAATTTGTGTCAATTTTTATTCATTTTTTGTTGATTTAATCGCTGTAACGTATGTTAATTTATTATTGTTATTATTATAGTGGAAAAAAAATTACAGATAGGTCAGACATGGTAAATGCAAAATGAACTAAACAAAGGGAAATAAAATGATTAAGTTTGGAATGAAATTACTTGGGCGTAACATAAGGGGTCACATAATTTGTTACATGATAGGAAAAAAAAAGTAGAAAGAATTTATGCTTTTTTTTTGGTTGATTGTTTGAATATTTGTTTTGTTATCTTTGAGGTATCGTCAGGCAGTTAAACAGTTGTGTTACTTACAAGTCGTTACAATAAGAAAAAACAAATTTAATTTATTTATTATCATTATATGTGTGTTATGACTACAAATGCGTGTCCTAATGTAATTTCCTTTAGAAAACTATTTTCGTTGTTTGCATTGCAAATGACAATTTTTGTTCTAACTATCCTTTAACATAGTTTTTCTTTCTTTCTATTAAACTCTGTTGGTTACACACTGTTGCTGCTGGCATTATTACAAAAATAATATATATAATATTCTAATAAAAACTAATGATCATGATGCGTGAATCATAATTTTATTATTTTGGCGACGTTAATATATTATTATTTTCATTTTCTCTAATAGTCCTTTTGTTTCCTTACTTTGTTTTCCTGTTTTTTTATTTTTCGGTTAAAATGCGGTGAACTAAAATGTCGACAAATAACAAAACTAATGACAGTATAGTGGCGTCTGTTAGATTTCTTTAATATTTTGTAAGAAAATAAATAAATAGAGAAAAAAATACAAACAGCAGGAAATACAATTAAATGGGGTTGAATCGGTTGAATTGATCAAAATCATCAATGGCTGTTATTTAAGTTTATTTTTCCCCTTAAATAAATTTATTTCTCATGCAATAATTCCCTGTTTATCCATAAAATAAAATAAAATTGTTTTTCGAGCGCCACTTTGCCGTCACCTAATTCTCGACAATATTTGCACAATAGTGTGGCGTCATTAATTGATGTCTAAGACGACAAGGCATATATATTTCTTTTTTAATGCAATTAAAGTACAAAATTAAAAGCAAAACGGTGTCAAATAACATAAATGTATTCATCATAAGTGTACATTTTGTTGCAATTTTTGTATAGTTATTAAATACATTTCCTTGAAAATCTACTTGAAATTCTTTTTCACATCTGTATTGAATGAAGTGTAAAATTATTTTTACTGATAAATTTCAACTCGTTTTCCTCTTATAAAAACAAAATTAAAAATATAATTTCATTGACACTCGTTTTAACCATTAAGTCTTGTTTTCTTATAATTTATAATAATAAAAAAACAATCATACAATATTGTCACAAATCAATTAACATTATCATTGTATATTTCATTGTTAAAAAAAACCAAGTTAAGTGCATGTCACCATAAATGGTAATCGGACACCGTGTACAATGTGTAATTTTATTTGTAATGTTGTATTGTTATTGAATGAAATTATTATATATCTAGTTGGATGTTGTACCGTTTAAATTGTATTTATATTTTCCTTAAAATGGTTTAAAGAAAAATTAAATTAAATGAAAAAATACTTGACACCGCAAGTCATCATCATCATCACCATTGACCACTTAATCATCTTGTCTTGCCATAAATAAAATGAGAAAAATTTCTTTTCATTTTAAAATTAATTTCATTCATTCAATGTTTGTTAATTTAATTTTGATTGATTTGTTCTACTTCATTTTCACCTTGTTTTTTTGATTGCTTACCGTTGAACTATGCTTACTTAGGTTGTTGATTGTTTTGCTATTATTAATAACTGAGTTTTCATTACCTTAAGTAAAGATTTATGTCGAAAGATTGTTGGGTGATTTATTTACATAAATAAATTGTTTTTACAATAGGTTGCACTGATAATTATTTTATGAGTTTAGAAATTCAATTGAAATTATCACACTAATTTCTAATGTCAGTATTTTTTATTTCAAAACATCTACACGAATTATTTGTTATAAATAAGAAAAATACTTTAAAACATGATCAACTAATTTTAACATTAATAAATAAAAGAAAAAAAAATATTTTTATGTTTTTCTAGTCATTTTAAGAAGTTAACGAAACTAGTTTAGACTAATATTTGTTTTGTTTAAATAACGAAAAAAAAAAGATAATATTTACATAGACAATATTTTTTGTGTGTGCAGAGAAATAAATCATAATAAAAAGAAAATAAATTAATATAAAAACCAGAAGCAAAATTACGTTATTTACTCTTGTTGGTAAAATAAAAACGAATAAAGAAAATTAATAATATTAAACGAAATTACATGCTGCGACTAATGTTGTTAATTTTTTAATTCAATAAAATCTTTATCTTTGATCTAATAATATAATCATTATAAAAAAAAAAATGCAACATTATTTTGGAACTTAATAATAATAATCAGTTTCTCATGTCAAATTCGTTACTTAAATAAATTTCATCTATGTTAAACAGAAAAATAAACAAAATTGTAAAAAAGAAAAAAACGTGAAGAAATAAATTTTCTTTAAAATAATTCCCAGTTGATAATAAGTAAATACAAAAATTAAACCTGTCATGCTTAAAAGCTTTCTTATCAAAAAGAATAATTTCCTTGAATGTATATTGTCTCACCTTATCCTGTTTGTTTTTATTTTGTCTTTATGTCGCGTCAATTGATTTAAAAAAAAAAGTTAATGAAAGAAAAACAACAAACAAACATATTAAATGAATGGGGATCAAAGTAAAGTTTATTTTTTGTTAAACTTTTAATAAATTTTTATTTTCACTTAAACAACAGACAATTTTATCAGTAATATTAAGAAAAAAAAGGAAAAAACAATATTTATCATCATAAACTATAAAAAATTTATATAAAACAAAGAAAACGTCAATTATAAACGGCGTCGATATTTATATAAATATATCTTTTTGCTTGCTTTTAAAATAAAAAAAAACCAACCACAATCATCCTGTTTTCATATTCTGGCTTTTTTTTTCTTTATAATTCTCTTATGTTGTGCACTTAAGTTTTTATTATTTATCTATTAGTTGATTATTAATTTCCGATTGCTGACAACAGTCTTGTCGCCACAAGCCTCGATATACATAATAAAGAAAAGAAGACAAAAAAAAAAGTAACGAAACAATATTTAAAATTATATTTCTAGATAGTTTATACCTTTTAAATGTCCGTTGACAAGAGTGAAAAGAAACACAAGAAATGAAGAAAAACACTTTGCGTTCAGTTAATTTTTATTTAATGTTCCGTTTTTTTTTTACAAAAAATAACAAGATTAGTGTATATATAGTGAAGAAACAGATTCTTCTAAATGCCGAAAATAAAAAAATCAGGGATATATGAGTGCTGTAGTTGAGAGTCTTTTAAACTGATTTAGTCACGCTTTGATGATGTCTGGTCTCTTATTTTTGTTACTTTTATGTTTTTTTACTTAATTTTTATTTCTATGATGTTTTGTTTAGTAGAAATAGACAAAAAACAAACCTGGAAACATAGTTTTTATGAAAAGAAAAAGTAAAGAAAGATAAGTAAAAATGAAAAAATAAGAAGAACGAGACTGTAGACAACTAGAAGATCTTAGTGGCGCCAATCAATGCCACATTAATGAAAGAATAAAAAAAAACATTAAAAAACCGATCAATGTGCATTCATTCTCTACAGAAATTGTCTAAATATGAGGAAAAATTTAAAGAAGGGAATGCAATATGGGTAGCATATAGAGTAAGCGACTAGACAAAACATTGAAAAAGGGCAAAATAATGATAAATTATTATTATAACAATGCGAACCCTGAGTGGTTTTTTTTTATTATTTTCTTCTATAATAGAAAAAAACATTTTAGCCAATTTTTTAGCCTTTATTTCTTTTAAATATTTAGTTGATTATTGGCTAAAAATAGAGAAATCAGGTAGAAAAAATACTGAACTGGACCGGACGTTGTTTAGGTCGCAAAATATATTTGATTTTTTTGGAAAATTTAACAACAGCAGCGAAAAACATCGTTTTAAACAAATAAAGCCAACAAAATACAATCGAATTATGATTTAATATAAAGCCTTAAAATATAAGTTATCTATTACAGAGAAGCTGACTTTGGTTATGCCCATAAATACAAATACAAATGCGAATAATTTGCATAAATGGGCGCCTGTTGCGTAAATTTGTTTTTCTAAAACTAGTTTGTTTTTTATATAAATTTTCTATCGTTTCTTTAAAAAAATAAAAAGCTTGTTCTTGTTTAAAATAATTATAATAATAATTTACATTCTTTATTCTAATTTAAATTTATTAGCAAATAATTATAATAATAATAATAATCGATCGATAGGCAAAAATTTGCTAAACAAACAATGTTCGAGAAACGGACAAATAAATCACAAAATGTTTATTAAATTTATGCAATTTATTTTTGTATCTATGATGTAATAAAAAATTTTTTATAGTAATCATAAAAAAAATTATATTATTTCATTCTAAAATTCCGGTAAACGCCAGTAGCGAAATATGCGTGTATTCGAATCTCTGTTTCACCAAATTAAAATTTTTATTCGCATTTTGCTAAATGTTTGTCATCTAATTTTATTATTATTATTATTATAAATGTTGCTTAATTTTTTATTATTTTTTATTATTATGTTATACAGCCACACGTGACCTAAAGAATTTTAATTTTATTTATTCAATAAAATATAAATAAAAATAAACTTAATCCATTCACTGTGCGCTATTTTTATAACATTTTGCATTAATTTTGATTTTTGAAAATGTTTGCTTTGTTTTCATTCTTTTTTATATCGTTAAATTTGATTTCAATGTTCGCTTGTATTTTAAGTATTATTTTAAAATTTTAAAATTAAGCTTAAATTAGTAATGTGACTACTTTGTGAATAAATTTTTAATTTTTAAATGTTTACCTTTCTGGTGGGAAATCTACTTTTACAATTTATTTTACTTGTTGCAATGTATTCTGTTGTTTCTTTACTTTTTATTTCTTTCAAATTAACAATTTAATTAACATTATGGGAATTTTTGTGCTTAAAAGTTTTAATTAAACTTTATAACATTTGTATTTTTACTTTACTGTACTTTCAATTGTTTTATGCTTTGCTGATGTTTTCTTTTTTGCTTTGTTTCAACGCTTTAATGCATTTTAATAAAAAAAAATTGTCATAAATATGTCTAGACAATTTTCATCTCAATTACATTTTATAAAATTAATGAATTAAAGCTAAAAATTACCTTTATTGTAAGAAAAATGTGCTGTATTTTGCTTATATTTTATTACTCTTTTGTCAATTAATATCTCTTGGGTTTTCTTTTTTATTTTTGATTTCACAATTAATACAGAAAAACAATAAAAATAAATAATGTAAAACGCGATAAATCAATTAAGAATAAAGCACGAAATATTCGACATTAAAAAACAAGTTAAGCCAACGAAATACCTTAAAACTTGGTGATTTAATCAAAAACATAAAGATACAGATAAAGAAAAAAAAATTAAATTAACTTAATAGATGTAATAAAAAAGCAAAAAGTAAAAAAACTAGTTTCGCTAATAAAACGAAATAAAAAAATAGATTCCTTTTAAACAAAATATGAAAAATTAAGTAAAGCAAGGTATATACAAAGAGTAAAACTTGTCTTTAATATGTTTTTATTAAGTCATCATCAGCAAATGATGATGTCACAAAATGATTATTGTTATTAATTATTATAATTACTTAAATAAGAAAATTTAATAAATTATTTACATTCATATATGGCTAGAAGAATAAAGAATTTTATGTAAAATAATTTGTCATCCAATCCAATTGTATTATGAATTTAATTTATTTAATAAATAATCATAAAAAAAAAGAAACAAAATAAATTAATTAATTCAACTGGTTTGTTGCATTTTGCAGCACAAAATGCAAAACTAAAATAACAACAATAATTTTTCTTTATTTTAAATTACAAACAAACACAGAGTCTACTTTGTGTCCGCGACATTAATGCATTTTAATTAATTATAATGAATATAAATACAGCCTGCAGGAGAAAATGCAAAAATATTATAAATATATATTGATGGTCAGCCGATTAAAAAAAAAAAAAATTAATAAATGAATTTTTTGTCGTTGTGTAAACTTTTTTGCACTTTTTTACTTTAAAGAAATATTATTGGTCGTGTTAATAGGTTGATTGAATTATTTCTTAAGCGTTAAATTTTTATTACATTGCATTTCGTTGCATTTACATATTTGCTGTTGGCTAGAGTTTATGGCGATTAATTAATAATGTAAAATAAATTAATAAATTAAATTTCAGTAAAGTGAAAAAATAAATAAATATATTTTATGGTGAATTTTCAGGGACTGTACAGATTGTATATAATGCTGTTACCTTTGCGAAACACTTGCTGGTAATAATAATAATGAGTTTTGTATTCAGCATTTTTAATTAATTTTTAACCAATTATTTATTTTCAGGTGATGGATTTTTTTGATAGTAGTTTAAGGCTATTCGTTTATGGATTCAACAGTTTAATCAACTATCAATGGTAAATAGGATTTGTACTAATGGCCATGATAATCGTAGTCAATTTTATAATTAAATTATTAATGTAAATATTAATAAAAATAAAAAGCGGCGCGACAACTGCAAATCCACCATTATACCACAAAGTTAAGTAAGTTGAAAAAAAAAATAACACAAAATCAAACACTAACAACTCAACTCTATTTAGCTTAACTAGTTTTATATTATTATTTCTTCTTATTATTTAAACAACAATTTTTCTGTTGTCTCTTTTACCTGTCTGTCTATTATTAATTAAGTTAAAAAAGAAAAAACAAAAACGCTATTTTTCAATAATAAAAATGCAACAGGCGCTAATAAAGAAAAATAATAAATATATATATAATGCAAAAAAATGAATAAATTAATAAATAGTTAAACTGTGTTGGTGCAATAAAAATAAGAAAAAAATTACAATAATGAAAAATATTTATAACAAAATAATAATAATATTAATAAAAATGAGAACCACACTCATCATACTGGCGCCAGTCAGTTTTTACTTCTTCTGCTCTATGTTTTTTTTTCTGCAATATATTTTTCCTTCAATTTTGTATAATTGTCTATACATTAAATATGCATTTTAATAAGAATAAGTTCTTTTTTTATTTGTATCTTTATTAAATAATGTAATAAAGAGTAATAAATATTATAAATATAAAGTGAACTAACCGTAGTAGTTTAGATGGATAAAATTTTAATAATGTATAGTCAAACCGCTGCCTCGATGTTGTTAATAATTTCACGGAATTGTGGTTTAATTTGTTGTTTTTTTACTTTTTCAACTTTATTTTCTTATTTCTTATTAAATGAAAATGATTCACACGAAAAATCGCTTATTTATTAATAATATTTTAGCTGTTGTATTTATTTGTTTGTAACGTATAAGTATATTTAAGTCAATTTAATTAATAGTTGGGCGTTGATTTTTTAATAACACGAACGTGTGCTATTTTTTATTAAATGGTTGGATTATTTATTTATTTATATATTTGCAGCAACATGTTAAAGAAAAAAATAGCATGATTGTGTTATTAATTTTCCCCTTGTTTTATTATTATTATTGATGCGTTATTCATTTTATGATTGTAAATTCAATTGGCATATATTTATATGTATGGTATGGTAAGCATTGCAGATTACTACCGTAAGCACCTGCAATTGTTGGTTAATAATAATAATAATGGTGTAATAACTAAACAGAATGATAATACTTGTTTATACTTGATGTACGTATTGTTTCATTTTTATTTATTTTTTTATCAAACAATCGTTTCACGTTTGTTATAAAAATGTCGTTATAATTGTGAAAGGGATACACATTAAGTGCCAAGAAAATTACATTACTTTGCGTTATGTTTTGCTGAAAATATTTTTCATTTCTATTTTGTTGCAGTCTGTCAACAGTTTATGTTTTGTTACCTTAATTTAAGTAATCTTTTACTAAAGTGAACAGGATGGACAGGTGGTTTTATTATTGTTTTTTTTTTCTGTTGTACTTCTTGTTTGATAAATTAAAATTACTTTTTACAATGTTGCCGTTGATTTTCGTCTCGGTATCGATGATTTTAATTGAAGTTTTATTTTCTTTACAATCGAAATCAACAAATTAAAAAATAAAAATAAAATTACTTAATTACGAAATAATAAAATTATGATGCATGTAAAAAAGTCGTCTATATTTTAATTTATTTAAATTGAATAAAATTAAATTATAATAATGATAGTAATAATAACTAAATAACAAAATAAATAAACAAATTAAGTGAAAGCAAAATTTAATGCAAATTAAAATTGTTTAAGAGGCGCACGCCATTCATTTACTTATTTAATAATAATAAAAAAATACAAAACAACAATCTTGTGGGCGCCAATAATTCTATTTTAAATTGAGAGAAAAAAAAAAATAAATACTCTTATCGTTTTCATAAATTAAATCGTTTTTTCTTTTTTTTTTTTTTGCAAATTCTTATTTAAATTTATTATAAAAAATGATTAACAAGATTATCATATAATCTAAAATTAGATTTATTTATTAATAAATTATTATGTATGTGATTGTTTTTTTTTTCTTTTTCTTTAATAAATGAAAAGAATGGAAATATTTATACACGTGACAATTTATATTGTCGCCAAATTAACGGTTTTCATGCATTATTATTTAATTTTTTGTTTTTTGCTTCTGATGTATGATTATTTTATAATGAGAACTTGTCGTTACCATTTAAGTAATAATTTTACGTAAATTAAATAACTTTAAGTATCATTGAAATGAATAGAACATGTCATTTATGTCTTTATTATATATTTTAATTTTCGTTGAAGTTTTCTTCACCCACAATCATTTTTTTTGTTTTCATTTAAACAAAACAAAAATTTTTATTAGCAAAAAGAAAGGAAAATAAAAACACAAAATTTTTTCATCACTCTGTCTCATCAATAAAATTAAAAATAATTAATATGTAGACGCCAGTTAATTAACTAATATTAATTTTTATTCAATGTTAATTCAATTGTTCGCTGTTTATGGTCGTGTACAAAAGAATCTTTCTGTTGTTTCGTGAAATAAAATTGTAAAAAAATAGTTAGCAATAGGTAGGCAGGGCAAAAAATAAAAATTTATAAATTAATTGTGTGAAACCTGTTAAATGTTAGATTTGTTATTGTTTTGCTTCTTTAATGAATATTTAAAGTTATTTTATGTCATTGGTTTATTTATTTAATAAGTCACGATTTACATAAACATGATTTAAGCCAAGTAGTTGATTTTATTTTCATGTTTTTTTTTTTTTATTTTGTGTTGTTCTTTGTTGTTTGATGGTTTTTGTATGTCGCCCAAACATCTATGAAACGTTTTAAGTGTTTTATACATGCGCATTAGAATTATTGTTTTTTGATTTATTCGATTTTTTTTCTATTTTAATTAAAAATCATAGCTGATTTCTCTGACATCATGTAATTTTTAATTTAATTTCGTGTTGTTAGTATTTTTTTTTTCTGTCCAAAAGAAATAAATTCCAAAAATTTATTATAATTCTATTAACAATAAGCTTGGTCACATTTTTGTTATAAGTTTGTCTGTTGCTTTATGACCGTATTTATGTTTTACCAATTCTAAAATTACATGATTTCCAATAAAAAAAAATGTAGAAATAAATTTAAAATACTTTTATTATTATTAATTAAATCACGTTCAATTTGAAATTTGAATTAAATTGATTTGTTGTTTCGTTTATTATTCAAAATGTTTTTTATTTTTAATTTTTTTGTATCGAAATAAACTGTTTGCAGACATGAAATTTCCAAAATAACATTCAATTGAAAAACCGTCTAAAAATAGATGTTGATATTATATTTATTTATTTATTTTTTCTTCAAATACGTTGAACTTAATATTATTTATAACGAATTATTATTTTTTATAACTTAATCTTGAAGCACGTTGTTAATGTTTGTAATGAAATGTCACACCTGAGTGATTAACAACAAGAGCAGCAATAAAAAAATATTATTATTACTGTAAAAATTAAAATAATATTATTAAAAAAGAAAAATTAACTTCATCATGCGAATCAGCCAACCTAGAATAATAAGACACAATGAAATAAATAAAAATAAAAAAAAAAAAAAGAAAGGAGGCGCCGCCGCCACCACCACATCAGCAACAACAATAATTAAAACAATGAAATGACAAACAGGTGAACCGTGACGTTGAGGTTTTTGTATAAAAAATAATAATAATTTAAATATAAAATATTAACCGACTTGAATGTACTTTGTTAAGTCTCTTCCTCTGTAATTAATAATTGAAAATAAACAAAGTATTTTAACCGAAGCACTGCTATAAAGAGATGAAATATTATTTGCATTTCAGTTTTGGAAGATTATTAATAATGTTGCGTGACTCATCTGTTAAATTAGCTTGACATATTTGAGTGACTTATTGTTAAGCCATAGTAAATGTTAAAGTCACGACTTTTTTTTCCCTACAATAATTAAACAATTATAATAATTGATTTATTAGAAACACTGTACGGTGTAGGAATTGTAACTAGTTTAAATACAATAGATATTCTCGTATATTTAATTGATGACGCAAATATGTTTAAGGATGATCTAAGTATTAAATGATTGATAATCGCTTTGTTTCTTCTTTTTTTTATTGAACCATATAAAAATTAACATAAACTGATGAAAATATTGCAAAACTTTTATATAAATCTAATGCTTAAGCCTAACCTCGAAAAAAAAAATTAAATAAATAAAATAACTTTATTATAAATTTATGTAAAACCTTTTCGTACGTCAAAATAAAAGCATAAAACTAATAAAGTTTAATAAAATAATTAGATCATCATTTACATAAAAATAAATTAAGAAAATTAAGAGGCAAATTTAAATTAAAATAAAAAAAAAATACATATCAAAACACACAACGTAATTTAATAAAAACAAATAAAAAGCAAACACAAACGCCACTTAAATTATATTTATCTCATCATTTAAGAAATATTTATAAAAAAATAAGTTTTTTTAATTTTATTTACTCTTTGCTTGTTAGAATTATTGAAAATATTTTGACATTTTTATATGAAAGATAAACTGCCTAAAGAAAAATGAAAAACATAAAAAATAATAATAATAATGATTGTAGAGAAAACAAAAGCGTGTAAAAATATTATAATGGCGCCCATTTCAATATATTATTTAAGTCACTTGTTTTGTTATTCTTTTTCATCTGTTTAGTTTAAATTACAAACAGAATAAGTGACAACCGCATGACGATTTTCTCACTTTGAAAGCTTTAATATAACCATAAGATATTATTATTATTATTTATTGACTTAATGCCAAATTATTTTATTTCATTTTTAGTATTATTATTATTTCTCATTTTAATACTTTTATTACACTTGTTGGTTTATTATATATTTTTTTTTTTTTTGCTTTTTCTTTTTATATTCATTGCATTGCATTAAAATGATTCACATCTGCTGTAATATTTTTATACAAATATTTTCATTCTTGTATAAAATAATTATTTTATTTCGTTTTCTTGCATGCATATTGCTGAATGATAATAAAAAATAATAATAATTACTTTACTTTGGTGGTCTTTTTAAGCTTTAATATACATATTTAATTTTATTACTTATATATATATATATATTTGTTTTGTTTAAATTTATTTTCGTTTGTTTAATTTAAATCTACTTAAAATTTATTTATAATTTTGTTTCTGTTTATTTTACAATTTCTGTGTTAAAATTTGATTTCTTTTTTCCTTTTCCATTTTGCTTTTATTTATATAAATCAGCTGGTATTAGCATTATAAATGTAATTAAATAAATTATTTTGATTATAAACTTTATTCAAACATTATTATTACTTAAGGTTGTTTTTTCTGAATGTTTTTTTCGGTGTAAAATTCGGGTTGGCTGTCACAAATTATTTAATTTTTTATTACAATTATTTCGGTAAGTCCCATGTATTAAAAAGGATTAAGTAATAAACAAAGTACTGAATGACGTGACAATGGCCACATTAAAGTTAAGTTTCTCCATATTCGGGTACGTAAATAAAATAGCCAAAATTTTTATTTTTATTATAACTAATTTATTAATAAATGTTATGCTTTAAGACCCTTAAATCAATATAACAACAGTTGAAAAGGGAAAAAAACTGAAATCACGATTTTGTACATAATAAAAATTATTCTCACACCTTTTTTGTTTTATTTTATTTGTTTATTTATTTTCTGTTACGCAAAATTTATAATTTCATTTCTTTGTGATTTTTATGTTAATTAACTGTTAAAATAATATTTAAATATAAACAGAAATTAAAAAACATAACATACCAGAAAAAGATTAGATTACAACGAAATGTTAAACACATAATTACGTAAATATTTAAAGTATAAAAAAAAAAAAGTAAAATTATTGTATATATTTACTCGATCAAACAAATAAAAAGAATCTTCTTATTATAAAATAAATATTTAAGGTGAAAAATATATATATATATATACTTTAAAAGATTAATTATTTTATTTTTTTTTACTTTGTCGCGTTCTCTGTTGTTGATGTTGATCTTTTAGTAATTGATTTTGTCCAGTCTATGTCTGTCTGTTTTTTCTTTTTGTGTTCTTTTTCTGCTATTTTTAATTTTATTTACAAATGGATTTATACATTTTTTTTTTATGTTTACTTTGAAATGTAATAATTCAAGTAGAAAACGTGCTTAACAATTATGTATTTAATGAAAAGTAAATGGAAAATTAATAATTATAAAACTTTAGTAGGTATACCTGATTGTAATAAGTGTTTTATGACATCGATAAACCATTAATGGGCACTTGATGTCCAGTGTTTATACTTTCGAGAAAGATATATACACTTTTTACTTAAGATAACCACTTTATCCCTTTCAAGTAAATAATAAATAATTACTATTTTGGGTATTAAGTAGTAGAGAAAAATTTCTAAAATATTTTTAAAACATAATTACTTATTTAAAACGAATTATTCTTAAACTATTCCATTATTCTATTTATTTAAAGTTTAATAACTTAATTAAAAAGAATTCGTGATGATTTTCTACTTAGTAATATAGCAAAAATTATCAGTTCATAGGTTAAACAGTTTTTCTTTATTAAAAACAACTTGACGGTGTTATTATTATTTGCTTTCAATTATGTTTTTTGATTTTTTTTTTCTTCAGCTGAAAACAAATATGTGTATGTTGAGTCAATAAAAAAAAAATAAAGAAACATTGTAGCAGCTATAATAATAATAATAATAATAATAATAATAATAATAATAATTATTATTATTATTATTAATATAGACGATTAAATCAGATAATGAAGAAAATATATTTAAACAAAGTAAACATACTTTCAAAATATATATACATAAGTATGTGAGTTAAAACACATTTAAATTGAAAACAAACAATAATAATGAAGGTAAAAAAAAATATTGTAGAGAAATAAATAAAAGATTAAACTGTGCAAATTGGAATATAATTGTCCGTGAATAAATATAAATAAAATAATTTACAGAAAAGATGTTGAATAAATAAAATGTGGTAAATAAGGAATATATTTAACATTTCATGTTGGAAACAAGCACTGTAATAATAATAAAAGATTAACAAAAATTAAAAAGAAAAGAAATAATTAACTATGGTGGGTGGATTTAGTAGTATGTTGTTTAAAAGAAAATAAATATTAATCACTGATGAATTCTTCAATTGGCATGCAAAAAGCAAATAATAATCTGTTCTTGCTTATGCTGCTCCTCAAACATTAATAACGAAAAAATTAAAAGCAGAAGTAACAAATTCCTATTAAATTATTGATGACTCAATTAAGTCAGTATAGGAAAACAAAATAATTTCACTTTCAGTGTATTATTTTTGAAATTTAATTTAATTAACGTAAAAAAAATAAAAATAGTTAAAATTAGGAATGTGATAAAGGTTTTATGACTTGTTTAATTCTTTAATTAATTTTTAACGTGATTTCTGTTTAATTATTTTTCTTTCTTTTTTTTCGGTTGTAATCAAGAAGAAATGAATAACATTTTTCGATGGAACATTTGAATTTATTTTCCATTGGGCGCCAACTTAATGAAAATATTTTTCTTTATTTTACACTAAAAAATTTTTCTTTTTTTTTTTTCTTTTAAACAATTTTTTGTGTTTTCCTTTGCCTTGTTTGTTTATTTATTTGGCGTGTTTGTTTATTGCTCCTTTTTCAAACAAAAAAAAATAATAATAATAACTTAGCTTCGGTGTTAATGTTTTTCATGTTTTTTTTTTCTGTTTTTATAAACATTAGAAAATTTAACAGACAAATGTTTTTCTTGCTGGTGCTTCTGATAATCTGGCAACAATGGTGGCATTTCTACTTTACTTTATTCTTATTTATTAATTATTTCTCTGTAATTATCCTTAATTATTCGTTATTAAATAGTTTTATTTTAAAAATTAATTTTTTGTTGAATAATTATAATCAATTCTTGTTGTGAGTTGGCAACAATTAAATAAGATTATCAATATCTTTCTGCTATAATTTTTATATTTCTTCGGTTTACTTATTAAAAACTTTAATGTTTAAACAAAACAGAAAAAATTGTTTGAGTAATTAAAAGAATTAGTTCTTATGCTGTGTTTTTGATTTTTATAGAGCAGAGTTTCTTTTTGTTTTATGGCTATGTAATCTACAGTCCGCGATTTACACCAAAAACAAGAAATTATCTTCTCTTACGTTTTCATTTATTTTATTTTTATTTAATTTAATTAAATTAATTTTTTGTTTTTAATATAAAGTTAAAAAAATTGTCTGTTAAAATCTGTTTTTTTTTTTTTATTTTTACTTCTTGTTCTGTCTTCATTAAAACAAACAAAAGATAAAGTTAAGTCATGATTCTTCTTTTCTTTTTAACGACTTACTACTTTTGTTTTTTTTTTATTTATTTATTTATTTATTTATATTTTTAAACTTCTTGTACTTGTAAACATTAATAAATAAAATAAAAAAAAAACATAAACATACAGAAGAAATAATAATAATAATAAAAAAAAGAACAAGAACACATTATGTTGGGATATATATATGTATGAATGCAATTGTATTTGCCGACAGTGCTTGTGATGATATTCCTTCTTTAATGTTTGTTTTTCTTGCTGTTGCCGTATTTTTAGGTATTTATATTTATTTTTATCGTTTTTATTATTATGTTTTTAGTGAAAATTAGATGTGTTTTTTTAATTCTTAAATTTTAATTATTGTTGTGCAGGGAATTAGGTGAAGAAATCTGTTTATTTTATTCAAAATGAAGTAACTATAAATGTTCTTCTTTTTTTTGTTTAACAATTACCAACTGTGCTATGACTTAGCAAAGTAACATAGCGTTTATTCTTATTGCAACGATTTTTTTTGTGATTATTTAATTACTTATTAATAGCTGAACAGGTAAATAACTGAACATTACAGTGTAATTATTGTCTTAATAAAGATCTAAAATACTGTTGGTATTTCACTAAACTAGATTATAAAGAAGAATAATTTATCTTGCTGTTAAGTATCAGCGGTACAGTGGTAGTGTTACTTTTCTTTAAATTTAATAAATTACAATCCATTGTCTCGTTGTAATAATTTTGAAAATGTCAATATTTAAAGACAAAAAAAAACCTGCACAAGCCGGAACTTAAATTATAAACTATCATTCAATGTCGTATCCATTCCTTCTATTAATAATAATTAAATAATAATAAAAACTAAATAATAAATATTTTGTATGAATATCAAATTGCTGTTGTATTTTGACATCTTTCACTTTATTTAAATTTAGAAAGACAGATAGGAAAAACAAATCAACAACCAGCAAAAGTTAAATTTAATAAAAGTTTTTATTTTTTTTTTTTAAGATTTTAATATCAAAAGGATCATATTACCGGATACCTTAGCATTTTAAAATGGTCAAATTATTTGAATTTTGGGTTTATTTATAGAGTATATATTAATTTTAAAACGCTAAACTTGAACTTTATTAGATTTAAGTGTGTTTTACAAAGCGGATAGCATCCTTCTACATATTTTTGAAAACGCACAATAACTAAGTAAATAAAAATTATAAAAGTCAGTAGTTTACTAGCGTAAGAAACGTATACTTGGTATCTTAGCATAATTATTCATTAATAAAAAAACATTCCATGAAATACATAGATAATTGTTGCTTAAAGCGAAAAACATACTAAATTCGACTTATTTTAACAAATGAATGAAACAAATTTACTAATTGGATCGTAAAAATTCCTCACTTTAATTAACAAATAATTAAAAATTATTTCACTTGAAAAATAATTCTTTTTTTCATTAACGATTTTGTTAATGAAAATTCGTTTCGCAGAAATGATAATACTTTAGAATTACTAATCAATCGGCACCAAAATACATTAAAAGAACTAGAAAAATTATCTAAATATAAAGAAGGTAAATAACAAAAACAACAACATACTTAAGTCGAATTGAAATATTAAAAGGTTAGCGCCAGGCAATAAAAACCTTTTTCTTATTTTTAGTGTATAGGGAAAAAAATGTAACAAAAGAATTTTGACTTTTCGATTTTTTAACTTTTAAGGAATTTGTATTTATGTCCAGGTTTTCGTATTTGTTTGTTGGGAAAATTGCCTTTAAAAAAACAAAATCTAACCATGGCGACATAGTAAGTTCTTTTGTTTTGTTCGTTGACAAGTGCAATTCTTTTGTTCGTTTACGCTTTTAAGTGGAATTAAGAGTTTTTGTTCAAATGCTTTTTTTATAAGAGATAGGAAATCTGAATTTTACAAACTAGGTGGCATAGAAATTTTTTGTTTAAATAAAAATATTATTTCGAAATTAAATAATTGCCAGGTAAATTAACCATTTTATTTGTTTATGACTTAATTATTATATTTGACTTAAGTTATTTAAATGCGAAAATAAATTATTGTTTACCTTCAGGTTATTTTTAAAATTGATTATAAATAAAAAAAAGAAATAAAATATAATAAACATACCAGGATCTAAATTTTCATCATTCCATGGTGACTTTATTGAACGGTTCAGCAATATAATACCGTTTGATGTATTCCCGCCGGTTGTATCCTCATCGGCGGTTAAACCATTTATATTTGGTATAAATCCGGATAAGATTGTTAAAAAACATAAAATTATTAAATATTCACTCATTTTTCCTTGTTTTCTACTTTATTTCTTCAAAGAAATACTTTTTTTCCTTTTAAATTTTATTATATTTTTCGATAAAAATAAAAAATTCACTTAGAAACACTTAAATAAAAACACAAGAATTTTTTTTTTACTACTTTAATATGTACTAACACTAGTCACTTGTGTGTAATTTAATTTTGTTTTTTAAAGATATATTTACTCGTCAAACATTGTATGTATTGAAAACAAATTAAAGCTTAATTCAAGTAGTTTTAAAGATATTTCATAATTATTATGGCAAAACAATATCTGTTTATTTTTTTTTAATATGAATAAGAAACAACAAACAAGCACTGATAATCCGAATTAAAAGAATTTAATGTTTAAAAAAATGTACAATACAACGATTTGACTTAATTAACTTTAAATTTTGTTTTTCTGTTTTTAAAACTTTGACCGGAATAATAATTTATATATGAACGCTAGGTTAAGGAAGAATTATTTTCTTTATTTGTTTTTCTAATAAATGAATTATTTTTTATTAAAATGAAAACAAAAAACGTAAAATAGAAAATAAAAGAAAATAAAAACAAAAAAATGTATAAAATCACTTCAGTACGTTAGGACGTCTGAATACAAACTGATTTCGTTTATGACTTTTAATTTTTATTATGGAAAAAACATAAGTTGAGTAAATATATAAAAATGGTTGAATAGTGATCAGAGTTTTTATTTCTGTTCATTGTGTAGACGGCATAAGGCAAACATAAGTATGCGCAGAGAGTGTTGAGAATAAAAAATTGCTTCTTTGATTGTGTGCATACATATGTGAGTTAATTGTGCAAACGACTTATCTTTCTCTTTTAAAGTGACTTAAGTACATTTTTTATTAGCGATTTTATTCGATATTAATAATGTACTAGATTTCACTAATTATAAGTATATTAACTGTGTTTGTGTGTTTTTTTTATTTATAAAATTTACTTAATTTAAAATCTACTACAAAATGGCTTAGTTTCTGGCTTAAATTCATAAAATGACATCATTTGCAGCATAAGGAAAAAAAAATGTCGAAAACAATCTACCCGCTCTATTTAGCTGCATATGATAATAAAGTTTTTATTTGTTTATTACTATCATTTATTTTGTTTATATATGCGGGAAGTGAGGAAGGGGTGTTTGATATTAAGTTAACTTAAGTTAAGTAAAGCCGGCGCTTGTGTTTTTTTTACTTATTTAAGTTTTAAATAATTCTATTTACATACACAAATGTAGTTTAAAAAAATATTTTTAAATATTTTTCTTTGCCTCTCTCTATTCTCTTAATTGCCTTTGGTATTTTGTATATTTTTTTAAATACGTTGCGTCTGCGCATAAGTTTTTATATCATTTTATTTAATTTTTTTTTTTATTCTGTTAAATGAAGAGGTTATTTTTTAATCGCAGCTGCATTTTGCGGGGATATTTTAATAATAAAATAGAACTGCTTATACTTTGTTAGTATTTGTTTTGGCTTTTTATTTTTGTTTCTATAGTTGATTCGTAAAAACCATTGAAAAGAGTAATAATAAGCGGCGTTTAATACTATGCGCCCGCCGACGATGCAGTCGCCGTCATTCTTCTAGACTCTACTGCTACATTAAGTCACTTTAAAAAAACAACTACAAACTGCATTTTCATTGCGTATGCACTGTGCAACCAAATAAAAAAACTACTAGAAATCAACAACAAAAAAATTAATAAGAAAAGAAATAAAATAAAAGCAACGGGCGGTCGGCAGTCAGTTGATTATTATTCCTATTTTTTTACAGACATGTTCCTATTATTATTTAGTAAAATTTAATTTTTAAAAAAATTCTTTGCTTCTAACCAAAAAATCAAATCGAAATGAAAAATAACATTTTTCGTTATAGAAACCGATACGAAAACGATTAGAAACACTCAAAATGCGATTTTTAAGCATTGTGAGAGAATTTTTCTTTACTTTAAGAAGTTTAAAAAAATAAATAAAATAAAAACGAACGAGCTACCATCGCATTACATTGGGTTTACATTCATAGATGATTATCTCTAAGCTAAATAGCATGTTTAGCGATAATTATATTTGCATAAATAAAATCAAAAAATAAAATAAAATCTTAACGTTGCCAAAATTAATTTTATTTTTGTTATTCAAAATGATTAAATGTTTTGAAAAAAAAAAAATAAAAAACAAATTAGAAATGGATTAAAAAATATATATTAAAGCTTAATTTTGGTTATAAATTGCATTATGATGAGGTAGAGACTTGTTTAAGTGACTTTAATAAGCCGAATCGAATTCCAATTTCAAAACAAAATCATCGAGTTTTTTTTTCTTTTCTTTTATTAAGCTTCTTTTATTGTTCAGCTTTGGTTGTTTGTCATATTTAAGCCGCTCGTTATTTATAAAATAATAAAAATAAATAAACATACTTTGGCTTGGTCTCCACCTTCTCTTACTTCTTTTTCTTTATCAAAATTTAATCGTTTTTATTATTATTTTTTTTCATTAGCTTTAAATATTGTTCAACTACCTATGGTTCGTCATTGTCGTCGTCGTCGTATTCGTTGATTTTTCATTCTTATTGTTGAAAATAATTTATTATTTATTTATCATCAACATGGTATTTTCATTATTATGTATTTTTTCTATTCTTTATTCTTATTCTTATATTTTATCAGTGCATTTTAGATTAATTTTGATTATGTTTTTGTTCTACATGTAATAAATATCAAAAATATTATCTAGTTTAGTTTATTATCGAAAAAAATAAAAATAATAATCAAAACTTTTCAACAAAAAATAAATTTATTTATAAAATAAAATAAGAAAAAGCCAAAACAAAAAATCTGAACGATCAAAGTTGAACTTACAGCTTCTGTGCTTTTATGTATTGTTATCATTTTCTTATAAATCAAGTTAATAATTCTTTATTGTATGATATTCTTGTGAATAAAAAAAATCATTTTTTTTTTTGTTAATTTTATTGCTGCATTGTTGGTGGTAGCCTGCTAACCCGATAATCACGTAATATAGATACACAAATATATACATTATACAACCTGTTCCAAACATTAAAGTTATTCATTTTTTGTTTTGATTGTAGCATTCTGTTTGCCTGGTTTAAATAGCTTTTTGTATTATTCTCCAGTTGGTCGAATTCACTTTTGTATTCCCAAAAATAAAAATAATAATATTATATCGGACATCGTGAAAGAACAGACAACATGACGCAAAAGTATTATTATTATATTTCTTCGTTTTGTTTTACTCTTCGCTGTGTACCGAACTATAAATATATTTTTTTTATTAATATTTCTCATTTCATAATTTTTTTTTTCACTGTGCTTTTGAAAGGTAAAACGAAAGAATTTTTAATTTTTGTTTTTCGTCTTGTTTTTTTCGAAGGTAGGCAAGTAGCTAAAATAAAGAACAAAAAACATTTACCATGGTTAAGACAGACAACAGATAGTTAAATGATGAATTGCGGTCATTGTTTTGGTCCTCATATTACATTAATATTTATCCTTCTCATGTACAAGTTCTTAAGTTAGCGCATAAGTATAAGCCAGTGAACAAGTTTTGAGGTTTATTTAATTTTTATTTTGTAATGAGACACAGAGAACAATATTAAACCAATCAATATACAAATATAGTTTTTTTTTTATTCTATTATTATTATTAAATGTTATTTCCTTGTCAACACATTATTAAACATAATTTTCTTTATTCTTCTAAATGTTTCATTAATGTAATGTAAATAAAGTTAAAATATAAAAAGAATAAATTTGGTTATCTTTTGTATTGTTCCTATACAAAAAGAAAAGAATACATATTATGTTGAAATTTCTTTTGCTTTGTTAAACTATAAAAAAAATCATTTATCTTTTATTAATGTTATCATTATTTGTTTGCTTTAAATGCCTAATCTAAAAATATTAAATATAAACATATATTTCAAGCTATAAAACTGAGGAAATTGAGTATTTTCGTTTGTTTGTTTCGATTGCTGAATAAAAAAAGTATTTTTGCACTTTAGTCATATGAAACATAAAAGCTTAATTTACCTTAATCTTGTATTTATTTGACGGATATTGACTTAAGAATTTCGTTTGAATTTTTATAGTTTCACCTTTGTTGTAAATTTCTTTGGCGGTGCCCGGAAGAATGATAAAATGAAGAAGTGGAAACTTTTTAGCTAAGAGAAATTATGAAATGAGTTGCATAAACCGTGATGATGTGAAATTTCTATTATTTTTCATTTTCTTCAAGCTATTATAACACTGATTACTTACCAGAAGACAACTAGTAAAATTTATTATCTTTGATTATTATAAGCAAATTATATAAGATATAACTACGAAAAAAAAGCAATTTAAATGATTATGTTAAGTAAGTTCATAGTGTCAAAGTATAACTAATTAACCTTGTTTTTTTTTAATGTTAATGTTTAGCTACTTAAATTTTATGAAAGGTTTTTAATGTGAATAATTGTCTTTTTAGAAAAACTCATGCACAAATTGATTTTGATATTCTACACAATTGTTAACACGAACATTATAATTTAAAATATTTCTGCAATTGTTAGAAGTAAATAAACATGAAAACTAACTCGTTAACATCAGCTATTAGTTACTATATAACATTAAATTTATACACTTAGTTTATGTTTTACAAAGAGACAACACAAAAGATCAAAACAAGAATATCATTTGCGGCATCTAACGTTTATCATTATTGATTTTTCATTAAGTCAATCAGTTAAGTAAAATTTTATTTTTTTTCTTCATTGTTTTTATTATTATTATTCTATCTTGAGATTTATTTACTTTTTAAGACATTCATTAAATTAATCATCTATGTTTTCCTTATAAATTCATATTTAAACAAGAATATTTTAAAACAATAAAAATTCTTTTCATGAAACGCGCATTCTAATGGTTCTTCATCTCTTTTCGATTGGTTTATTAATTTTTGAGGATAAAGAAAAATTAAACTTTAATGAGAAAAAAGAGAAGAAAATAAATTAAAGACGATGAATTTATAAACGACGATGATGATTTTATTTTATTTATTTAGTTTTTTTTTTGATGGTTTAAGTCGTTTAAACTGCACAGCAGGGTGCAATTTGTTTTCGTTAAAGGTTTTCGTTATAAGATTTCGTTTTTTTTTTTTTAATTTGTGTATTTAAGAAAGGTAAATTAAAATTATTGAAATAAATTGATTTTATAAATAAAAAATTAAATTATTTGAAAAATATTCTAAGAATATTTAAAAGCATCGTGGTTGGTCACTAAACAGTTGATTTTTAATGTACTACGTTGAACTTAAAGTATTCTTAAGTATTTAATTTTGCCTATAAAAACACATTTATCACAATTAATGAGTATTAATTATGTTTATTTATTAAAATAATCAAATTATCAATTCAATTTAATGTTATTTTATTTTAGAAAAATACAACAAACCAAGCAAACATTTAATTGGTTTTATTGGAAAATTTATGCATTTAATAGGTTTTGTAATTACAAACGCAAATGATATTGATTTTTCTTGATTAAACTTACTGATAACAAACAATAATAAAATAAAGAAAAATAATTAATTAAAATAATTTTTTTGTCGGTGGTTAAAATATAAAATAAATAATAATTATATCTGTTGAAATAAAAAAAATACCTGTGAGAGTACAAAATACAAAAGAAGACAATAGGCTGGTTGATGTTTTGGAATTTAATTAAATAAAATTATAATAAATAAATAAATGATTAAAAAAAAAGAAACATAATAAACGATGATTACTCAATATAATTGGGAGGCAGTTTGTTATTGTTATTGTTATTATTATTATTATTATTAACTATTTTCGTTGCCCTTTTAAAATGAATATAGCTGACCACAAAGTGAATAAAGAATGACGCACAACCTTATAAATGCGATAAAAATGTATTCACCTTCGTTTAACCACAATTTCATTAATATCTGCTAAGTAATAACCAGTAATATACATTTATGTGGAAACAGTGTGTATGTTTTTTTTTTAAATAAAATCATTTTCATCTCTTAATGAGTTTTCGAAAGCATTAAATAACCTGCACTGATAAAAACGTTAACGTTAATGCTAATGCAAATATTTGCTGATAATGAAAAATATTTGTTTTCTTTTCTTTGCATTTTGTTTTTTTTTTTGTCGTTGATAGGCAATTTGCATTTATTTTCTGTCATTAAATTATAACATATTTTTATGCTAATCACGATTTACTAATTGATGGAATTGATATTAAGGAGACGAAAAAACATTGGCTATTAATTTTTATGTCCAATAATTACAGAGATTGCGGTTTAATTTCTTTTCTTTTCTTATTTTCTTTAATGGATTAACAATTAGTGGCAAATGTACATTCTGCATTTTTATGATTTCTTTTTTTTTTTTTATTTAAAGATAACAATCAGTAATTTTGATGAAAAATATAAATTACTTAACGTTACTTTAGTTTAACGTTAAGTTTGATTTATATACATTATGCTGCGTTTAATTTTAAAATCTGTAAAAATAAATACATTTAAAGTTAATTTAAAAAATTTTACGAATGCATTACTTAATTAAGTAAGAATGCAAAAGATAAGCTTTATAAAAATGCAATTTTTTTAATATAATTTATTTTTAATTTAATTTTAATTTATTTTAAAAAATAATCTAAATAGTTTTCTATTTACTTAAGTCACTTTTCTGTATATTTTTCGTTTTCTTTTTTTTTTTAATTAATTAAGTCATTATTTGAAAATGTGTTTTCTATATTAATTCGCTTCAGACACAAATGACTTAAGGTGTAAATTAAAAAATAATTGCATTAATGAGTGAGTGGCTTAAGGCATAAATAAGGTAATCAACATAATTTTGCTACTTTGTGGCTTATTAATTAATTACTCTTTACTGTTGTTGCAGGAAACACTGTTGCAATTTTAGTTGCAACTGTAAAACAGTAAAATTTAAATGTCACGTTAAAATGCAATTTTATGTTTTATTAGTTTTTTAAGTAGGTGAGAAAATCGTGAAACATCAAAAAACCAAAGACATTAAGAATAATTAATCATTACAATAAAATGCCTTTAACATTTAATTTCCTTTGCAATGAGGTTACATTTGACAAAATACTTTATACTTAAGAATTTATATTCTGTTTTTTATATTTGAAAAAAATTACCGACAATTGGGCGGCAAATTTTTCATTGTATTTTCGCTAAAAAAAAAAAAAATCAACATTTTTCGTTTGCTTAATTGTGTATGGCTAAGTTACATTTTTGGCTTTGGTGAGGTTTTATTGTGTTTTGTATTTTTGTTTGTACAGTGACATGACTTTTCTGTTTTCTATTTAAATTGTTTCTTTTGTTGTCATTTTGTGGCTGTTTTTTTATACAATTTCGCTGACCAAAAAATACTTCTGTATGCATGACACACGATAATTTTTCTTTTTTATTATTTTATTTTTGTATTATATATTTGGCACCGCGATGAGGCGCCATACCATTTCTATTTATTCATTTATTATTATTACAATAATTGTACTTTATTTATTATCATTAATATTATTATTTTATTAAATTTTGTTTGTTTAACTGACTTAATGTCATTGTCGCTAAAAGTATTCGCTAAATTCTTATTTATTAATTTTTTTTTTCTTTCAAATTTCAAATTTGAATTTATATTACTTAAAAAAAAAAATAAAAGAATTAAACACTTGAATACAGAAAAATGGCGCCACCAATTGCACTTTATTTATTTAAATAAATAATAACAAAAGAAGAAAAATGCAAATGCAAAGGAATTTCTTATTGTACTTAACCTCAATTATTTTATTATTTCTATTAATTAGTTTGTTATGTCAATTTTGCTATTAGAATTATAATTATTATTCGTTCAATTAATGGCTTTACATTATTATTATTAGTTATTATTTTTATTATAATTTTATTTGCTATTAAATTAGTTTCACCATTGCACTCCTACTTTTATTTCTCTCAAGTTTTAAAATGCATTTTATTAATTATTTGCAATAAAAAATTTAAAATCGTTTTTTTTTTAATCTTATGTAAATGACAAGCCTACAAGGTACACCACTTATAGTAAATGTATTTAAAGTTTATTTAATTTTAAGTTTTATTTAAGTTTATTTATTTCTTAACGCCATTAAAGATGCATCAAAGTCAGTCAATTAATCAAAACAAAAGAGATTAAATAATTAAAAAGAAATTCATGACAACAGCCGCACCTGATAAGAACTAAAATACAAAATAAATATTTTATTGAGATGAATATGGTAAAAAACGGGTGATAATTGTACCTAATTGGAACTGGAATAGGATTATTTTAATATTAATTGATGAGATTTTTTTGCCAATTAACTGCATGGTTGTTCGTTATTATAGAAACCACAGGACATAAATCACAGTATTTCTGTTTAGATTGTTTAACTTATCAGTTATTAAACTGTTAAAAATATTATCGTACAGTTGATGTATTCACCTTTAATAATATTAATTATTTTTAAGGTGAAGTTTTGCACCTAGTAGTTTTTAATAAATATTTTAATAAAATTAAAAACACAGTGTGTCCCAGTCGATTGATAATTAACACAAGTCATGACTGTAGTCAATACGAAAAAAATGTTAATTTAAATTTATTATTATTTTTTATTATTAATATTAGAAATAACAATTAAAATTCATAACGCATATTACATATACAAAACACCACAATTATTATTATTATTATTGTTATTTTAGTTTTCCTTAAATATGAATAAATTACAAGAAGAAATACAAAATAAAATTTCAATCAATTCATTTGCAAATTTATTATTTATATTTTTAGAATAAAATGTTTATTTTTTTTTCATTTATGTATTTATTTATATATATTTATGCGACAATATTGGAATAAAATTATTTTTAAATAAATTGTCAAAAATGATTTTTTTTTTTCAATAAAAAAAAAATAAAACAACGAAGAAAAGTCAAGAAAATTAATATTTTTTTTTCTGTATTTTTAATATTCATAGATTGCAGTTAAGTGAATTAAGGTGTCGCCAGTTTTATGCAAACAGAATAAATTTTTTTTTTTTATTTTATATGAAAAATTAAAGCAAGACTTAAGCATACTAGCGAAAAATATAAAAAAAAAAAAACACACAGTGATACTATGTAGGCGTTTTAATAATGTCGCCAATAATAATGTTTAATTTTCTTAGCGTCTTTATCAAAGTAAAAATTGTTTGTTTTTTTTTTTCTTTTCATTTATTGATTTTATTTATTGCTAACCAGTTTAGCTAACCAAATTGTTTCTGCATTAAATACAAAAAAATAAAAATACAAAAATTATTTATATATATATTATGAAAATTATTGCAATAAATGTCTAACAAGATTCACGATTTTGTCATTAAAATTTATTTACGTGAATATTTTTAGATTATGATTAATTAATTAATTTTGCTAACAAATAAGATATTATTTTATTTTGTTTTTCGTTATAAAATAATAACTACATATGGCGCCTATTTTATTAGTTTACTAAAAAAATAATAATAATTTATTAATTGAAATTTAAAACGTGTTTTATCGTTGATGAAACATTATCCATTGGTTTTCTAATCATGGTATTATGATTAAAATTGATAGTTTTGTGAATGAATATTAAAGGTATAAGAATTATAGCTGCTGCTGTTACCTTCATTAATGTTTTTTAATTTTATAATTTATTCAGAAAAATAATTAAAGATCAATTAATTTTTATAGATTCATATTTTTATTTTTTTAAATTAATTTCTTTCCTTTTCTTAATTAATTATTCTTGTAATTAAAGGTATCGTTTAAAATTGTATTAATAATCAATATACATGCTGCTGAAGGGTCGTATCTAATAAATTAAATGTAGTCTCGGTTTAATTCTTCTGTAATTTGGATTACCTGGTCTAAACGTAGGCAGATCTAATCTGACAGTGTTTAGTAAATCATAAAATTATTGAATTTATTAATAAAATAGTTTTTCAAATTTATTTATAACATCTGTGATTAGAAAATAACAAAAAAAATTTTGTATAGTATTTCTGTTTATAAGACTTAATGATGTTGAAAATTGCCAATAAATTATTGATTCATTTGATTATATTAATTGCCTAAAGGAGAGCATTTGGCAAAGCGAAATACATCTGAGTTTTAACTGCGATTAAACAAATTTTTTAAAAGCAAAGCTTTTCAAAAAATTCTCACATTAATTAGCGATCGCACCTTAATTTATCAATAGACTCTTATTTGCTGAAAGTTGTTCTTGCTTTGTTAGAAATATTTAATAATAAAAAAAATGAATCGTGTCTCTTAAGGAAATATTGCATAATTCGGTTTAGAATTTAGTCTGTTTCAAAGTGTTTTTTGCAGATTTGTTTTAATTTTGTTAATATTTATCTCTGCCTTATGAATTTCTTTAAATGTTCTGCCTTTTCGTAAAAAAACGATACAGATTACACAATTTTACACGAAATAATTAATAAAAATAAATATTTCTCAATAACGTCGTTTAACTGATTTATTTTCGTTTGCATTTTTTGTCCTTTTATCTAAAATAAATCACACACAGTCACAGTAATAGACAACACTAATGACTAGCAAAAGTGTTAAATGACAAACTATTAAATTAACAAGAAAATTTCCATCAACAAATTTGTTTCAATAAATTTAAATATTTATTTTTATGTAGAAAAAAATTAACGAATTCAACCGACATGCTGCAAGCAATAAAAGTAATAAAAAAAATATATATCTAAAAATATAAATATAAAAAATAATTAAAGAAAAAATAAACTAAAGATTTTTGGTTTGTTGATTGAAAAACATTAATTTTCATAAGACTCTGTTGCATTTTGTGGTCGCTTTGCAACAATGTTATGTGTGTAATGGGCTTCCTTCTGTCATAAAAATATTTTTTTTTTATTCCGAAAAACAAAAAGAAGAAAGATGATGAAACTGCTCCCAAGGAGAATGATGAAACAAGTTATGCATATTTTGTGATTTCTAATTAAATTCCTGTTTTATTGTATATTTATTTTTTTTTATATTTTATTTCGTATAAAATCCTTGAGATTTTTGTTTTAATTATTTACTGTCGATTAGGCGCCATTTGAATGTTTTCTTCTTGTTTGCCAATTTTATTTTTTTTTTATTAAAATGCAATAAATATTTTTTTTTTTATCAATTTTATTCTCCATTCGAATAATTTTTTCGATTGAAATATTGATCAGGTTCATCCTTGTTTGTCCCCTCGTTTTGTTTATCTGATTTTAAGTTTTATTTTTTTTTTTTTTATTAACATTTATGACTTGCACAGTAGCCGAGAATAGGTTTTTGTTGATTCGCTTAACAAAACTTGATTCTATTTTATTAAATTATTTTTTCATTTTTCTTAATTAATTGATTAGTTTTGTTGATTTTTTATTTATGTGTTTTTGAATATTAAATTTATTATTTTGATTATTTTTCAAAGTAAAAGGCAAATAGTTTGCCTTTTTATTTAAAAGAAATAAATAAAACAATCATGCTTAATTGGCAGATAACCATTCGTTTTTGCCAGGCTGGTAAATAATTTTAAAAAAAACGACTGAAAAATTACCGTCTAGCTTCGGTCACATTGATAAACAGAAAATAATTATCAAAACAGAATACTGATTGCTTTATTTATGAATTTCTTTTCAAAAAAAAATTATTAATAAACAAAGAAGAAAAAATATCAACCTTATAATTATTATTTTAAACCGTGTAATCTGTTTCAAACTAATGAGGTTACAGACCACCAGCGTCTGAATTTTTTTTTTTTGTATCCACAGAGTTTCAATCAAATCATGATAATAATAATAATAATCAAAATTTCATCAAACACAAATTAATTTTTAATTAAATATTATTATTTTTATTTACTCGACGATAACTTAATAAAAATAGGTTTTTCTACAAAAAATCAAAAAATTGAATCAAGATTAAAGAATTAATTAATTTTATTATGAAATTAGTGTAAATTTACAATTTTTTTCCTATGTTTACAGATAAAAAAAATATATATATATTAACAAGATATTAGTTTGGATAAGAAAACGATTAAACTTTTGTTTGTGTAATGTTTGCATACAAGATTAGATTTTTATCAAAAAATATTATTATTTATTTATTCCGTTGATTAATGATCATTATAGATTGATCGTTGTCAATTATTATAATTAATAAATATATATATTTTTCTTATTACAGCTATATAATAAAAATAATAAAAATTAGAGTAAAGAAATAAAGATAAAAATCGATCGTGAACGACCACCAAAGATGCGATCACCGCAGCATAATAATTATAATTATTTTTATTAAAAAAAAAACTAAAGAGAAAAGTAATGTCCGTGCTCTGTTTTCTTTTTGGTTGTTTTTTTTTTTTTTTTGCATAATCAAGTAAATACAAAAAATTATTTTAATTATTTATTGATTTTAATCGAACATTTGAACAAACAACCATCGAATTATTTTACATTTTATCATGTTGTTATTTACTGCGATGACAAAAATTACAAACAAACAAAACAAACAAACGACATAAATTAATTTAATTTATTTTATTTTATTTTTCTATGATAATAAATCAAATTAAGAGAAACATAATTTTCTTTGATAAGAATCTTGGATTTTTTTTTTCAAATTATTTATTAAATTATTGAAGTTTAGAATTAAAAAAAAAAGACAAAAAAATGACACAAAATTGTTTACGAAAGTTTTTTTTTTTTTTAATTAAATATTTTATTGACATTTTTATTAATCAAAAATTAATTAAATAAATAAATATAAAATTGTTTTGATTGCAGTATTTGATTTGATTATAACGTGTTTCTGTATTTTATTTAGATTATTTTTTTTTTATTCTATAATAAGAACAAGGTAAAAGAATGTTTTATGTTTTTGCAATTACAAGTCATCGAGGATCGCTAACAGGTGTTTGCATGAGGTAAATGAAATTGATAAAATTATGTGAATGGATTTTTTATTTAATTGTTTTTTCTACTTTGCCGAAAACTTAACTTCTGTAATTGCACCTAAAAATATTTTCGACAATAATACACTCCCAGTTGGAGAATGTTGAATATGCCTTTGGTCATAAAGTTGTTAAAATGAATAAAAACACCCTTAATTGCGTTTGAATACAGTAAAATTATTCGTATAATAATTTATTTTGTTAATTACATGTAATCACTTTAACTGTACGGCAATAATTACAAGCAGCAATTGAGGTAAATTAAGCGAACAAACGAGTCACCATCACATAATAATTAAATAAACAATAATCAAAACATTGCATCAGATTGTAAATTGAAATTAAGAAAAAGGTTAAATAAGCGATCAAAACGATACCAAACAATACAATCAACCTGCTTTAAATCATCAGAAATTAAAATCAAAATCGAAAATCAACCAATTTAAATACATTTACAATTTTTTTTCTTTATTGTTATTTAAAGTCACGATCACGATCTTTATCTGTTTTAGATTAAATATTATAATTGTTGTATACCAGTAATAAGGTATTATGTATTTTGAACATTAACGCTTAACATGTTTACCTTAACCAATCGATAACTATCACTGATTAAACATTATTTAAAATGAAATATATGGGAAATAATTAATTAATTAATTATAATCACAAAAGAGAATATATAAAATACATGATTATGACAACTTTCTGATTTTTGATAAACCAGCAAAATGTGAAACGAACGATCAATTTCATTTAATAATCATATTTGGCATATCCAAAAAAAAGGAGAATAAATTTTCACCAGATTTTACTTGCAACGATACACGGTCATCAAGAAACATATGTCAATTAATATTATTAATTTTTTTTTTAAGTAGAAGAAAAAGTAAGTAAGTGACTTAACATAAGCTCCAATTAGTTTTTATTTTTATTTATTTTACAGCGGCAAAGGTGCATTTAACAAAAAAGAACAAAAACAAAAAAATTAATTAACATAAATGATAAGAAAGAAACTGGTTTATTTACTCAAATAATATTCGTGATTGTTAATCGGTGGGTCGAGAAATTAAATGAAGCGCTTCTTTCGAATAAAATAAATGTTAATATTTATTCAGGCATCAAACTTCTGGAATTTGTGCTAATTAGGGTATTGATTTCATAGTAACATTGGTTAGTCAGGTAACTAAATTAAAATATAAATTTATTTAAAGATCAAAATTATGTTTGTGTTTAAGGATATGTTTGTTACACATACCATAACACTGTTTTTAAGCGTAATTATAAGCGATTGAACGCTAAACATTAAAATCTATAATAAAATGCAGAAAGAATTCCACTCTTCGCAAAAATATTTAAGAAACGCTGAAAAAAAATTATTTTTTACAAGTGAAAGGACTGTTGGATTTTTGTTTTTTACACAAAAAAACGTCAAAATTAAAAATATTTTCTGCAAGTACACTTTTAACCTTTTTATTGATTCAGCGGTGGTACCAGAAGTTAACCAATTTAATCATTTTTCTTTATTTTAATTTTTTTTTAGTTAATTCCATTCAAAGGGATAATAAAAATTTTGCGTGTGGTAATTTAATTTTATTATTCTTTTATGACACAAATCGTAAATTGTCTTTTGAATATTATTATTATTATAATTATTAAAAATTTTCTCTTGTCCATTAATTTTAATTTACTTTTTGTCTTCTTAGCGAATATTATCTGTGTGCAACAGAAGATCTTATGTTACTTTATTTCTTTTTGTTTCGTTTCGATTTTATTATTTATTTACTTTAATTTTGTCTTTTTTTTTTTGATGCGTTATTTTTTTTTTTTACTGAACCAAACCACTTTGCATTGCCTTTTTTTGGTTTATTATCAATAAAAAAAAAATTGTTAAAACGCAAGAAGAAAAGAAGTCTTGTGATTTTTTTTTGTGTTTTCTGAAGAAAATAAGTAAACGGTGCGCCCTGTAATCAATAAAATTCGCTTGTTATATATATACGAATCAGTAGAAGAAATGGTAAATAAATAAGAATGTGCTCAGGTAAAGAAGAAAAAAGCACACACACCGATTATATGATCGCGATCTTTTATTATGTTTTTATTAATAAAAATTATTTCTTTATTTGTTTGCTTGAGCGCGGTTATTTTTACTGAAATCTTTTTACTCTTAAAAATCGTGATTTTAATAAATTTTCTTTATTCCTTTTCGTCTTCTTATAAATTTATTTCGTTTTGTATTTTTATTTCATTCATTTTGGGTTAGTAAAGTAAAATAATAACAATAATAAAATAATTTAATTGAATTCTTCATACTCTTTATTTATTTTTACATTAATATTAATCGTGATTGGATGTATTTTTATTATTTGTTTTCAATAATCACTGTAATTAGTTTTAATTTATTTTTGCTATTAAAAAAAATAATTTTCCTCGTTATATTTCGGTTTTCTATGAGAAAAATTGGAAACTTAATTGATATAATTTTATTAAAGGTTTTTTTTTGTACCTGAATTTATTATTGAAAATAAATTGATTGGATTGTGAAAATTGTGTAATGATAAAATTAACTCTTTATGGCTTTAATCTAGGTTATTAAATGTAAAATATTAATCTGTTTTAACTTTTTAGAACTTTTATTAAAGACACATAGATTGTTGGCGGTGTATTCTGAAGCTTCTTAATTGGTTTTTAAAAATGGATAAATAAATAAAGAAGCAACATCATGGGATCTTACCAGTATTTTTCACGATTTAGGAGTTATACTATCGCAGCTTTTACAAAACTTCTATTATTATAGTCTAGATTTATATGACAAACAAATGCCATAAATAATGCACGCGCTTTTTAAACTTTGATTAATTTAAGTCGAGTGTTTTTTTACAAACAAAATTCAAATCAACAACAGATAATTCAATTTTACCGTCACCTTTTAACTTGAAATTAAAATGACAAAAAATATAAAAGCGAACAACAGAAATGTCATCTAAAAATTTGTGTCAATATTTCTGTTATTTTACTATAAGTAACAAAAAAAAAAAATAAAATAAAAATTAATTTAAATATGAATAGAAATATATTTGGTGTTTTATTATAATTATTATTACATTTGTTTAGTGTCGTCTCATCTTAGTATCTTCTCCTCTTATTATTTAATTTATTTAATTTATTTAATTAATCGTGTGGTGATTAAATTAAAAATGAAACACACAGACAAAAAAAATACAAATTTTATATTAAATTAGCTGATGATTTTCACAACATTAATATAATTTTGTTATGTTTCTCTTAGTTTTCTATAGAGTGCTAATTAATTAACTGCAAAACTCCTATCATATTTCATTGGAGATTTTTATTGGTTGATAGTTTTTTTTTTACTGCTGTGTTTGATGCTTGATTCTTCGTTTTTTTGCTACAAGTTTCTAGTTTAAGATAAATGGATGAATGTTAAACGCTTGTTAAGCATTTTTTTGCCGTTGTCTGCTAAACACAGGTTAAATGTACAAAAAAAAAAAAAACTTGAGGAAAACATGAAAAAGGTAACTTTGTGTTGTTAAATTAAAACTTCATATGCATAAAACATGTCACCATTTGTCTATTTTTTATTGATAAAATGTCTTTTAAATCTTTTCTATTTAAAATAAAAAGAGACAATGATTAATTGCATTATAATAAAACTCATTAAATTAATTAATGTTGTCATTTTTAACTGTTTAATTATGTTAAACAGGCATGGAGGAAAATTAATCTTCATTGATTTTTTTTTTGTAATTAAAATATTAATTTTATCATCACGAGAATATTTTTCTATTTAAAATAATTATTTTCTTAATTAATTAACTATTTATTCTATTAAGAAATGTTTTTTCTTTGTTACTTTGTAATTTAATTAATTAATTTAATAGATTTGATTTTTCTTCGAATAAAAAATTTTTACAAAAGAATTTGCTAGGTTTTCTTTTTTAAATTAGTTTAAATGAATTTATAAAGTTTTAACATGTTTTACTTTGCAACGGAAAACGCATTTCGTTATCATTATCACAGTTCGATGTTACAGCCTATTTACTCAATAAGCATTAAACTAAAAATTAAATAAAAAATTAACGATTAAATTACAATTAAGCACGTGTTTATATTAAAATTAATTCATTTGATTTGTTAATTAAATAGAAAAAATATATAAATTTTATAAACAAGCATCTGGGTATCGTACCGTAGCGTTTTTTTTTTTGATTATTTAACTAATTTTTTTTTATTAATCATTTTTATCGCGATAACCTCATTTGTTTATTTACTCTACTTAATACAAACATTTATTTTTGTATTTTCGTTTGCTTAGCTAAAGTTTACTCTGCCTTACAAATTGTATTACAAAAGTCCATTGTAGACAAACAATAATTAAATTAATGAGGTAAAAAAATAAATAAATTTATTGTGAAAACCCCTAATCTTCTTTTATTGATAAAAAAATCCAAAATATAAATGTTTTATTCTCTAATCCTATAATACTTATTTATTATGATAAAATTTTTATTAAATAAATTTATTTTTTTCTAATTAATAATCAATTTCGTGCTGGATTAAAGCAACTTATAACAGCATAAAATAAATATTTTAAAAATTATTTAAAATGCATTGATTTTATTTTATTTTTATTATTTATTTATTTATTTATAACAAAAATCATATAAATTATAATTGAATAAAGAAGAAAATACCATTTGTTGTTTACTTTTTGATTTCATTTCACTTGGTTTATACGTAAATGCACAGCTAAGCACGCTTTTTTTCGTGTTGATTCATAAGAAAAAAACTTACGAAAAGCAAACAAACACCCAATAAAGTTTACAAAAATAATAAATCAAATTATGAGTAAAAAAGAAAGAAAAGAAAACTAACAAGAAAATTATCCCGTCACGATTATACGAATTAAAGTGAACCTTTAAGTAAGAAGAATGGTAAAAAGAAAATAACTTAAAATTATCAGACTCGTCTTCCGTCATATTTGTTTTTTACTTAACAAAATTTATTTTTTCTTTCTTTCCCTTTTAATTTATTTATATTAAATAATGTTTTTGTGGTGTACGCTGTTGCATTATATTTTAATATTGTTGTGTAAATGTTTGTAATTCGATCATTTATCGATAGATTGTTTGGTAAAATGTAACGATACACACGTATGTTGTATAAGTATAAGGGGAAGAGAAGAAAATATGATTAAAAGGAAATGCACCGCTTTAAACATAACGTAAAACATTGGTAAAAAAAATAGGTGGAGATGATATTTTTTGATTGCGTTCTGTTTGTTTGTTTAATGTGTGTTTATTTGCTTTTTGTATTACGCATACGCAAGTAGCTTTATCAATATACTTTAACTAAGTTTTTTCTTTAAACCGATTACTTGTGTACTTTTCGTTTTAAAATGATTAAAAAATATATATGAGCATTATTTTATAAAAATCAATAAATTAAATAAGAAAATGTATAAATTACAGGAAAGGGATGTTATTATAGAAGGAAATCAGAAATTTATATAGAAAATAAGTAACAGCTGTTTGTTTGTTATTCATATTTGAAAGCTTAATACAGGAAATTGAAATTAATTGCAGTATATAACGAAATATGATTGGAAAAAGTGTAGCTTTGTTATAATTTTTTGGTTTTAATTATTCAGGATGATTTGCTATTTATTTTTGCTTCCTGATATAACTACGATTATTAATAATATTATGTCAATCGTGTTACTTTTATGTGTTTAAAGTCACTTGGTTGTCTATAAGACATGTATTTCAACTAGAATACAAGTAAATTAATTAAGTTTTAACTTAAACAATCGGATAATTCTATTTTTAATCTTAATTAAAAATAAAACCCACTGCATGCTAATTAAAAAAAATAACATAACAGAATAACAGACTAATAAAAATACAAAAACGATAAACTGGTATCTTATTCAAGAATCTATTATATTTATTAAAAATAAAATTAATAATCCAAATGAATGTTTTTTCTGTTTCTTTAATGTTTCGCGTTTCGTTTTTCTTGTCCTTTTTCGCTCATTTCAAATTGACAGCAATTTTGTCTTTTATTTATACATATATAAAAAAAATAATAATATTAACAATTAAGAGAGATATAATGTAGACAATGTCAAGTATGAAAATACTGTTAACATATCGAAATTCAAAACAAAAACAGAAGAGAACACAAGTAGAGATATAAACTTGCATTAATTATATGAAAAATATTCTTCTTGTTTAGTTTTCAGTTTTTTCGCAAAGATAATTAATGAGTTTTTTATTTGTTTTGTTGCCCTTTTGTTATTCTTTTCATAGTAAATAAATTTTTATATTTATATATATATATATATTGAATCACGATAAAGATCTTATATGTTGATTTATAAAGTTTTTTTTATTTTAAATTAAAAACAAATAATTAAAAGATTTATTATTAAAAAGAAAATCGAATATTTGTTTGAATGTTTTTTCTTAAGTGTGTTATCTTATTCAAAGAGTCAATTAGTTTAATTAAGTAAATTCTTAAAGGTTAACAAGAGAATAAGAAAAAATGGTATTTATGCGCTTTATAAAGTTTATTCTTAGCAAACAATGTTTTTCTAGTAATGCGGTTGTGAACTTTTTAAAGTACTAAATGCTATGATGGTAGTAGTTTGATGTTTTAGGTCTGTACCTGGATTACAAAAATTTCTATAAAAAATTATAAGAAAATTAATTGTTTTTCAGAGTAGATCTCGGATTTCGCTAGTTTTTGTTATAATTCGGTTTAATCTTTCAACTTACTCAATCTCTTTACAGTACATTAGTTTACTGTGCTAAAAAGCTTCATCTATTAAACCCGAAATTCTTTTTTTGCATCAAAAGAGAGTTTAACAATTAATTATTTAAATGCTAAAAATAAAACTATTCCAGAAATAGCAATAATTTATCATCTTAAAAACTGTATTATGAACTGAAAATGTTCAAAATTCTAAACACATTCCTGTAACCTCCTCTTTTAATATCTGATCGAAATTCCGATTTCAATAGAAAATCATTTATTGATTTTAATTTTCTATAAATTAGAAAAAAAAATATTTATTTCATAATGAGTCCCCTTTTGTCTGTTTCTTTTTATTTTATTCATTTTTATTTGCATTTTATTGAATTTATTCATCAGCAACAGATTGTTGTTTTGTGATTTTATATTGCGTGTTTTTATGTATGTTTGCGAGTTTGTATCGTTTGCCTATTAAAATAATTTTTATTACAATATTTTTTTTCATTTTTTTTTTGTTTCTGTGGAATTTATGCTTCTTCATTTTATTATTATTTATTTTTTTTTTACTCAATCAAAATATTTTATTCAATTAATTTTATTTTAATGATGTTAAATTTGAGATTTTTTTTTTATTATGTTTATTTATTAATATTTATTTATATTTTTATTATAATGGAAACGAGGTAATAATTTTTTTTTATTGTTGTTATTAGAAGGTATATAAATAAATAAATAAGTTAAAAATTGCAGTGGAATGTTTTTGTGTTATTGAAGAGAATTTCTGTTGTTGTTAAGAACGTAGGAGGAAATTAAATGTATGTTTTACTATTAATTAGTATCAAAAAATGTTAAAGTCGGTATTTTTTCATCAATCAATATATTACCTTTGTGATTGTGCTTATTCTTGAGAAATTGCAATATATCTTCTAAATTTAACTGTATTCTACTTTAGAATCCAATACTTAATAAATAAATCTGTTATTTTCGCAATAAATCTTCTTCTTTTCACTTTTTAATAAAGTATTTAATGCAGTTATGGCCTTTTCCATTTGAATTTAAAATACAATGTAAATCAAATAAGCAATTATATTTAAATTACTTATTGAATTCACTGTATTATGCCAAAATAATAACAATCATTCCTCGTTTTTAACAAAAAACACGAAAACGCAACAAAAATTCTCCGATTAAATATCTCCTAATTCAATAATAATGTCTAACCAGTTAAAAATAATAACAAAATTATCAATTAAATAAATAATTATCACATAATACGCATTGTATAACGCATTTAAATAAAATTAATAAATTTCGATTTTTTTAAAAATAACTCATAGATATTAAACGAAAACAAAAATCTAGCAAAATAATTTTATTTTCAGTTTTTTAAATAAATAAATTTTAATAAAAGTCAAAATGAATGTACATCGAGTTTGCTATTTATTACTTTTACGTAGTATCTAATGCAAAAAATAATAATTCAATAATAAATTAATAAAAATATTCTTATGAATGTAATAAAAATAAGAAAATTAATAAAAATCACTTAAATGTTTACATATTTTCCAAAAGAATTTATTTTGATTTTTCATTAGATATAAATTTCTCAAAACTAAAATTAAAGAATATAATAAATTTAGTTAATTTTTTATAGCATGATCGTTAAGCAAAGTAAATTAATAATTAAATCAACATCATCGCAAAAAGTAGTTAATATTTATTTCTTCATATGACTTGAGTTATATAATATTTTTTTGTGTAACGAACGAAGACTGTGTACAACGGTCAAGCAGAAAGCTAAAACACTTTTTAATAAATTGACGAAACAAATAAAAGAAAAAAAAATAATAATTTGGTAAAACAAGAATGAAAATGATAAACGGCTACTTTGCACAGAAACAGCCAATATAAAATAACAAATCATGTCCATTAATTTTGTTTAAATAAATAATAATAATAATAAAAGGATAAAAAATAAAATTATATTTTTGGCTCAGCAGATAAACATGAATTATTTTTCAATAATTTATCTTCGTTCGATGAGTTTTTAATGAAAAGAAAAAATGAAAAATTATACTAAGATTGAACGTATGTATATTCTGTGAAAAGAATATTACTTTGTCATTAATTTTTGTGTGCTTTCAGGTACTGTTATTTTCAGGAAAGACGTTCAAATGAACGCAAGTTACAGTGATAATCTTCATAGTTTTAAATACTCCTCATTACGTCCCCATTTCTATTCAAATTAAGCTTTAAAAAACGTTTCTTTTTAAACAAAACATTTCATTAAATATATTTAATCTGAAATAAATTTTAAAAAACAAACAAAATCCGCGAAGATACAGCTAAAGCAGAATTAAATTTTTTATAAAAGAAAAAAATTTTAAAATAAACAGTCCAGTGAGAGTGGTGGTTCGTTAATAGAGTAGAACAAATATAAACGAAAAGCACAAGAATTTTGCCTTAAGGATATAAAAACAGAAATAAAAATAAAACCATTTTGTGATATTAAAACAAAACAAAATGAAAACATTAGGCAAAGCCAAATAAAATAAAGCGAAAACGAAAAACAAAGCAAAAAACATGACAACCGAAAATATATTTTTAGCAAGTAAACTGGCTTAAAAACAATGGGCTAAGGTACAGGCAAACAAAAAAAAAACGAAAACTTTAAACAAGGATTTCAAAAATTATTTCATGTTCATCTGCATTTATTATTTATTTATTTGCGGCACGACGACTGCATGCGAATATTGTGCTGATGATGATACAGTAAGGAAGAATCAACAACCGAAACAAAAAAAATTTTTAATACGGTTGTAAGGATTGTTGACGTTAGTAGTTCGCTTGGGTTTTTTTTTATATATATGTATATTAACTTTTGTATTTGCAGAGTTTTTAATGTGGATTCCATTTATTTTACATTGGACTTTCGTTATTATTTAAGCTGCTGGCAAACAAAACTGACAACAAACTTGGTTTCAATTTAATGCACAAATCAATGAAGTCGATTTGTCTGTAAAATTATTAAAACCAAAAAAAACGAACAGAAAAGATAAATAAATTCTTGTTATCGTCTGACTTGTTCGTTACTTTTTTAAAATAAAGTAGAAAAAATAAAACAAATAAAGGTTTTCGTACCCTTTACATCCCGTGATGATAAACAAAATATAAAAATCAATGAATACAATAAAGGGAAAAGGCATGTGTAAAGCGAAAAGAGATGTCCCGATTAAGAATCCATTAACCGAAACCGAAACTTAGATAGTCTTATCATATGAATTAAAGACAAAGAATTCGACACAATGAGTTTTTAATGCGCTTAAAAAGAGGAAAAAAAAGACTACAGAATACTGGTCTCTTGTGTGTTGTGTTACTTTGTATGCATATTAATCACATCACAGTGGTTACAACAAAACGCATTCAATTTTTACAGGTTAAAAAAGTTTATTTAAATAAATTACATTTGATAAGAAATTTACATTTTGTTCGGTGCTGATTTCATTAAAATTTGCATTAATTATTTAATGACATTATTATCGATGAATTATTATTTACTCAAATGCAACGTTTTCTGTTGTTTGTTTTGTACAAACGTAAGTTATTTTGGTGATTTTTTGATTTTTGCAGACTTTTTAATTTATTACCATTTTTAATACAAATTTTATACTTGTTCTTGTGGTTGATTAATAAAAAAAATGGTAAACCCACTTAAAATGTATTTTGTCCAATCAGTTGTTGATACTTTGTTAATCTGGGATCGTTAATGGTTTTTTTTAAGTGTCATTGCTTTTTATAACTTTATAGCATTGTTTCAGCAAAGTGTTCAAGAGCCAAATAAATTAATTTTATTCTCAGAAAATAAATGTAAATCATGTTCCTTTATTAACAATCCCAAGAGACAGTGGTACCAGCTTTGAAATACTGTATAAGATTTTATTGCATCTTAATTATCATTCAGTAATTTCAAACATTTCGAAACTACAAGGCCACAAAGTAAAATATTTAATTTAGAATTTTAGAATAAAGTAATCAAAATTAACAAATTCTTCTCTCGTTACATAAAGTTAATTATATTTAATAGAAAATAACTTAATTATATAAAATTTACCAAATCCGGTTGTAACTATTATTTTTTTTTTTTTACTTTTTATTATTAATTTTAATCCTCAATTGAAGGAAATCTTCTTTACAATCCGAGATTAATAATTTGATGAAATAATTTTATTTTTTGATGAATCATTGTTAATTAATTTACCTTTTTTCATTAAACATTTATTTGTTTTTCTATTTGTTTATTTGAATATTTATAGATCAACAACTATACCGCCATTCCACTATTATTAATATTTGTTCATCATTTTCAAATAAAAAAGAAAAAACAATGCGAGATGATTGTTTAAATCTTTTGCTACGCTATTCTTCCTCTAAAAAATTATTAATAATAATCTATATATTTATATGGTCAAGTAGTTGTTTATTCTTATTTTAAAGAATAAAGGTAAAACAATGAAATAACTAAAATATAAGAGATAAACATGTTTGAAAAAAAAGTTCTTTTCTTATTTGGTTACCTGCTGTTGCGTTTTAAGAGCTTGTTCTTTTTTTTTATTGTTTTTTCTTTTGTCTGCAAGGAATTTTTATTATTTATTTTATGTTACTTGATAGTTAATTATATTCTTTTCTTTTTTCTTCTTACTTCGAATTAATGTTTTTTTTTAAGTTGAAATTATATTTTGATCGATTATAAAAACCAAAAAAAAAAATCAGTAAAAATAGGTTAATGTTCAGTAATTGGCTGCTTAATTTAGAAATAATAGCCGGAAGAGGTTTAACAATGCAGTCATTATATACAATTTTCTATCTTATAAATAATTTGCTAGGTTTAATTTATTGAAAATTACCCCAAAGAAATAGTTGGTTTGTGACTTGACTTGTATAGTTTTTTCTCCAGTATTATCAACATAATTTAACCATTTTTATGCCGTTTTTAACATAGTTTTCTTATCTAAAATAAACAAACTTATTAAATTGCTAGAAAAAGGTTTATTTAATTTATTTAAATGACTAAATAAACAAATTTTGAAATAAATTTTAATTAATTGAATATTATCTGTTGTTGAAAAAATACAACATGCTAACCATCAATATATGTTATTATTAAGCCACTTTATAATAAATGTCAATCTGAGCTCGTTTTGCCTTATTAATTTTATATAAATACATATATTTTGTTTTAATTCGGTTAAACATCAATATAAATACAAAAAAAAAACACAAAACAATTTGTTGTTTGTTATACATTTCCAAAGTGTTTATATTAATATTATTATTTTGTTCTAAAAGCTTCGCATAATTAAGATGTAAAGGTTATCTCACATGTTATATTTTTGAATAGTTAATAATAAATGAATATATAAAATGATATCATCTGCTGTCGGTACTAATAATATTAAATAAACAATTTATAAACAAAAAAGTTTAAGAAGATAATAAGAAAAAATAAACAAGAATAAAATTCGTTTTTGTTTTGTAGTTTTTTATTGCACCCTAATCGTTTTTACGATTGTCACATGATTGCGTTGTGTTTATCGACTCATCAGCTTATTTAAAAACATAAAATATTTTTCCTTTTGTTCACATTTTAAACGTTTATTGATTTTTGTTATAATTTTTTAACCGTAATCGTTTGTTTATGGAAATTTAATTGAATTTAAAAAATTGACAACACATTTTTATCATATTGAATTTTATTACTTGTGGAAATATTTAAATAAAACAACAAAAAATATAAATAATTAAATTAAAATTTATTAATCCATAATTAGTAAAAAAAAAAAAAAAGGTTTCGTGTGAATTTACAAGACGGTTAATTGGATAATCGGTAGCTGCAAGGCAGGTGAATATTGATTTGTGTTTTCTCTACCAAATACCTTAGGTTTTTTACTTATAAAATTAAGAATTCTATTATATTTTCTATATTTCTATTTTAAAAATGAATGATAATAAATAAATAGTCAATGGCAAAAGTAGCGAATTATTTTCTTTAACAACGGTTCGTCGCTATTCAAATCTGTTGTATTTGATTAGCAACTACGAGACCTACCATCTACAAATCTTACTATAATTTCTTATAATAAATAATTAAGCTGCATAGCCTGAAAACAACTATTATTATTAATCTTATGTTTCTTACCTTGCTTTGCTACGTAGGCGCAAAAGATAAGCTTACATAAATACCAGAAAATACATAAATATTTATATTTTATTAATTAATTCAAACATCTCTATTAAATTAATTAATTAATCGAATTAGTTAATTAATTTTTGTTGTTTTGAATTTATCTAGTTCAATAACCATAAAATAAAGACATTTCAATAATTAAAAGAAAAAAAAAATTAATCAAATCAGATTAGCGTTTTCAAGTTTCTTTTTCTTTTATTACAATTTTTTTTTTTATTAAATGAACTTAAAACAAACTAATAAAAACGAATAAATCAATGTAATAAATCTTAGCGAAAAGCTTTTAAACCTGAACACTTAAAGGTGACTTTTAATTAAAAATAAAAAAAAAAACATAAACAACTAAATCTAAAAAGACTAGATGAGCACTGTGTATTTGTTTATTTAATTACCATAAAAATACAGTAACATTGTTGTTATCAACAAATTAATTCAATACTCTTAAAAATATATAATGATTTGGCATTAAAACAACACAAATCAAAACAAAACAAGAAATTAACACAACAATAGAGATCGAAAAACACTTGTTGTTATCGCATTAAAGTTTTTTTGTTTTTAAAAATTTTTTCTGTATTCTTGTGGGAACTAGAAAGCTTTTAGTTTTGATTTTGTTGTGAAGCTTTTTGTAGAATTAAAAATCTATTTTTAAATAATAATTTTTCACATTAACAGGTGTGACATAATGTAATTTAAAATAAAAAAAAAAATATACAAGTGATTAGCGGTTTTTTAACTTAAGATGACATCTATATACCGATTTATTTTAAGCAAAGGTGACAGTAAACTATGACTATTTATATATTATTTTATCAAAAATAATTTCAATGCGGGTTATAAATGTTATTCGCCTTATCTATTCCTAAGTATTGGTGCTGATTTGTTGTTGATTTTTTTGTATAATTTATTAGCAAGCATTTACCTAAAGAATAATAATAATAAAGAAAAAATCGAAACGACAGGCAAACAAATAAACGTGAGAAAATAAACGCAATCGCGCTTATCAAATATAATAAAGAGAAATAAATAAGAAAAAAACCATTAATAAATATATATTTTTCAATCATGCTGTTAGACCAGTGATAGTTATTGTATTTCGTATTGATATTTTAATAATTTTAAAAATCAATTAAAAGGTTAAATAAATAATGATTTAAAAAAGCTAATAGTGATGCAGTTATTTTTGAAATTATTGCTTCGATTAAGAAGTCCCATTAAATGTATGGATTATTATCTAGAATTTGTATTCCTGCTATGCAAGGTAATTTTCTAATAAATTTTCACAAAAACACGTTCAAACGTTTAACCTTTTACCTAATTTTACAAACAACAACTAATTAAAACATTTTATTATAATATAGTAATTACTTAATAAATTAGTTTCTTTGATTAATTTAGCATAATGAATAAATGATAAATACTAGACAAAAATTACTAAATGATAAATACTAGTGAGAAAAATGAGCAAATGTGTTTGAAAAAACCATATAAATGTTTTTAGAAAATCACAAATCGTCATTATCTTAAGGAATGTAATTTTATTTTCTCTAAAATTAAACGACTTTATTTTATAATTATTACTAATAATTTAAATAAAACTCAATAAATTAAGCGTTAAATTTTAATTAATTTTTTTACAAACACAAATTGATTTATTTATTTACTCAAATTATTCAAATGTTAATTAATTTATAAGGTTTTTTTTCTTGTTATTTCTAGTGTATTAGACGTAAAAGCTTTCTAAAAACAGATAATAATATATATATTTTAATATTTTTCTTTTATAATAAATATATATGTTTAACTATTGTTATTATTAATAAAAATATATATTGTAAATCAATATTTAACTGTAGTTTACTACTATGTATTAGACAAAACGAGTCTAACCTTAACCTTATCATAAATTTTCAAAAAATACAAACAAAACTGATTTAAATTATTTTATTTTGTTTTGTTATTCTTGTTCACTTATTATTAATAAATCAAATCTATTCTGGAGAATAAAAAAAATGTTTAACACATTGCTTTAACTTAATTAAATAGAAAATATAGTTAATTAGAATTTAAAACTAATAAATTTTACGGTTTCAGATATTTATTGAAATAAATTTATTTTTCCTTTAGAAGTTTAATACAGCTTGCAAAAATTCTACAAGTTTTTTAATATTTGCATTTTATTTAATTGACGATAATGATGACAGAAATTACTCTAATCTTTAATTAATTTAAAATAAATGCAATAATTTGTCTAGATTTAAATAAATTTTCAATATGGATATTAAAGCCTGAAGTGGCTTTAGTTGATTAATAAAATTACGTAAATACCAAATAGTGGTATCGTTTTTTTTTATTAAACAAAAAATTTAATACAAATATTTATTTGTTCTTTTATATTTGTAGAATGTGTGCGGTAGGTAGCACTAGATTAATAATTAACATAATTACATAAATCGAACCGTAAATAATCATTTAATATTTACTAAAATTTTATGTAAATAAACAAAAAATTTTTATATTAAAACTTAACCTGGCATACCTAATGCTACGTTAATTAACTTAACAACATATTATTACATAAATAATTTATATATATTAATATTTTTTAACATTAATTATTGAATAAAAAAAATAGTTAACTATTTTTTTCACTTTAATTAAGTTAATTAAAACGTGTAATGGTTACTTTGCGTTATCGCAAAGTGTTTTCGCAGAAAATTCACTAGGCTGTGGTGAATAAAAAACACAACAAAAAGGTTTGAAAATATTCATGGATATTTATTTATTTATTTAATTACATAAATATATATATTTTTTTTTTTAATCGTAGTATCAATGATAAGAGTTGAAACATTGTAAATTTTAATTCGGTTATTATAAGGAAAAGCGTAGCAAAACCACCCAAATGTCGTACAATTTTAGCTTTTAAATAAAAAGTTAACGCTTCGTCTCTGTTAAATTTTTGCAATAAAAAATCACCAAGAACCTCATTTTTAATATTCATCGCATGTCAAATAAATTTCTTTAAAAAAATAAAAAGAAAAATATTTTTATATTTTGTTCATAAGGCGCGTGAAGTTTAAGCTTAGCATCGCTTGCATTGCTAATTAAATTCGCAACCTATAATCATAAATTCGGTGAAGATGAGTAAAGTAAAAGAAAACAAAAAATATAAATAAAATAAAACTCTTGAATATTTATTTATTTATTAAAAATAAAAGAAATACAAAAAGAAGCTAACAAGACATTAAATATTATAAATTATTATTTAAAGAAAGAAAAAATATTTTTAATGATGACTAAACATATAATTTTTTTACATTTTCTGTTTGCTTTATAGCGATTTAAAAATGCTAACTTAAGCACAAATGAGACCAAGAGGGTATTGTTGTGAGCAGTGATCAGTAATCAGATGAATTATGACTGAGTAATAAATAAAAATGAATTAATTAAAAGAATGAGAAATTACTGTAATTGTTACTGAATTAATGTTTTTACGGTTATTATGGATTATCTTAGTACGGATAGTAACCCTGTCTATATGCGAATATTCTCAGTACAATCATCTAAGATGCGATAACTTTTTAAACAATCAAACCCAACCCATTACCTCTTATTGTAACAAATTTTTACCTGATGGCGATAAACCATCTTAAGCCAATTACTTATTTCATTACAACGGTTTGTTCATGTTTTTTGCTTTAAAAAAATAATTCAATAAATAAACACAAAAATCAGTTAATATCTTTATCAATATTATTCTTCAAGACAAACATATTTTGTCTTAATTTGTGTGCTGTGATCAATGGTCATTATCATCATTATAAGACATAATCATTTGTATACAGCAGTAACATAAAATTGACAACATTATAAATGATCAACAAATTATTGTTAAATTTGACCAGTCAACGTGAATTTAATGCCAATTGAACTTTCTGAACTTTTATTTAAACTTCTTGTTTTTTTTTCTTTTTGTATATAATTTATTTTGTTTGAAACACGCAATGATAGTTGTTATATGCGAATTTATAATTAAAGAGAATTTAGATATTATTTCGTTTTATTATTGTTTTCTAGTTTCAGGCAAAAATTGTCATTAAACTCTTTCACAAGCAACAGATAGAGAAGTATTTGTTGGAACTCTAAAAGTTCTTGGATAACAAACATTTCGGAATGTGACATATTATGGATAAAAATTTAAAAAAAAATGTATGTTCTGTGAGTAATCAATTTAGTAATTTATTTATTAAATTAGGGAATTATCACTCACAACAGAATAAAACGTAAAAAAGACTTTTTCTCACTAAATAACAATGATGTTTGATAAAACATTATACTTTGACGTTTTCTATAACGAAACACCCACAATCTATGAATTTAATAAATTAAAATTAAATTCTTTTTGCTATGTGATGCAAACTATATCGATTTCTCCGGTTCGGTTAAGCAAAATTCTCTGCAAATAAAATAATAACAATTTATTTATGTAAATTTTCACATAAATTTATATTTTAAATGTTTCAAAGTCAAAAAACTGAAACTAAGGTGTATCATTATTATTATTATTATCATTATTATAAATTTATTTACAATAATTATAACATTTATATTTATATTAACTGTATAGTTGTTTCTAGTGACAGTTGTGTTATTTTTTTTAAATTTTATTTAATTATCTTTTTAAATTTATTAATAAATATTTCTATCATTATTACCACTCTTGATATTCGCTATTTCTTTCTAAATTTTATATCCTTAAAATCAAAACAATAACTGTGTATTGTTATAAAATAAGCAATAATATAGTATGATAACATCATTCTGTTATAAAAATAAATATTTATCATTAATATTTATTTAACGTTGGTTGTTGTCCAGCGGTATGAGTCACACATAACACGGAAAATAAATAAACAACAAGAAAACAACAAATAATGTATTTCTCGTTCGGTTTATTCATTTTATTAATTAAATTACACTAAAATCAATAAAACTATGTTTTAGAAAAAATATTTTGACAGCATTTAAGCGATTAGTTTTTTTAATTTCTTTATTTAAAAAAGAAAATAAATTTTGTTGCGTCGTAAATTCAAGTTTATGGTAATTTTTTTTTTTAAATATATTTATTTAATTAATTTAGAAAATATGCAACTTTTTTTTTTTTGTATTATTGATTTTCGATTGGTGTTACTACATGGTCTAATAATAATCTTCAGTATGACACATTTTTATTTAAATTTTTTGGTTTATCTAGTTTTTAATTTATTATTTTTCTTGCCGATGTTTTTTATTTAATTAATTTTAATTTTAGATAACTAACCTCATGTATTATCATTGATTTTGGAATAGTCTGTTGCGATTGAACGAAGAAACATTGTAGTCTATGAAGTCATACAGTTGAAGCTAGGGGACTTGGTATTTGAAAAAGCTTTTGTTGTCTTGCACTTTGAATGTTTTTAGATTTTTAATGGCATTATTTGAGGGTTACATTGCTACAAATTTAATTTAATATTGCAGTATGATTGACGCTAATATTTTAGTGTTTCTTGAAAATATATTGGTGAACTCACAAAGTGGATCAAATCTCTATGCTTTTGGTGAAATTTTAAGGTCAATGGAAATGTTAATACTTCCAGGTGGACAATGTAAAGAAATGTATATTGTGTGTATTTGAAAAAGTAAATACAATCGGAAAGATCACTGTAAACACCCAAAAACATACATAAATTATCGAGTTCAAGTATCTTTAATTAGTTTTTTAATTAAACATGTTAATTTTGCAAAATAAAAAATAAAAAGCAGACGCAGAAACACAAGAGGCAATCAAGTATGCAACAAACAAATTCCACTTAAATGTAATTAAACAAAACAAAATAAAAGAAAGAAAGAAATTATTGCAAATGACAATTTCACATGATATGAATTTATGAGCAGAGAAAATTACGAAAAATAAAATAAAACGAAGCGATATTACTTTGCTCTGCTGCACATTATGCACAGTGACATTTAACAAGTCAATTTATGTTTTTATTTTTGCTGTTTTTTAATTTATTTTTATTTAAGTCACAAAACATAACCACTTAAATTTTTTTTTTTTTGTATTTCGTTACATTTTTCTGGTTTTCTGTTTTTTTTTCTTTATTATTAATTTATTTATTACTTTGTAATAACAAAATCTTATCAATTTAAATAAATTAAAATTAAAAAAAAGAAAAGAAAAAATTATCACGTAAAATTTAAGCAATTTTTACCAGCAACAAGTAGAACTTACTTGTCGCGTTGTCGTTTTTTATGGAGTTATTTTTATTTTGCTCTGTGTTGATTTCTTTTTTTATTTTTATGGACTTCAAAGCAAAGAAAGAAATTAAAGAGTATTTTAAATACCAATCATCCTATATTTTAAACATTAATAAAAACCAACGAATGCATCTTCATCACAAAAAATGTACTTTGTTCCGCCTTTTAATTGTCGTTTCATTTATTTACATTATTTTACTTGAATTTACTTAACTAAAGTCCATTGAGTTTTCATTACTTTTATCTTTAATTTTTTTTCTATCTCCTCGTCTTCTACCTTTTTAATAAATTTTTATGCAAATTAAACATTTACTAATTCTGGTTTTCTTGTCTCTTCAAAAGCGTTTTCTTTTTTTCTTATTTTTTCTTTTTTTTTTGTAATTACAAAATAAATTACAATTAAATGTTTAACGAATGTTTGTTTGTTAAACAAATAAATTAAAAAAAAAAATAAGAAGAAAAATCAATGCTTATGCAAACAATTTTATTGATATTCTTTGCTTTGGATTAATTTATTTTTATTTATTTTTTCTATAATTACAAGATAAAACGTTATTTAACGTTTACATGTAAAACAATAATGTAAAAGCTTCCGTAGGTTTAATTTTAAACGAATTGCAACTTTTAATTACCTTGATTGCTTTTTGTAGCTTGTTTAAATATATATTTTTTATAAAAATAAATTAACATTCAATTCGTTATGCTGAGAGATATAATTTTCTTCTATTTTTTTATTAAATAACTTATGTCCTTTGCTTTATTAATGACTGTGATAGAAAAAACTAAGTTAAAGTGTAGTTTTTTTTTACTTAATACAGTATTTTAATTGAACTAAATATATTGAACTAAAACTGTGTTTAGCTATATAGCTGATATTACAAGATATTGCACGAGTTTGCTCTATCCAAGTTTAATCATTTTAATGCTGCATAGTTGACTGTTTTATTAAAAATGTAAGCATTTACTTAATAAAAAATTCTGCAACTCATTTTAAATTCTTAAAAGTTTTATAAGTTTATATAATAAAATATAAAACCCGCAAACTAGGTGGTCTAATTATTAAAAATGTAATTAAAGCAACAACGAATCGTCTCGAGGCATAAGAATTAGTATATAAAAACTCGGTTCAAGTCCAGACTAATAAAAATGCCAAAATTTTATTATACATTTGTAAGGTTTTAATTTCGCTAATAGTGCATTCCATTGCATTTTTAATTACTATTAACAAAAAATTTAAAATTTCATTAAAATAAAAAACCAATAAACTGTCTTATAATGATGACTTTGTTTTAAGTTTATTGCACAAGTATTTTTTTAGTTACTAATAATATTTATAAAAATCAAAATTTTAAGCATCTTTAACCATTATGATGTCTGGTTAATAAACAAGAAAGAGAAAACAAAGCAAGGAACAAACTATACGCTTGGAATTGCTAATCTTTGTCTGATGGAAAAACTTTCTCACAGATTCTGTTGCTTCTTATATTTTTTATTGGCTTATTGGTTCTTCTACCAAAAAAAAATAATTTGATAATTTATTTTAAGCCAATTATCAGTAATTTTATTTTGAAAAGAAAGAAAAAAAACTTATTAAAGAATAAAGAAAAAAAATGCAAAGATAAACCGAAGATGATTTAAGAAATATCAAAACAAATAAAGGCTTTTAAATCGGTTTAACTTTGTTTCCTTTTCTACTTAAAATCAAAATTAAAGTGAAAAAATCGAATAATCATAATAATAATAAGCCATTCAAAATCAATTTGAACCACTTTACTGTGTTATTCTATGTCTTCGTTATCGGTTTTTATGGTTTTTCTTTTTTTGATGTTTTCTTCTCCGTGTGTTGACTTTTTTCTCGTTAGCCATAAAGCAATGAGTAAAGACGCCTAAAGAGCTTGAAAGGTATTTAATTTATTTTTCTTTATTTATTTAAAGAAATTACAAATAACAAAAATATAATATTAAGTAAATTCCGCTGTGAGTCAACAACTTAAATTAAGTTTACTGATATAAAAAATTCTAAGTAACTTTAAAGTCTTTATGTATGAATTAATTTTATTACACATTTGCAATGCGAACAACAGAATTAATTTTTATAAATAATTTTAAGAGGAAACTGCATTAAATTAAGCAGATAAATCGAAACCGAATAAACTTTTTCACTTTGCAATTATAAAAAGTAAACACTGTTAATGGGTCACTAATTTTATTGACTTAAAAAAAGAAATAAATAAAGTCAAACACTTAAAATAAGAAACAAGTAATCCATTATATTTACCTGGACCAACAAAACGTGACCGCAGGGTATAGGTATTGTTGTCAGTAAAGGCAATAAATTTTAAGTAATTTAGAAATAAAATAAAATTTATCCTCTTTAAACAATGATAAAAGACTTAATGGATTATGGTTTGTGTTATTTAAAGAAACAAATAAATAAAACAGAAACCAAGATAAAGAAATAATTTCTAGAGTCCCTAAATGGATTTCCTTTGCTGTTAGTTTTCTGTTTCTTAAATAAATTTTTTTTTGATACTTCCCTTCTCAATGCAAAGACAAAACTATCTAATCAGCACCAAAATGACTAATATATAAATCGGACCACAAGACTAGACATAAATTAATGATTAGATGATCAAAGAGCTAAATAACATTCTCTGCTAATGATGATCTTTTGATTCTTTAATTTTTGTTTGACTCGGCAAAGGTTTTTGCCAAAAAAAAAAAACTTTGTTGCTTTTAGAATAAATTTTCTAAAACAATATAAATGTTTATATTTATAAATGCATTTAGCGTGTTTTTATTTGTGCTTAATCTAGTAATTAATAATGTTGTAAGTGAGCAACACTATAATCATTTATCACCTATGTGTTATATAATTAAAACATTAAACTAATTTAAATAATATATATAATTAAATTTGTGTTAATTTCATGTTGCACGAGGATTATTAATTAATTTATTAGTAAATAATTAAATGCTGAAACGCTTTAAAACGGTAATCAAATATAAAAAAAAATCACTTTATTAAATATTTAAATTGCATGTATTTAATCATTTATTTATAAATAATCAAAAACGCAAAGCTACAAGTACTATAAATACGGATTAAATAAATGAATTTCCTCAGTTTTATACGGTTTTAAAATCGGTATTGTTAAATTGTCACTAGAATAGAAATATTGAACGGAAAAAAATGTTTAATAAAGTGAAATCATTTGTGAAAAAGTGTCTGCATCCAAATAACATGCTAGAGGCATTATCACCATTACTTACAATATTCTTTTTGTCTGGTCTAATGCCATTCAAAATAGATAACTGGCATGATTTATTTAATAATAGAAAGACAAACGCTTTTGATTTTGTCACTCCAAACAAAGAAAAAATAACATTTATATCGTTGTGGAATAAATTATCAAAGCCTGGATTTGCATTAACACTCATTTTCTTGCTAATTTTGTCGTATGCCGTATATAACAAAATAATAGTCGATCACTCAAAATTAGATTTAATTTCGCTTCTACAAAATTTATTTATTTTTGTTTTAAATATGGTTTATATCACTTCGATATTTATTACAAAAATCTTTCTAACTCGTCATGTTAATAATATGATGATAATTTGCCATGAAATTGATGAACTTTTACTGGCGAACAACATCGATATGAAGCCAATTTATCTGAAAACTAAACTAATATTAATAATTTCGGCAATTATTTGTATATTTATAACATTGTTGAACTGTTTAAATTTTATGCAGATTTTTCATGCAATAGCAGGAAAACCGTTAAGTACAATGGACACGGTCTTTTATATTCTATTATTTTTTTATTTTGTTTCATCAATTGTGGAATATGTGATTGCAGTGTTTCATATACGTTATCGTTACGATAAACTACATGAAATTTTAGAAGATCTTATTGTGTATGTTAAAGATAATTATGACAGAGCTCCAATTGCATTTATAAGGTAGATTTACCATTTTCAACAGAAATAATTTTAAAGACTAACTACTGTACCACACAAAGCCTAACAACAGCAAATTCGCAGCTATGAATAGAATTAAATGATTTATGTTCAGCACAAGTGATAATTATTAAATAACAAATTAAAGGATGAATAATTAATGACTTTTTCCTCATTTTATGTTTAACAAGGACATATTTATCAGCACATGAAATCACAACTCTAATCACGATAAACGGAAACACAAATGTTTTACATAATTAAATATTTAAAATTGCATGTTAAATGTTCTTTTTTTTATAATAAAATTTAAATTATAACAAGTAAAACCAGGGAGAAATGGAAAAATTTTCCACAGTTCAATAGTACATGGTAGTGAGTGAGCTTAGTATAACTAATAAAAAAAATGTTAAAAACAGTGAAAACGCATATAAATAAGTTTCTGAATCCAAATAACATGATTGAGGCATTATCGTCAGTGCGTACAATATTATTTTTGTTTGGTTTAATGCCTTATAAATTAGACGACTTGCGAAGTATTTATTATAACGATATCTGCAATGCGAATGATTACATTAAAACATATAGAGGAAAATTACCACGGTGGTTGAATAAATTATCAAAACCTGGATTTGCATTAACACTTGTATATTTAAGTATATTATTCTACACAGCTACATTATCTCTCAAAGAGAGTGAAGACCCTGGCATTCAGAAGTCAAAAATAATTTCTTTAATACAATCTACATTTATATTTTTTATAAACATATTAACAGTTGTGGCCATAGTTTTTACGAAAATATTTCTATCTTGTCACGTTTATAATATGATATGTATATGCCATGAAATTGATGAACTTTTACTAGCGAATAACATCGATATGAAGCGAATTTATCGAAAGACGAAAATTATCTCATTGATTTTTATTGGTATTACTTTAACTATAATATTAACTAATTGGGCTAATTTATATCAGTATCTCTATGAATTGGATAGTAATAGAACCAATAACCTTTTTTTGCCAATTATGTTATATCCATATTTATGCTTAATGTTAGCTGTTGTCGAATATACGGTTGCAGTGTTAGAGATACGTTTCCGTTACGATAAACTGCACGAGATCTTAGAAGATCTTATTATATATATGAAAGAAAGAAATAAAAATACACCATATGATGAGATTTAAATTAATTATTTATTCTGCATGCTCTATTGAAGATTTATTACTTATCATTTCAAGTGTAAAACTTGGCTTAGCATTTTAATTTTGATTTCAAAATACAAATCATATAAAATGCTTTTTTTTATGTATAGAAAATGGTATACTGTTGCCACATTTTGTTCAAATAAATTAACTAATTATTTATTGAATAGTAAAACAAATCAATCAAATAATTTATCAGCACAATTGAAAATTATATAACGTGTTCAATTAAAATTATTGATCAGAAATTAAATCAAGGTATTTATGAATAGAAAAATACAAATCAATGTTCTCCTCTTTAAAATTTTATTTATTCCAGATATTGCAGAGTTTTTCAATCGGGACTCGGGATAAAAATAAAAATAATTACAAAATATAAAGTATCTAATCAAAATAAAAGTGTTAATACGTTCATAACATCTGAGGACTTCAAAATATAAAGGTAATCAAAATCCTCTAAATAAAACACTATAAATGTTATTTTTGGTACTTTTGCATTTGTAGTGTTTGTATTTCGTATACATCAATTTTCGACAATTTTTCTGATGATTTCAAATTTAATAATTAAATAATTAAAATAAAAATATAACTAAACTAGTAATTATTATACAAATTATAAATTTTGTATGAACAAATAATTATTATTATAATGTTTTTCTGCATTTTATTTTATAAAAGCAATCTTTGAACACGAAATCAGGACAAAACATATTTTTTCCATTTTATTAATTATTTAAATTGCATGTCATATAAATAATTAATTTTAATTATTAAAAAAAAAACCTTCAGTAACCACAAATACTTAACAAATAATATTAATTTTCACAATTTAACACACAGTCAGAAGTTAAGTATCCGTGATTTACGTAAAAATGTTTAAAAAAGTGAAATCATGTGTAAAAAAGTTTCTGAATCCAAGTAATATGTTTGAGGCATTGTCACCAATGTTCGCAATATCATTTCTAATTGGTTTTATGCCATATAAGTTAGATTACTTGAGAAACTTATTAATTGATAGTGATCATGGTGAAAAAAACATTGAAAAATGTTCTTTAAAATCCTGGTGGAATAATGTATCAAAGCCTGGCTTTACATTAACATTAATACATTTAATCTTATATTTATATTCATTATATACTGAATGTTTATCCTTTTATTTTAACAGTTATTTTGATAAATCAAAATCAAAAAATATTGCATTGTTAGAACTTATAATTGTACTTGTATTAAATCTTTCATTAGTTGTGGCAATATTTATTACAAAAATATTTTTATCTCATCACGTTGACAATATGATGATTGTTTGTCATGAAATTGATGAACTTTTACTAGAGAATAATGTTGATATGAAGGCAGTTTATCGAAAGAGTAAAATAACATCAATGATTCTTTTATTATTGAATATTATTGCAATAATCATTAATTGGACATATTTAGTGTATTTTCTCCATGAATTAAAACTAAGTAACACGACGTATTTATTCTTTCACTTTATTTTATTTTCATTTTTATACTTTTTATTAGCAGTTGTTGAATATATGGTTACATTATTCGAAATACGTTTTCGTTACGATAAACTACATGAAATTTTAGGAGATCTTATTGAATACATTAAAGATAATTATCATAGAACTCCGATTGCATTTAGATAATTCGATTAGAGTTACAGTAAATTCAAATAAACTTTGTTTTATGAAAATAAAATCTCTATTATTAATTATTTTGTGGTGGCTCAACTCGTTACCAATCTGTGCTATTACATGCTTATTATCGAATAAATTTTATCCTTTCCTATTTATAAATATAATAATTGATTAACATAAACAGGCGGAATGGATGGAATGGATTGTATTCTAAAGTAAACAACACAAGATTGAATAAATAAAAAATAAACAACTTGTCTCTGGTACAATCAAACAATCATAAGCAATACAATTCGTATAATTTTTTGTTTTATTTACAGCAATCTGGTTGATCTTTAAGAATAAAGACGGATTACGTAGACCAAATACAACAATTTTGCTTTAAATCAAAGAATTTGTTTGCTTCAATTAAGAGGCATTGTTCAATTAAATGTGATGACAGGATATATTGTGGAGTAGCTAGATGCAATCAGTTTAATAAAAAAATAATTTAAATAATAATATTTTTGGCACACAATCTTTTTTTAAATAAAATAAATGCAATTTTTGTGATTTAACTGGTTCTGGTTTTTTATTTTTCCTTGGTTAATAAGTTAATAAGTTTCCTGGCTTTTTACAGTGACAAGAGTTTAAAATAGCAACGCCTTAACCATTTAACCACGTAATTAAACTACAAATTAAGGGATAAATAATTAATGATTAATTTCCCCATTTTATGTTTAATAAGGACATGTTTATCAGCACTTCAAATCATTACTCTAATCACGAGATAATCATAAATACTAATGTTTTACATAATTAATTATTTAAAATTGCATGTTAAATGTTCTTTTTTTTTTTTTTAATAAAATTTAAAGAGGTTAAAACCGATGAGAAATTGAAATAAATTTTCACAGTTCAACAGTACATTGTAGTGAGTAAGTTTAGTATAAATGTTTAAAATAAAAATGTTAAAAACAGTGAAAACGCATATTAATAAGTGGCTAAATCCAAATAGCATGATTGACGCATTATCGCCATTGCGTACAATATTATTTCTGTTTGGTTTTCTTCCGTACAAGTTAAAAGACTTGCAGAATTTAACAAATAGTGAAATCAGCAATGCGATTGATTACATTAAAATAAATTCTAAAAAATTTACATTAAAATTGTGGTGTAAAAAATTATCAAAATCTGGTTTTGCAATAACGCTGACACATTTAACACTGTTCTTATATTCCGTTTATTATCAAGTCTTGCTACTGTCACCAACTTATAAACACTACGAAAATACACCAATGTTTACCTTGTTGTTTATTTTATTTTTAATTTTTGTATATTTTACAACAGTCATTGCAATATTTTTAACAAAAATCTTTCTATATCGTCACGCTGATAATATGAGAATCATATGCAATGAAATTGATGAACTATTACTAGCGAATAACATCGATATGAAGCGAAATTATCAAAAGACGAAAATTATCTCAATGATATATTTTACTATTGGTGTAACTGTAGCATTAGTTCATTCGTACATTTTAATAAATTTTCTAAGTACAGATCAGGTCGAATCTCTAACTTTTATAGAAATATTTTTTTTTATTTCACCATTCTTTTATTTAGTATTAACAATTGCTGAATATTTGATTACATTGTCTCAAATACGCTATCGTTATGATAAACTCCATGAAATATTAATAGATCTTAATGAGTATATTAAAGATAATTATCATGGAACTCCGATTACATTTATAAGATGTTAAATCAATAAAATTATAAAATTATTTTGCTTAGTTTTTGTGTGATTATTTTGTGGCTTAACTTAGTAACAAAAAAGTGAATTTAAATTTAGAAAATGTTTTGTGTTAATAAGTGGTTTTGTGGTAATAATTTATAAAACTCTGAAAAGGAAAAAGGACTAATTTAAAAAGATCTACATGTTCTTATAATCAAGACTCTAGAGATTTTTCAACACATTTACTGTACCTTACCTTGGTTTAATCCAGTAAGAACATATCAAAATGCACATAAATAAAGTGTTTTGCCATCGAAAAGATATGTTTAAATTCTTTATTGGAATTTATTTTATACATTTGAATGAGAAAACCTTACAACAGCGTACTGTTCTTTTATACCATTTAAAAGTAATGTAAAAATCATTTCAATTATCCAACACTTGCACCTAATTGGTAATCGTAAATAAACATAATATTTAATTAATTTATGATAAATAATTAATGTATTTCCCTATTTCATGTTAAACAAGGACTTCATTAGTAAGTAGCGTTCAAAATCCATAAATGCGCAAAATGCATACAAAAATAATTAATTGGTTTTTGTTTTTAGATTGCATGACAGATGAATATTTAATTAATTAAAATACTATAAATACTCACCACTGGACATAATTTTCCACAGTTTTTCAAGTGAATTGTGAATATAAATAGTTAAAAATGTTTAAAATAGTGAAATCGTGGCTGAATCCAAATAACATGATTGAGGCATTCTCGATCTTCCTGAAAATATCATTTGTGTGTGGTTTAATGCCATACAAATTAAATGACATAATCGAATTATTGAACAGTGAAGTCTCTAATTTCAGTGATTACTTTAAAGCAAATACTAAAAAAATCTTTTTTAAATCGTGGTGGAGTAGATTATCGATGCCTGGCTTAGCCATAACAATGCTACATATAATTATTTATTTTTATTCTGTGCATCATGCAATAAACGAACTTCCACATACCCATCTCCAACAGAATTATTCATTTATCAGGGCAATACATCATATTTTAATTATATTTTTTGATATTGCAACGACCACATCAATATTTGTTACAAAAATATTCTTAACGCATCACTTTATTGATATAATTATTAAATGTCATGACATTGATAGGCTTTTAGAAGTGAACAGCATTAATATGAAGGCTGTTTATCGAAAAAGTAAAATTATATCAACAATTTTCATTATCGTTGATGCAATTCTTGCGGTTTTAAGTGGAGCACATCTAATATATTTCTTCTATATGATGACAAATCAAAATCTAAAAATATTCGATGCAGTATCGATTACATTGCCGCATTTTTATTTTGCTATAATAATTGCTGAATATGTAATTGCATTATCAATAATACGCTTTCGTTACGATAAATTGCATGAGGTTTTAGAAGAATTAATTGAGTATCTTAAAAAAGAAAATCAAAAACCAATTGAATTTATTAGATAAATAAGAATTTGTTTTACTTTTAATTCTTGTGCACGATTATGGATTATTTATGTACATTTTGTGTTTAAAGTGTGGCTTAAATTGTTACCAAGCAAGTAAAACTATATATAAATATGTTTTTTGAACAGTTAATGACATTTAGCAGTCACCATTCTTGTACTAAACAAATGTGTCATGTCAACTACATTTCGTGTTTTTTTACTTTTGTGTCTCAAATTAATTATTTAGTTATTATTGAGTAATTTTTCAAACACTTTATAATTTAATATCACATATAATATCGTTTAATTTGCATAATAATAATTATTTAAATAAATAATTCAGTCAGTTATGTAAATTTTTAAATTAATCACAATTATTTATTATGGAAAATAGTAGAATTGAACTGAATAATTCGAGAAACTACTGGCACTGGCTGTTGTTTTAGTAAAATCTGGATTACAATGAATTTTGATGAAATGAGTCAGAGCCTGCACACAGCATTAACAACTAAGGTACCAAACACTGCAACAGCATTAAAATAAAATTACTTTTTAATCATATTTTTTGATTGCAGCAGTCCTGTTGTAATTCTGGTTGAGGAAACAACTTTTTAGCAATAAAATCATAACGTAAATTTGGTGTTTAGAGTATGAGATTGAATAGGATTAAAGAGTTGATAATTTTCCATATTATAACAGTCCATAGAACGTGTAATGCACTAAACACGACGGCTATTCAGTCATTTCAACTGGCTTCAATCAGTCAAAGATTAAAGTTTTAATAAAATTAAAGTTAAAATAAACTAACAAATGTTGTTTTTAATTTTCTTATTTTTCTCATTTTATTAATTATTTATTTCAAATCGATTTTTTTTTTTTATTATTTTTTATTTATTTTTTTTTCCCTTAAATACTAAAAATATTTATCATAATTATAATAATAATTGTATATTTAGTTTATAATCAATTAATAATATTTAATTTACTTAATAACTATAAAATTATTATTAATTTTTCTGTTTTTCTTTAATTAAATAATATATTAACACAACACTTTGCCGCATTTTATTTTATGTTTTTAATGTAAATTTAAAATCAAAATCAAGTGTTGCTCTTTCTATTGTTGTCACATCGAACAGTGTAAACATTTGTGAATTTTGTAGGTGAATTGTGTTTTTCTCTGTTTTATCCGTTTTTTTTCTTCTTGTGTGTAAATAACATTACATTTAATTAATAAAACAGAAAAACCAACAGTTTAATTATTTTAATATTTTACACTGTTGAAGGGTTTTTTTTTTCTTTTTTGCATTCTTATACATTTGTTGATAAATTGGTTTCTTGTTAATTAATTAATTTTTATAAATTTCTCTACATTAATACACTAGTATTTAATTTTTTAATTTAAAATTAATTTTAATTAATATGCACATCGAGAGCGTGAAAATTGTGTTCGTTAAGTTATTCTTTATTTCATTTCTTTTGTTACATTTTCTTTTCTTTTTTTGCTTTTAATTCAGCTTAGTGATTTCTAGTTAATTTTTTTATTCTTTGTAACATTTTTTTTTTCAGGTGTTTAGAGCGACAACACACCGTTTATACAAAAAAAAAAAATAAGTGCTTATAATGCACAATATTATTTTATTAAACAATTATTATTATTATTATTATTTGTTTAGTTTTATTTAATTATTATAGCACATTTGATTATATTTAATTAGCTTTATTTTTATTTTGCTTTGTATCTACCGAAACGTTTACGTTTTTTTTTTTTTTTTATATTCTTCGTTAATTTTTTTTTTCTTTTTTTACTTTTTAAGACACAAATATAATGTTTTTTATTATTATTTTTATTTAATGTTGGACTTAATTTTTAAAGTGATTAAAAAATGAAAATTAAACCCTTTAAGTGTTTAATTTAATTCAATTCAAAGAAGAAATAAAAATGAAACATTTAAAGGGGTTTTTGCATAAAATTCTTTACTTTGGCTGTGATTTGACTCTGAATAATAATTGCGGCGGTAAATTTTGTATGTCTGCAAAAATTTACAAAATAATTATTTATTCATATTTATTAGCCTATTTATTACCATTGTTATTATATTTCTTTGTTTTATTTTCTATTGGCAGTTGGTGTGATTTTTTAAATTTTTCTTAATTAAAAACACAAAGTATGATTAATTAGTTTATACTGAAAACACATCAAGTTTATCTTAATTAAGTTACATAAAATTATTATTTACAATATAATTAAATATATATATGAGTTACAACAGCGTTATAGTTATTTATACCATTCGTGAGTAAATGCATATTTGGTTTGTTTGCCCGAAACCAAAGAGAAATTAAATTTTGTTTTGTCTTAAATTTTAATTATTAAAAAATAAGATTATTATTTACCTTAATTATTGTTAACATTTTCTTTTTTTTGCCTTGTTTTATTTTTATCTTTATTTATATCCTTAGCTATGTGTTTTGAATGTGAAAAAATATTCTCTCTGTTATGTTTTACTCCTAAAATCCACTTTTCATTTTATTATTTATTTATTTTTTTTTTTGTATCCAAAATATATATTTATTGTTAATTTTTTCATTTTATTTAATTAATTAGCCTAAATTGTAAAATATTATTCATAAAATGATAATTCTCTTTGGTTTTATGCGATACGAAAAATAAACCATTTACATGTCACAAAGTGTTTAAATAAAACGCTGTTATAGTGTTTTTTTTATTTTTCACAAACGGTTTGTGTCTTTGTTATTTGAAGCAATTTAGTTGTAAAATTGAAATATTTTACTTAATTTTATTACTCAAAGTTTCTCTTAATTTATTAATTTAATTTAATTCAAATAATAAAAAAATACACGAGAAATTATTTAATTTTAATTAATTACTTATAAGCCACCATTTTTTTTCTCTTTTTTATTTTCTTTTGTTTAAATTTTAATTCTAATATTTAAAAAGTGTTTTTTATTTTAATGTTTTTATATTATTAATTTTCCCACTTGTTTTTCCCTTAACATGAATATTTCCGCTGTTAATTTGCTGCTTTATTAATTTTGTTTTGTTTTGGTTGTTATATTTGATACGGCAATCAATGATTGGTTAATTTAAGCTTAAGCCCGATTGACCAGTTATCCGGGTCAAAACCATACATGCAAAATATTTTATATCGTTCCAATAATTATTTTTTAATTAATGTTCTTTTAATATTTTTGGTTTTTTTAATGTTTTTTACTTTAAATTTTTTTAATTTTAATTTACCTATAATTTAATTAGTCTTTCAGAATAAGTCGAATGATTATTTGTTTAATTTAATTTAAGCAAAATGGTGAGTTTTATTTAAATATTTTTTAATCATTTATTTAATTAATTTAACTATAGCGCAATTTTCTAGTTGTTTGTTTTTTTATTTTATTTTTAAATATTCGTTAATTAATTAATTTTTTTATGAATAGCCGATTTCATTTATTAATTAATAATTTTTACAAAAGTTTTACAAGTTTTTGCTTATTTTTAAGTGATTTTTTGTAATTCGTTTAAAAGCAAAAAAAGAAGGAAAAGTTAATCATAGTTGATGGTTACATCTAAAGAAATGAAATTTTAATTAATTCTTTTTTAAATATTAATTAGAAAGGGGCATTTTCTGATGAGTAATAAAATTTTAATTACTTATGAACGTATGCTAGTATAATTTCCGGCGGTTGAACTTTTTTTTTTAAATTTAATTCATGCAAACATTTTGTGTTTTCTCAAACATTTAGCATATTTTGCAAAATTAGAAACATTCTTATGCAAAATAAAAATAATTTAATAATAACAATATGTTTATATTTAGTTAAACATTAATTATTTGATTTCGGTGGCTACAATATATTATTTTATTAATAATTCGTATTTAAATCAAGATAAATTAATTCAAAAACAAAAAAAAATGTAATTAAAGAATGAATAACGAACAAAAATCTTCTTAAAATTAATATTTATCGATTTTTTTAATTTTAATTTAATTAATTAAATGTATATCTTAATAATGTTAGCGTTAAAAGAGAATATTATTTAATTTTTTCATTAATTCTTAGTGAAAAAGAAAACGATGACAAAAATGTACTTTAATTTTTCTTATTACTACAATTAAAAGGTTTTTTGCCAAACGTTTCTTTCATTTTTTTATTCAACATTTACACGGTTTTTATGCTTAATTTGATTAATATATAAAATGGGTTTTACACTTGACTAAGTTTTATTTTTTTTTTTTTTATGAATCTTTTATGTTTTTTTGCTCAACTAAATGGTTTATTGTTTTATGTAAAATAACTATTTAATTAATTAATAATAATATTACACAGAGATGAAATATATATTTAAAATAAAATAAAATACAAAAAAATAATAAAACAGAATACAGAGAATACAAATCTCCTTATTTGTTTCCATTTTTATGAATTAATTTTTGTTTTTTCATTTTTAAATTTAATTTATATATTTTAATTAAAATTTTATTTATTGATTATATATATCACACGTTTCCTTATATAGTTTGGTCTCACCATTCATTTGTATATAAAAATGTAAAAAAAAATAATAATAGTTAAATTATACTCAAATTAATTAATTAATTTATTAAAATTAAAATTAATTAATGTATAAATCTCATTCTATATATATGCTTAAATATATATAAAAAGAATTTATTTATAAAAATATGAATTAAAGAAAGAAATCAAATAATTAAAAGGATTTGTTCAGTTTTTTCTTTTTAATTTTGTTGCAATAAATTAATTTTCTCACTTCAATTGTGAAAAATAATGCGCCTGCTAACATACCAAGTATTGTACATTATTAATCGCATTTGAATTAATTAATAAATTAAAATTCTTCTTTATGTCACTGAAACAGCTCCAAAAATTATATTTAAAGAAAAAATTCTACTGAAATTATCTTTAATTAAAATATTTTTTGTTTTCTTTCTTAATAATTTTTTTTTTTTCATCTATCACAATTGCACAATTATAATAATTATAATTAGTTTTTTTTTTTCTTTTTTTTTTTTATTTATATTTTTTTAAATTAAATTCATTTTTAAAGGATAAGAGATAAGCGATAATTATTAATAAGAAATTTCTATACAAAAAAAAAAAATAATAAACTCAAAAAATTTTATTATTTTAAATTGCATTGAGTTGCGTTATTATATTTACTTGAATTAATTAATTTTTTCACATTGTTTACCTTTTATTTAATTAAATTTGATGATAAATGTTTAAAAAAAAAGGAAATTACTTATCATTTGCATGGACAATGTGCAATGACGTCGATAAGTTTTAAGAAAAAAAAAAATGTATTTACTGCGTTCGTCTGGACGCACAAAGACAATTTCTTTGATAATTAAGCATAATCGAAGAATAGAATTTTCTTTAATTTCTTTCATTCTTTTGTGAACAATTAATATTTTCATTTTATTAATTATATAATTTTAGTGTTTTTCTTGTTTTAATTCAAATATCACAAAGTAAATTACAAAATAATAACTTAAGAAAGAATTCAATTTCATATTGTTTTTTCACCTTTTGCTTGTTTCTTTTTTTTTCTGTTAATTTTTATTTATTGTTAATTAATTAAATTTATTTATATTTCAATGGTTTATTTATTTGTATAATTGTTTAAAGGACTTTTGATTGTTTTTAAACGTTTATTATCGTAGAATTAAAATTAATTTCATTTTTTTTTTTAAATCTTGTTTAACAATAACTATTTTAAAATAGATGGCAGTAGTTGTATTGTATTTATATTTTTTATTTTATTTAATTCTTTAATATGACAAGGACTTAAATATTTAAATTATACAAAAGAAAAATAAAATTAGAAATAAATTAATTAATTATGCTGCCTTTTACATTATTCTCTTTAATCACAAAAATTCATAGACACACACCACAGTTTAGCGAATACTTTCTAATCGCTTACAAACACCATATTTTTGCTTTTCAATAAGCAAATTAAAGAAAACAAAAAAAGATAAAATAAATTAAATAATCCTTTTTTCCATGAGATTCAGTTCATTAAACACATTTTTTTTTAATTTGTTTCTGTGTCCTTATTAATAATATTATTATTTTTATGATCATTTTGATAACTCAAGTGTAAAGTGTTTTATTTCTTCAGTTAACTTTAGCACCATTTATTATTTTTTATTATATTTTAATTTTTATTCTACGTGATTAGATTGTGGTGTGAGACTGGGCTTTGACTATTTATTTAATTTTTTTTTAAAGAAAAATCGTATTAAAGGAAAATTTTCAAATTTAAATGTTGCTGCTCTACTACTGCTCAATTAATCTTTTTCTCATTTTATATATAAGTAATAATAATATATTTATTGGACGAGTTGAAAAACTGCGAACTCTACTTTTCACAGTGAGAGTGTTTTCTATCAGCACACGAATACCAATAAAATGAAATAAAGAGCAATAAAAAGGATTAATTTATGTTAATTTATATTACGCGCAGTGATTTTGGTATCTTTGATTCATGCTACTGAAACGTGAATATAATTTAAAGTAATTCATAACGCGAAAAAAAAACTGCTAAATTCGCTAAATGTCGTTTTTTTAGCTTGGCAGCAACAATAGAGGTATTTACTAGGTTTTATCACTGTATGAACAGTAGCAGCAGTGACAAGATAGAAGCAGCATTTCTTTTATTAATTTAATTAATAATTTCATTTTTAAAATATTTTGCCAATTATTGTAAATTAATATTTAGTTATAAAGAATTAATACGTCCCGTTTATTAACCATTAATTTTAGAAAGTAAAAAAAATATTAGCAATAATAATAACTCCATTGAAAAATAAAATAAAATAATAATTTTTTACGAATAAATAAATAATTAATTAATTACTTTGAAAAAGGGGAAAAAAAAAACAGGTGAAAATAGTTTTTTCTTTCGTTTCTTTTTTTTCTTTGTTTTTTGTGTAAAAATTAAATAAATTAATTTAAAAATAATGTAAAATTGAATAATACACCAGCAAAAAAGAATTGATCAATCCCAACCATTCTCTTTAATCATATGCGCTAATTCGATTATATATTTTCCCTCTTTATACTTTTGGCTACTCTCGAATGCGTGCTCCTGCATTTATTATTTAAAACAAAGAAAAAAAATAAGTAAATTAATAAATTAGTTAAACAACACAACGGTGAACGAAAAACAAAACAAAAAAAAAAGAAATATATTTCTTTAAAATACATACGTATTTCCATCCGAGTGGTGTTTTACAGCATTCACAATATATATCAGCAACAGCATGTAAACCAGTTAATAAAACACGTTCTTCGGCCTGGCCACATGCAACATTAACTCTAAAAAAAATAAAACAAATATAAATAAAATTATATTATTAATTTTTTATTAGCGAAAAAAAAAAAAACGACAGACAAATTAAAAATATATTTTATTTTTTCTCTTAAAATGTTGTCTAACGGTGGGTGGCGGCTACTTGCTCGCTTCGCAATAGAGTTTTAATTACTTTCAACGAATAATATGTGGTACAAAGGTGAGAAAAAAATATATATAAAAATTTACTTCTATTTTATATTTAAAGTAAATTCATTTATCAATAATTAACAATCAATTAAAACAACTATTTTGTAATTTGCGCGCCAACGCAGCACCACACACTTGCTTCGCTTTTAACATAATTTTTCATTTTTAATAAATAAATAATCATTTTCATTACATAATTAATAAAACAGAACCGTATTACAGATTATTCAATAAATATGTAATTCTATTTAAAAAAAATAAAAGGACGTACAATTTCCAGTTTTCTATCCAACTAAATTAACATTGACATTTGAATTATGTTAAACACTTCAAATGCATAGTATATTTTTTTATATAGGAAAAAGCTGTGTCCACACCAGCACAATAATGGCAAATTTGGAACACACCTGAATTATTTAAAGGATAATAAAATAAATTAGCAAATATAAATTGAAATTGAAATACAATTACGTTAATATATTTATATACGATAAATAAATAAAATGATAACAAAGAGGAAAAAAAAAGAAAAACTTTAATGATATAAGTCAGAGAATCCAAATCCTCATTGGATTAACTTTTACTCTGTTTTATCGATAAATAATTGATGAATTGCTTGAGAAGAAAACGGAACCAAAAAAAAAATAAAAGAAACACATTTCATCAAGTTAATTCCTATAACACAGGATATAATAAATTTATCACAGATTTTCATACTTTTTTTTTCTAAGCAAATCAATTTATTTGCTACGCTGCAGGTGAGACGTTTTTTTTTTTTGTTGTCTTTTTTATATTTTTTGTCATCCTCATCAGTAATATTACGCAATACTATTATTTTATAATCCTTCAGAGATTTTTCCGTTTAATCTTTAAGGACAAGAACAATAAGAATTACTTGAAAATGAATTGGCTATCAATCCTCTTTCTGGATTAAATTCAAAGTGATGATCACTAGTAATTATTGAAAAATAGGTGTTGTTTTGCAACGAAAAAATATTTAATAAATAAAAATACTTACACAGAATTAAATAAATAGGCTCTCCCCTGACTTCCTTGAAATGACTGAAATTACAATGTATTAACCAAAGAAAGAAAAAAATTATTGAATTAATTCAAATTAAATAGGAAATGAAAAAAAAAAAAACTCCATTATTACCTTTGATATCAGTTCATCGTGACTAGCTAGATGTGCCCTACAATGGACACACGAGTACGTCCGATTTGATGGTGGTAAATATGCTTGAAATGTTTTCATTATTGTGCCGTTACTACTACTGCTACTACCCGTATGTGTAGTACCGTTTGCGTGCCCGTTGGCCGCTTCCTTTAGTAATTCAATAATTTTTGAAAAATTTTTTATCACAGCAAATGGAAAAAAGAATTTCCATCCAATGTCCAATCGTCAACGGAAGGGTTGTTCAGTGTTTTTTTTTTTTAATTTTTATTTTTGTTTTGTATTTTTGTTAAGAAAATTGTTTTTAATTCATTAAAATTTTCTCTCACACATTTGTAATTTTTTTTTTGTAAATTAATTAAGGTGAAAAAAATAATTAATAATAATCAATTAAACAAAAATTACAAAATTCAAATTCAAATAAAAACCAAAATTAACAAAATTTCAATTTACAAAACACGAAATAAAAAAAGAAAAGAAAAGTTGAAACTAAAATTAAGAGAAATGAAATAAAATTAAGAAAAATAAATAAAGAGTTTTCTATAAATTTATACAAAACAAAAAATAAATAAATGATAACAAATTAAATTGTTGTTTTATTATTAATTAAATTAGCAACTGTTGAGTGCGAAATAACCAGCGAAAAAATAGTATTTTATAAATAAATTAAATAACACGAGGGAATACCTACACCGAAATAAAAACAGTGCAATAATAAAGACTTCTGAATAACTATAATTACCTGCTGCTTATAGTAAAATTAATCAATTGACGCAATTAGAAATAATTCTTTCTTTTAAAATCAATAGACAAACAAATTAACAATCTGTGTGACAACGATTTTTGTCTTGTACACAAAGCATTTGTGCACAAAAATTATATTTAAAATTAATAAAAAAAAAAATAAAACCATACGGTTGCGATTACCTGTTCAAGTAAAAATACAACTGAATTGGTGGTTTAGTTAATTTATGAAAATAAAATATTTTATCTGTCAAAAATTTAGTAATTATTTAAATTACAAATAAAAAAATTGAATTTCTTATTCATTATGGAAAAGCAGGCTAGCTAGGCTCATCAATCTTTTAATTAATTTAATAATAAAAATTAATAAAAAATTGAAAAGCATGTTTATATTGTATAATCACTGAAGGTAATAAAAGATAGATTCCTCTTAAAATCTTGAAAAGCAAGGTACATTAAGATTTAATTTAAAAAATTTTGCTTGCTCGTTTGTTGGCCACCGTAATTGAACAGAAATTCACATTCCTCCACAATTTTAGTAATAAAAAAAGGTAATTCAATCATTAAAGGTGGCATTTGAAAGGTGACAATTAATATGACTTTTGGGCAGTGATTTATTTTGCAAATGAAGACATATTTTTATACCAAAACCTGGCATTAAAGACTTCTAAGCTTTATTTACTAAAAGAAGAACTTGTTTTAAGCTGGTATTTTCAAACAAAGTTGCGTTTTATAAAACCAAAAATAATAATAATAATAGAAAATAATTCAATAAATAAAAAATAATTTAAAAAAACAGAAAAAAATAAGCAAACTGTATTTACCTGATTCTCCCGATTTGGGTCCAGACCGATGCCGGGTGTAGACCTCGACAAATTGAAATTTCTCAATAATAATTTTAAGCAACAAAAACAACAACACACTATTATAATTAAACAAAATAAAACAAAAAAGAGTGTGTTGTGGGTGATTAGTGAATGATCAATTTTGTATAAATTTTCTTTAATCCTTGTTGCCTCAAAAATATAATCAAAAATAAAATTAAACTTTAATTTTATTATCTTTTCAATTTTTTTTTTTATTTTTCGCGATTTTAATCTAGATTTATTAATATATTTATATACTATGGCGGTGGTGGTGGGTGGTAGTTGATTTTTTTTTTTTACTTTTAATTCTTAATTATTATTTAATTCAGTAAAATATACAAAAACACAGTTTGTGATATAATATTTATTTTATTTTTTTTTTTAACATTAATCGTTACACACGCGAATGTCTTTTATTAAGAAAATTTAATTTAACAAATAAAAAAAAATAATAATTAAATAATTTTCTCTTTTGTTCCAGACAATAAAACTTTTTCACTAGGATCACAATAAAAAAAAAAACAAACAAAACTTCACTATTTTTATTAATTATTTTATATAGTTTATAGTAGTTTTCTAGTTTTTTCTTCTTTTTATTGTTGCAAGTTTTAATCTTCTTCTTCTACTTCTTTTTTCTTTCTTTTAATTAAAAATAAATAATTAATTTAAGAATTACTGTGCCGCTATCGGCCAAAGGCTTATGTCACAGCCGTGATAACTGAAAGAAAAATTAAAAAAAAAAAACAATTATCAATTAATTTTCATAACTTTATTAGACCTTATTATAGAATAAATTTAATTAAGGTATCAATTTAGGTAGACTTTGCAGACAGATTATCCTAGTTAGACACAGAAAGAATGCCTAAATATTTCAACAAATAGTTTACATTAAATCATTTCCTTTCTTAAATAAAGTGCAAAAATAACTTAAATTTCGTTTCGTTAAATAAACATAGACCAAAAAAACACCCATAAACTCATCAACAAAAAACATTTTACAAACTGCAAAAACCATGTGGCAACAAGTATTTATAGTAAAATTAATTTTTAGTCTACACAAAACTGACCTAACTAAACTAAAACAAAGCTGTGAAAAATAAAAAAACATCAAATTTATCAAAATGACCTTCCTAATTAAATACGCAAAAAAAAATCAATTACTAATCGGATAATATAGAATAGTAAAGTAGAAAATAAAACTATAAATTTCTGTTGTGACACTAACGACACAACAAAGCACACAACACAACAAGCAGAAAATTAAAATAAATATTTATAATTAGGTCAGTGTAAATCGTCAATTTAATTCTAAAACTGATAACACATTATCCTGTTTTCTAATTTCAAAAGAAAAAAAAAGCACAAATATTCGCTAGAATGTGCAATATCATTAACACAAAAAAAAACTGATTATCAGCTAAGCAAATAAAAATTAATTCATAAACATTTTATGAATTGTTGGAAACAAAAAAAAAAATCCATAAATAAAAACAATTTTATGGCGTGATTAAATAATGTATAAAATGCGCGTAAATTATAATAAATTGTATTTATTTTCTTATTCAACAAACAAAAAAAAATTGTAAATAATAATAATTAATCAAATAAATTCACTGTAATCATCAAATGGGCAAAAGATAGTGTAATTTACATACAAACAAAAAAGTTTTTATCAATGAACAAAATAGCAAATTCATGCAATAAATCACCAAACATTACAAATGTTTTCTTAATTTTTTTAGTAAAGTTACACACCTTTCTAATATCTCGACAAAGTGTTTTTTTAATTTTTTTCTAACACATAAAATACCAACTAACCACTTGATAATAATTAATATTTTATTATTATTTTATTTAATAATAATTAATTATTAATTAACTCGAAGCCAATTAGGTAACTGAGCACTTATTTTTTAAATGTCAAATGTATGAAACATATTAAATGTCAATTGTAAAGAAATCATTAACACACAATAATCAATTATTATTAATTATTAAGAGTAAATCGTTAATTAAAAAAAAATAATAATAACAATTACATAACAGAGACACATTATATTTTATTTTATTTAATTATTAATAAAAATAATAATAATAATATTAACGAGAAAACAGCAATAACTTTCTTCTATGAAATACTACTAATTATAATTTTATTATTCTTCCTCACTTCATATACTATGTGTGTTTCACTTTGTGTTTCTTTTTGTCCATTCTAATCATTTTTATCAAAACAACAATATTATATATTTTATCAGTTATAAAGAAGAAAAAAAAATCAATAATACGACCGAGGAGAAATATAAATATACAAAAACAATAATAATAATAAACAACATAGAAATACAAAACAAAAAATTTATTTCAAAATCAAAAGCAGCAAAAAAATAATGCATATTTTATCATGAAATTAAGTCTAAAAGCTTATGTGTTATCGTTTTAACATCGAGTTAGTATTGTAAAGAAAGTAGGACAATCAACAGCAAACAAATGCCGATAGATCGAATTACGATTAAGTGACTCTAAAACGCCAACATTAACAATGACTAAGATGTTATTTAATACTTAATTAAATAAAAGCAACAGATTGATTGAAATTATATATATTTTTTAACTGTCCTTGCATATTTAACATTAAATTGCACGTGCAAAATTAGAATGTTTCTATTAACAATATTTTAACGCGAAATAATAAGAAAAATAACAACAAAGTGATTTACTTGAGTTTTAAAATAACAGATAAGAATAATTATTTTTAACCCAACTGAAATAATAGTAAACAAACTCATGTCTAGTATACCTTCTCCAGGTAATTCATAATATTATTCCATAAATAAAACAGTAGATACATCGAGTAAATCATTTATATAAATATACAAATAAAATTAAGGCAAAAATCATTGTTTGTCAAAAAATGATTCATTACTTTGCATTTACAATTAAAAAAAAAAAAAAACACAACTCAACAAATGTTTTATTGCAAAATTTAACAAATTAATGATTTATTTTCTTTATTAATAATAAAATAAATTATTACAATAAACACTCAAATAACTAAGCAAAAAGCAAAACTAATATAAAAGAATTTAAAAATACAAAACAAAGACATTTCAGCAGACATCAAATCCATCACAAATACAAATTTAATAAAATATTAATAAACAACGAATAAAACATACAAATTATGAATCATTAATAAATAAATAAAAATTAATAATTAAAAATAAATAAAGAAAAAATTAAAAAAAAAAACAGAGTAGCACAAAAAACACTAACGGCAGCAACAATTGTTTATTTTGTATGGTATGGTGTGTGGTAGCGGTTTTGATTATCATTATTATTATTATTACCATATGAGTATTTATAATTGCAAATTAATAAATAATGAAAAAAAAAAATATAATTAATTATTATTTAATGCAAACAAAGAAAAAATTCACAAGCAACGAAATTATTAATTATGTTTATCTAGTTGTGCGGTGATTTTATTTGTTTGTGTGATTTAATCGCACTTTCTATGTGATTTATTTCATTTATTGCATAAATTATGTAATTAAACACACATTTAAGAATAACAGGCTTTACAGTTTCAAAAGTTCACTTCAGTACTTTAAGCACTATCGTTAACTTACCTTAGAAAATAGCTATATGTTGCATTGTCTTAAAGATTAAGAAACACTCACAATGATAAATGTTTCATTAATGATTAAAATTCGTCAGTGTAAATAAACAATAACAAGATTACCTCACACGACTAACAAACAACAATTCCGAAACGAAAAAAATAAAAACATCATTATTCATAAATGAGTCTACATCATTGCGTACAAAGTTTTCAAAATCAAAAATAAAATTAAGCAAAAAGCGATTTTAGCAACAAAAAAAATACATTTATAAACAAAATCAATACAACAAATATAGATTAATGAAGTGAAAAGAAAACAAAAACAATAAAAATTTTATTCAAGTTCATTGGCCAAACAATCAATCAACTTTTACGTATTTTATTAAACAAATAAAAAAACCAACAAATAGATAATAAAAAACTAACTAATAGTGGAGAGAAAACACTTTTTGCGTTGAATTAATTACATTTTTTTTTTTGCACAAAAAAACTTTTAAAAATAATACTCATCAGAAACAGTGATTAATAATTAATTTTTGTAATTTAACTCTATTATCTTTAACAGTAAATAACAAATATTTAATTAAATAGGTAAAACATAGTAGGCAATTTTACTGAACAATTTATTCGCGCACAAGCACACAATTGATGCTTAAATTAAAAATTTTTTCACAGACAAAATTCAATTAAAAATAACAAAAAATCCATAAAATTAACTATCACGTAGGAGTAAAGTCTTTAAAAATATATATATCTACAACATTTTATCGACTGCAATAAAAATTTTAACGCGTAACAGACACCTTCAATGTAACGCATCAACATCATCACTTTTTTGCGTTATGTAAATTTTTGCAGTAAAAAAAAAATAAACAGCTAAAACTATAAAACTACTTGCTGTATATAGATGTGACTCCAAAGTTGAATTATTTCTACTTTTTAATATACAATTATTACAGAGACAAAACCTACTAAATGTTGCGTGTTTCAATAATTTTTAGCAGCGCTTTTTTATGTACCTGACAAACCGCAGCTAAATTTATCCTTTATAAAAGTTATTTTTTCAAATTATTTTGACTAAATTTTTAGCATAATGTTATCCCGAACCCTGTCCTGACATAACTACTCAACGAAAATAATAAATTCTTTATAAAAAAAACTGCAAAAAACCAAAAAAACCATACAAAATATAAATTTCGAAAGAAAATAAAAATACCAGTTGTCATTATAATGGCAATAAATTAAACAAAAATAATTAATTAATTACAAAATGCAAAAAAAAAAATCCCTACTTACTGCAAGTAATCCAATTAACACAGATAAATTAATTAAACATTTATTTCTCAATTAATTTAAGTAAAAAAAAAACAAACAGAACAACGCGAAAAATATTTAATTAATTTAAATAAAAAGATAAAACCGAATACTCATTGCAAAATTTATGTAAATTTTCTTCACCGTCTCTCTGTTACTTAACACATTAATTATTTATTATTTTTAACATAATAATTATTAAGATGACAAATTATGCAATAAAATAATTAATTATTAATTCAAAATGATGCCACAGGTACAAGTGTAAATAGAAAATTATCAGTAAACCAAAATTTTTAATTTTGAGCTGATAATAAAATTGAATATTGAATGACTGTTTGTCTGCAAGAGTAACTCAACGTGTTGCGTGCCTTTCTATACTTTATACCAAAATAAATGTTTATTCTTATTTTAATTCTTATTTTAATTTTCACATCACGTAATAATGAAATTTGCACCCTCGCACTCATCTAATAAACGCTATTAATGTGGTTTTTAGATAGAATAGTTTTTTACCTGGATAAATCGTAGACTCATCTTAGACTTATTCCCATTTTAGTTAATTAATTTTCAAGTTTATTATTTTAAAATTAAATTTATTCTATTTATCAACAATATAGCGCGAGAATTATATATTCTTAATAATTAAATCCATAACAAATATTATTATCAAACAATAAACCGTTCAATAAATTTATTTTTTTAATAACATAATTAATTTTATTCAACAAATAAACACTTTGCCAGCGATCAAACGATAATAATAATCAACAATAAAAATAAAATAAAATGGTAACAATGAGAAAGAAGAGAGAATTTGTTTTTTTGAAACATAAAAAAACCCAGAAAAATCAATCAATTGAAGGACAAACAGTGTACGAATGGTATAAATAAAACAAAACAAACAGAAAAATCAATAAACAAAAGAAAGAAAGGTAAAAACGCAGAAAAATAAAAAGAAAAAACGTAAATAAATAAATTTATTATTAATTTAATAACAAAAACAGAAAAATCAATAATTAGTTTTTGAACTTTCAGAGATTCAAGCTATTATATGTGGGTGTTAGTGAATTAGAGAATTAGGTAATTTTACGCAAACGTTAAACATTATCATACATAAATAAGAAACGCAATTAAAATGAAAACAGCAGGTGATAATGATAAATTTCTATATAATTTCTAAATTAAATTAAATTAACATGACCATCAACACAATTCATATAACAAATTAATTAATAATATATTTATAAACAAAGAAAATTTATCCATTTACTATTATTTTGACGCACTATATTTCGCGAGAAATGTTTTTCTATAATTTTTTGCTTAATTAGAACAAAGAAACAACAAACAAAGGCAAATTAATTAATTATAATAATTTTGTTATTGATGCTGCGAGATGAGCCGAAAAATTTTAAATTGTAACACTTTTTTGATATTTAAAATTCAAAAACGCAAAAATTATACAAACGGCAAAAGAATTTTTGCTTTTGAATTATGATTTTTTACAAGAATTTTATTTTAATTTTCGCAGATCAATGTATTGCGAATGCCGCTACTTTGAAAACAAAGAAACTTCCAGTTTCAGTTACTTGAAGCCACAATGGTAACGCTAACCCAGTTCCGTGTTCCAGATGATTAAGGATTTAATTTTAATTAAATCACCGTATCCAAAGTAGTGACAGTGATTTGTATTTAATTAAATAATAAGCTATTACAAAATTACTTAACAAGACAATTTTTCTCCTTCTTTTCGTACAAAGCGGAAGAAATTTTCACAGTATATAGGCCATTAAAAACAGTGCGAAAAACAAAAAATCCGGAAAGTAAAAAATAATAAAATTATTAAAAACAAAGTAAACATTGGAAAGCATCCAAATTAACCAAAATAACACTTCAAAAATGACCTTCATTTCAAAAAAACAAGAAAAAAAAATAAATCATATTAATTATTTACGAAAAATAAAGTAATAATAATAATAATAAAAAAATCGCATAAAATTAATTATTCATTATTCAAATGTAATAAGTATTAATTTATATTAAATAAAAACAAACATAAAGAACAGGAATTACCACAGGCCAAGTAGTAAGTGAGCGAATGACTTTTTTATAATAATAATAATAATAACAAAAAAAAATAAGACTAAAACGTTTTTATTTTCGTGTTCCTTTAACATTAATCTGGATTTAACATAAATAAACAGCGAAAAACAAAAATAACGAATTCACAGTTATAAGTGTTAATAACAGAAGAAAACAAAAAAAAAAATTAAATGAAATAAAATAAAAATTAAACGACAGTGGGAAGAAGAGTAGAAGAGTTCATTCACAATACAAACAAATTTATAAAATTTTAATCAACAGCAACAGCAATATTCAACTAACACGAGCAAAGTAAGAATAACTTGGTTTTATATTCGCGTAATTTTTATATTGTAATTTTTTTTTCTTTAAATAAAAAAAAAATAAAATAAAATTATTAACTAATAATAATAATAATAACGGTAGTATGGCAGGTGCCGTTTTATTTTTTGTTTTTGATAATATTTTTGCCTTAATTCATTCTTTAATTCTTCTAATTTGAAGAGAAATCATTTTTTTTGTGTTTATTAAACGGTTTGTTCTACAGCATAGGTGATACATTGAAGCACATGATATCCAATTCATCTAATATTTAATCTAATTGGAAAGTGAAGACTGGTGGTACGGTAATACAAATTGTATAAAACATTTGAGCTGCAAACAAAATTTAATCAAATATTACTCAAAAAACAAAAAGATTGCCGCCTATTGTGAAATGCAGATTATTTACGAAAAATATTTTGCGTCGCAAAAGAATGAGTAAAGAAAATTTAACAAAAACAAACCAAGTAAATGCCAAAAGAAAGGTGTGAATAATAATTATTAATTTTAATATATAAATAATAATAAAGAAAAAATAAATAAAAATAAATCAATAATAACAAACGTATAGGTGGTGGCGGCAATGTGCTAAAAATTACCAAATAAATTGTAGGAATTTACTCCGTCTAAATACAAAAAAAAAATACATAAGACGCAACGACAAGTAAAAGCAAAATGTATGAAGAAAATGAAAATGCTTACTTGCACTTGACTAGTCTTGACTTGTCTACAATTCTTCTTCAGTTTTTTTTTTCTTTATTTCTTTACTAACTAACATTGCCCTTAACGACCTCTCACAACAATTAAATAAATTTTCTCTGTTATTTTGGGAAATAATTTCTGAATAATTATTTGATCCTTGAGAAAGTTTTTCTTTCTTTCTTTCTTTTTCTCTTTATATTTTCTTACAATGAAAATACAAACAATTAATAAGTAAACATCAGGCTAGTAATTCACATACGTCGAGTAAAATTAATTAAAATTTATCGTTAAAAAGAAATAAAAAAAATTTTTTGTTTGGTTAAATGCCAAAACATAAAGTACAACAAACTCATCATCGGTAACCAAGAAATTTAACAGCAAAAACAAAAAATTGTTGACACTTTTTCTTTCTTTCTTTTTAATTTTTGCGTATGCAATGCACGATTCTGATGACAACATTTGTCATGTGTTTTTTTTTCCTCTATTTTTAGTGAAATAATTTTATTTTTGTGGTTTTTCACTTTAGTAATATTCAATGAAAATTACAAATGTGACACAGAATTCTATTTCATTTCTTGTGGGCGAATTACTCTTCAATAGTATGTACTTTAATATCCGGTGAAATGTGATTACAATAATGTTAAACAATAAAAATAAGTAATTTAAACTCCATAAACTAAATGTCAAAATAAATCAAAAAATTTATTGTTGTAAAACGTCTTGTAAATCCATCCTTCATAATAAAATTTCTATTTGACATAATTTTAAAACACAAAAAACAATCACGATAAGGATATTATTATTGCGTCGTCACCAAAAACGGAAAAATAGAAAACAAAAAGTCACTTAATAAAAATGAAAAGACAAAGACCCACAGCAGCTAAACATATAACAAAAGAAAAAAACACCAAGGATAATAGCCTAAGTCACAAACAAAGAAGGAATAAAAACAGTGAAAATTTCCCTTTTTTTGTTTTGTTAATCTTAATGCATTCACAGAGAAGAAAATATTATATATATAAAAGCTGTTAAGATGTCATGTCAAAGTCCAAATTCATAAATAATTCTATTTTATCTTTTATTTTTTTTTTTTAATATAATAAATTTTAATATATAAATAAAACATACGAATTGTTTTTTATTAGCGCAGAAGGTGAACCGTGCAAAAAAAAATGTACACAAGCAAAAACTGTCTACAAAAAAAATAAGACAATAATTTTTCTTTTTAAATCATCTACCATAGGATTAGGTCATAAAAAAATTTCACATTACTAAACCAAATAATAAATAAAATAAAATAACGCGCTGCTGCTGCGACAAAAAAAACTTAACAAAAAGAATGAAACATTGTCGTTTGTGTCACGTCAACATGAAAAGAAAAACCACGCGAATTAAAAAAAATAATATAATTCAGGCAACCAGAGAGAAATATTAAAATTAATAATAATAATAATCATAATAAAGAGAGCGGAATTAAGTTTTAATAAAAAAAAAATAATAATGTAAAAGAAGAAGGTCTCTGACACTTTAACAATACTATAGCCAAGGTCAAGTTCAACTAACTGAATTTTAAACGAATACAGACAACACAACAGAGCAACGAGACACATGACCAGGAACACATATTTATAAAATGTAATCATCCTTAAATAATGCTAAAAGTAAAACAAATGTAGAAACAATTTTTTTTTGTGTGGTTTTAACACAAAAATTTATTTAACCTTAGCACCAAAAACCACACACCAACAACCGTACATATGTCCATCAACTAAATTATCTCTTAATGGGGTCTTTCTCTTTATATTCGATAGTCAAAATAATATTAATACTAATACAGTTTTTCTGAAGTAAAAACAGATTTCTTTTGAGAAAATAAAACAAATATAATAATCATAATACATAATGATAGAAGATAAAAGATTATGGTACAAAACCATAATGTCGACAGTATAAGATTTTTACAAGAAACCACAAAATGTTATTTCAGTTATTCATTATCATAAACTTATGAACTGTAAAAACTTTTCTTTTCACCAAAGTTTTTCTTTCTTTCTTTTCGTTTGTGGAGATGAATTCGAAAAACAGTTGTTTGGTAAAAAAAACATTTGATAGAAAAAAAATCTGTTAAACACAAGTAAAAATGTTAGCATTTGGGATATTTGCATAAAAAATTTATAGAGATCTTTAACACCTGACACATATCAAACTATTTTATTAAAAAAAAAAAACATAAATGTTGATTATTATTCAGACAAAAAATTACTCTCAGCTGGTGTTTCATTAAAAAAATTCTTAAATGCATCAAGCAGGAAAAGTTAATATGAAATTTATAAAAAAATCCACAATGACCTTGTCCTAGACTCATTTCCTACAAACCATCCATTGATACTACAATTATTCAATAGAATTTAATCAACCGAACTAAAACTATGTATAACCTTTGATAGTAGTTTGCCTAAACTAAACTTTTATAAAAGTAAAACAAAACGAAGCTTAACCCTTTGTCCTTTGCATACTTTTTTTTATTTGGTCAAATGCTAAGTATACGGCCGTATCATGCCGATAAGCAGGGTTAAAAAAACTTCCTAAAAAAGTTTACAACTTTAGTAAAATAGTATTAAATTTGGTAAAAGTTCAAATACGTCTTAAATTTCAGCATATTGCGGTTATCATAATAAATCCATATCAAACAGAAATCACGATATGAAAATTTTGTGTAATGAAATCAAAACAAAAGCAAATAAAAGCTTTAAAACGTAAGCAAACAAAGGTAAAGCAGCAAAAAAAAAACAACTCAGCGAAACTAATTTCGTAAATGATATTTAATAGAATTAAAACTAAAAAGTATTTTAGATCAGTCTCTGTTTTGCGGCAACTAAACAAGTCATAACACGAATTAAAACAAAGTAAAACTACTTCCTGGTTATGAATATATAGAGATTAAACAGCATCAATTTTACGCACGAAAAAGATAATATTTTTAATAACAATACAAACGCTTATTTATTTCTTTCAATTTTGAATTTTAACTCTTTATTTCAGGTGCAAATCACAAAGCTAAATTCGCTAATTCACTTAAGCAAACTCAACAGTATCATGTTCGACCATGTTTTATTTTTTCATTTCATTTGTTAAATACCAATGCACTGCTGTTACTATACTAGTAAAAGCTTCACATAATTAAAAACATATTTAAGTATTATATGTTTTAACAATTAGAAATGGGTAAACGGTCTTTTTAAGCAACAACTTTAAGCACATAATCCACGAAAGGCGTTTGGTAAAGTTATTAAAATTATTTTTTATGTTGTCGTCACACATTTAGGTGTTTTTTTTTATCCTTTTATCATTTTCTCAGTGTTTTAATTAAATTTTTCTTATTGCTGGTGACTAGATAACTATTTAAGGATATTAATTCACTGAATAAAAAAAAAACATAATTAAAAAGCTTTTTTTAACGTTATCCTAATCCTATTTTACACGCGTATTATCAAACAAAGGTACTACTAATATGAGACAAGTGTGCCAAATATTTGCACAATTAAATAGTCACAATTTCACTATAAGCATATAAACTTTTCTTTTTTAAGGCTCCAACTAATTCTTTTGCAGTAGCTAAACACACAATTTATTAAGATTAAAAGTAAACATTTTCCAAAATACAGCGCATTAAATCTCACATAAAATGTGCGAATAATTAATATACATAATAAAAGTGTGCTTAAAAAAGTTTATTTTCAAAATAAATTTAAACGTAAATATAATTAACTTTTGGAAAATTAACAAACACGATAAATAATTGGATAATTACTGTATTTGGCTTAACAAGCAAATTAAATCCAAACAGCAAAACTAACTCCCGGAAGTAAATTATTGTTACTTGCACAAATTCCACTATCATTGCTGCTGAATTATTATATAATTTCTTCTACGTCAAAAATATATTTAAAAACAAAAACAAACCGAAAACACTTTGAAGGTTAAGAGCCAAAAAAAATTATTAATAAATACGGATATCGGAATCCAATTAAAATAATACATAAGGATCATTCAAATAAATTAGCGAATCCGCTTAAAATAATTTTTTTTTTTTCAATAAAAATGAAAAAAGCTTAAAATAATTAACTAATTATAAGAAGAAAAAGAAAATTAATTAAATAATCTTTGGCAATTTATTGCTTATTTTTCATTAAAATATAGAAAAAAAGCATTAGCAGCAAGTAGAAAAAAAAACACTCAGAAGAGTTTACACAAGTGTTTGTGAATAAGCAAAGCAAAAAAAAATAAAAATTCATCGAAAAAAATTATCGAACCGTCAAATACAGAAATAAATTTAATGAGGAATAAGGCGGTGTTAAAATAAAAAAAAAATAATAATAATAAAACAAAGCGTAAGTGAGTACATTGACCAAAAGCACAAACTAATATTATTTGTATATAATAAACGTTTAAAAGTTCAATCATCCCTCAAGACGTGCATGTGTGCTTTTGATTATATAGTGATGTGACAACAGCTTTCTTAGAAAAATAATTACACAATTATGATAAGTTATGGACTATTAGAAGCCTGAATATCTTATTAGCTCATAGCAGTTTTCATAGATACATTCTATAACTAATAACAGTCTTCTAATCCGTCGATTTAAGAATATTTGTAAAATAGTGGACAGGTGAAAAAGTAAGACAGGTAACAAGCCTAAATGTAAGGAACTAATAAACATAGCAAATAAATTAACATTATCGTGAACAATGACTCCAATGATAACGTACTATACGCAAATGTTAAATTAAAAATATTGTCATAAACTTCCAATTATTGGATTAAAATTTAACAAAAACACACAGGTGTATATAAATTAGCTAATATGCCTAACTGACAATATTTTTTTGCTAAAATTTAATTACTTTTCGCTACTTAATTACTTTTCATTGATCAATGCGATAAGATCATCGATAATTTAAAATATTTATCACAAATTACCATCACTATTCCATTCTACAAATAGTTAGCCAGTTAATTATATTTTTATTATTACCATCATAATTAGCATACATTAATTAAAAAACAATTTAAAAACTGTAACAGCGCACTAGGAATAATCTATTAAGTAATTTCACAATGAAATCACCTTTTATATCATAAAATAAAAAACTAAAAAATTAAAAAAACGTAAAAAGAAATAAATAAATAAATGTTAAAAAGCACAAACACACCAAAAATAAAGCACACCAAGAAGAAGTTCAATCAACTCAGAAACATTAAAAATTAATAAAATAAAAACAAAAAAGTAGAAAAGAATGAATACGAAAAAAAAAAATTAAATAATTTTCAAAAACGAAAAAATCAATTTTAAAGGTCAATTTTAAATTATTATTATTATAAATTTTATGTAAAACAAATATAATTAGCATTTATATTAAAATAATTATATTTATAATATTACAAAAAGACACTGACAAGACACATTATATTACATTGTTGTAACCAAATCAAATAATTTAAGCAAAATAATGCAAATTCAATTCATCATAATTCACGTTGTCAATTGAATTTAATGAAAAAGAATAAATAAATCAATAATGTTAAATAAATAATATAAACAAGACAAACACAGACACACAAATCTTATTCTTTTTAAATAAACCGTTTAAAGTTTAAACGGTTAATGTATTGACATATGTTTGGTTTGTTGACGGTATCAAGATATTAGAAAGACTTCTTTCTCAGCTGATCTCACTTAATTATTTATTTTTTTTTTTGATTTTTATAAGCAAAACGATTAATTTATACCAAAATTATGATAATTTTTTTATCACTATTAATTAAAATAATATAATCGTGGCTTTAAACTCAGACAACAGACACTTTTAAGGAGTCTTATAACGATGTTATAACCGACTATTTACCACGGACAATTATTCAATTAAATTCACTTTATACAAAGGAACAAACTTGTAATTTACCTGCACTGTGGTTTAATCACGAATAAAAATTAACAACCAATAACTAGTGCAATACGTAACAATTATAAAACAAGAAATTATTCTCTCTCATCACATAAATCTGAAGATTAATTTGCATACAATACTCTAGTAATGCAATCAACATTAAAAATTTTGCGTCACAGCAATTGTTAATATTTCTACATTTACATTAACAACAATACCATTATTCTTGTTAATTATCAGACGAAAAATTATAAACATTACACCTATAATTTCCCTCAATTTTTCTATTCTTTTCTTGTTTTATGCAAATTTCTATACAAAAAAAATAAATAAATCAAGTCGCAATTTCACAACATTTCAAAGCATTTCATTCATTCAGTTTTTCGAATTTAAATTTACCTTATTTAGTGGCTATAAAAGCAACAAAACAAAATAATAAAAATTATTAAAATATATCGCTTAAAACAACGGCACCAAGAGCAGAATTAACCGAATAAATGTCATCTTTGACGATATGCCGATACAATAGTGTATATAGATTCTACGTTTTTTCTGTGTCGTCGTGATGTGATGATGATGATCAGATCGCGAACAAATAATAATCTACAACAAGACAACAAATAATAATAATAATAAAAGAAAACTTATTATTATTATTATTATTTTTATTAAATGTGTATAAAACGCGAGAGGTAGAATAAGACTAGTCAGTCAGTCAGTACATGCGAGTACAGTGAACTCAACGCGATTTATATAAACTTATTTATGTTTCTGCTGTGTATTTTTTTTTTTATTATTATTATTTTATATTTAAAACTGAAGAAAAAAAATTGTAAAATAAAACTTAAATCCAATAACTACGTTTCTTATAATGGTATAAGTAAGTACTGTAGAGAAGAAAAAAGAATATTTATTCACAGAGTATTGTTGTAATGAATAAAAAAATAGAAAAAAATGAATTGTTATGGAAATTCAATTTAAAAACTTTATTTTATGAAAAGAAGAAAAAAAAATGACATTTGGTATGTTTATTTTTTTTTTTTTGTATTTTGATTATTAAGAGATGATTTGCGTTATGAAAGTTTATTAATGTCTTAGCGCATGCAATAGCTAAATCATGGTCGTAGTATCATTCATATCATGTAAAACTTTTCAATGCCAGACACAGCAGCGATATTTACATTAACTTTTAGTGATTTACTATAGAATTTTTGATTAAAAAAATAATCCTTAAACAATTTTCAAATAGAAGCACGTCTTAACCAGTTAAATAAATTAAAAATTTAACATAAGATTACTTGCATAGTGAATCAGTGTAAATAGTGACGTGGATAGTGATTTTATTTAAGTCAAAAAAAAATACGAAGCACCTACTAGCACCTGCGGTAATTTAGAAAATTATTGATACGCCAGCACATGGCAAAGTGTTAAAAAGCGACACAAAGTAAAACTGTTAACTTCTTCTACAAATCACAACAAAGTAATACAGCATATACTAGTCAAATCCAGATCACTTCAAATGCAAAAAGCCATAAACACCACACACTCAATACAAAATTAAAAGCGAAAAGATTAAAAAAATAAAAACTAGAAAATAAATATACAAACTTATCAACAAATTTACTGCGTTTTGTTAATTAAAATATAAACAAAAATTATATAATTAACAAACAAAAAAAAATAGAGAGAGTGAGAGAAAATAAAAAGCGATAATTTTGCGGAAAAAAAAAACAAAAACAAAAAACAAGCATAAAAACGCGAATAAACAGAATTTTTATTTTTCTACTTAATTACCACCAGAGCAGTATTAATAATAAACATAAAACAGTATTTATGTCACAACAAGTTTTAAAATTAAGTAATTATTTAAAAGTTAATTAAATTTAAGTCATCGAAAAATATCAACAAATGAAAACAAAAACAAAATTTTAATTAATCAATTAAACAGCACATCGTCGACGACGTGTGTCATAAATAAATCTTTTGTTAATAAAAAAAAATGTAATTAAAAAATCAAAAAGACACCACAAATTACATTGAAGACAGATTAAATAACTTAAAATTTATTTTTTGTAGCAACAACAGTAAATTAATTAGTCATTTATTGACAAATCAAAGCACAAGCCATTGTCATTAGTTTTTTTTTTTTTTTGTATAAGAAAAGGTGTTAATTGGAAACACTTAAAACGTTATAGGATTTTAACACTGTTTTCTTAAAATTGGTAACAAAAATTAGATATTGTTAGTGTTTATTGATTAAGAAAAACCACCTGTCACCAGACATGATGAAATGTGTTTAGTAAATAGAAAATAAGTTAATTCTATTCAAATTACAAATTTCCTCTAGAAAAGGAGACTACCAAAAAAAAAAGTATTTTCCACAACAGCAATAATAAGCTAAGAATATCGTTTTCACGTTAAAATACACAAATGCGTTTTGTGACAACATAAACCGAAAAAATAAACTTTTGATTAATCAGTTGTATAATGTTTAAGCAGAATAATAAAACAAAAAATATTGTCTTCGGAAAGCTACCTGCCATTAAATAAATTAATCTTAAATGATTTATTATAATGATTATTTATTATTAATAACACATTTGGTTGCACAAATTAATTAAATTTCATTCAATCATTTCTTAAAATCAATGATAAATATAAACAAAAAATCAATCAATAAATCAGCTAATCATGATTTTGACAGATTAATTAACTCATTATGATTTTTTTGTTAAAAAAAAACAACAATTAACATGACGAATATTGTGATTTTAATTTTTAAGCATAAGTGAGTTCAAATACCATAAAACATAATCTTTAAAATCAGAATTAATAACCGAAACAGTTTTATTTAAGTATAAAGTTGCGTCTTGCTTTTAGTCGGTGATATTTTAATATTTGAATCACGACCGCACATTAATAGACAAACATCGACCACAATTTATAAACAAAAAAAAAATAATAGAGAAAAACAGATTAGAGATCCGTAACGCGACATAAACGTAATTTTTCAGATAAAAAACGATAAAAAAAACTGAAAATAAAATAATTTTTAATTAAAAAACGTGTCAAGGGATAAAAATTACACAAAAATGTAGAAAACGTTCAACTATTGATGTAATTAAAAAAACGTCAACCACAAAAATCGTGTCTCTATAGAAAACGAATGAATTATTTAACGTAAGTATAGTAATAACGTAAATTAATTTAAATTAAATTAGAGTCATCTAAAGCAAAGACACAAAAAAATTAGAATAACAATCAAAAAAAAAATTAAAAATCAAATAAAAAACAATCAGATAAAAAGAAAACGAAACACCTGAGAGACCAGGAAGACGACTTAAAGTTGCAAATAAAAATTTAATAAATTAACAAAACTATCAAAAAATAAAAAATTATTGAAAATCTAGCCACCAACGCGCGCGCAATTTGTCATTATTATTATTATTATTATTAAAAGCACTGTTTGTTTTTTCACATAAATTACAATAATATTATTCGCGACAACTGAATTATAATTTTTACGTATAAATGTCAAACCATGAGCCTATCAAGGTCATCCTTTTTATATATATTTTAATAAACATAAATTTTATACTTTACATTGTATATATAAATGTGCGCTTCATATGGTTTTTGTTTATTTATTTATTTAAACCAAAAACAAAATCAGACGCAAATACACGCAATCTTACGAAAAAGTATTCGATTCGGTCGCACATGATATAACACTACTACGGTCGCTCGCAATAATACAACCACACATATGTAGAAAAAAACCTGTCTAATCAGCTCTAAAAAAAAAAAAACAAAACAAGAAAAGAAAATAATATCAAGAAATTCGCGATTGTATTCGCGTTGAAACAATGATTGCAAAAAAAACGTACAGACACACCACCACCATCGATAAAACAGCAAAAAGAAAAATAAAATAATAATCATAATAAATAAAAAAAAAAAACAATATAGAAAAATCGCGGCTGTTAATCAGCTGTTTCATACTCTATTATTATTATTATTATTATTTTTTGCGTCTCTTGTTTATAAATTTATTTTATCTTTAAATATTATTAAAAAATAAAAACATAATAAATAATTAAATTTTATTTATAAAAAAAAGAAACACAAACACAGTTTTATTAATTAAATAAAAAAAAATAAATAACAAAGAACAAAGTGGGTAGTTGTTGTTGGTGCCTTCGTTTGTTGGAAAATTTCTATTGCGAATGCAAACAACAACAAGCACATAACAATGCATATCTGGTGTGTCTGGTGTGTATCTTTGCTTTATTTCACGCTGAAAAACACAAAAGTTAAAATACACCTCGAAAAACAAAAAACCAAACCACATTGTTGGCCTCTTAACCAGCAAACAGATTACAATCGGAACAACCAAACGACGCCATAATCTTTAAAACAATCATCAAAAAACAATTTCGGAGCCAAAATCGTACAAAATGTAACAGGGGATAAGGAATAAATATTTCATTTCACAAACCATAAAAACAAAGAAGTAACTGTTCTGTTTTAGCCTTAGTAGAATTTTTGACTTGACTAGGTTACGGGGGTGGTTAAAAATCTTATTTGTTGTTACAATGAAATGTGTGACAACGCGCAGTATTTTGATTTTTTTTTTTTCCAACTACCCTTAACGAATAAAATATATTCTGCACGCTTGGTAGAAATTCTACTAATTCTCCTTTAAATAAGTAAAACAATGTTAGCAACGCCATTAAGCAGACGTCTCTGCAAAAGCACAAACAAGAATACACAAGACAAACTAATGTTAAATACACATTTAATCGAACCGCGAATAGCAGCTGCTGCAAAAATAATATCAACTAGAGCAAAAACAAACTCTACTAACAGCAGCAGCAGTATCAACAGCAACAGCAAATAAACCAAATTGTGGGTCGTCTTTGTTGTCTGTGGTCAGGGTAGGTTGACGTCGCGTCGTCGTTACCGTCGTCCTCATTTTATTTATTTTCTTTTAACACACATTTAAGACGTCATTTATGTTACAATTAAAATAAAAACAAAACACTTAAGTTTCTTTCTTTATTACCAAAAATACAAGAAACAAAACAAAAAACCCCGAAAATTATGATGAAATAATAAAAAATGAAAAGAATTTAATTTACCTTCTTTAAACATTCACAACGATGTGGGTGGTTCAGAAATATACATATAAATATATATTTTAGAGAAATATAAAACAAAGCCTTTGTCTTTTTATTTTATTTTTTTGATTTCAATTAAATTAATCCTTAAAGTTGCTTGAGGGTGGTCGTCGTCGTCGCCAAGTCAAATTTATTTAATTGACAAAAAATAATCGTTAAGCACCGAAAAAAAAATTTCAGTTCATAAATATCGAAAAATAATAATAACTCAGTTTAAATTAAAACTGTTAAATTAATTACACTTAATTCAATTCAGTCACTTAATTATTACATATAAAAACAAACAAACTTTGTTTCTTCACTAAAAAATCAAGTTTTTGGCTAAACGTTACACTGATTTTTTCTGTATTTCAATTAATTCCTTTCTTTTGTTATAAAACCAACAGAAAAAAATATGAGGAAATTAAATCTAATTACAAAAAAAAAAGAAATTAGCCTTAAAAATAATAATAAACTTAATCGGTTAATTGAACAAAGAGAGAAATGATCTAAACACTTGCGATATGAAAATTAAACTGAAAATTTATTCTCTAAATGGACTGTGTGTAACTGACTACTAACAAACTAAACTGAATGTTAACAAAAAATTGAATGAACTGAATCGACCAGTAAACCAGCCAGCCGACCGACTGATCGTACAACAACAGCAGCGAATATTATAATAGCAGCAGCCAGCAGCACACAGTGTTTTTCATAATTTTTTCGTTTTTTTTTTTGGTTGTGACTAGAACACAATCAGCAGTTAAGAATATATGTATGTAATAAACTGTGCGCTCGGTAGTAGGAATATTTACACACAATTGCAGTGTTGTTATTCAGTATTAGTTGTATAAAAGTTAAATTAAGTTTAAACGAAAGAAAGGAATTAAATTGAGCTTTTTATCATGGATGTAGACGTGTCTGTTTGCAATAAACTTTAATCAAACACTAGCAATACGTAGAAGCTTAACATATAAAGTACACACTCATTCAATACAATACCGCGAAACAGTAGAATTTTATGCAAAAAATTTAAATTTTAACAAAGTAAATACGAATATTGTTGTCCCAGTCCCAGACGACGCCAAAAATTTTTATCCACATGGCAAAAATGAAAAGAATCGTTCAACTCACACAATAATGATGATAATAATACAGCGACGAGCTTTTTTTCCCCAACAATCACAATACACGTAACAGGATTCAGACAAATTTTAGCAAAATTTTATAGTTTATATTAATTATTGTTAATAAATTCATTTTAACAAAACAAAGACAAGGAACGTACTGAAAATATTGTATCGTGCGCGTATTCGATTTAAATTTAAAATTAATTAATTTTTTTCAATGAATGAAAAAATATTTTTATTTATAATAACAGCTGTTTGAAGCGTTTTATTTTAATTAAATAAAATTTGCATAAACATTTGTAAAAACATATTTTTTTAACTGCTGATGGAACAACGTGGCGTCGCGGCTCCGATGTTTTGGTTTTTTCGTTTGGTAATTAAAAAACCCATAAAAAACCATTTATTCTTCCTCAATTTCTGACAATTTTTCGGCATTTAGTCTTATTTATATAATAAGAAAATATATAATATTATATATGATAATATATGGTAGTTATTGAAGCAGGTACACATCACCCATCAATAATAAACATGGTTAAAATATATAGTTTAGCAGCATCCAGTAAATGGTGAATAAATTTTCATAAAAGTATTTGCTTTCTAGTCGTTGGTAAGCATACAAATTTATAATAAATTTAATATATATTTGTTTGACTTTTGGTGCAAACAGACAGCATACACAGAAGACAGAATAAGGTGCATAATAAACGATGTAATATTAACTTTGTGAAAAAAGACACCAATCATAGAGCTGGGGGTAACTAAGTGACTGAACGTCTAATATCAAGATACAACTACTGAAATTATGTTTTTTGTTAACTATTCTGCTTCATTGTCTCAAGGTTGCTTTCTCAAATAATTTACCACAAATTGAAAACAGAATTTTTTTTTAATAATTAATTAGTAAATTTTTGCAAAATATCCGCAAAAGAAAAACACATGATACTAGCTAGTAGTTCTAGACATTTGTGATTGACATACTTTTTCGTGTCTTAGTATAATCAGAATTACAAACAAAAAAGACTGAATAAATTTAAAAATCTTCTAAAGCATAACCAAAAACACTCAATACAAGACCAGAAAAACACATGATTCTAAAGTAAAGTTATGTTTAAACAAGTGTAAAATGTTTTTTTTTCTCTTTAAGATCAATATCATCAGTTAGGTGGTTTTATTGTTATTCTTAGTTAGAAATATAAACAAATATTATAGAATATCTAATATAGACATAAATATTTGTTTATGCATAAATGCAAATACAATGTATTTACTATGGGTCTGGCTGTTGATTGTACATGAGGTTAAGTAAATATAATAATAAATAGTTTAAGTTTCATTATTGTTATTAGATTGCACAGTACCGTATCAGTACATTTTCAAGCGAACAAACCGAGCTTGCTTCTTATTATTCTTATGCATACTGCAGCAATTAATTGAGAAACCATTTTCGAACTCTTTAAATATACTTTTTATGGGCGTCCAAGTACGTTGCTGGTGATTCTGATAAATCGACGGAAATGGAGAAACAATTGCTAATAATAACTACAAAGTAAAATGCAAATAAACAGAAACGTGGTGGTTTAGCAACAATGATAGAAACAAACAAAAAAGAAAAACTATATACACAAGGGTGGATGATTAAAAAGTAAAGGATGTACAGGCAACCTTGCAAAAAGATTCTAATCCATAATGATTTAAATTGTTATTTAAGATTAAAATTTACCTGCTTTTTATCTTGTGGATTTTAATTTATGTGGTAATCTTTTTTTACGCACATGTAACACAGGTAACAAAAGTGACAAAATCACAATTAATAAGTAGATAAATAAATTATCACACATTTAGAAAAATTATTTAATTAAATTTCAATTAAAATGAGGCAAAAACATTGCGAATTATTATAAAAACTTTTTCTATTTTTACCTGTTTATGTGTAAAGCATAAAACTTTTCGAAAATTCCAAGTATTAAACTTCCAAACTTCAACAGAAATTCCTTAAAGAATACAAAATTATCATAAAGAAAAAACGAAAATAAAATTAAATCAATGCTGGGTTTTTCCTGCGATTTACAAAAAAAAAAAAATTACAACATAACAGTAAAAATAAACATAAGGTCACAAAAAATAAATAAATAAAACGTAAAGCATAACACGTGTTATATCAGTTAGTTTTAGTTGTAAATCCAGGTAACGAATGAACAAATAAACAAATAGAAAACGCTTATTACAGACAGCAGTAATAACTTTGGAAAATAATTTCGTGTAAACATTATCAATGAATAACATAATAATTTTATTACAAATGTTACAATTGTATCTATATTTGTTCTATCGAACGGATTACACATGATTTATTTTTTTCCATTAACACGAAAACTTTAACACAATTCAGGGATTTATTTCGCTGATAATGTAAGCAAAAAAAAAACAAAAAGAAAACAAAGTTTCTTATAGTTGAAGCAATCACAATACGTTTGTGTTTTTTTGCTGATCATAAACAAGGATAAACTCTAAGTATTCTAAGATTTAGAAAAATTATATTTCTGCGATTATAGTAGTAATTTCGTCTTACTTTAAAAATAGAACATTTCAAACAGTTAAAGTATTTTAGCAAAAATAAGACAAACAAAAACAATAAAAACGATGACAGAACATTAATTAATTGCGTTAAATTTTAATTTTTAAAGAACAAAAACAATATTTCTAAAAACAAAAACAGACAAAAATAAACAAATTACGCGGAATAATATAAGAAAATTATTGTTATTTAGTATTTACTAGTAACTATTAATCGCAATAATAACCGCGAAATTTTGAACTGGATAGGCAAAATGTGATAATTAAAGGAAAAAACATATTTATTAATTGCAAATGTATAAAACGCCAGAATTGTTAAAAACCGGAACAACAATAATATTCTCCAACGAGACAATTTTAATCACAAAGTAAAACCATAGAAAAATGAAAATGAAATCAAAGTCATGTCATGAAATGAAATAAAAAATTAAATAAACATAAATCAATGTAAATAAATAACAATAATTTTAATAAAATTAAACCAAAAATAAATGTGCAGCAGCAGAATAGCAAACAATATATAAAACAAAGCACGATGTATATTAAATAATTAAATAAATAACAAATTAAAAAAGAAAAGAAAAAGGTAAATAAATAAATCATTTTGCAATGCAAAAAACGAAGAAATAAAAAAAAATTAATTGAGGTTAAAATAAGAAAGAAATTTAAAAAAAAAAATACTTTTTATTTTTAAGTAAACATATAATATACTCAGTAAGTGTATACACACACACACAGTCTTATTATTGAATTTTAATGATAAAGGAAAATAAGAAATAATAATATTTTGTATATAAACAAACAACACATGAAAATACTTAATTAGCATCTTTTTATTGTATTTATTTGATTGAATATTTCAATGAAATAAATCATATTGAGATTGCCGCTGCTGTGGTATATTAAGAATGCTTACTCAACAACGAATTAAAAGTAAATATATCGGATAATTAAATTTCAACGGTTATATGACTAAGTAAAAATAAGCAAAAAATAAGTTGTTAATTCGTGAATACTCGCAGGTAGCCAACACAATTGCAATTTTACGAAAATTGTTTGGGTGACAAAGTTCGTTACAGAAAAACTTCACAAATTACATTTTTTGATATAAATTAAAGGTTCATAACACCACTAATAAATAATACAAAAAATAAAAAACAACAAATGCTTCAAAACAATTCATTTCTCTTACCCCTTTTTAAAATTCATGGACAACAAATTTTATTCGATAACAATCTTAAATTAAAATGCACAACAAAAAAAAAACCATTTAATTAATTATTCACCTCCTTTTATTATTCTGTCAATCAACAACAACTATCTACCTTTCTAAGCGTGTAATTAAAAATAAAATTAAGTCAGTCATTGAACCCAATATATTAATAAATTACAAAAATTAATAATAATTAAAACAAAGTTTTTTTTTATTACTTAAATAAAAAGAAACAATGAATTAAAATCCCATCTTGGCCTAAAATTGTTAATTTAATAAAGAAGAAAATACGAAATCAATCCGACTGATTGTCTGACTTAATAAAAATATTTATTATTTTTGTTATTATTTTTTAGAAAGAAAAAAAAAACAGAACGCAACACTTGGTTCTTTATCAGTAACAATTTTTTAATTTTCTTTAACAAAACGAACAACAAAAATATATCGTTTATTCTTATCGCGTTCAAATTTTCACCTTATCACTAGATAAACTTAGACAAAATAAAAAGTAAATAAACAAAACATTAAATATAATAATAATAATAACAATAAAATTATTTGTTTTATTGCATTTGTGTTGATAACAGTCACAAGAAATAAAAAGATTAAAAAATAATAATTCTGTATTTATGTGCTTAGAAAAAATAAAAATAAATTAAGTAAATGCAGGAACCAATCACACTTCATAAATATTGACAATCTACTATCACTATGGACTGTTTTAACCATTTATTAATGTTTGCTTTTTTTTTTCAAATTTGACATTGTTTCCAGATCAAACTGCACACATCCAGAAATCACAGCAGTATTTATAACATTTTAACCGAATTAAAATTTTCAACAAAGAATTACAAAATAAAGAAAATTGTTTGCAATGTATTAACACAATTGTTTAAAGTACTAACAGCGTACTTTTGAACTCAGTAGAGATCTGTTATACCTTAATTATCAGATACTGGAAATTACTTCTTAATTTACAAAATTATTCTTATCATCTTCTTAAATAAATTTGTCAAACAACAATCTTTCCAACTACTCAGTTTTTTCCAGCGCTGATATAAAAAATTCATAAAGAAATAAATTAAACATTTATAAGGATTTGTCCTAGAAAAGTAAACTAAACAAACTTTATAAACGTCATAGTATAACCCTTCGTCAAAATAAATATAAACAAACACACTTGTTGTTACAGCATAATTATGACGCTATAAATATAGTAAATAATTACCAACAAATAATTTTAATAAAAATAATTTTATGAATAAAAAGTAAAAAAAAAAAACTTATCAAAAATAAAATAAATATGCCAACAGAAATAAAAAAAAAAATAAAATAATTAAACGAAATTAAAATTCTCTTATCTTGACACATGCTTTCTTAGTTGTGATAAGAGAAAATAAATAAATAAATAAAAAAAAAATAATAATAAACAAAACACAAAAACATTAAAATGCGCATTTAAAAATTTAATTAAATTTATTTACTTTTTGTTGCCATTTTGCCACAGACTAATAGTAATAAAAAACTAAACATTTTCTTTTCTACGAGTTAAAATTAATATAAACACAAAGAATGAAAAATAGTTAAAATAGAAAAAAAGTTTCGACAATAATCGATAAATTAATTAATTATATTTCTATTCGGAATAGTTCTGTTTGCTTATTTTCTATTCTTTATTATTAAATTTAGGATTTGTACGAGAGAAACTTTAAAATAAATTGCGAAAACAACAATAATAATAATAAATTCAAACTAATAAGGTATGAGAGGAATTTTGTTAATACTTTGGCGGGCGAGCGAATATTATGCACTAATGATGCGAATAAAAAATATAACAAGATTAGGCAATTATTACTACTTTAGACGTAGATCAATATCACGTCCAGACAATTTACTTGAAAAGTAAAAATTCTGTAAGTTAATTAAATTTTTGAAAGCAACAACCAGCATGCTGATAAAAATTCCTCAACTAACGTATAAACATCGAAAAACCCATGGTTAAAAGCTGCAATGAAAAAAACTATTTAAAAAAAAACAAGGTGGAAAAACGATAGATCTCAAACTACAAGAATTTAATCGTGTTTTTCCGCCAATTATTTTTAATTTGGGAAAATTTTTAAAACAAACAAACAGGTATCTCCTATGCGTAAATAAAATTCCCAGTTGAACGTTTATCAAATAAATAAATACAAAAATGTCACCTTAGCCACCAAAAGCCATTTCACAAAAATGAATTTGTAAATTTCAATTAAAAACAAAAAACAAATTAATTAACAAAACATAAATAAATAATAAAACCGACAGAAATAAATAGAAAAACCAAAAGAAAATAATGCCGAACAAAATAAAAAACCAGCGGAAATTTTATAAAATTTGTTGTACCCCAAGGGAGTTAGACAGGTCCAAGTGTTTATTTTACAAAACAGTTAAAAAATTGATTTTTCTACAATTTTACTCGCTTTTTATTGTTGACACTAATTATTTGCCACAGGTTTTTGAGATTTTTTCAGTTGATTAAAAGTAACAAAAAGCTTTACATAAATTAGGTGAAATACAGGGTTTTCCAATAAGAGGTGTTATTTTGAATAGCCCGCTATTTCGGTAGATGTCACTTTTGAAGCTATCATTTGTTGACATTTGACAAGTAGAAACTACGCCATTAATAAAAATGGAACGATACACGCTTCAACAACGCATTGAAATTATTAAAATTCACTATAAAAATGGTGAAAATTTGGCAGAGACGGTTCGTAAAACTCGAAAATTTTTGGGTCGTCGTGAAGCACCTTGTCGGACCGCAATACAGAAATTGGTGGAAAAATTCGAGCTGTTGGGACAACTTAGTGATGTGAAGAATAAAATCCGTGCACGTCGTTCAAGAACAGCCGAGAATATTGCTGCTGTAGCCAAAAGTGTTGAAGAAAACCCAGGTTTGTCCATTCCTCGTCGTTCTTTGGAATTAGGCATTCCACAAACGTCATTACACCGTATTTTGCATAAAGATTTGGGTCTTAATGCTTATAAGGTTCAGTTAACACAAGAACTCAAGCCGGCCGATCATCAACAACGTCGTGTCTTTGCTGATTGGGTCCTTGAAATGCATGAAAATGATCCGGAATTTCATCGAAAAATCATCTTGAGTGATGAGGCCCATTTCCACCTCGGTGGCTTCGTCAACAAGCAAAATTGTCGCATCTGGGGCTCGGAAAACCCAAGAGTTATTGTTGAAAAGCCTCTCTATCCTCAACGTGTGACTGTTTGGTGCGGTTTATGGTCCGGCGGAGTCATTGGACCTTACTTTTTCGAAAATGAGGCTGGAGCAACAGTTACGGTGAATGGATTGCGCTATCGAGAGATGATTAATGATTTTTTATGGCCGGAATTGGATGGTATTGATCTGGACAACGTTTACTTTCAACAAGACGGCGCTACGTGCCACACAAGCAACGAAACCATTGATCTTTTACGGGAAAAGTTTTCGGACCGTGTTATCTCTCGAAGAGGTGATCACAATTGGCCACCGAGATCTTGTGATTTAACACCTTGCGACTTCTTCCTTTGGGGCCACGTGAAAGAGAAGGTCTACGCCAACAGCCCAGCGTCGATTCAAGACCTCAAAGATGGAATTCGTGAGGCTATCGAGGACATAGGGCAGCCACTTTGCGATTTGGTTATGGAAAATTTCATGAAAAGGATATGGTCCTGTAAGCGTGGTCGTGGTGGTCATTTGCCTGACGTTATTTTCCACTATTAATGGCATACCTTTCTCTTTATAATGAAATAAACATCCGATCATTTATATTAAAAAATGGCATTTTTTTTTGAATATCAAAATAACACCTCTTATTGGAAAACCCTGTAATTGAACAAAAAAAAAAACAGAACTCCGTGACCAGCGGCGATAAAAAAAAAATAAAATAAAATGCGAAAATAAATTAACAATTATTACTACAAGTAAAACCACATATCATATGACCACCTGTCGTTCTTGCACCAGCGGCGGCATTAGTGCCACCAATAATCTCTATAATAACACTAGCATTGACCACAAACCACACTGATAAATAAAATAATTATTTATAGTTAAAGGTAAAATCGATGTAAAAGAATAAAAAACTAGCCAAGCTGTATAAAACTAAACAATATTGATAAATGTGGTCACAATTATGCAATTTACTATTTGTACTTTTGATACTAAAATCAACTTTAGAAAAAAAATCATTACACTCTTCCAGACAGTGCATTATTTGTCTCTTTTATAAAAACGGTATCAAATCAATAAAAATTCACCTGTATTTTCATCATAAAATGATAAACAATGAAATATATAAAGAAAGAAGATTTTTATATTTGTTTTTACAAAAATGTGTGTCGAAACGTCATGAGACTATACAAAAGTAATCTTAATTGTTTTGCTAGAGAACAAAGAAATATATTATTATTGTTTATTTCAAAATTTGCACACATAATTGCGATTATAGCATAAATAGAAAAATCAAACAATATCATAATGCAAAAAATGGAGAAAAAACATAAAATAAAGTGAATAAAATTTTTTGAAAAAACAAACCAAGACACAAACCTTGAAATGATTTTATTATTATTTTTGAAAAATTTAATTTATTTATTATTGTTTTAATTTAATTGTTTTATATATTTTATAGATTGTGACGCGACATTATAACTATACTTATTATTATCTTCTTTAATTAAAATATTATTTATTTTGATACATTTATTTTCAACATTAATATTTTATTCAAAAACAACTTAATTTTACATTCATTTTTGTAGTTTTATTATGTTTTTAAACATATATAGTGTACATATATACGATTATATGTATATACTGATATAAACTGATAAATAATACTGTCTGAATATTATACAAGTATTAGCGTAGATTAATAGAATTTTATGTTTTATGTTTGTAAATAAAGAATAACGTGTAACGATGTTGCACAACGTTGAAAACAGTAATAAAGAAACTATCCATCAGATAACAGATTAATTTTATAAAGAGCAAAAATAATTATTAATTACAAAAATTAAATGAACAAAAAAAAAGAGATGCACTTTAGAAAGCTCTCGTGAATTAAATAAGACACGTTAAAAGCATTACACTGTTAACTTTAAATCCAGCTTTCTTTAGGATGTTCTTTTGTATAATCCTTTAAATGTCGATAAATCTTTGAAAAAAAAAGAAACCTCGTAAATATTACTTAGTTTGTAACCATTTCAATGAAATATCCGTAATAATACTCATCCCAACACCAATCAAATAAAGAAATAAGATATATTCTTACATTTGTCCGACTAAAAAACAAATCAAGTCAAATTATATTAAAATATTCTAGAATATTTACTCAAAAGCTAATGTTTAAATTTACAAACGCGTCCACCAATCCAAATAATCTTCTGTTTTATTTTTATTAAAGTTTCTTCTATTTTTATAGTTAATTTCCATGCAAACAGCAAAAACGGTTGACAGCATTAAATTTATTCTATAATAAAAATATTTAAAACAAAAAAAGAAAGAAAAAAAAAAACTCCAAAAAAACTAAACCATGGGGATCAAAAGAATAAATTTTCTTTAACTAGCAAAGAAAAACCTTCATTTTATGTGTCTAGGACAAGACACAAAGGCAACCCATTTACACACAAATACACTGCTGTAACAGAAAATCATTCATTAAATAGAAGAAAAAATAAAATAAATAAAAAGCTCGCAAAGAATATATAACACGAGAAAAAGCACGTCTACAGTTGGTCGTCTAGTGGGGTAGGTCGTGAAACCAGCAATAGCAGCAGCAACTAAGCAAACAACTTTTCATATATACATATTTCTATAAAGTAATAAAATTTAAGGGATGTTAAAAAATAAATTTAAACATTTGTATCCATTACAAACATTGAAAAAGAAGAACAAGAACATCACGATATATAAATTCACACATAATGCAATGCTTAAACAAGTATATAAGATGCGAAGTGCAGCAATACGATACAATTCAGACTACACAATGCTCACAACAATATTCCAGACAAGACGCATTCAGCTACACTTACTTTATCTTTAAGTATACACCAATAAAGTACAATAAAATAAGATAAAATAAAAAAAGCATATTATTGTGCAATGGGTGGCAAAAATTGGGGTGTTTTATTCGCCTGTTCAAACTTCTATTTTGGCTGTTGCAGAAAATTTACGTTGTCTACGAAAAAACGTTCAATAAAAAAAGTTTAAATAAAAAAAAGCTCTGCGTCTGGCATAAACTAGTTTATTTTATATACAGTTGCCATGGTTGTTTCAGTAATTCTGCTGCTAGTATTGCTGCAGTTACTATTGCAACATCTATATCTATATTAGAGAAAACGTAAAAAAAACGAGCAAGTAAACGTCGCCAATAATATTATTAAAGGAGAAACAACAAAGAAAATTCCTTCTTTTTTAAGTAAGTAATAAAATTGTATAAATGGCAGTAGAGCATTTTGGTTGGACTATTTTCTAAAACTATGCAGACATTGGCTGATATTAAAAAACCACCGCGTTATCACCACCGCCAAAACAAAACCACGATAATAAACGATAAAGCAAAATAAGATAAAAAAAAACTAAGAATAAAAAAACATCTAGAACAGACTGAACCTATTCCAACAATATTTCACTTTACCCTTTATAATATACGATATCCACTGTGTATAGGTGTCATCGTTTTGTGCTTTTATTTTTTCACATCTTTCTTATGCGATTCGATGCTACATAGTGGATAGAGCAAAATGCAATTACAGCAATTCAGTGTGAGAGAAGCAAGAAAAAAAACCCTACAAATGTTTTTTCTTTTATTTTTTTCGATTTATTTTCAAGTTTAAGCTGCTCACAATGCAATTTCATTTAAGCAAAGAATAAAAAAAAAACTTGTCGTCTGCGGATAATACCAAGTATGTCTAGGTAATATACTTATTTTATCTTTAAACATGATCATAATAGTAATAATAATAATGATATTTAAATATTTATCATACTTATATCGGTGTTTATTGGTTAATATTGCTAGACACAACAAAATTGTCTTGTTGCCTTTTCAAGCAGTTTATTCTCATTTGTAAACATTTAATATAGAAATTATTTATTTTTATTATTATCACCTATTTATTCAGTATTATTTACATGTTTTGTAAATAATATAACTGTTTTAACAATTAATTATCATTTATTATAAGTTAAATTATAAAAAAAAAAATAAAGAAAAGGCAAAACTCAGTTATAAACAACAACAGTAAGACAATGGTAGCATATAAACAAGTGTTAAAAGTCAATGAACGTGATGGCAATCAGTAATCGGCAACCAAACAAAGAAATAATAAAATTTTATTAACGATTTTTCAATTAATAATAAAAAAATTTTGTTTTTCTTCCATTATTAACTTTTAAACTTGAATAAAATCACAGACAGCACCATGGGGTGATAAAAATTGCAAACCAAAATAAAAAAAACGTAAATAAATTAATAAATAAAAATCAAACTGTATTATACTGGATTAGAAACTCACATCAATTATATACGACTCTTGTAAATGTCATTTTCAGGATACAATTTGTATATAAAAGAAAAAAAAAAGAATTAAATATATAATTAAATTTCAAACAAAGCTCAGACATAAAAAAAGTAAAACAAATTATTAACATGAAAAAGCATTAGAGCAATTGAACTGGAAAACTTTTATCCCAATTGTAAAACATTATACTAATAGCAAACTGCTGGTGGCAAACAATGGAAATTAATTCATTAAATGAAAATTAAAAAAGGAGAAAATAATTGAAAATGAACAGACAAATCAATTAAATTGCAAAATAACAAAGCAAGGTGTATTAAATTAAACAACTTGCTGTTGTTGCTTTCACTGTAGTTAGAACATACGTTCGCTACTAGGAATACTGTATAAAGTGTGTTTCTCTGGTTGACAATTATTGTCCTAGAAAATCCATTTATCTATGCCAAAATAAAAAAAAAATGATTCTTCGTAACCTTATTATTAAATTTCATTTAATTCTCTTTTAATTACAATTAAAATAATTTGGAAGAATCTAATGTAGATAAAGCACGTTTAACACAGTTTAATAACAGGGATAAAAGTTTAATGTAAATTGATGAAAATTAAAAAAAGACAAGCAACAGACAAGTCGAGATGATTATATAATATTTTCACTTAATAAATTATTTAATCTTGAAAATAAATCAAAACAAAAATTATAAACGTACATTTTACACCTAAACTTAATCAAACAAATCAATTACTTACCATATTTCTAGCGTATTAACAAATAATACATTTTTATTTGTATTTATCAATTAATAATAGTTTATTTTCTCTATTAATTATTACTTTAATCGATATTAGCGGCAATGAATTTCTTGGTAATAATTTTTGACTCATAAAAACTCCTTTTGTTTATCGGATTATGCTGAAAAAAAAAATGAAAAGACATAATTAGTTAAGACATAAACCAATCAATACAAAAAAAAAATAATTTAATTAAAATAAACGAATTATTACTCTAAAGGAAATCACACTTTAAATGTCTTATATTTATTTTTTTCTTGTTAATAATTTGCTTAATAAAGCAATTTGTATTCGTATAATGAAATTGAATTTCTTTTTCTTAATGCTTGTGTTATTGTTGATGCATGCAAAAAAAAAAAAAAAACATAAACAACAAGCGAAATTAAAGGAAGTGGCGTGTACAATATTTTTATTTGTTTATTATTTAACTTTTGCAAATTTTACTAACTGTTTTTTTCTTTTTTAGTATTTAGTAATTGCAAATTACTATGTTGTTGATTAAAAATAATTTTTGTTATTCTATATTTAATCATAAAAACTGAGTGGTTTCAGCAATTATTAAAAATATTTGAGACTACTTGAAAAAAAGAAAACTAACCAGCAATAATGTTTCAATCTAAAAGTAGTAGAAATTTTAAAGAAACTTTTCTTATCTCGTTAAAAATTTACAAAAAAAAAAGAAAAGAAAAATTCACTTATCACTATAATAAACGATGGATTTATTAAAAATGCAAAAATAATGAAAATTTATTAATTATCGAGCAAGTGGTTTTTGCATTAACAAAAAAAACAAAAGAAACACCCCAAGGATCAGTACAGAACAATGAGAAAGGCGGCGGCGACACATGAAAAACAAAAACGCCAAAATAATTTAGTAGATTAAGTCTAGACTTAAATAAATAATTTTAATTAAAATTTAATATATTTTGCGAAATAACTATTTAAAACAAAATTATTGAGAAAATAATTATAATTATAAATTGGGTGTTTGAAATTTAATTAATTTTACTTTTCTCTATTCATTTATTATTCACTTTGTTCCACCAAATTCAATTATATAATTTAAATTGATTAAAATTTACATTAATTTGATTAGGTTAAAGTTTAGCAGTTTAAATAGATATTTATTCGTTAATATAATCACATCAGTTATCATTGAAACTAACCATTGTTATTCGTTCAATCTCTAAACGACTAACTTTTTGAATTTCGTTAATCACATTGTGTGTAAAAAATTGTGGATAGTATCGAAAGTAATATGTAAAACTTTGTGATTGTTTGAAAAATACCTTAAACCGCATAATAATGTAAAACGTTTACGAGCAGTCTTGCGTCAAATCCGGACTGTTTTCATTTTTACATCGAATAACACCTGCTCCTAATGACTATTTCATCACAACATGCAACATAAAATTGTCAATATTTTCTAATTAATTTAAAAAAAAAAATATTTAAAATCTTTAGACAATCACCCTACCAATCAATAATCTATAATTTGCATAAATTTGTTTATAAACCAATAAAATCCATTCGTTGTTTTAAATAACGATCACGTACTGTTCATTTAATTATTTAATGTTTCAAGTATTTATTGTAATTAGAACCAAGAAAAACACATAAATGTGTATGAAGAAGAATAAATAAGTAAAAAAATAAAATAAAATAAATAATCATAGAGCAAAGTGAATAAAAGAAAAAAAAACATGAAGAAATTCTTTAGACAGCAGTCAGACAAATAGACAGTCTGATAATAGAATAAAATGAATGTTATTGACCCAACACTATGAACTAAAGAGAAATTAAATAATAAAAATAATTTTTCATACACACACTACTCACGGTTCGTTTTTACATCATTTTTATAATTTATAATATAGACTTAGCGCAGTCATAAGCAAATAATCTAAATTTATATCCAGCAATAAAAAAAGTAAAATATTAATAAAAAGTATTGTAATGAATAGAAATCGAATAAACTCTATTTAGTTGGTTATTATCTACCTAATCTAAAGTTTTATTTTTTTGTTAAAAACACTTGTACCGCAATGTTGAAAGCCCATTATATACACCTGACATTAGCTTTAAATTACCAAGGAAACTATCCTAACCAAAAAATAATGTAACTGCATAATTAAAATGCTTCAACACTTTGAATATCTCTAGTTAGTTTCTATGTTTATCATGCAAACATTTTTAAGTAATATTCATTAACAGGATAGTAGCGATAGGCGAAAAAAACAGAGATAAATGCTTTTTTATATTGATAAAACTAATTGAAATGATGCCAAATTAGCGCAATGTCGTATATACAAGATGTCAAGTGACAAATTAGTTAGTCACAACCGGATTTGATTTTTATACTGGCTAATTTTATGATTTAGAAGAAAATACAAAGTAAATCTATAGAACAATTTATTTCAGATTCCTGCAGCAAAATAAATCGTAATAATGTTATTAGTACTATTAGTGCTGCTCTCATTGTTCAAATAAATCCAGCCAGCCAGTCAGCCAGAAAACTTATTTACCATATAACAGAATAAAATAACACAAAACGCATTAAGCAAATTTCTTTAAAATATTTATCGTAAAAACATGTACAAATTAAATTAAATAAATTAAAATTATAATAATAATAAGTTAAAGCGCGCACTCCCTGAATTCTGTTGTATTTTTACTTTTCAATTTTTATTTTTTAATTTCAATTTAACATTTAATTCATTTAAATTGGCGTTTTTATTTTTTGTATTTCTATGTAGTATTTATTATTTTCCTCTGTTATTTATTTATTTTGTTTGCTTGACTTTACCATTTATTCAATTAAATTTAAACGATAATTGAGGGAGAAGCGGCAACAACAACAGCAAAAATAATAATTAAATAATTTTTTTTTTATAATAAAAAACTTAAATAAAAGAAAGAAAGAAAAGTGCCATCATAATGAATAAGAAATTTAAATTGAAAATAGTAATTGAAACATTAAAATTGTAGTTAATAACAATAGAATATATTAATTTTATAATAAAACTAGGTGCGAGTATGGATGTGTTTAAGTGAGTAGAGTAATGAAACAATAAAGCATAATGATGCCGACAATATAAAAAAAAATTATTATTAATGTATAATAAATCATCATTAGCTAGTCATTATTATGTTTATCGAATGTGTTTATACCTCTTGGAGGGATGAATGCAACAATAAACAAACAGAAATAATAAAGTTTCAGTCAATGAACTGTGTTAGTGTGATGCTGTTACAGCCACAAGTAATCATTACACCACAAAAAACGAAACAAAGTAAATAAATAATAATAAATGCATTTTATTAGCAACATCGTTAAAACATCAGAGCGCATAATAACTAAAAATATACATATTTAAAATTTTTTTTTTTTTTAAAGTAGAGAAGCAAAAATGCAATTAATCATACTAAACAAAAATAAATTAAATAAAATACATTAAGTAGCGCATTTGATGACATTTTATAATAATAATATTAATAAAAATATTTATAATGTTCATATCCCATCTTTAACATTCAAAACAAAAAATAAATAAACGACGTACATTGAACTGCTATAAACAGGGATGCAAACCAAGATGTACCAAAAATAAAATGAGATATTGTTTACACAATTATATCAACGAGCATATTCTTATTTAAATTCAATGACATAGACTATCGTTTAAGAGTGATAAGCAATTCTGCAAATACTAGTGTCATACAGACACTTGTCTTACTCAAGGTGTTAACCGGTTCACATCACATGTTTATAGTAAAATAAGTTTTAAAAAAATACTACACATACCATGTATAAAAATAAACAACTTTTTGTAATAATAAAAATATTTTAAGTGGAATTTCCTTAATTATTTAAATAATAATAAAAAAAGTAGAAGAAACATTACCACTCAGTTCACACAGCAATTGTAATAAATAAATCTGTTTCATTAGGTATTATTAATTAATTAATTAAAAATAATTTCAAGTATCAAATAAAAATTAGCAGCAAACAAATGTTTGTCAAACAATTTTTTATATATTCAAACCAATGTTTAATCTTTGAGTAATAAATGGACAACATCAAAGCAATAAAATGCGAATTTTATGACATCTCAAGACACTCTTAACCCTTAAAGTCAAACAAATATAAAACTTTGAGAGATTTCTTAAGTTTTTCCAATTCAATAATAAATTTTCTCCATGTAATATAAAACTCTAATTAATTGCCAGCAAAAATAACATTTCTACAAAGTTTATTTAATTAATAAACAAATAATTCTGATGTAAATCTTTTTCTTTTACTAAAAAAATAATGCAAACAAATTCAAAATACTAAAAATTAATTATTTATTATTAAAAAAACACAGTCAACCTCGACCATGAGACAAAATAATAACAAATAATAATAATAATAATAAAAATAAAAACAGTAAATACCAGCAGGAGTGTGTATAGCAAACAAAAGCAAACATCAACAGTAAATTACCACCTAGCCAGCCAGCCAGTCAGCTTTACTAGCACAAAGAAATATTTATTTAAAATACAAATTAAAATAAATTATATCGTATCCCTGGGCGACAAATTTGATTTTTCTTTTGGTTATTTTTTCCATTTAAAATAATTTCTAACACCAGCTGAACACGACAAATGGAAACAAAATATTTCTTTTTTTTTCTGCGTTTTTCTTTATTTCATGGTCATCGCAAGTTACAGAAAAAATATAAAAAAAATCTGTAGCTAATAAGGGTAAAGTAAAATAATTAAACAACCTTTTCTGTACAAAATAAAAAAAAATTAAATTAAATAGGAAGAAAAATGTAAAATTTTTGAATAATTAAAACTGACGGCCAAGGTAAGTGGAACAACAAAGGTGACAAAAAAACAATCAGAACTAAACCAAAAACTAAAAAAAGTCTTATATTTATATATTCAAAAACATTTCTGGTAATTAATGTAAATAGCTGCAGCAGCAGTAAAAAGTCGTCAACAAAATTTCCTTATAGAATAATTTACGAAATTAAAAAATAACATAATCAGCATAGAACTTTGGCTTTGATTCAACAACAATAACAACGCGGCATACGTTTTAAAAACAACAAAATCAGTATTTTAAAGAAAATCTTTTTTAAACTAATGCCATCCACAGTTGCCAAATAGAAAATTAAATGTCCAGATAAATGTCTAGACAAGTTTTTGCTATTTGTATTTAAAAACAAAATAAAAAATAATTTAATTAAAAGAAATATATATAAAAGTTACATTAAATGCTGCCAAATCATTAAACTGTAAGAAATTATATAAAATGACAGAAACAAGTAACCCAATACACCTGACACGTAATAACACAAGTACGGTGGAAATGTCAATAAACAAGAAACAACAACCGAAACCTACCTCAAACAAACAACTAGAACAGAAAAAATAAAAACGGAAATAACTTCTTGTCATATATTACGATGTCTACTTACTTAGGAGGTTAAAGTTATGACAAGTCAAGAAATATATATTTGAGAAAATGATTAAAAGCAACATCAAACACATTTAATGTTTTGTAAAAAATTATTATTTATATTATTTACTAGGAAAATATTAATAATCATCAAACCGAAAGTAAAACAAAGAAATACCCAGAAATAAATAATGAGATGCCATTAGATGTAAATGGTTAGTTAGACATTTGTCAATGCACTCTAAACAATGAAATATTTACCCTGGTAACAATTGTACACAACATAATAGTAAGAAGACCGTATATATATATTTTCCAAGAGCTTTTAGCAAACAAGCGCAAAGCAGCAAATTAAACAAGGAGACAATAAATAAAACACTAGCACTTGATTTGCCGGTCTCTATAAAACACCTAACAACAAGGAACAATCAACGTTATAACATCATTTGTTATAAAAAACTAAAAGGAAATAGAAATGCGACGACGACAATAAAAATAATAAATGAGAGACAAAACAATCATGTAAAATAATTTAAACGTGAAAAAAAGAGTATCGTGACATTTTTTAAGTACTTTAATGGGATTTTATTTTGATTTTAATTAGCAAAAGTCAATCAAATATTATGAAAAAATGCTAACAAAGTAAATTCCACCAAAACAAAAAGCTACAGAAAATACTATTTATCAATTTTAGATTCTCTTGCAGCTTTAAAGCATTAATGAGCCAGCTACGAGCTACCCCCGTCTAAACATAGATAGATAATCAACAAATAAGAAAGTTTTAATGACAGAACATAAAGTATAAATGCAGATGAAAAAAAATAAAATAAAAATTGAAATTAATTTTTAAAAAATTCTCAAACAATGAATCAGACACGATTTCGACAGAATTTACGTTTAAAAATTAAAACAAATAAATCAACAAAATTATGCAAATTTAATGAATTAGTAAGCCAAAACGATATGCGTTAAAATTATAATTGTTAAAAAATAAAATTAATAAATTTAAATAAAATCGAAAGGTAAAATACAAATTTTTGAAATTCATTGAAAAGAAAATAAAATAAATAAAAACTAAAAACAGACGACACAATTTACCATAAAAATAAATTAAAGAAAAAATCAATCAATTAATATTTAATTCAATGTTAATTATAAAAATAAATAAATTATTTACGTAAATCAGAGGTTAAATTAACCTTTTTCTGAATTATTTTACCTTAAATAAGTCAAGACAAAATAAGAAATCCGATTGAAGGTCAAAGAGAAATTAAGTAAATTTTCTATATTCACGTGATTGCGTGCTTTTTACTTTTCTTTTTTAGCAACAACAACAGAAGGATTTTCCCTTCTTAATGTTAAATTGAAAAGAGCCGAAAAAAAAAATATATTATGCATAAATTAGCAACGATGTATTCCATCTAAACCGAAGAATAAAATAAAACAAAGTAAAAATCCATCAAACACAACACAAAATAAAAAATAAAAAAAAGCGAATTAATTCTCCTATTTATTAGCACGCGACAGGTAAAGTAAAGCAAAATACAAAAAAAAAATAACCGCAGCTGTCATATTTAAAATTGGGAAAAACAATAGAAAAACAAGCTTATTAATTTTTTATTTCATATATAAAGTAAAAACCCAAAGGAACTTTAAACACTGACAGTACCATCAACAATCAGCTACTACTATATTTTACTCGCAAAAACAAAACAAATTAAAACTGTGGCGCGTGCCCCATAATATTATTTAAATTAATTTTTATTATTATTGCCGCAATGGACGTAGAACGTAAACAATTTAGACTTAATGTAAGCAACAATGACGCCAGCAATTATGAAATTAATAAATAAGTGATAAACACGCATTTGATTTGTATACAAAATCAAAAAAATACTGTTTTCTGTTTACTCGCCGTGTAATCTGCATTTAGTAATTATTTTTTCCGCAAATGAATTATTTTTATATTTTTTAATTAGCTAAATCACAAAGTCTACTTCCAAAAAAATGAGTGCCAAAATTAATAATTAAGTTAAAAAATGATTTACAGTTTAAAGTTGAGTCCAAGTTGAGTAGAATCATAACTGGAATATAATTTCGCAACAGCTGGAATCGTTATCATCGCCATAAATTAAATCATTCAACGTTTTATGTATTACAATCATCGACAATATACTAAAGCAAAACTGCGTCCACGTCCCAAAAATTTATACGCAATTAACCTAATAACAATATTTTAACTTTGAATAGTTTTTCTATCATTTTTAATTTTAAACAATTTTCTAAGTGACAACAGACACGGATTTTTTTTATTTATTTAATAATATTAATAACGATGAAAACTTAATTGGCAAATAATAATTTAGAAATTCAAACATCTTTATCGTCATCATTGTTGTTTTTTTTCATATTGTGTAATCATCTAATGGCGTATTAAATAATTTATTATTTTTTAATTCTTGATTAATCACGAAATAGAATTAATTTTTTTATGAAAATTTCTGATTAAGTAATCAGTAATAATAATTAAATTTATATTATTACGTAATTTTTAAGTAAAACATTGTCACAAATAACAATAAATATTCGACAAAATAGATAAAAAGTAATTATTATATTTTTTTCAATTAAATAAAATTATTCAACACAATGTTTAATTTAAAATAATAATAATAATATTATTAATAAATAACAATAAACAAAAAATTAAAAATAAAAAAAAAGCCAACACAAACAACAAAATTAAATTAATTAAAGAAAAAAATTAATGCGAGATGAAGTATTAAATATAAAGGAAAACCTTGAAAATTAATTAATTCGTTTTATTTTTCTTTTCTTTTAAATAATAAAAGAAATATTATAAAATTAAATCAAAAATCATGATTATTAAATAACACGCGTCTAGTGTGTAAATATAGAACAATAAAATATATTAATCGATGATCATGGCCATTATCGGCAATAACAATAAAATTAAAGTTCCAAAGTTTATCCGTAAACGTAAAGCAAAAAAGAAGAGTTATAACAAAACCAAAAAAGAAGCAGAAAAATATCAATGTCTAATACTTAATGAATAAGGACAAAGGACAACAAAAATAACCCAACATGGCAGATTACAAAACAAAGAACACAAAGGAAATTCATCAACAACAACAACAAAAAACTCCAATTTGGCAAAAAGAATTCAGTTCAAAGCAGCAAAAAAAAAAAAACAAAAATCCCAAAAGTCAATTCTTCCAAAGTTTAGAGGCGATAAAACAAAAATAAATAATATTTCCATTTCTATGCAAGAAAAACGTTAGAAAACTTTCTCTACTCATATTTCAAAAACCGCCAACAGCCGCAAGCAAAAACAATACGGGAAAAAGGTAAATTTTTTAGCAAAAAAGTTTTTCACTTTTAACTTTTTCTTCATTTTTTTTTGTGACACAAATTATGACGTGGAGTTTAAAATTAAATAAATTTTCCAACTGTCACATAAAACTCTATAAAACAACACGGAATAAAAGTTTATGCAAGTGTCAGTCTGGATGGGCTGCTCTGTATAATATTTTTCCAAATTGTTTTCTACTTTTTGATTTACAGATAACTCATTTAATTTTCTCTTTATAATAATTATATTTACTCCTCTATTTACCAGATATGTAAAAATAAAATGAAAATAGATATCTCAACGTTGCTTATAAACAATGCATGACGATTTCTTATGCTGTCAACATAAAATCAGAGATTACAATGAAATGTCTGCCACTATACACAAAACATGTGTCAAATTACATAAAAATAATAAATCATAAAAATGTTTAATCATATAAGGGTGTACAGACGGACAATATTCCACAAATAGTAAACAATCTATCCCTCTTTCTGTTCCATAAAATTCACAGTAAACTGACTCAAAACCTGTACAAATATTCTGTTTCTCCATTTCCATTTGCAAAAAACATGTATTATTTTTACCAAATTTTTAATTAAAATTAATAAAATAAAGATTCTTTGTTATAATTTCAACAGAAAATTATGTTAAAAATTATTTAATAAAATCAAAAAAAATAATAATTTCCGTAGAAAAATTAATGAGACACGTGTTTACTATTGTTTTCTGTTCTCAATTTATTTGCTCTTTGTGATTAAAAATAAATTTTAATTAAGCTGAAATGTTAACAAAACATCTTAAAACACATAGAAAATTTTTTTAAAAAAATTTTCCTGCTCCAATTCTTTATAATAAATAAAATAAATTTAAAACGCAATCAATTCGCTTCACATATGCAACTTGTGCAAGAGAATTTAAAAGTATTAAAGGTAATTAAAAATGATATTTATTAATGGGAGGACTGTAGCAATGGATTATATAGTTTTCCCAGCAATGAGTTATAGAAAATTTATTCAAAAAGAAGCGTTTAGGCACTCAGTTAAAATGCGACAACGATATTAGTTTGTTGTGTTGTACCCGTATGAGATATATTTTTACACTGCAAGACGATGTTCTGTGTCATGTGGGTATTTCCTGAATCTGTATTGATCTTTGATGATTTTATCATTAAATACATCACTCAATCGCATTTCATCTCATCATAAAACTCGACTAATTGCTCATAAAAAAATAAAATACAGAAAATAAGGAAACTCAAAAGATATTTATATTAATTTTATTTTTCTGTAAGGATCATCATTTATGAACGAAATAAAAAATAAGAAAAAAAAAAAAGAAAAAACAAAGTAATAAAAATCAAAAATAAATATTAATATTTTTAACCTAAATACAAAAATGTTAATAAATAAATAAATTAGCAAAAGAAATCTATAAAAAAATAAAATAAACATAATTATAAAGCATAAAAATTGTGAATATTATTATTATTTCTTTTTTTTTTAATTATTATTTTATAACTTTGAAAATTTTTTAAAATTATTAATTTTTTAATTTAATTTTCCGCATGGGTTAAACAACATTTTGTCATCGATTTAATAATTTTAAATAATTTTTTCATTACTTTAATAAATACATACATCAAGTATTGTAGATAATAAGTACAAAATTTTAAAGTCATTTCATATGATTAAGCTAATTATATACCAATTTAACTAATTATTAAAGCTTAAAAGTTTTCATTCAAGTGCACACAACAAAATATACTAAAAACAAAAAAAAAATTATAATTACAGAATATCGAGATTTATAGCAGCAGACGTGATATAATTATATAGAAGAACTTTTTATCATTTATTTTTCTTTTAAGCGAATAAAAACACGCATGATGTTTTACTAAAAGGAAAAGTTAAGTAAAGTTTAGTTTAGTTAATTGTGCACCAGACCAAAAATGAAAACGTCAAAGAGCATATATATAATTCATCATAAAAATAATAATAATCACTTAGCCATTTTCAGTTAAGAGAGAAAAAAAAACACTAAAGAAATCTATATAAATATAAAAAAAGCAAGTAGATAACCATCAGTAACGTTATAAGCTTTAAACAGCAATAAGAATTCAGTAAAAAAAATACAGTGGTTTAGTAACGTTTTACTTGTACTTAAGCTTAGCTAATAATTAATGTAAAATCACTCATACTTTGTTGAATATTTTAACTCTGCCACTTTTAAAATAAATATTTTCCGCTATGGCATTTACATAATAAATAAAAATCAAAATGTATGCACGAATTCACATGAACGCCATATAAACAAAAAAACGAAAACGTTGGCAGCCACTGCCATATCCAGTGAATCCTCAAGAGAATGCATTCGTGCATTAATATAATTTTCTATTATAAATTGCTCGCGATTTTCTTTTTCTTTGTTTATTTCCACTTTAATCCATCAATCAAGAAAATAAACAATATTAAAAAATAAAAAAAAATTGATTCAATTTATCTATCAAACCGTCAATCTGTCTATTGAACGCATATCATTGTATCAATAACAATCAAATTATAAAATATAATAATAAGAAAAACAGCAAATAATTTCGCCAAATGAATTTTATTTAATTAGTTTATTTGCATTTTTAAACAAATCAATGTTTTTAGAGGAGGAGATCAATCTATGCAATTATTATATTTTTTAATTAAAATTTAATCATTGATGATTACATAAACACACATTTTATACTAAATTTTTTAGTTTTTACAAAATAACGCCATTAATCTTACACGAGTGATGTGTTTTCTTTTTTCTCTTCATCATGTAACCTAATTAAATAATTTCTCAATACATTTTACATTACTTAAGAATTTAAATATATTTTCGGTTTTCCATTTAGACATTTTGAATTTAAAGCAATAATAGAAAAATGAAAAATAAACAGATATTTTTTATTTATTAGAAAAATCAAAACATAAAAAGTGAAACTCATCAAATGACACATATGTTTTCCTTGTATTTTAACATGCGAAGACAGATCAAAGAAAACAAAATACAAAACATGACAACGTCAACAGATGCAAAGTGTCAACATGGAAAACATTCGTGCAGCAGCTAAACGATTGCATTTAATTTTTATTTTTGTAAACATAATAAAAATAAAACTAATAAAATCAACAGATAATTATATAAAATTATGTTTATTAACAGAAAACTGTTAGACTCCCATTTAGTTTATTGTTTCTATCGCGATGCATAATTAACAAAAAAAAATGGGTCAAATGAAATTTTTAACAGTATTTGTGTATTGTGTGATTAACACAATGTTTTCTCTAAAATACGTTTAAGGTATTAACCAAAGACAAAGAGTCTATAAGTTGATGATTCAGAATCACGAAATGTGTATTTCGTGTAACAAGTAACAAGTGAATTAATTGAAAAATAAAACGAAGAGAATAATAGTTTTAATAAACTGAAAATTATAATAAAATAAATAAGTAATTGACTCGCAAAATAACAAAAAAAATAAATTACATTTCCTGCTTATCCAGTCTCCTTATTTTATTTTTTAAATCAATAATTCAGCATGATTAATGCATGCAAAGCACGTCACAATAAAAATATCGTTTTTTTTATTTAAGGACATGTATACTCCCCAGTCCTCCTACAATTTATTCATCCGGAAATTAATGTAATAAATTTTCTACATTTTAAATTAACTAAATTAATCGATACATGTCTATCCCTTAAGTGTGACTTGAAACTTATGACATTGTCTGTTTGGTTACTGAATTTATGTCAAGTTTACTGAAATTTGTACATTTTTTTCTGTAATCGCAAAGGATAAATAATATTACAACAGTCATTGTGACTACAATTTATGTAATAACTAAAGATTTATTGTGGCTTCTGATGCGATAAAATATATGTAAGTTTCTTTTAATAAACTAATTTTATTCTATTAATAGAAAAACACGAGTTAAAACGTCCTAAGCAAACTTTTTCGTGACATCCACTATACGAACTACTGCAAATTTTACACTGCCTTAATATAAGGGATTGTAGACAACAAAGAATGTATATTTACTTGTGATAATTAACAATATGACTGTCTTGGCAAACACTGTGCGAATAACACCCTTAAAAATAAAATTAATAAATTTATTCAAATTTCTACCAAATTTTACCTGTGTAAAATTAAAATATTTTCTACTGCGTTTTGTTTTACATAAAATTTATTAATAAATAGTGATGTTGGTTTAAAATTACTCTTTGCTACTTGTAATATAAATCCTGTTCAATATTTATTATTATTAATAATAATAATATTGACTGTTTGATAAAAGCAAACATTCAAGGTTTAAGTAGGTGGAAAATAATTGAAAAATAATAAAATTAAAAAATGTAGCAAATAAAAAAAATTATTTTATTAATTTTGTATATAAAAAATATAATAAAGTGAATAAATTTATGCAAATAACAAACAAAAAAGCTTTTAATTTTAATACTTTTTGCAAATTTACAAAAAAAATATGCAAATAAAACAAAAGTCAAATAATACTTCCATTGAATAATTCCATTGAATTTTAATTGCAAATAAATAAAATTATTATAATTATAAAATTAATGAGATTTTCATAGTTGGTGGTTTTCTGTTAATTGAGTTTTTTATTTTTATTTCACAACAAAACCAGGCGCCTCCACTTGTTGCCTGTTAATGAAAATTTTTAAAATTGGCGAAATTTATATTTATTTCTTTAAATATGTTTTTTGTTGTGCCATTTTATGATAAATAAATTAAATAAATATTGTTTAAACACTAGATACTAAAATGACACTCGATAATCGGTCAACATAAGAAAAGCCAAGAAGAAACACAAGTGAAAAACCTCTTTATGTCATGATTTTTTGGTTCTTTTTCAGCTTTCTACATTCTTTTTTTATCAATTCAACGACATTAAGCATTAAAATCGATACATTTTACTTTTATTTTTTCCTCATTTTTGTTATAAATAGCTTTAAGCAACAAATATAATTAAAATTAAGTGTCAACAGACTACCAACAAGTAAACAAATGAACAAATGTCAGTAGAACTAACAAAAGAAAATACAAATAGTTTTTCCCCAAAAAAAAAATAATGAAAAATTAAGTAATAATAAATTATTATTATTATGAAAAATAAGTTATTTTCAGGTGATTGTAGGATGTGAAAATAGTTTTTCTTTTCGTTTTTTTACATTTTAATGATTATTTTGCATAGAGTAACACAAAAGTTTCGGTATTTTTCACAACACAAGGCGTTATTTTTGACAGAATAAAAAAAAAACATAAAAAATAGTTGACAGGGTTCTGTATAGAATATATCAACGGTAAGATGGTACCACAATGACCACTTTTAACTAGCAATTTTACTAGATTCATGTAAGTGTCTCGCAATTTAAAGGCGATATCTCAGGAATACACTATTTCTCTTTGCTATCCACTGACTCAACTACATTTATTCGAAAATGTAAAGACATTTTTGAATCATTCATTACGCGTATGTTTTCTGTTTTACGAATTCTCATAATAGAAAATACCAAAAGTTTTCTCTTGAAAAAATAATTACTAAAAATAAATAAATAATAATATATGTATATATACATAATATAGAAATGTAAATAACAAACGGTACAACACCATATAATAAATAATAAAAACAATATTATCGTCATTATCATTCAAAATAACAACAATATCGTTGATAATCAATATTCGAAAAATAGACTAAATCAAGTTATAACGTAGAAGTTTTTTTATTCTTTATTTTGGTGTAGATGATATTATTAAGGCACGTGCCATGCATATCAAATGTTGATTAGAGAGAAGAAAATAAAGCGTTAAAAGAAAAAGGACATAAACTACGCACAACATATTATTACAAAATACAGTATAAATATAAAAACGCGTAGACAATTCAATTATTTAATATTATTATAAAGGTTAATAGGGGTTAATATTGAGTAATTACACATTATTGTGCAAGCAAATAAAATAACAATTTGATTATGAGTATGGCCTTATAAACAAGACTAGTTACATCTTCCGGATGCTTGTATATTTATTTTATGTGGATATTTGTCTTTCGTTCCCTAAAAATTCTTAGTATCAACCCGTATCATTGACTCTCCCGCAACAAAACTGTTCATATCTTCATTTATTAATATTTTTTTCATTGTTTTTCTGATTCAATGAGTTTTTTTTACAATTCTCCTTTTAATTATTTTCTTAAAAACATAAACGGATCAATTGATCTATTTCGTGTTAGCACTTTGAAAAACAACTTTTTTTTTTATTAAAAGACATTAAATTCATAAAATGGGAACTCGTTAAAGTAATAAATTTTATTGACTTTTAATTAAGCTTCAAAAAAAGAAACAGATCAAAGCAGCAAGTACATAAAAAAGCTTACATTTTGGGGTGACTTCTACGTCGTCTCTATTTTCCTATTCAATAAAAGATGGCAGTCTTATAAACCTCTTAATTTAAATAATTCAGAAACTTTGCTACAACTCAAAAGCACCCTTTAACAGTTCGTTAAAGCATTGAAAACACATCATAAGAAAATAAATAAATTAATTATTAAAGTTATTTAATTATTTTTACATTATATAAAACGTTATGTTGTTGGTTGTCTTGTCACCCTATCAGTGCTGTACGTGTTCACCAATAAAAATAAATATAAAAGCCACACAAAAAAAAAGCAAGGAAAGAAAATTGTTAGTTAAGTAGAACCAAGAAAATAAAAATGTCAAAGAAGGCAAATTAAATAACAAAAAAAATGGTAGAAGTGAAAGAAGAAAAACCAACAAAACACGCACAAAAGCAATCGATAAATTGCGTCGAACACAATAACATTGGAAGCATAACAAAAACATAACCGTCGCCCGCTACCAATGCTACTGATGTTGATGTCAATGTCGCTGTCGATGATGACGACGATGACAGCGGGTGAGTACAAAATAAAATGAAATTATTTAAATCTCCCACCGGGAATTTTACCACTTAAAAACGTAGATTTATAGTTATTCAATAATCAAAATGTAAACAAATAATTTAAGCAAATTGAAATAAGCCAATGATTAGCTAACGTCAATGACATTGCGTAATGCCAGCCAAAAAAAAAAAAATTAATTAATCTACCGACTTACGTAAATATTTCAAGCGAAAGGAATCACGGGAATAGCGATATTTACGTCATTTTAATACAAAGTACGTCATTTATGTTTTATGCACATTTGAAAATATTCGAAAGGTGAATGAAAATTAATTAAAACAGCTAAACACTCGATAAAAATTAATTAGCCAAACGATAATAAACGCGATGTACGAGAATAATTAAAAATGTTTTTCTTTACTCGTAAACACATAACAGACGGATATTTGCTATTTTTATTAATTCTGGAATAAATAAGAACAGAAATGGTCTTTAATATATATTTAGAGCTCTGGTACTATGGTCAATGTTTAAATTATTAGCCTGCGTCACGACATTGTATAACTTTGAAAATTCTTCTTGTTGTTTTTTTTACTCCATGGCACTTCTTATCTATGGCGACTAAAACGTTCACTGAAATTAGTTACAAATGAGTCTCAAGAGAATAAAAATCCAAGACCAAAGGTATAAAGCGAAAACTGTGTAAACACCGTAATCAGCGTAAATATCACAAAAATTATTTCTTATGATTACAAGATGAAAGTAAATTGCTGGCTTGATGGTTGCTAAAAGTATGTCAAACAGTTTATGTGTTTTCTGTTTAGAAAAATATGACGCACAAAATACATAATAAAGTTTTTTTTTTCTTTTCTTTTCAAAGCTTAAAGCTACTTTACTTTCACAACATTTTATTATCATTATTATTCGTCACTTTAAAAATTTTCTTTTGCTTTTCTTTTTTCCTTTTTTTATTATTTTCAATTATTTTTCATCGTAAAATTAAATAAAAATGAACCTGCGTTAACGGTTTCTTCTATCCTTGGAAACAAACAATAGTTTTTTTTCTGTGCCATTCAAAGGTTTGTTTTTTTTTTTAATTTTATTTTTCTGTAATGAATTTTTTATCGTTTTGCTATTTTTAGCAGTAAATTCTTTTAATAAAGGAAAAATCTTATGTAATAAACTGAAAAGGTGTTTTTTTTTCGTCTTTTCACTTATCTGTGCTGTTATTTTTAAATTGTGGCTATAAAGTGAAAAATAAATGTAACCGTAAATAGGTGCTTGTTCAATTAAGAGAAACCGTGCACGATGGTGACTGCTACTGTGAAATAAAAAAAAATATATAAACAAGAAATCATAAAAGGTTAGCCATTTCTTTATTTCGTTTGTAACCCAAAATCTCTTTATTAACATAAAAACACAATAATTAAAAGAATGAATTATCCACTAATTTCGATATTAAAACACCAAAATACTATTAGAATTTTTCAGAATAGCCAAAGTCCTTTTTCCGGTTTTTCTGTTTGACAATCTATAAACCCAAAAAGTAATAAAACATGTAAATTCCGAAAAGGAACAAAGAAATTAAGCAAAATCAGCTTCAAAAATAAAATCAAATCACTAAAATGAGCTTTCAAACTGTGTATTTACTTGCGAAAAATGAACTGGGGATGAAACAAAATACCCAATTATGTATTTCGTTAAAAAAAAAGAATAACAAATTGATCTTTACTAAGCACAGCATGAGAGCAATTGGCTACAATTTAAACCCCCCAGATTTAAATTGATGAAAAACATCAGCTAGATATTTTAGGTAAACAAAAATAAAAATCAGAAATATAGAGGATGGAAAATTGTATTTAGAAAAATTTTAAACGCAGAAAAAACAAAATAAAGTTTTTGTCAGCATAAAATTGACAGCAGCAAATGGGCTAGCGCATTCCAATGAGATGATGAAATAATTATTGCACAATTTTATACTTTAGTTTATTTGTTAATAAACAATATCTAATACAAGACCACCCTGTTTGGTCAGACAAACACAATGGAAATTTATAAAGCACGAAGAAAAAAGAACCTTAAACTTAACACACAAATAATATAAAAGAAAAATTAAAGCATAAAAGTAGATCAAGTTCAATGACAAAGAAAAATCAATTGGCAAAGTGTTTTGCTGGCACAGGCAAACAAGTAACCAAAGTCAATCCCCATTAAAAAATACATATATAAATTTTGCTATTAACATACAATTTCTTTGATTAATTTAATTTATTTAATTGATAACCAAAAAAAAAACTAAAATTGTTCATAAGTTTTTCAGCGAGGTTTTAAACTTTAAATTTACTAACTGATACTCTTAAAACTCAAACAATAGAGAGAAAGATTTTGATTAAAATATTTATATATAAATATATGCTTAAACCACAATCAAAGGCAAACCTAATTAATTTAAGGTTTTTACAGAAAAATTTAATTAAAAAAAAAACATATTTCCTGTGTACAACTTTTTTTTTTTGATTATTTACTTCGTTTAATTCTTATGTAATTCTTCCTGTTTCCTGAGCTAAAACTGGCCTAGTTTCTTTGTTTTTGATTGTTTCGTGAGATTAATTTCATAACTAATACTCGATTTTGACGAAGCAAAGTAAACTAGGGGCCTCATAACTAGATTCCAAAAAAAAAAAGAGTGTTCTACCGATATTACTGGGAAATATTGCCATTGCCATTGCAAGTAAATAGCATCTTTGCTGTGTTTTACACAGAATAAACAATTACTTGTTTCAATCTAATTTCAGAGCATTATTACGTCGACATATAATTAATAATAATAATAGCAATAATAATAATAAAATTATAACAACTTCCCGTCTAGAACAGTTAATAATTTCTTATTTAAATTGAATTCTTTAATAATAATTAATAATAAAAATTATAATTTTATCGTTTATTTATCTTTGTTTAGATAAGATAAAAGATTTTTTATTATATATTTACATGATCGCATCAAGTTTATTCAGCTGCTCTATTGCTATGCTACAAGCAGCATTATTTTAATGTCAGCCAGGATAATTATTTTACAAGTAATCTACAAAAAAAAAAAAATATGTTAAAAAAAAGGTAACCAAAGCATGCAAATAAACTAGGTAATATTACACTGTATGACGACCTAAAAGTACCAGAATTAATGCATTTGCGTTTATGCAACCTTGCATTACCATAGCAACCGGAGAGATAGCAATTCGAGCACAACAAAGATTATCCTAGAAAATAAACAGACATATTTTGCTAAATTTTCCTTATTTTTTGCAGGCAGCTAGCAACAGCAATAGGTGAGGTAAATAAACAAAAAAAAATAATTTTAAATAATCATTAAAAAAATATATTTATGATCTAAAAAAATAATTAAAATAAGAATTCCACCCGCCAATTAATTCACTTTACACGCACACAGTATAAATTTCTTCAAACATAAACAGTAATTTCCTTGTTTAATTTTTTTTTGTGAACGAATTAAAAAATTCTTCTTTGTTTATAATGAAAAATTATTTAACGAGAAACAAAAAAATTGTGTTTTCTTCTTGTAATCAGAAAATTTCTTAATTTTTCTTCATGTTTATTATTTCATAATTTTTTCCATTTATTATGTTAATCTAAATTAAATTAAAACGTTATAATTTTTTTTTTTTTTTTGACATTTCACAATTATTTCCTTTGTTTTGTTATGTTCTTTTGTTTTTCGTTTTTTAGGTAGAGAGAATTAAGAGAGATAATTTTACTCGATATAACTTCAAACAGAGAGAATAAATAAATAAATCAAATTCGTATGAATTTATCAACGATAAATATGCTAATAAAACAAAAATCGGACACACAAAGAACAACGAAAAAGATAAAAACAAAAATATTCATATTAAATACGTTTGTCCGATTATTGTTTCAGTTAAATAAATTCGCTTAAGCATAACAACGAAATATTATTATCAAGAGAACAGCTGACTCTTTGTTGTTGTTTATATATTTCTTAATAAATAAATAATTTTTCTCTATTATAACACAGTTCATTGGAGTTTGTGCCTTTACTCTCTTTATCAAAGAGATACATTTTGTTTAAAAGAAGAAAAAACGCAAAACAACAACTAATCCACCTACATGTTCTCGACTGACTAATACTAACAATCGTTGCTGCTGAGTTTGCTGATGCAAACTAATTTTCTACATATAATATGCAACACACGACTGCGCATTTTATTTACTTATTTCATAACATTGCTCTCTTGTTTTTGATAATCTTAAAAATTTTCCGAACGACTGTGTGAGTGTATTCACTTATATATTTTAAATGCTCTCTCATAGATTTTTCTCTCAAAATTCAAAAATTGTTATTTAATCCAGATGAATGTGTTTGTTTATTATGAAAATTTGTTGCGTGTTTGTTTTATATAGCACGCACGTATTCACACACACATATTTCGACTAACTAAAAACAATAATAAAAAGAAAATCGCAATATGACTTTGATTTTTTTATTTTTGTTTTTCTCTTTTGTGGAAATTACGCTATATCTTAAGTAAATAAATATATTTAATTAAATTTCACATGAAAGTGTATTAATAGTTTATTAATTAATTAATATAATATACAAGGAATAATCAAGAAGGTGGAAAATGGCAAATAGAGAATACAAAATGCATACGCCATCTGTTTCGTTTATAGAATTTTCCTTTGTGACACCCCGAATGCAAATTTTTATAAACAGTCAAACGTGCATCTATCGCATCCAAGACATAAACCATATCAAAAAGTAACCACAAAACGCGGAAGCAAAATTTTATAATTAAATTCTTAAGGTCACAATTAATAATTTTTGAAAAAAAAATAATAAAACTTTAAAAAAAAAAATAATCCAAACAAAACAAAAAAGCGCATTAGAATTTAAAAATCAAAAACAAAATAAAACGAGAGCACGTGAAAAATGAAAAATTAATTTTAGAACATATTAAGAAAATTTTATTTATAAATAACTTGTATACTGTTGCAATGAAAATTTTATGCATGACGTCAATTTCGCTATTTATTTATTTTATAACCAAATAATATTTATTTCAATTAAATTGTTTTCAAAAATAAAACATTTTTTTTTTTTCATGGAAAAAACCATAACGCAGCAGCTTCGTTAGCAGATTTGTAAGCAAATACATAAACCAATGCAAGAAAAACAACAACAGAAATTAGGTGAAATTTCCCCTCTTTTTACTTGTTATTACTTCTGAAGTAAACAACAAATTATGTAATTTTTCATTTCAAAGTGTATGTCACACTGAAATTTAATTTATGTATATTGCATCACGAATGCAACATTTATATAGTAAATTCAATTTATTTCGTAAACAAAATTACATTAATTAACTGAAAATAAAACTGCAAATAAAATTCGTTAAATAACAGCTGGCTGGCTGTTTAAAAAAAAAACTTGCTTCTAAGTGTTCATTGTGTTTGTGTGAAATAAATCCTTAATAGTCGTGCTATATTTTTAGTCTAAAAATTTAAAAGAAATAACCCAGTTTTCCAGATTTTACTCCTTTTATTAATGCTTCAGCTTAGGTAAATCCAATGACAGTACAGAATCTGTCAAAACAAATAGGCCAGTACTGCGCATCTGATTTATTCAAGAGCAGGATTTGGGGAAATTTCATTTAAATTTTTAGGACAAAGAAAATTGTATTTTCATAAAAATAAAGTAGGAGATATGTTTACATAATAATAAAAAAATCAACTGTGATAATCTGTGGTAATCCAAAAACACAACCAAATTCAAATACAAAAATGTAGATATAAAATAAAATGTATTATATGCAAAAACTGCATTCTCTTTCAGCATTTTTTTGCAATAAAATCAACAACAACAATAATCATAATAATAATAACAACAATGGCAGCCATTGTATAAAACAGAAATAGCAATTTCAATTTTTTTCTCCGCCTCTCTTCCAACATTTTTGTTTTTTTGCAACTAAAATCATATTAATATTTATTGTTTTTTATGCATAACAAGAATAATAGAAAATTGCAGAGTTTTACATTTTAACAAACAATAAAAAACGTTAAATAATACTGTTAATTATGCATTTTTATTTGTTCTCCTATTATTATGACATTTGCATAAATTACAAAGTCAAATAATTTTTTAAAGCAAAATACAAGAGATAAATTGAAAAAGAAGATGAGAATGAGATGCGCATTGATTTAATTTTAATTTAATTTATTTTATTTTTTTTTGGAGAAATGCGATATTTTTTATCTCTATGAATGAATTTATTTTATATTTTTTATATGCTGACGCACACATTCGTAACAAAAAAAAATAAGAAAAGAGAGCAGTGAGAGCTTAGCAAACGTATTAGTATTAGTTTATGATTATTTTTTTACATGAACTGTCAAATAGGAAAATGTATGTCGCAATTTTCTTATAAGAAAATTGTTTTTGTACTTTCTATTGCGTTTTTACTTTAACAAGTATGTAATTTTATGATTAAATAATGGTTATTTTTTGGCTATATTAATGATATAAAGAAATCTTAAAATTTAATAAAAAAAAATTAAATCTATTTACCTCCATATGTGTATGCACAGCAACAGTGGTTACATATTATAATTTTTCCAATACTAAGCGATGCAATATTAACTTTGTTGAACCGTACCTGTTAGTGGTGACAACAACCTAAAAAGTAATTATATTATCCTAATTCTATTCAATAAACACATTTTAACAGAATAGAAATTTAATAAACACTTTTCTTTAGTCCCTTTTAAACTTAATGAACACAAAATTTATATTTGTTTATATTAATGTTAATTTGTTTATTGTTTAATTTTAATGTTTGCATTAATTTACACACACACACTTATACATTTGCTGGTAAAAATTAATAAAATTGCGCGAAATTCATTTCAAAGGAAATAAAAACGATTTTCTCTTCCAATAAAAAAGGGTAATTTTAGCAAAAAAAAAACCTTTCTATTAATTAAAAAAGGGATATTTTGAGCAAATTACTTTACAAATTCACTTCTCACACAAAGTTCAATAATTTCATAATAAAACAGCAACAATTAGATTATTGCAAAACAAAAATCACATAAAATTTCCTTTTCATCCTTTGTTCCTGTTTCATGCACTTTACTCTCGGTAACACACTCTTTGTTCTTATGGTTTCTTGTTTTTCTTTTTGCTCACTTGTTTTTCTTGCCCTAGTTTTAATGGGTTTCCTTCTACTTTTGCACCAGAAACGAAGTAAACAAAAATTGAACAAAAAAAAATAACTAAAATAAATAAATAATCAGTATCAAGGCGAAGTTTATTATTTTATTATTTTTTTTTCTATTTATTTATTTAATTATTCTTCAAAATATCTAAGATTTCATTTAATTAAAACGAAAAAAGCAAAAAAAAACAAATCACTAACGCCACTACACACAAAACAAAAAGAATAAAATTTCCTTTAATTCGTTAGAAATTTCTTTGCTTTGTTGATTTTCTGTGTAATTGCCACTGGATTGTTTTCTATTTAATTAATATTTGTTTACTTTTTCTTCTTCTTCTAAATGAAAATTTAAGTAAACAAGCCCAGGAAGGCAGTGCACGAAATTAAAATAAGCTAGATTAACGGTAATAATGCGTTTTAGGGAAATTTTATTCCGTTTTTTAATAAGTTTGTCATTTCTTTTGGATTTTCACCTCCTCAATTGTATTTGTTAATTAATTTTTTTGTTTTTTGATAAATCGTTTTAGTTTAATTTTTCCTTCGGTTTTTTTTTTTTTTAATTTTTGAAGAAAAAAAACAAAAACACGACGCGAACACAACAAATTAACACACCAACTGGTTGTGTGGTAAAAAATTATTTAAAAAAAAAAAACAATTATTTTTGTTTTTGTTTTCTTTGCCTTTGTAATGTGTGTAAGTGAGTAATTGAGTATTCGGTTTACTCTCTGTTTTGCTATTGTTTTTTCCATTTGTGTGCGTTCAGCTGGTGTTTTGAAATGATTTTACTCAATTTTTCGATATGTCAAAATTTGTATACAGAATGTGTTAGTGCGAAAGCTTCTTTTTTTTATCTCTTTTTCGATTGGGAGAGAATTTTTTTTTGTTTTTTTCTCACTAATCCAACTACGCAATAGAGATCAAAACATATCATTTAACAGTAGCAAAATATATAGAAGCCATCACAGCAATGTCAAAATTCTACCAAAAAAAAAGAAAAGAAAAGAAAATTACTCTCAAAGTATACAATACAAGCAAAAATAATGAAAATCTAAATTTATTGAATATATTGCGCAGAATATATATATTTGTTATTCCTCACTCTTTGATTAACTTTTTTATCACAACAAACTCTCTATTTTAAATGTTTGTTATTACTTTTATAAACAGCCAGCAACAACTACGCTACTGCGTACTGAAATATTCAATAGAGCAAGTACAAGCATATTTATATAAAATTAGATGAAAAGGGATAGAGAAACATGATTTTTAAGCATAATATCAGCTGGAGTCAATTTGTTTTTATGTAAAAAAAAATTATAAAATTATTTAATTGCAATTTGGTCTCAACAGTGCGCTTTGCAGGGTTTAAACAATAATGTTTATTGAAAAAAAATAAAATTATTTTTTAATCCAAAAATTATGTATGCTTTTCTTAATCTAATTATAAAAAAAATTACTTTACTAATTTAATTAACTTAATAATGCATTACTGTTATTACACAATAGTCCGCATGCATTTTTCTCTCTATTGTTATAGTTTTTCATTTGTTGGTTTTTTTTATGAGAAACCAGAAGAAGAAAATATCGTTGCTGCCAATTTTTCTTAATTAATTATATCGCGATTTATATTCTTTGTTTTAATTTACTGTCACTTATTTTATTCTGAATAAAAATACTTTTGTGTTACGTTAAAGATGTAAAAATCAGCTGTTTTATGTTTAGTTTTTATTTGATGATTTCCTTATGTAATACAAAATAAAATTCCGTACCGAAAATTTGCACCACGCAGTTAGAATTCTAGAAATAAAAAGAAACACATTGTTAGGTGTTATTTTTTTAAGAGTTAAATGACCTTGACTTAAAATTATTATTTTAACTTTTCGTTTAAACTTTTTGGTTTTTCAATTTGTTGCCAATTTAAAAGCGAAATAAACGCTTTTTTGTTTTTTTTTTTTTATTTTGGATTTAATTGTTAAATCTAGTATATAACTTATGCTTAGATAAACTAGCTAAAAATATCTGATAAGTAATACCGCACGATGTACAACTGCCCTCCAATAAGTTTAAGATTTTTTGTTTTAGTGAAATCTTTTAATGTGAATGACTGATAAAAGATCGAGTGCTGGCTCTGTATAATCCGTCTAAACCGTAAGTAAACTGTAAACCGTAAGTAAAACTGGCTAAAATGTCATTAAAGTAAGTTAATTGTTTATTAATTGAACTTAATTAAATGCCTGTTACCTGTACTCGTTCAACCCGTTTCAAAAGTGTTTTTCTGTTTAAATTCCAAATGGCAAACAAGTTTATCAACCCCTATATGGATTTACAGCAATAAAAACTAAAAAACTAAAAAGGAATAACTTAAATTAACCTTGAACGTAATATTTCATTAATTACAGGTAAAACAAAAAAATAATAATATTTTTTAATTACTCTACAAAGAAATATTTTTTTAATTTAAATTTAAAAAAAAAAATAAATAAAAGAGAAAATCATTTCTGCATTAAAATATTATTGCGCTACATTTGATTATGTAAATTTTATGTCCGTAAATATTTTAGTGATATTAGCCTTGGCTGATATTTATTTACTTTTAATATTTTATAATTAATTAATTAAACTTGCAGGTAATTTAAATATTATTTTAATTAAAATGTTCTTTAATGAAAAATCCTTAAGCAAATGATTTTTCATAAGTCAATAATTTTGCTTCTTTATTTTGATAGATGGCGGTAAGGTTCTTCTAAAGAATATTTTATTAAAACAATTTTTAATATAAAAAAGTGAAATACTAAGCTGCTTACCTGGTTACCTTTGAATAACTTAACCTGTTGCGATAACACGATTTATATATTTCCAAATTGTAGAAAAATTCATTGACATCATATATTGTTATCCGTTTTCTTCAGTCATTTGTCCAAGATACTCTGCCGAAAATGTACAATTCACGAATTATTCACGAATTCATCACATTTTTAATTATATTTATGAAGATTTATTGCTTTTTTTATCGTACAATCAATTAACGAATATTTATGTATCAAAATATCGCAGATTATTTAATAGCAAAAACAGTAACTTACAATTCACAAATTTCGGCCTCAAACCACCCAAAAATTGACAAATAAATCAAAACTATTTTCGAAAGGATAAAAGAAAAACAATAAAATTAATTATTTAATATAATTTAATAATAAATAAATGAAAAATAATCCATTTTGATTAATTACGTTTTTTTTATGTTTGTTGTGTTTGTGTCAAAAACAAAAAGAATTTTCATTTTTTGCTTTTCTTTCACACTCTAACCATATAGTTGTTAGTTACTCTAATGCGGGTGGTGTAAAACTTCACTAAATTAATTACGAAAATAATTATGTGTTTGTTTGTTATATGGGTGGCTGGTGTTTTTTGTGTAATTTGTATTTAATTTTCTTAATTAAATTAGTATATTATAATTATTATTTTATTTTGTTTTTCATTTATAAAATTAATTAACTATTTTTTTCTTTCTTGTTTTTATTTCTAAATTTATAATGCCTAAGTCGAGTTTTTTATTATTTTTTTTTTTCTTGTTTTTGTTTTATTTATTTATAATTTTCATAATTTTTCATTCCTTAATCCATAAATTATTTTAATATTTATTTATTTTTTATTAATTATTTATATACAATTTTTTTTTTATTAAATTAAATTTTTTTTTGTGTTTTTTCTTTTATTAAAAAAATATTTTTTTTCTTTTTTTTTAAATTAATGCTTTATGACGTAATTTGTAATCATTTTTTTTTTATTTTCAACAAAATTGATTGAGTAGGTTGTCTACTTCCTGGATATTTAATGCACATGTACCAGCAGTATGCAAATGACATGCTAGAAATGCTAGTCGTAAGCATTAATATTGATTTTCGGAAAAGACAACAAAATCATCAATCAATATTGTTTTTAATTAATTTTATTTTATTACATTCAAGTGATTTTTAACTGTGTTATTAAATTAAAAAAAAAGGGGGAATAATAATAGATTACTTTTTTAATTTGGATTTTTTTTTTCTCATCTATTTTATGTCAAATTTACATCAATTATAAGCGCTACTCATGTATCGTGCCGACATTGCACAATTGTACTTTGTGCTACTGAAAAGAAAAGCTTTTTAAACAACAAAAAAAAAATCCTAACAAAAAGAGTAATTAAGTATGTAATAAATATTTAGATTATTATCTTTATTTTATGCTTTGCATAATTATTTTCGCTTAATTTTTTTAATTATAAAAAAAATCAAAAGGAAATTAATAAACGGTACTTTGTCAATGTCTCGGCTAAGGTAAATTAGTTAAGAAATTAACCAGCTAATCACAGACACAAAAATTTTCCTCATTTTCTTTTTTTTTTTATGCATAAATTATTAACAAAAAAGGACAATAAAGTAAAAAATGCTGTATTTTTAATTAAAATATAATTCTAATTAAAATTAGTTATAATTAATTAATTATAATTAGATAAATTTAAATTATTAGAAACAAAAAAACAAACGATTTAATTTTTTCTACAATTATTACCAAAAAATAATTTCCCCAGCTTTAATCGGATAATAAAAATGTGAAAAATTTAATTTAATTTAAAACAAATTTTATACAATCTTTCTGTTATTTAATTTTTGACCTTTATTGTCCTTTATTATTAAAAATTAAAAAAGTATTTTTTTTTTAATTATTCTCTCTTGCATTTTGCATTCAAATTTTTAAACAAAAAAAAAAAATACCGCCACGAACTTTAAAAGTTCTCACATTCAGAGCAGAAGAATAAGAATAAGAAAAACTAAATCCAACTTAACATTTTTTTTCTGTTTTTTTTTTTTTTTTTTTATAAACAATAATTAATTAATATATATAATATGAATTAATAATTAATTTTTTATAAGATAAAAATATAATTAAATTTTTTTAATAAAAATAATTAAAAAAGATTATTTCTTTTTTTTTTTTTTTTTTAATAATTAATAAAAAATATTTTAATAATTAAAATTTGTTGTTATTACTCTTGTTAATAATTATAGATGAAAAATAAAATAAAATTATAACTTTATAATTAATTAATTTCTTATGTAAGACAAGCATAAAAATAAAAAAAAAAACAACACCTTATCATTTTTTTTTTTCAATTAATTTTTTATGATACTTTATGATGTTTAAACAATTTTTTTTTTTTTTAATATATATATATGTATTTATAATTTTTCTTTTCTTTTCTTTTCTATTTTCTTTCCATTATATTTTATTATATTATATTTATAATTAATTAAAATAATAATAAACTTAAAAATTAATTAATTATGTTAATTTAGGGGGTTTGTTAATAACAAGAACAGCAAATAAGAAAACAATATGTATTCACAAAATAATCTTCTAACATTTTTTCCACTTTTGTATATTTTATATATATATATAAATTAACAGAATTTGAATTAAAAATTTAATTAATTCAAATTATCTGCTGATTTCGCATGTGTGATATTATATTTGTGTTTTAATTATGTATTTTGTATGTTTTTCTATACTTAAAAATATATATATATATTTGTATTATAATTTCTAATTAAAAAATAAAATTAATAATATATTTACAGGAGATAAAAAATAAATTTTCTAATAAAGTGAAAGTGATGAGGGGAAGCTGTGGCGAAATAATTAAGAAAAAAAAATAAAATCTGTATGGTGTTTGGCTTTTGTTAAAATAAAAAAGTAAAAAAACATTTAAGTATTTTAAAAATTTGTAAAAAAAAAATTAGGAACACCATTTTATTGTTCTTCTACACGAATAATCCTTTGATCTTTCAATAGGTATCATCGTTTATTATAAACTGAGAACAGTATTTTCATTCTCACACATCTAACATCAAAGAAAAATTACACCAGCAGTAAAATTATTATTTTAGAATTAATTAACATGATTTTTCACAATATCTCTCTATTTTTACTGTTTAACATTAAATAATAATATGCTGTAATTATTTCTACTGTTTATCCTTATCACTTTAACATTATTAAAACGAAAGAAAAAATATTTATTTATGAAAAAAAAAAAAATAAAACACATAAAAAAATCGTATAAATATTCCTGTTCCTGACCTTAACGTGTGTTTTCTTATTTTTCAATAATTATTCTTTCTTCCATCTATTTTTTTTTTATTTATTTTAATAAGTAATTATCGTTAATTAAAATATATAATTGTTAAATAAACATAAAAAATATATAATAATTATAATTTAAATAAAGAGAAAAAGAAACATTATTTATGGCATCATATACATCATAAAATAACAACACCTTTATCCACACCAAATGAAAAAAAAAAATGTAATTTTCTCTCTGCATTTTTTGTTAAAATATATAATTAATTACTTTAAAAAATAAAAACAAAAAAATAATAATAATTTTATTTAATCATTATTTATATTAAAAGTTAAAAAAAAAAAAAACAAATTAATTAATATAAATCATTAATATTATATATATATATATAATAATTATTATAGCGAAGTTTATTTGTTTATTAAATTGAGGTCATTAAAATTAAAATTAAAAATTATGATTAAAATAAAAAAAAAAAATTATAATTTTAAGCTCAACACTGTAGATTTGTTATTAATTAATTAATTTCTTCTTTTCCTTTGTGTGTGTATGTATGTATTTATTAATACAAAAAAAAACCATTCAACAACCGAAAATAATCTGCAGATGGGCAAACCTCATACAGATTTAAACAAAAAAATATTTAATTAAATTAACATGCTTTTTTGTGTTGTTTTGTGTTTCTATAATTATTTGTTTTTATTATAATTATAATTATTATGATTATTATGCATGATTTTGATGATGATGATCATATAAATTTTAATGATTAAATGATTTTTTTTTTGTTATTTATTTATAAAAATTGTTTTTTCTTTCTCCATTTATCCTTTTTTTCTTCTTCTTCTTCTTCTCCTTTTTTACGTCTTAAGTCCTATTTTTTTTTTTAATTAAATTTATAGTTTATATAATTATTATATAATAAAGACAAAAAAAAGCCCATTGTTTTACCACCTATCTTTTATATCTATATATAAATATATATATATATTTAAGTATGTTATATATATATATATGTTTTAGCTTTTTCTTTTTATTTTTTTAATTAACTTTGATTCATTTTCATTTTTTGTTTTGTTTTTTTATTTAATTCTACTTTAAGTCTAAATAAAAATAAAAATATTACTTATATATATTTATGAATATATATATATATAGTTAATATTAAACTTTTCTGTTTTTTTAATTAATTAATTGATTAATTAAATAAATTTTAAAATAATAATTATTTTTTATTATTTAATTAAATAAACTTTTTTGACCTCCTCCGTACCATCTGGTTTCTTAATACGGAGCATCGTTAACTGACCTCACTCTATTGCTTGTGTCTGATCTGGTGGTATATTTAGTTCATATTTTATTACTTGGGTGGTATTACTTGTACCTTGTAATACTTGTAAATGTACAGGTTGATTAATCACTAATTCACGTGATGCTATTGTATGCTGTTGCGTTTGTTGTTGTGGCTGTTGTTGCTGCTGCTGTTGAGCTTGTATTTGTTGTTGTTGCTGCTGTACAATTTGATTTTGTTGCTGCTGTTGCTGCTGCTGTTGTGACAATGAATCTTGTTGATTTATTTGTATAAGAATTTCCTATAATATATCAAACAGCATAAGTATTATAAGTTAAGTAGATATTTTTAATTTAATTTATTATTTACCGGTTGTTGCTCTTCAGCCTTAATACGGGGCTTTGTCTCCATATGTTGACGTTGATGTAACATCATATGATTGCGTTGAGCAAATGCACGACCGCATTCACAAACATGAGGCTTCATAGCACATTCACCATTTGGATGACGTTTTTGATGTTGCAATAATCCATGCTTTGCAGCAAATCCTTTGCCACAGCTACCACAAAAGTGTGTTTTTGGTTTTTGATGATGTGTTGTCGTTACTGTTTGTACGACAGTTTGTTGCTGTTGTGCTTGCTGTTGCTGTTGTTGTTGCTGCTGTTGTTGCTGCTGTTGCTGCTGCTGTTGTTGTTGCTGCTGCTGTTGTTGTTGCTGTTGTTGTTGCTGCTGTTGTTGCTGCTGTTGTTGTTGCTGCTGTTGTTGTTGAGGCGATGCTTGAACCGCCATTGCCTGATGTACCACCTGACCACTTGGTGTTATTATTTGTACTAACATAGAAGAATCAAGAGCTGAGTTAGAAAGGATTACTAAGTTATAAAAAAAAATACATAGACGCATTAGGGGAACCTACCTTGATTAATACTTGTATTCAAAAATTGACTAGGCAACGCAGCTGTCAAATTGCACAAATCGGACATTAGTGTTTTATCACCAGTATGTAAACGTAAATGAAGCGCAAATGCTTCACGTGTATTATAGGCACAACCACAATCACTACATGCTAACTGTGGCCTAGGTGATGTGTTCGGTGTTGTTGGAGCAGCTATTGTAACCAAGGCGCCATTATTATTATTATTGCCACCAACAACTGTAATTGTTTGTTGCTGTTGATCCTGTTGTGGATTATGTTGCTGCTGTTGTGGTTGTTGCTGTTGTTGCACCTGAACCTGTTGTCCATTTGCATTCACTAGTTGTGATGTTACAATTGTCGTATTTGCTGCATTTTGATTAACACCACCATGTTGGGCACGATTATGCTGATTTAATTCAGCTTTTGAACGATAATCTGTACCACAGGCTGTACAAGCAAATGGTTGGGCACCAGTATGCAATCTAAATAAAGAATAATATGTTTTTAACAAAAAGAAACATTATTTAAATATTTTCAGATTTTTACCTCATATGGGCAACAAGTGTACGTTTTTGTAAAAATTCTTTTAAGCACACAGTACATGAGTGCGGTACTCGTCCATGCGAACGGCCGTGATTAACCAATTGAAATTTACGTGTAAATGTTGCACCACAATCAGTACAAGCAAATGGATTTAAAGAACCATGGAATCTAAAAGTAGTTAACAAAAATTAAAGATTAATAATTATAATCTTAATAGAGAAATAATATTAAATTATTATACCTTGAATGCATAACAAGATGATCCTTTTGGGCAAAACTTTCACCACAGTGTTCGCATACAAATGGACGTTCACCAGCATGGTATTTGCTATGTGTTACTAGGTGCCTTTTCAAAGGAAATGATCGACCACATTCTTGGCATACAAACGGCCTGTCACGACTATGAACCTAATGTAATAAAATAAATTAATGTAAAATATGCATACAATTGTACTAAAATTAATTAGTAATTATAAAGCCTTTTATTTACCCTTGAATGTGTTAATAAATGATGTTTTAAGGTAAAACTTTTCTTGCATTCGCCACATTGAAATGGTCGATCCGTTGAATGCAATAATAAATGTGTATTTAAACAATGTTTATGTGCAAAACTTTTGCTGCAATGCACACATATATGTGGACGTTCCCCTATTAAAATCAAAATAATTAGTTTTTATTATTATGTTATTAATCAAATTTGATAGAATTACCTGTATGCACTTTAACATGTGTCGTTAAATGATGTTTTAATAAAAACGATTTGCCACATTCTAGACAGGCATGCGGACGCTCCTTAGTAATTGGTGTACTCTGTCCGTCATGGTTCGTTGTTACAACAGGTTGTTGCTATAAAAAACAGACAAAATGTATAAATTTGAAACAATACAAATTTAATTAAATTTTGTCAAAAATAATTACCTTTTTCGACACTTTTCTACGCTTCGGTTTTTTAACACCCGGTTCCAATTTAGGCGATACACTTAAGACTGGCTCAATTTTACAGTGTGTTGACGATGTCGCCTGAGAGTCTTCTGTATCCTCAAGACTTTGTATAACTTTTTGTACTTGCACAGTAATACCTAAAATGAAAAATTATCGCACAAATTAATCAAAATTCACATTTTATTTATAAATAAAAATAATTGTTGGTAATAAGTACAACTACCTTGGTGATTTCCATCAGCTGTTGATATTGTGGTATGTTGATTCTGTTGTTGTGCGGCTGTCAAAGCACGTTTCATTAAAATTTCATTACATTCTTCGGCGGTCAATTGTAATGGTCCAATTGGACTCATAAAGTGTGTACCACCTTTACCACTTGTTGTTAGCACCGTTTGTGTTTTCGGATCTAATATACCATTCGCTAGAACATATGTTGGTTGATCTCCTTGATCTAAAAGAGATGTTAATTGTTTTGTTGATTTTTTTTTTTATATTTAAAATATATATTTTTATATATTTAGCTTTTGCTTTTGTTAATAAATAATTAATTTTATATGAAATAAATTATTTACTTATTTTGAAACTTAGATAAATAAATTATATAAAAAAATTTCCCGCTTAAAAATTAATCATCTATAATCTAGCTATTCCCACATACATAAAACACTCACTCTGCATTAAACAAAACAAACACACAAATGAGAGTAAATTATTAATTTATTTACACACAAATTTACACACAAATTATAAACATTATAAATTAGTAAATAATTTATAAGTGTCCTACTAACTAAATATACTATAAAAAATTGCCTTTGTAACACTATGTAGTAAAAATTAAATAATTGTTATAAGCACACAAAGGCGATGACAAAAAAAAAAACACAAAAACAAACTAAATTAATTAAATATAAATTATAAATTAGGTTAATTAATAAATGTTTTTTATTTTCATACAGAACTCACTGAAAATTGGTGTAATTGCTGTTGCAGTTGTTGTATCATTACAATTACAATTTTTATCACATCCCATACTAAGAACATCGTGTTTTTTATGATGTGTTGTTGCGGCTGTAGCGGCCGTTGTAGTTATTACTCTATTTTAATTAATAAATAAATAATAAATTAATAAACATTATTATAATTATAAAAGTTAGTTACAACATACCTTTGTCCACTTTGTGAAAATGGTTCGTTAACAACTAGAACTCGCCTTATACCCTTATTCGTGTGTGTTATCGCACCTTTAACATCCTTCTGCACGGTTATACTATTGCCTTCATTTAACTGCAAGTAGGGCATCTATAAATTTTGCACAATTTCCATAGATAAGGGGCAAAATAAATAAATTATTTTTTGAAAATAAAACGAATTTCCGAAAAGAAAAATTAATAAATTTTGAATCAAAAAGCAAAATAATTTTTTTTTAATACAATTTAAAAGAAAAAAAGAAAAATTTTATCCAATTGCATAGAATCGCATGAGGATTTAAGGATATCTCAAGGAATATATTCAAAAATCAATATTCATTGAGAAAAGTACACACTACCACGTGCTAATTTATTTAAGTGTCAGTGAAAAATAGTAATAAATAAATAAATCATGGAATAATTCTTGTTTGTTGCAAAGACAGTTTTTAATACAACCAAACAACAAAGCGCAGAATAATAATAATAATAATAAAAACACAACTTAAAAAAAATACATTTTTTTCAATAATTTAAAGCGCTTAGTATAACGAATTACATCAAAACTTTTTATTTTCTACATAAAAATAGGAAATAATAACAATATGAAACCTCCTCAACACTTACTTAAGAGCAATAGCAACCACTAACACTTAACCTTTTTATTTTTTCTAAAATAATCAGCTGTTTTTTGACGTTTATTATATAAATAACATAAAATGTAACAAAAACAGAGCCACAACAACACACCAGTCAATTCATGCCAGTATCAAAAATAAAACCAAACATTAGTAGTAATAAGAAATAGCATAGGTTACGTATAGTACACACGTTACTCTGCTGCCGCTACTCTACTCTATTTCAACTCCACTGTATAGTAACACAATCAAAGAAACAACAAACAAACAAACACCACAAAAATCAATTACATATTTATTAATGTAGAAATAAATACATATGTATATGCATGTACAGCAGTGCATGCATAAGTAAGGCAAGTAAATCATTATCATCTATCTATATCCTATCCGAAACGTGTAATTCCTATACAAATTCCTTTAAAGAAACAAAATTAAAAATCTACACGCAAATAATCGAAAATTCATTATATTTTCAATCAATAAAAAAGCATACACATCATATGTATGAAAAAGTAGAAATAATAACTAGAAAAAATAAGCACAAATGACCGAGTGGTGTAGTGTTGTAGGCAAAATAGTGTTTACGATTGTGAAAGTCAAATCAAGTTATTATTTTTTAAATATATATTTATATACATATTACGAAATAAAAAAAAACCACAGCTAAAGTAATTTAAACATTTTTTTTTCTTGTTAATTTTTATATTTTTAACAACAAACATAATTACATAGTTATTTCATAAATTTAATAATAGTAATACGGATGAAAGCAATGACGCAATACATATATAGTTGATTTCTGCTGTCATGAATTTTGATAAACAAAACTGGCGGCTCATATGATATGTTGTTTTATGTTTTTATAGCCACTCGCAAAGATAAAAACCAAGGATAGCTTCGTACAAGTACAAAATATTATGGATATTATCTAGTCGCCAGTCAGTTATATACAATCGACATTAAAATAATAAGTTAATAGATGTGAATGACAGCCTACTGTTATCAATGTACTTTGCAAAACCAGCATCCAAAATATATAATTTGCTTGTTGCTGCTGCTTTTACTGTTGCTATTGTTGATGTCATTTCTTGTGCACCCAATATTAATAAGAGAAACAAAAATAACATCAAAGAAGAAATACGTATAAGCAAATGTATTAAATGAAATCAACGAACCACCCCTAATAATACAAGAGTTGATGTATGTAACATTATGTAAACATCAGCAGCACACCATCAAACAAAGAACCACATGGCGGCGCATGGAATAAAAATGAGAAGAACGAAAAAAAAAAACGACGAACCTAATATGCTTTCCAAATTAAAAAAGCACAAGCAATGGAACATACCTAAGTAGTAGCAGCTATTATGTGTTATGTACATGTATGCTGCTTTGACAGCAGTAAAATGATAAAATAAAATGAAAATCCAACACAAAAACATCCCTCTAATGTAGCATATTTTCCGTTCGGTACATACAACTTCGCGATACAAACACTGTCAAAACGGAGCAACATAAACCAAACCAAAAGTTTTATACCTAAAACTACAGGTACTTAATTTACTTTATTATTCAATTTTCTTTTTTGCCTTTGAAATTTATTTAAATAAAATACAATAGCAGAACATAAGTTTTTGCATAGTATAATCAAATAAGTAAAAAAGCATACAACCACCGTCAGTACTACCGTCTTTGTAACCAGAATAAAGAAAATGATAATAATAATACAGTCAGTCAATGGTGCTAAAAACACAATCAAATGTAAGAAAAATAACAACAAAACTACTACAAACTCATCATTATGCTCTCTTATATTATATTACATATTATTATTATTTTCATTATTATCATCAGAATACGATATCACTATGGACCAAAGCTTGCTCTACATAGATAGATATTAGCATAAAATAAATATATATATTCGAGTGAGCATACACCAAAAACAGTACGATATAAACTCAACAAAAAAGCGTGAGTGTTTCAAATACTGATATTAAATAACCAGCAACACACCACCATCGTCACCACTAATACTACACCACCAAATAATTTGTACATTTGTCAGGGTATTATATTATGTTTCCTTTTCTTTTATTATTATTATTTTTGTGTGATGTAATTTTATTTCACCCCCTATTTTATATATGTATTTTTATATGTGCTTTGGTGTACAGCTTTTCATCAACGTGGCTATATCTTTGTATGATATTTCTCTCGTATCCTTTACAGTTATTTTATATTTATAATTTTCGCAAACACTATGTTGGCGCATTTAATGTTTATCTAGAAAAGTGATACACAAGGACACATACTCCATTCATAAAATAAACAGCAATAATAATAATAACAGTAACGCAAAAAATAAACACAAAAAATTTAACGAGGTAAACACAACAATGTCACTCTACACAAAAGTAATAATCCATATGTTTATAGATCTGTCAAAAAATATTTTTGACGTTTGTTATCATCATCGCGACTAGAAGAAATAATAATTTAAACGACATTAATGAAAACCAAAAGAAAAATACAAACTATTACCAAACAATAAAATAAAATAAAATAATTAATTAAATTTACATTTAAAAACGAAAAACAATTTAACTAAAGCTAAAAAATACAATCAAAAAACATTTTTTATCTATAAAAGAAAATAAATAAAAACAATTCAATACAGAACAGGCTAGTATCAAGTAATAATAATAATAATAATAAAAACGGCAAAGTTGATTGACTCTTAATGCAGCGGTGATCATATACATACTTATATGCATACATTACTAAACAAGTATAGTCGTCAAAAGTCACATATAAAATTGAATAAAATGAAAAACGTGTAAAGAAGTAAAATCAAGTAAAAATAAAACGAAAAGAAAATTAAAATCAAAACAACAAGAACACAACTACAAAGTACAACGAACTTATATATACGTATATACAAACAACTCGCGTACGTATTTATAGTAAAAATTAAATAAATAATTAATTTTATAATAAAAACCAAAGAATTTTTGATAGTTTTGTTTTTTTTTTTTTTAAAGTAGAAAGTCAGCCATACAGAGAAGCAGCAGCATCAACAACAAAAACATCATCGTACAACGAAAAATGATCTTTTCAAAAATAAATTCCTACCAAAAAAGCTTTTACTTTGTAAAACGTAAACAAACTATAATTACATAACACATCAACATACAATATAGTATAGCAAAACATGTGGTGTTGTGTTGCTTGTTTATTACAATTTAAAAATACAAAAAATAAAAATACATAGTTTATACAAGCTTTTTTGTGTATTATCACTAATATATAATCAAGGTGCAGGTATAGTAGCTTTTGATTATCTATATATTATTTTTCTTTTAATTTCAGCAGTTTTTTTTTTTGCAAATACTTTCCCATCAGAATTTTAGTTATTACTTAATGGGTTATTTCTACTTTGTAGCATTTATAAACACCACACACAATATATATCCATTTCTTTCTCTAAAATTAAATGTAAAGCAAAATAACAAATTTAAAACAAAATAGTAATAATAGCATACATAGAATAAAAATTCGCAACAAACAACACATCATCATGTAATAAATACATGAATAAAAAATATTTTTTTAAAAAAAAATACAAAGCAGCCAGCATAGTATATAATTTATTATTTTTTAATCATTTTTAAATTGCTAATCCATATTTATATAAATTTTAGACGATAGTGCGTATAGCAAGTATAATATACATAAAATCGTTGTGTTGTGTCTTTTATCATATAAAATAACATGCTTTAAATTTATATAAAGCATATAAGAAAATATAAAAGAATTTAACACAACAACAATACAATGATAAATACTAAAAAAAGCCGCATGGTTATTTAAAAACATATAATAATAACGTAACCAACCACCAAAAACTCAGTAAATAACACAAATAATAATCAAAATAAAAAATCAACACAACACAGCAAAAAAAAAAAAAAAGCAGCAGCAACAAACCAGAATATTGTTACACAATCAAAGCATAAAAAAAAGAAGCTTTTCATAAGCAATAAAAGAAAAACCATCATTGGCGCGCGTCTGACTTATTATGTCAAAAATATATAATTTAAGATTTTACAAGAAAAAAAAATTACATACAAGGATATTTCCACGCATTTTCACCATTTATATAAAAAAAAAAAAATATCAAAATTATTCACTTTGGTCAACGTTAAATATCACTTTAAAATTAAAAAACTGAAACCACTAAACAATTATGAAAAGAATGAAAAATTAACAAACAAAAATTGTCATTATAAAGAAACGCACTTTTTGTAATTATCTTTAAACTCATAATATAAATAACAAACTGAGTAAATAAAAACACCCACAACAATCTCACCACTTACAAACAACTAAAACTAATCAAAGAAAATACTTTTAGTCTTTTTCTCTCGTATTTTTTCACTACAATTAATTCACGTTTTTAAATATTATTATTATTTTGTATTTTAATAAGTAAAACAGCCAAGAACCGTCATGTTGTATGTACTAATTTATACAATCACACATAATATATATATATATTTAAATTTTTGTTTTACAAATAAATTAAAATAAAATAAAAAACTTTTATATATAATTTCTACTGTGTATAAGACTTCTCTCCTTCTAAGCAACAATATAAACAACAACTTCGCAGCAGCAGCAAGCAACATAAACAATTTATTCTTTTTCTTTTATTTCTCCTTTTCTTTTGGTATTTTTCTTTAGTTTCTTTTTGAAATAATAATAATAATAACAAAAAAAAAGGCAAAGAAGGCGTACAGTAATCACATATAACATATGAGAAAAAAAAACACAATTCACCTGTTTTCCCCAATACAGCATATATTATTATTATTTTTCTGTATTATGTTGCTATTTTATGATATAACTACATACTTTATACATACATTGTCATAGACACACTGTTGTCGTTTTACTGCAGCAGTTTTATTATTATTTTTATGCAAAATTCAAAAGAAAACAAACAACATATTTAATAAAACTGTCACATAGGTACAACAATCATTGTTATAATAAAGCGCGATGCAGAAAAAATAATCTGCCAATCAACGATACTTTACTGCTGCTTACAATAATTATTGTATTTTATTTTGCAATTATAATTATACTTTTATATATTTCATTTAAATAAATAAATTATAATTGTACATATGTATATATTCTGTTATTAAATTAAATATTGTGGTAAAGGTAACAAATTAATGAGAAACAAAAACAAAAATATTAAAGGTAAACCAACATACAACACATAATAGCATATCTATATATACATATGATAGATGTTTTAAATTATGCGAACGCGCGTGATGTGTACAATGTGTTATTTTCTATCATCCTCTTTCTTATGCTATTTTTATTTCTTATTATAAATTTATAACATTCTTTACATATATCGTGTGGCGTGTACAAATTTAAGACACATATGTGTGTCTATTTTTATGTGTATTCTTTTTTCTTTAATTTACTTCGTTTTTTTTTTTTTGTTTAAAGAAAATAAATTGTATTTCGAATTTATCATTACCCTCCTTTATATACATATTAACATATTTTTATAGTTTTGTTTATAAAAGTATTTATTGGTATTAACAAAAAAAAGAAAAACAATTTTAACATTTCTTACGCATATAAATATGCTTTATATACACTAAAAAAATAAAATTAGCTTAAAAGTTAAGAAAATTTAAAATTAATTATCTTTAATTAAATAAATAAAACAATTTATTATATTAATTAAGTAATTATCAAACATAAATTCAATTGCTACAAATCGCATGCATATCATACTTATATTTACGTACCGATATGACAAGAATAAAGGAGAATCAACGTTTGACAGATATAAAAAACTCAAATAACAAACATTCGGGCGTCACGTGAGAACTCAAGCATTACGGTTATAATTGTTAAATTTCAATATATTATTACAGATTTAATTAAATTATCAAGACTCGATTGATATTATGTCAAGAATCGATTATGTATTGCTATTATCATTATTATTATAACAATTTTGCTTATTACCTAGAATGCCGGTATATATTGGGTAATATATCTTTGCCTTGCCAAAAATAAAGCTAAAAAAATTCAAACACAAAATGATTAAAAAAAAAAAACTTTAACCGCAAGCAATAACGCTAATTAGCTATTTTCCAATCACCTGTTTTCACAACTAAATTATTCCTAAAAAAAAACTGTATTGCGCATAATACACCAAAAATTCTCAATAAACTAAAAGCAAAATATTTATGATTTTAAGCAATAATTGTAATTTAATTTTTTTTTGGCACATTAATTAATAATTAAACAACGAATGAGAGAAAAAAAAATCAATACACTTCACATGTAGCATACAGAAAAGAAAAAAAAAAACTATAAACCTTGCATGTGTATTAAAGATTTCAAAGAAAAATAATAAAAATAAACTCATTACGTTGTTGTACGTCAATACATATAATTATGCTTAATTAAATATATATATATATATATATAGTTATTTTTTTATTTATTTAAATAAAAACACTTGTATATGCGCAGCAGCAAAGCAACTACAAAAATAAAAATAATAATAATAATAATAACAACCAAAAGCAGCAATATGTAATACCATAATAATAATATCGTTAATAAATAATCTTTAAAATGTATATTTTTTTACTTTCATTTTTTGTTTTTCTTTAATTTTCTTTTTTTTTTTTAGTTTATTATTTTTTCTTCTGTTTATGTAACACACAATCTATATATAAATTTATTTAAAAAAAAAAAAAAAAGCTAAAAGCAATATGCGCAGCAAGTAAAAATACTTGTATAAAGAATTGTGGTGAGAGTTGTGGCATGGTTATGGCTGCTGCCTGCATAGTGTTTTAGTTTTTATTAGCAGTGTTTTTTTTTCTGTATAGAAAACAGACTAGTATTTTATTTATAGATAAATTTTATTTTTCTTCAACCCACGAATAAGAAGAATATATAAAAATAAATCTCTTTCATTTGTAGTCTTATATCTATACAGCAACGAACCAAACATCAAATATACAAACTACTAAAATAGATTTCAAACAGATTATTCCTATTAGAGACGAAAACAAAGTGTGACGTCTATAGCCAGTGGAGATAGTACAGCAGAGAAGCAGCAGCATTAACAAACAATAATATCCAATTAATATAATTATTAATTAAAAATTTATTTTTTTTTTCATATAAATTCCACCACAATCCAAGGATGTTGTAAAAGCTGTCGAATAAAATAATTCTCTTCTCTATCAAATATATTTTTGATAAAATAATTAAAATACATTTGGCGCGCAATTTTACCTCTGAAATTTTATAATTTTAATTGCGGCAATTAAAATATTAATCATGCAATTATTCAAGTCAACAAAAGCAAACCAATAACGTAATCAATAGTATAGATTTGTAAATGTTTAATGAGGGAATTATTGATTTACCTTTTTTAATAATATATTTGAAAAAGATATTTAAAAACAAATAAATTATTAAATATGCTAATAGAGAAGTAAATAAAATTATAGATAATCGATGGGTTCAAAAAGTCGATATTTAGCTGAGTGCAATTGCACTAGTTATTTATAACTGTGATTGGTGGATATGACTTAAATGGGAATAATCCAATCATAAATTATTTTTATTTTTGCATTATGTTAAGTATAAGGTGACCTACTGATTCTGCTTTTATTAGAAAAATATCTTTTGCAGTCACGAAATCATAATGTAAGTGGTTATAATCTAAGCAAATTCAGGTAGTTAAACTACTTGACTTTCGACCCAGTAAACAATTTCCTTTTAAACGCATAAAAAATACGTTTCTAATCAAATTTGAATAAAAAAATATTAAAATAATAATATGAAAATTTAAACGACTAAAGGTAGGCGGCAGGCAATATGTATTAAAAATCCTAAGTAATTAAAAGGTTTAGTTCACGTAGCACAATATGTTAATTAGAAAATGTAATTAAAATCAAAATTGGTGGTAAAAAAAAAATAATCAAAAATTATAATATCGACTGAATTTACTTGATAGCAACAGGAATGGTAGTTAACCGCTTTATTCACGTTTTTTTAATTTAGGGAGGCCCAGTTTAAGTCTACTTCCGTGTATATTGATGAAAAAAAAATTGCAAAAAATTTGAATTAATATTTATGGTACATAAACACAGAATGATTGTTAAATTTTTTTTTTCCGTCTTTAATCACGCACAGCATGAGCTAGATTGCAATTCCGATGGATCTTAAAAAACGCATTTATGACCCTTGATTGTTTCTTTACATAATCTTAATTCCTATATTTGATAATACTCTAAATTCTAACAACCTAACACCATTAACTAATAATAAAATTATTTAAAACTAAAGAAAAACACTGTGTCAGTACAGTTAGTAAGTAAAAGCGCGTAAAATTATACTAAAATAAAATTAAAAAAAAAATATATTATCTAAATAAATATTCATTAAATGTGTTTGTTTTACTTTTTGAGTAATAAAAATAATAACTAAAGCACATGCTGGTACTGTCGCTGTTTTCTTATTAAAAATAATTATTATAATTTAAATAAAGGCAGCAAACAAACAATACCAACTCTACTGCCCCTTACACTAAACTAATGATTGCTATTGTATGTGTCCGTTCCGTTATTTATTAATAATTATTCATTTTAATGTTTGTTCAACATTTATTTTATTTTTATTAAATACAATATAATAATCCAACCTTAATCGTTTTTAATAATAATATTTTATTGCTATAGTGTATATATAGCAACAATAAGCTGTTTATGTGTATTTTAGTCAGACTTTACACGATTAAATTATGTTTTTTTCACTTATTATTATTATTATAATTTGTTATTTGATTATCAAAGTGGTTGTGTCATGTTTTGCCTTTTTCAATAATTTTAATACGAGGTAGAGTACAAAAAAAAATACAACAAATAAAATAAAATAAATTATTTCCAATACGAAAAAAACAAAACATCAACAACTAATAATAAGAAAATTAGAAATGTCAGTGTTCTATCATTAATACAGTGTTAATAGTAGAACAAAGCTGTAACGACAGTGCGGCATTCTTCTCACACAACACATAACCATCTTTAAAATAAAATTCAACTAAAACTCATTTAACCATTCTTATCATCACATGTAGTGTGTGTTGTATGTTTTTTTTTTCTTCTTTTACTTCTTCGGCTTAGTGCTGTTGTTGTTAAATTTCTAGCACGTGCTTTTTTGCCTTTTAAAAAAAAACTTATATAGATTTCATTTAACATACATACAACTGCCGTACATTAGGTTTTCTAGATATTAATAATAATATGAGTTTTTTTATACGAATAAATTAAATAAAATTTAAAACGCATTAATATGTATAAAGAAATTCTAATTAGATTGCTTAAACACAACAGAACCACAAAGAAACATTCAGTAATATTTATTTTTTAAAATAATAAATTTTTATTTACAAATTCAATAATAATTATTTTAAAAACTAAATTTGTTTTATGTATTTTTATTAAAAAAATTAGTAAAAACTTTTTTATTAACAAACGAAATAGGATCAATTTTATTAACTATTTTTTATATTTATTAAACAGGTAAAAATCAGTAAAAATAAATTATTTTCATTGATTTGTTTTATTTCTTAGGTAATAGTTATAGAAAAACGCTACACTAATATAGTACCAGTAGCAGATAATTAATGCTAATTATTCCGTAATTAAATTTAATTCAAGGTAAAAAAAAAACATTTTTATGTATACAAGGAAATAGTTAATGAATTCATATAACAATTTGTTTTATCACGATGACATTTAAGGTTGTTGTTAATTACTTAATAACATTTAATTCTAATTTACCTGTCTTTCACATAACAACAACAATGATAAAAAATTCTTTTTTACTATTTTTTATCTAACCAACCAAGTAAAGGTATGTTGATAATTTTCTTTTGTTTTTACTAAACTGTTTTAAATTAGTGTCTGAGTAATTTAACAATTTAATAATTATATAGCAGTTTTTGACAATAAATGAAAAGTTTTTTAATCGATGATTTCGAACAGGAGAACCACAACAACTGATCAACATTTAAAATCTTTTAATTGAATAAAAGTGCCGCAAACAGGTGCATATATCCCATACTTTACTGCCTTAAATAGATTTAAAAAAAGAAAGAATAATCGTCAATGTAAAAAATAAGTATTTTTCACATACATTTTCATAATACAATTACAAAGTACATAGAGTATTTCTGTATTCCGGTTAATCCTTAATACATATTTGTACGGCCAACAATATCAAAACAAACATTGACATTGACCTTTATAAATGCTATTCTGTCAAATGGAACAAACAAAACAAACAAATAAAATAATAAAATGCAAAAACATTCGGTACATTACCGGCTACATACATCAATACAAATAAATTTTCTCAATTTCCACTTTTGTTTGCATGCTTATGTATAGAATGAAAATATTTCTGTAACTTCCTTTCATTATATACATGTTTTTTTATATTATTTTCCTTACTCCAGAGTAAGAATTTGTTGCTTTAAACACCACGTGAAGAGGAGATAGTGGTGGTATATTGCTACAAATGTATAAACTTTATCCTAATAATCCTAGAATCTAGCAATCAGCTACACCAAAAAAAATAAAACATTTCCCTATATATATCTCCATGTCATACACACAGAAAATAAAAATAAAAAAAAAAAACTTGTATCTAATAAGGATGTATATAGCGCGACGGCGACGACAAGATGTAACAATTTCGTTACCATAATGTGTGCGTCAGTTGGGTTTGTATTTAAAGCACCCAAATGTACTATATCAAATACTACAGAACATGACGTAACATATACTAATAATATAAATAAAAGGAAAAGGTCTAGTGAAAATAATACAAAATAAAATAAAACATGATTATTTTTCCCCCATCATTCGCAACAGCAGCAGAAGTAACAATACTCAGCTAAAGAATCAACATCATAGCCATAGAGAAAAATCACACTACCAATCAGTAAATACACACGACGGCGGCGACGACGACGTCATGTTACAAATAGCACACATTGAAGCGACTAAGTAATAACTAAACAAAAACCCAACTAAAAAACAACAAAACATTGGCACATATTTCTTCTCGTATGTACCTTATATTTTGAGAATAAAAACCTTTTAATTCATAATAAAATATATGTACAGCAGAATAATGTAAAGTAACAACACACCACCGTGAATTCAAGTCAAGTGAATAATAACAAATAATATTTACATTGAATTTTGCAATTGTGTGGCAAAAAACTAACTAAATAAAAAAATAAAAGTAAAAATCAAAAGAGCTAGACGAGTTTTATAGTATTATTATTATTATTATTATTATTATGCGCTATTTAAATACATAATAACAAATCAGCAAAATCCACACACCATAAACAGACAAATTATTATTGTTTTTAAATAGCCGGCAAATTATTTATATTTAAACAAAAATTACACATTAATTCGCTACTCACATAAAACTCTTGTGTTTGTTGCTTGAAATGTGTGGTTTGGTGTGCTGTTGCTTGCTGGTTGTATTTGCAGCAACAAATAAAAAGTAAAAATAATTTCTTTTTATCAATATTAATTAAAACAGAGTTAAAATAATCATCATACACATCAAAATAACGATAAATAATAAAATGTAGTAAAAACAACAGTAAATACATTAATAATAAGAAAAAAGTATGCCGCCAGTCACTGTAAACAACAGTGAAAAATTTTCTTTTCTCTTAAATGACAGTTGCGAGTAATTATATAATTTTTATTTAACTTTTAATTAAACAATTGAAATTAATTGAGAAAACAAGGGGGAATAAAAAAAACTAATTAATTACATAATTTTATCAATTAAACTCGTAATAAGAGATAGACAAACAAGAAACAATAAAAGTTCAATTAAAATGTCATTAAAAGAAAAAATAATGATTATGATGATGACGATTAATCAATATAATATAAACGGCATATTTTTACTTTCATGTTTAGATAAATATTTTTGTATTATCACGCAATAAATATCTTTCCAGTTGCATTAATATTAATGAAATAAACTGCAAAATCTCTCAGACTAAACCTTCAGATTACAATTTTATTTAGTTTGTTATTAAAAATTCTCCATCTATTGAACTTATCCCATGAAACTAAAAACAAAGTAAAACAATTTTTATAATTAAATGGATTCACATATGATTTTCACTTGATTTCATTCATATAACATCTGCGCCACAAAATACATAGGAATATTTAGTCAAACAGATAAAATAAACAAACCCCTTTAAAATAACAGCAAGTAGTTCACATACAACCTCATTATTTTTATCATCAGATCAGCACATGTTACATTATATAAATTATTCTTGTTATTTTCAGCAACAGCAATGCGCGATTATAAAGTTAAAAACAAAAAATAAATATCCTCCAGATATGATGTTCAATTGTAAATGTGAGAGGGTTTTCATACAAACTATAAAGTTATAATAAAATTTGAAAAAAAAAAGTACATAAATTAATAATTACAGTAACAGCAGCACGTGATGTGGTGTTTTAACTTTTGACATATTTTGCAATGTTTCTTTAGAAGGTAAGTATTTTTAAATTATTTATCAATGTATGTTTGTTGTTTATGGTGAGATTTTATTAAGGTAAACCTACCCTCAACAATGTTGATATACATTATGTTAAAACATAAATAAAAACTACCACTGTTGTATGCGAAGATATAGAGAAGAGAAAAACAAATTTTTAAACATAGAAGAAGACGTTCCGAAGAAAATTATCTGTATCACATCCCAAAACAGTATATATATTTTTTTTCCATTGTAATTCCTCTGCTATTCTTATACCTATGAATGTACAAAACACGTACACGCACTTTTGATTACGAAAATAAATAAATACATCCTTCAAATAAATAATAATAATAAAAATAATACATCTAATACATGTTTACAATACATAATAATAATATATAAGAAAAATAATATCAAAACTTCTGCAGCGCGCACGTGCTTTCTTCACCAATTTATAGAATATTATATTTTTGGTGGTGTTTTCTCATCGTTTATAGTATTATTATTATGATTATTTTATTACAATTGCTAAGCTGGTTAACTGCAACACTTTACGTTCATAAATAAACAACACAACTATCCCACCAATATATTATATAATAATAATTTAATAATAATTATTTACATATGTATTTCATACATGTATCTTTATATCATTCCATTTACTTTAGTCAAAATAATACATAGAGCTATAAAATGAGCTGGTGGATATCAACTATATCATCGCACACGTTTTATGTTTAAAAAAGAATAATAATAATAAAAAGTATGTTTTGTGTATTGTACACGTTATATGTTGCGCTCAACATTAACACATCAAAGCATTAACAAACCAGCGACCCACAGTGTTGTCATGCAGGGAAAAATCTCTTTACTATTCAACAAGTAATTTTCTATTTTTCAATAATTTTCTTTCATACATTGAATCCACAATAATTGTTACTGACGTAATACAATATTTCATTAATAAAAGTAAATTAATATGTTTATAAAATTAATTGAAATTCGATTTAATAAACAAAAAATATAAATAACAAGAAAGGAGATGCAAAAAACCACAGTAAATTCTTTAAAAACCATAAAATGTTAAAGAAAAATAATTCGATGTTGCTGTCACACCAGCATAGTTCGAATAATTTGCAAAACTATGCATATCACTACTATGAATAAAAAGGTGAAAATTACACAACGAACAATGTACAATAAAAATTGTATATAATCTGTGTGTTTCCAACAATGCATTGAATACAAATTCACCTTTTTCAGATAAATATTTAATAATTATGCCATGTAATGCCATGAAAAAGTGAAACGGCATCTCTTTGTGGTCGGATTTTTTCTTCTCTATTTTCGTCGTTATTACACAATCGAGACGTAACCGCCAACATTGATAAAACGAAAAAATATCAGCAAAATAGCATTTAACTACCAGCAGTTTTTAAAAGAAAATACATATTTATGGTTGACTGGAGTGGACTACTTGGACTCTACGACAATGTAATAATTTTTTTTTATTATAATTCATTTTTATCAGACATTTACATTTAAAAGAAAATAATAATAATAAAAAGATAGTATTGCCACGGCTAACATTTATTTATATATTTTCGCACAATTAAATTACTCTACATGCATAAATAGAAAAAAAATAATTATAATAAACGATAGAAGGACAACAGTGGGAGTAAGTAATAAAATTACGTTTAGCGATAAATACTTAAAAGTAAAAAAAAAAATAATTCATTAATAGATAACATTTATATTTATTGATTAGAAAATAATAAAAATCTATAAATTATTAAATGATAATTATAATTAAATATTTTTTTATAATAAAATAAAACTAAATTCGTGATACTATCGCGTACAACGTTATGATGGAAATATAATTTTTTAATTGATTCAAGATATTAAAAAACTGTTTGTTTTTCATTGGAAAAAATTAGATTTATCTCAAACTTAAGACTTTTTAACACCGCAAATCATTGTGATAATTGAATTATCTATTTTAAACGTAAAATTTATTAAAGAGAAAAAAAGTTCAACAACTAATTAAAGTCTAGTCTAGCCACAAGCAAAAAAGCATAAATTATTTAATAAAAGCGTAAATAGAACAGAACAGAATCTTTAATTTTCATTCATTAAATACATTTATATTTTAGTGAAATTATTATTAATAATATTATTAAATAAAAATTAATAACCATTATACACTTTCTAAGAAATATCAATCAGAGATAATATATACAAATAAAAAATTAATTTAATTGAAAAAAAAATTGAATCAACACATACAGTAGAAATTTTATTTAAAGAGAAAAATCATTAGTAAAGCAAATGTCAAGTAACAAACAAATACTCAGAATACTAATATTTAAATATCAAAAATAGCAACATGTGCTCGATTATTTCTCTGTAATAATAATAATAATAATAGCAACAAAAATCATTTTTGCGACGCACATTATTGCATGAATAATAATAATAATAATAACCATACATATGCTCTACATACATTTATAAATTATTAAAATGACATTTTCTATTGATTTGTTTAAGTCAGGTTAAGTGAAAAATTAATATTAAAGTTTTATATAAACTACTTCTATTAAAAATACAAAAATAAAATTAAATAATAATTAAGCGAAGAGACATATACAGCGAAATTAATTTTCTCGTATTGTGTAGAAAAAATGCCGCTGTTGTGCTTAGTTTAGTATTATTATTATTATTTTTATTATAAATTCGTTTGTCCGTCCAACCAACCACAAACATTTACACCGCAACAATTTATATTTATTACTATTAAATAAAATAAAAACAAAAAAAAACTAAATACATAATAATAATAATTTTTATTTTATCTTTTGATTGTATAACTTATATATATATATATTTATATATATATATTAAATTAAAATAATTTTTTTCATTAAATTTAACAGAAAATAAATTGTAAACAAAACAAACACAACAAGTTGTTGTTTTACTTTTGCTACAAACAAAACACAAAAAATAAAATCGTCGTTGTCGCGTCGTTAAAATCAGACAAAACAAAATAAAATTAATAATTAAAAGTTATGCACTGTGTGCGATTGGTTATTTTTTTGACGGTGCACTTTTTTTTTTTTAAATAAATTAATTTATTCCTTATTTCGCATTATTTATATGCAAATAAGTTTGCATATAGTGTGTAATTTGATTAAACTTTTATAAAAATTCTTCTGTGGCAAAAAAAAAATAATTTAAGTTTTTCTTTTCCATTAAAAATTAATAACTATTAAATAAATTTTGTGTATTAAATTAAGTAAAAAAATCATGCGCAATAGAAGTTGAAAAAATGAAAAATATTTTAATGCGATAAAAATAAACAATTTACATAACAAATCAGCACTGCACAGCACACACAACATAAAATGTAAATAAAATTATTATTTAATTTATTCAAAAGTAACAACGTCGTGTAATACTGTACTGCTGGTGCTGATTTATTGTAATAAAAATAATAATAATTATTATTATTATGCATAAATCATAATCAATGAAAAAGTTGAAGAAAAAAAATAAAATTAAAACAATTTTATATAACAGAATAAACAACAACAGCCGACACAGTTTAACAAATAATTAAAATAGTTTTTCAATTAATTTTTAATAGTACAATTTACGTGATTTTACGTTAAAAAGAAAATTATTATTATTATTACGAGTTTCAATTGTGCTTTAAACATTTTTATATAATGAAAATTAATTTCATTATTTGTCATAAACAATTAACAGTAGAAGATTTGTATTAATTTTTTACTAAAAACAAATTTCCAGAATCGCTACTGTTATTTTACTGAAAAATATTTTTTTATTACTCAATTATTAAGTACATATTTACTTTGTTTATGTATGATATTTCCTTTAGACTTTACATAATTAGGACATTTTCTACTGCCGTATTTTCAACGATTCTTTAAGAATATTGTAAATATTATTCAACGAGTTTATGTTATTTTTTTTGCCATAATTCGTCATAAAAAATATTATTTTTTTGGTTATTAAAATTAAAAATAAAATTCTTTTTTGACACTTTTAATATATACAAAAAATCAGTTACGGTAATTTCTCTCGCTAAACAGTGGCTTCACTGTGACAAGTTGAACAATAAAGACAAACAGCAACACAAGAAACAAATAAAAAAATGTATTATATTTCTCACGAAACATTTTTTTTATTTTCTTTAAATTTTCCATATAAAAATTTAATATTGTTTGGCATATCAAAGTAATATTTACTTGTCAGCAAAATAAATAACATGAAATGTAAAAAATATATATATGAAAATCCGCGTTATAAATGACGTCAACTTGAATTAGCAGCAGCAGCAACAACAAGTAAATTCAAGCTGCTGTTGCTGTCAAGCAAACAACAAACAACAAAATTTAAGCGACCGCAAACGAATTTAAAAAAACGTATAATAAGCGATAATAATTCTGTTTAATTAAATTAAATTTTTTTTCTACGAAAAAACAAAATTTCTTGTTTCAAATGTTCAAGGATCAAAAAGTTTTTTTTTGTTTTTTTAATTTAATTACAAGATTTCTTTTTTTTATTGTTTTGTCAAATTAAAGTAGAAATTTAACAGTAAAATATACAGGTAAAATCGCAAATGGTAAATACATATCATATCGAATTAAAGATAATGAAAACAATTTATTGAAAAAATTGCAATATCATGTAATAATTTTTTTTTAATCAATTTACTGTCGTTTGTCGCGCACAATTATAATTTTTTTTTTTTTTTTTGCATTAAGAATATTTAAAGTAAATTTTTATTGATATTTTTACTGTAAAATATAAAATCATTTTTTAATTAAAAATTTCTTTTTTTTTTTCAAAACAAGACATAACAACATAGTGGTTGGTGGGTTAAAGGATGGAAGATTGGCGGCATCGACGACGACTATAAAAACAAATCTTTTTTTTTTAACAACCGATTTAGGTCATGTTATAAAAATAATTTATTTTTCTTTATATAATAAAATTGATGGAAAACAGCATAAAAATCATTAAATAATAAAAAATGTGACGATTCGTCACAGAAAAACATCACATTTTTCTAATTCAAATAAAAATAAAAACCGCGAACGACAATTTCAGCGTTGCCATTTAATGGAAAAAAAAGTTTTTTTGATTATAATTTTTCATTATCATGTATTGTCAATTAATAAGCAAACATATTTTTTTAGTTATCAATATTCGGGGTTAGGTGATAATCATTTAAAAAAATAACCAAAATTGGAAACAACTGATAAATGTTTCGTCTTTAAAAATAATTTTTTATAGTGTAAATTATTATTAAATTTTTTACAAAACTTTTGACCATATCATTCAAGAAATAAAGCCATACACAGGTTTTATAATAATTAATTAGAATTGTTATTAAATCGATCAATCAGTATATAATTAATCTGTCAAAAAAAATTTTATTAAAAAAATTAATTACCAATTTGAATGTTGGCTAACCTTTCTTCTTTATTTTTTTGTTTTGCTTGTCATTTCTAATTTGACATTTCACCTATATTATTGTCATGACGTTTGATGTTGTTGTTGATTTTTTACATCAATTAAATGCAATTTTCCAACACAATTATAAATGCACATCATTTCTGATTTAAAAGAAAAATCAACACACTTTTGCATGTGTATGAATTGCTATCGCATCTAAAAATCACAAATTTTATTACAAGAGAAATTTTTTTATTTAACTTTAATCAAAAATTTATTTCACATTACCAAAGCATAACCATTAATTTGTATCGCGCGCATACAAAGTATTTGAGGTTTTTATTTTTATTATTATTTATTCAAAGAAATTAATTATTTTTGAATTAAAAATATTATCAATGTGTGTCGTGGCAGCAATATAAATAAAATTTATTGCATTTGAGCAGGCAGGCTAATGCATTTTTATTATTCTTGCTGCTTATTTAAGGCAACTTTCAGCTAAATTACAACTTTGCATACTTAATAATGCTTATTTTATGTGGAATTTTTTTTTATTACATAAATTAATAAATATTAATAAAAAAAAATTCTTTTTTGCTTTGTATAATATACAACACACAGCAATAATAATAAAATTAATATTGAAACGGCAACGTAGCATGTACATGTTATTTTTATACACAACCAACTACGCCATTTCTATTTGTATTACGTACAGCGATGCGCTACTTTGTTGTTTTCATTTCTGGCTTAAAGTATTTTTTTTCACAGTGGTTTTTCAACTGTTACAATGATATAACAATATAATATGAATTATAATTATATTTTATTTAACAAAAAAAAAAACAGGTAAAAATATATTATTCATAAAATATTATAATTATTAATTCTTAAAACAAAACAACTACTAAAAAAAATCATTATTCATGAATAAAGTAAAAAAAAAGTTTTACATTCATTGAAATTCCTATCATGATTATTTTTCATACAAAAAAAAAATAAAAGAAAAAGAAATTTTTTTTCTGTTTGCGATGCCACCACTCAGGCCATGTTGGCTTGGTTTTTTTCCTTTCAATTTGTTTGCTTACGTTTGTATGTGTATGTATTTTTTCTACATAAAATTAAATGAAAAATTCTTTTTTAGCCGCGCTTCGTGTTGTGTTATTATTTTGTGCTTTTAATGCTTGTTATTCTATATCCAAACATACTTTTCTATATATATATATACGACTTATAAACGAAATACTTTGCCATGTCATATCGTGTACGAACAAACATTAGTAGCAACACAAAACTCTATTAAAAAAAATAAAATTTCACATTTTCTTCTTAGTTTTCGTTTCCCTTTTAAGTATATAGAGTTTATATTCTTGTTGCTATGTATTACCAGCTGTATATGTATTTTACGACGACTATACAACACAATCGCACAGCATTCCTGACTGTATAGTTACAGTAATTTTCTATACGTATATTGTTCGTATGTAATAAGTGCAGACACACTTTGAAAAACTTTTTTTTGTAATAATTTTTTTTTATCAATATTTTATATTACCAACACATTTACATTTTATAATGCCAAAAGTTAAAACGGATGCAAATATATAATGAAAATTAATACTTTCAACTCGCTATATATATATATATTTAATGGTTGACTATCATGAAATTATATTGTTTCTTCTTTGTTTTGTATTTTTTTTATCCCCTTTATACATTTTTATAGCTACTTTTATATTATTGCGTATGTTGTTTTGTGTTATCAAAAACCATTTTTATAAATAGACTAATACGATAATATTACTCTGCTTTATACAACTCTGTCAATACATTTAAAAAATATCTATAATTATATATACATAAATATTCAAGTCATACAGTCATAAAACGTAAAAAAAGTCAGCCATATTTGATACACGTAGCCAAATAGCCAGGCATCATCGTGTATTAATTTAACAAAAAAAAAACAGAATTTTTTGTCTGGGTGTGTTCGTTTCCGACATGACTCCATTTTGATTACATAGTGTGGTTCGTGTTTTCGTCTTTTTTTTCTTCACTTAATTGCATACAATATGGAGTTACATTCACATTTTTTTAATATAGATAAAGTGTTTTCGTTGATTGATAATTAAAAAAACTAAAAAAAAAATATACATGGGTGCGCGTAATCGTCAAATAGATGCAATGTAAATAAACTACATAGCCAAGTAATGTGTGTACTAATTGTAACATAATACTATCTCACATTTCTCCTTCACACGTATTTTCATATCAATAATATGCGAAATTAACTTGTTATATAAATAATAAAAAAAAATCAGTCATCATTAATATAAGAATATGTATATAAAGAGAGAAGGAATACATAAGAACGACACATAATTGGATTCTTTGTCGAATTGCTCCATAGGCGACGTAAATATAACGCACACCACTGGCGTTTTTTTTTTTTAAATAAAAATTAAACATGACACACTCACACACTGAAAAATCCATGGATGTGTAATATAAAGGATGGATGGAATTTTTTTTCATTCTTATAATAATCAAAGATTTAAAAAAAGGCGCGCAAAATTCAAATTACACTGATTTTTTTAATTAACTTTTAATTAATAAAAATTTATAATTATGAAAAATATTCCTTACCGTTTCACTCACTGTATAGTTGAGACTTTGTGGAATTTCAACGACAGATTCCGTGCGGGTATTATCAGCAAAGCCCCATGTATATCCAAAACTGGTTGGTGGATTACTTTGGGCGGCACACATTTTATGTAAAAAAAATAATTATCCTTTTTTTCTTCTTTAATTTAAGTTTTTTCTTGTTTTTTTTTCTTTTTTAAACAAACAAACCGAAAAAAAAAATATTTTTTTTGTATCAAACACTTTTCTTCAATTTAAAAAAAAAATATAATATTTTTACAAAACTTTTTACATCATAAACGGCGATTAATTAATAAAAATATATATTCGCAACGCACAAAACATTTATTATAGAAAAAAGATAAACAACTTTGTCTAGAAAAAAAAGAAAGAAAATTAATAAAATAAATAAGAGAAAATATTTTTTTTTTTTTGGTTTAATTAAAATTAAATTAAAATAAAATAAAAAAACGCAAAATTAAGCACAGAAAAAGAAAAACACTTTTTAATCCTCATAATTAATAATTTGTTTTTTTTTTATTCAAAGGCGAAAAACGATGACGCTTTTGAAATACACAAAAATGTCATTTTTGCTGTGGTTTTCAAAAAAAAAAAAAAGAATTAATTAACGAATAAAACAATACACAATACTATTTATCCCGATTTAGTTTTTTTTTTTCGCTAATTAATCGCTTAAAAATTAATAATAAAAACAATTAGATGGATTTTTATTATTTTTTTTAGACAGAAAAACACTTGAATGTGTGCGGAGCACAACTCAAACCCAACTCTCAAAAAAACGCATACGACGATTATTTACGTTTTTTTATTTTATTTTATTATATTTTCGTTTTTTTATTTATTTCATATGTATAAAAAAAAAAAAAAAATTCACTTCACTCGAATAAAAATGAAAATTAAAAAACTTTTTTCCACTGCCCGTTCAACACATTTGTTTAGTAAAATTACCTTAGGATTTTCTACTTTTAATTAATATTTAAATTTTATTTCTCTTTTTAATTAAAAATAAATAAATAAGTTTAAAAAAAAAAATTTAAACGAAAGAATAAAAAAAAAATTATTTAAAAAATTAACAAAAAAAAAAAAATAATAAAATTAAAACCTTTTTCTCGGTTTATTAATTTGACGACGACGCCATTTTAAATATTAGTGTGGTGTGTTTTGTTTTAATAGAAAAAAAAACTTTTTTTTTTTTTTTCTTTAATATTAAACACGAAAAAAAATTATACAAGAAAAAAAAAATTTTTATTAACAAAAAAAAAAAAAAAAAATGAAATGAAATAAAACTTTTTTTTTTGTTGTTGTACGAATTGTTTAAATTTGTATGCGAGAGCACAGCGGCGCAGCACAAAATTAATAATAATAAAAAAAAAAATTATGTTGGTTTGTGTTCGCTGTTGTTGGTGATGTGACTGTGCGTGACGGTACGATGTTGATGGTGTGCTGTAATTTCTATTTGATAGAGACGTTTGTGCATTCGTTTATCGCCTAGTGTAGACTTTTTTTTTGTATGGTGTTTGACTCTTGGTTATTTCTCCTTATTCGTTTTTCTTTGCTTCACTACTGTACTCTCTTTATTTACTGTTTGCTTTAATTCTCTCTTTTTTTGCTCTCTTTAAATAGAGTTTTCATGTTGCTTTTCAAATGTTTAACAGTGTGTTTAGCTTCTTTTCTGCTGTTCTACAATGCATGCACATCAATGAACTACAAAAGTAATAGGGAGAAATTTTTATTTAGTTTTTTGATCGATACTTAGCGCAATTTTTAATATTTTATTTAATAATTTTTTTTTTAATTAATTATTATATTCATTCATAATACTTTATTTTAGTTAATTAAATTTAGTTTTATTTAAATAAAAAATGAAGCAAAACTAAGTTTCTAATATCGATAAAATAAAGTTTAGAATTTTAATTAACAGATGTCAGTCTATAAAAGTGCTTGTGATTAGTTTTTAACTTTGCTTAAAAAATGAAACTGTTTTGCATAGCTTTTGGCGTATTTTATGAAACAAAATTTTTATTGTTGCATTTTTCATTGACTTCCTATCGTTAACGTGAGATCACCAAGAGAAGAAAAAAATGTAAAATGTATTTTCATTTTTAACTTCTTAAAATAAATTTACACAAAAACGCCTTCAATAGCCATGTCCTGATAATCATAATTTATTTGCCAAATATAATTTTATGTCTTTTGTTTTAACAGCAAACAACCTACGACAATAACACGACTACACGATTTATGGCGCTTCTGCTTATTATCACGATTTCTTTTCTCGAACAAAATAATTATTTTCACTGAGGAAACTGCATGACAAAAACATTCTAGAATATTTATGATTTTTCATCAGATTTGTATGCCAATTTCGTTGAAAAAGAATAAAAATAGCTGCGGAAACAAATCATATCCGTTGCAATGGAATTTTCATAAGAATAATTTGGATTTTCTACCGAAATGACTCACTCTGATGTAACCAACGAAAGTCACTTTTACTGACTTAAATTTTTTAATTTTTTTTAGTCTTGTCACCATTAAACTCGTTCTTTGTTTTTAGTTGATTACAGAGTAGATCGCGATCACGATTATTATTTGCATAATTGCTGCAGGCAATAAAATATCACTTCTGGGTTAAATGTAGGCAGAGAAGACTTTATTAAACTGTGTTAAATGCAAAAAAGAAACAAAAACACCGGAGAGCAAGTGATTTTATACGGAACTAATGTATTTACTTTCGATTTTATCGTGTTTTCTATGTTGCTGTTGTTATTCTTCAATGCTGCGATTTTACTGTTTCAGCATAAATAAAACGTGTACTGATCACTAAGCAGCGCATAATTTCGATTGTGAATTCAGTGGCTAATTCAAGCAAAACGCACAAACAGATAGACAGACAAACGGATTTAATAAAATATAAAATTATAAAATTTTGTTTAAATTCGATGCCATGAACCTCGTTTAATATTATAATAATAAAAAAATTGCAAAAGGTAGAAGAGAAAATAAAAAACGGCATTAAAAAAATTATTTTCTGATTGGCTAGCAGAGATCGCGTGATTTTTTTTTTTTGTTGTCTTGTCGTTATTGTTGCTGCTTCTGCTGTACGAGTTGATTATGTTGGTTGTGTGTTGTCGACAAAGCGGTTTACCGTGAGAGAATGCCATTAACATCGTTACATTTTCATTAAGTTCTGCATCTGAAATTAGCACCCAAAAGCGTAGCGAAATTCAATAAATTATTAAACAAAATTTCTTTTTCATTTTCAGACTCATCAAATTTGTTTTTTTTTTTTATCTTCATAAATAACTAAACGATCGCTGGTGGACTTCATTAGGTTTTTGTATTGTCTTGTTCCGATGTGTGCCAAAAATAATTTTCTTATAAAAACGAAAATCACTCAGGTAAGTGTCTCCTGGATAGCAGAAGAATTTACCGAAATTTATACTTTGCAGTTTAAGATCCATCCCAGTATAACCAAAAACCAAAAAAAAAGACTAATCCAGTAAAAGTCATCAGCATGAACACGTTACAAAGCAAAAAAAGAAAAAGATCCAGCGTTAAGAAGAATTCAGTGGAAAAAAAGAAAATAAAAATATGAGACAGGTTTGTGACTCTTGGCGCATATAAAAATTAATTAAAAAGCTCACCTGGAGAGCATATAATTCATCTTATTTCAGACAATTTTATTAACATTAACATAATTTTATGTTCGCTACAGTGAAATACAAATGCATTAGCCGATGAACAAAAGAAATGCATAGGAGTAAGTCTACGAGTAACAGGTTTTATTCATTTGCGATTGTTTACGCAGAACTTTCAAGTCACAATTACAAATATTTTCCGTTACAATTTTATGATAATTGACTTTTTTTGTTTTGTTTTTATGCAAAACAATAGTGTAATAATGCGTTACCAATTGCACCTGAGGAATTTCGCTCAACATATAAAAATTAAATTGAAATAATTTTTACGACTTTGCTTTGCATACGAATATCAATCGCAACAATGTTAAATGATGGACAAAATGCACTAGTAAAATGCGTAGTAAAAAATTGTGCACAATTGCAGTTCGTTAATTTATAAGAAGTAAAAGTAATGTAGTAAAAAAAACATTATTATTGCATTGCAATTGTTAAATTTGTAATAAAAAGTATTTATTTTTGCATTAACATTCGGCAACATTGTATCAGCTTGATGGACCGTTTTTGAATAAAGGTAACCTTAACGTAAGAAAGGATTATTCACCTTCTTTCTATAGGAATTTCCTGTACAAATTTTTAAATTCAGATCATTATTTTACTTTAAGTTTTACCGCGGCCACAATCAGTCCTAATTTATTACCTATTTTACCGTCAAATAATGTCAATTAGGCTAACCAAAATTGATCGATTAAATATAAAAAATTGAGACCTTCAGACATGAATACTAATCAGTAAATCGTTTTCACTCTTTTATTCATTCAACATTTGATCATATTTCAATTTTATTTTTTGCAAATTTATCATCATTGGTTTGGCATTTTTTTTTTGTTTGTTAAACTGGGGTTTTTGAACTTTGCAACTGATTTTGTAATTTTAAACTTTTATTTATTTTTCTTTCGTAATTAATTGAAAACGATTTATGAGTAAAGCAAGTGGATTTATGTTTATCAACATCCAGTATGTAACTTGATCGAATAATGAACCAGGCTCCGGAAGAGTCATTTTTCATTAAGAAATCGTGTTTGCATGTCGCAGCTTTAGCTTGTTTTCGTTATCAATATTATTTTCTCAAATTATTCTTAATCTAAGCAAAATTGTTACGATAAATAGGAAAAAAACTGATCCAAAAGCATTAAATTGCAACAAAGCATTCAAGTTTATTAATATTATTATACGAATTTCTCTAAAACAAGGCTTTTGGCATCTCAACTCAACGAAAAATTAATTTCTTTAACGCGAAAAAAAACCCAAATTAAAAAAAATCATCGTAAATCAACAATTAAACATTTTCCGCTAGAAATTTTCATTAATTTCCATTTCTAAACGAATTTAATAAGATTGTAAAACACGAGAAAACTTAAAAACTTTTGTCTTAACTTATGAATCCTTGCAATCTTAGTTATATCAAAAAAAAATAATAAAAATAAAACTGAGTGATAAATGAATGCAAGAAGAAGAAAAAACTCGCTCAGCGCACAAATTAATGGCGTGTGCAATTTTATGATAATAATAATAACAATGAAAGATACTGTTTATGCTTGTGGGTGTACCTAGAAAATTTTACTAAATGCAAACGAGCGAGCGAATGAACGACATAAATGCAATTATGTTTATTCTCCCTATGAGAAAATTTTTACAGCGATAAACTGTACCAGTAGTGATGCTTCCTTATTCGAATATTATATTTATTTTTTAACAAAAATGCATCGTCTTAGATCAATTTTATGACACGAAATATACGCCAACAAAGATAAAAAAAGTGTTTGTGTCATTTGTTACCATTTCCACTTAATGTCTACGTTTTTACTTTATTTAAAACAGAATAAAAATATGTCACTCAAATTTCTTATGTTAAATATTTGTCAAGTTTTATGTAAATAATTTATGCTTTTTAGAGATTTTACCTTTGCAGTGTTTTATTGGTGTATAGTGTGTTGGCTGTGGCTGTCTGACTGACTAGTTGGTTGGTTGGTTGATTTCTTGTATTTGATATCTTTAAAGGAGAAAATTAAACAAAAACACACAAAGCTATTTCATAATTATTTTGTATAAAATAAGACATTTGTTAGTTACTGTAGGAGTTACTGCTAACGGAAATTTCGTTGTTTTTATCGCGATTTTATAAAATTTATAAAAAATTCAATCAATAAAATCTTTTTTTAATTTTTACGAAAGGTTTCCAAGTAATCTGACAAACTTACAGTAAAATCAATATTTTCATAACTTAAAATTCCATTTAAACAATTATTTATTTATTTCGTTCCTAATAACTTGTATAACCCTAATTGCTCTTATATAAACAAAGACCTATTGACTCCTTGGATTTGTTAATAACAACAAAATCAAATAATAAATTTTTTACTTCAAAATCAACAAACATGAATAAAGAATTTTTATTTTTATTTATAAAGGATACAAAAGGACCCTAGTTTTACTACACTATTTTGTTTAAATTTTTTAGGCTCTTTTAGTCGCCGCTCTAGTTTTTCTATTTGTTTATTTGTTTTGTTTACTTGTTGCCTTCTTAAGTCAAACAGAAGGAATTTCTTCATGGCAAACAACGAGAAAGTAAAGCAAAAAAATATAAATACTCTGTGGTCTTTGTTTATTAATGTTACGATTTGGGGTTCGCAATCGTTTTTGCACCATTTAACGTGAAGAAAAATTGTCTGTATCCGTTGGTGTAACATTTAACAGTATGTCTTGTCATTATTTCCTCCTTAATCACGAAATTACTCTACGAAATACTGCGTGCGACTTAAGTCTAAATTTATTACCACATAAGTAAGTTGCAAGCAGTATTTTGTAGAGTATTTTCGTGATTTAATAACACTTTGTGTTGTGTATCCCTGGCTTAAGCAAAGATTGAAAAATACGAATATTTCCAACAATAAACTGAACGTGAGCATTTCTTAGTTTAATTTCGATAATAAAAAAGAAAACTATTTTGTAACAATTGCTTGCTATGCTTAAGTAAATACTGTAATTAGCACTTTTGCTCGTATTTTATTTTTTTATTGATTTTTATTTATTATTCGTAATAATTTCTCATAAGCAGTAGAAATGTTGTAGGTGGTTCTACTTAAATTACAAAAAAAACAAGCATAAAAGTTATGTTGTATTGTGAAAGCACTGACTGACTTAAATAAAGCAAAACAAAAACAAAAGTCACTTTGTTAATGCAAATTTTCTTTGTTTCTAATTTTTTTTTAAATAAAAGGCAATCATACGTGATATGACATTGTTTTATGTTATTTTTTAACATTTTAACAGTTAAAAGAAGATAAATTTTACTAAAGTTTAATTTTCCTTCGGAAAAACAAACAAAACAACCAGTAAGGGTTGGCATAGGGTAAACGATTTTATACAAAAGCATTACTTGTAAGTAAGTGAACTCTTCATTATGCTCTAATAACAATAATATATAGTTTAAATTATTTATCACCCTTTAAGTACTAGTAAAAAGCAGGTGAAAAGTTGATGGGAAATTTAAATTTAAATGAAAAGAAAATGAATAAAATTTATTTTTTAAAAGTAAAATTTTTATTTGTGTTGTCAAATGATGACTATGATGTTGTCGGTGATAGGAAATACTAATTATGATGATTATTTAAAGTAATTCAGATGGTTGGCAATGCCAAGGGTGAAAATTATTTTGTACTTAAAAAACAATACAAGTCATGTGCAGTTAAATAGGTGGGTAAAAAGTGTACATAGCAGTATACAGTAGGAATAGCACCAGCAGCTAGTAGAATAGAAGATAAACGAAGCAAAAGCATAGGCAATTCAACTGCATTTGCATTCATAAATTTTTTTTTTACAAAGTTTTCGTTTGTTAATTCATATAATAAGGGATGAAAAAAAAATAAATTCATCTCTTAACATTTATTCATTAATCATATAAATAATATAAATTAAAATTCTATTGACCTAAAATCTCATATCGATAAATGAATAAAATTTTGTGCAAATAATTTCCCTTGTTAATGTGTCTCGGATTTTTCTCTTTTTTAATAAACATTTACTAGGCTTTAATTACTATGCTTTAATTATTATTACCTTTTAAATACTTTAAATTAATTTTCTTATCATTTTTGTGTTAAAAAAATAATTAAATAATATTATTATGCTTGTACCAGCATTGACTAAGCAGTATAAATTAACTAAATATAAATATTTGTTCGGTTATTATATCAAAAAAAAAATGATTAAATGTATCAAAATTTCAATGTCAAAAAATAGATAATAATTTTGATTAAATTCCTTTTGTCAAACAAAAAAAACACCTTTTATCACTGCAGATAATACTCATGACGTCTATTTACACGTTTGTATTATCTGCTATAAAAAATATTAATTAATTTCCATAATTAGGTCATAATTTAATAAGAAAATACGTTCTAGGAAATTCCATAAAATTTTAACACATTTTTTCTTATTAATTATTGTTGCAAAATTTTATCATTTGTTTGGTATAAATCGTTTTAATCAGTAAATGATATTTTTAATTTTAAAATTACTTTATAAAAACGATCAGGAAATTACTGAATCAGTACAGTATCACCTCATTTTATCTTTAGAAAAGTTACTCATATCTGGTGTGATTTTTGGGCTTAAAAATGGTGAAATAAATTCATCGCACTTTAAATTATATTGAAAAAATCTTTTAATTTTTTTCTGTAAAAGAAAAACACCTTATTTCCAGGTAAAATAATTTTAAATACAATAAATAATTAAAGAAAATTTCTTTCTTTGCTGGCATATAACAAAGATACAATTTTCACATGTGCCTTTGCTTGAAAATCTTTAAACAAACTTTTATTGCAAAAATTATTTTGAATTTTTCGTAAGACTAAATTTAATTGTGCAGAAAGCTGGTAATATTATATTTTGAAAAAGAAAATTCCAACATTTTTTTACTTTAAAGTAGATAAATAAAAAAATTCTGCAAAATCAATTAATCTCGGCTTTACACAGTTGTCATGTTCGAAATGCAGCAAATACAAACAGTAACCGTTGATTATCTATTTTGAAAAATTAACTTAGATTTAGTATAAAAACTTTATTTCTAATCATCAACATATTATATACAGTAGATATACTATCAACTGGTTCTCACTTTGACATACATTTATTGAATCTTAATGAATAAAAGTTAAAAATTTTATCACGAAATTACATCACACCATCATCCTTCCTTAACCATGAAATTTAAGACATTTATTTATTTATTTTTTGAATATAAATAATTAAATATTTATAAATCAATTTGCGTTTTTTTTATTTATTTTAATTATCGAATGATTTTTAAATTTTTTTTTTTATTCGTTATTTAACGAATCAACAGCAGCACGATTTAACCGGTTTAGCATATTACTTTACATATTTATTTATTTATTTATTCTTCTTTCATGTTTTATTAATAAATTTCATTATCGTAATACCAAAAAATTAAAATGAAACAGTGACATATTAGCAATACAAAATAAAATAGACAAAACGCGCAAAGACAGCGAATTTTTTTTTTAGTGTTTGTGTGTCTACAAATTAATTAATTAAATAAACACGAAATACAATAAAAAATTATAACATAAATATTTATGTTATAAAAAGAAAAGAAAATGTTTTTATATCAATTAAATGTAATTAAAAATTGATATCAAAGAAAACAATAAATCGCGAACAGGTGACTTTTTTGTATTTAATTTGTTTTCGGCTTTTTTCTTGGCTACAATAACGATCGGTGTGGTCTTTTTCATTTGGCACAATGTTATACTAAATTTTTACTTTGTAAATACAATGTGTAGATACATCTATTTATTTTCTTTCGATTGATAAGGTTAAAACTGACATGTTGCTGGTTAACATTTAGAGAAATTGTTTGGTTTTTATCGATGAAAATTTTAGGTGGAATGTTGCTGTACAGTTTATAGAACTTTTTGTAGTAACTTAAATACATTTTACGATTATAAAGCCAGTAATTAAATTGTTTTATTATTGTTTAAGTTTTTTTCTGTGTGTTACTACTCCAGATATGAGTTTTAGAGCCTCAGGAATTTCCTACAATGCTTGAGTGATCTATAAAAACAGCAATTATAGCACAAAAAACATGAATTTAACAATCATAAATACCTTTTTGGAATGCATTCAGCAATACAGTTACCACTATAACTATTAAAATCTTGAATAACATCCAACGATTTTAATATTTCTAATCATTAACGCTAGAAACACTTTAAAACTTTATTAAAAACTCCTACACAACACAGTGAAGTCTTTTCTTTTTGGATAAAATAAACAAGTTTCTCTATTTTGCAGTATAAAAACTGTAAAATTCCTCTAAACACAATAATTGCAATCCTGTTTCTTTGGCATTTTAGCTTTAAGCTGAGATGAATCATAAAACTATAAAACACTCCTCAAGATGAACTGAAAACATTTCATCAACGAAAAATATTAAATCGAAAAAATAAAAAAGAAACAACATAAAAATGACAAAATTTTGCAACATTTTTGAAATGGGTTGGCAAAAATTGTTTTATTTTTATATTAATTTTCTGTTTCTTTAATCACTTTTATTAATTTTGTTTACAAAATAAAAACATAGTTTGATCCGTGGCGTCATTATATATTTTGCATAGCGGCAATAATAATTATAATAATAATAATAGTTTAACCTTGTCACTTTAAATTACGTCGTACGGATGATCAGTTATAAACAGTCATTCATACTAAATATAAACAATTATAGTAAATATTATTATTATTATTATTGCTTATTAGTAGTTAATCAGAAAAATTAATGATTACACGATATTGCGTCACCTTTGTATACTATGTAGTTTAACTGAACAAAAAACGTGATTTTCTTACTATTCATTCAAGTATTTATGAAATATTTTTTATTATTATAAATGACTAAATGTCAAAAAATATTATGTGTAATATCTAATTGAGGTTGGTACACGTGTTGTTTTTCGTATGACTAGACAAATGACTTTACCGGGATCATACGATCTCCTACCTATCTACTTTCTGAATTGCAAAATACAAAGCAAAAATCTCAAAATTTCTTATGCTAAATTTACTAACTAATTGTTCTCGAATTCCCAGTAAGTATTAATAAATTTCAAACGATTTTCTGAGTAAAATGATTGCAAATTTTCAGCACTTCTGAATAAATTTCCATCACAATATAAGATATATATGAGAAATGGTAACCTTGCGGCTATTACAAAATTGAAATTTAATCAATTACAGATGCTTTTTTTTATACGACACGCATTACAATGCGAATAACAATCAATATTACCACGAATAAGAAATGGAAGATGAAGAACCGAAGTAAACGTAAATGGTTATAAAACTTTTTTTTTTGTTGCTCGTAATTACGACACGCGTTTAAAATTAAATCTCTTCTGGTTGCGGCAATTAATAAAATAATACGTTGATCCTCACATGCTTATGGTAGCTAATTTATAATTAATACACAAGAATATCACATTAAACGATTTTTAGTCGTTTAATGGTCACGCACACAGTGTATAACGCGGTTTTTTAAACCTTGTGTAGTGCTAACGTGGTTCACCAAAATATTGCTACTAACATTACCATAATAATAGTTACCTGTATTGAATTATTATTATTTTTTTTTTAATCAAAAAAACCTACTTTTCTTGGTATCAGTAAGCACGTTTTGCGATTTTATACTTTGAAAGTGTTAATAAAGTCAAATATCAGGTGATATTGTTTCTGGTTTTTTTCCAGTTTTTGTGCTTTTATCTTTTATTTTATTTTAGCGTAATTAAATTTTGATTATTCAGGAAGCTAAGGTATTTTTGTGTTTATGACGAAATAATAATAATAATAAGAAAATGATAACAGAGCATAAGCTCTTGTGGGTGGTTTTGCATTAGTTCAAAGACTGCGATTGCGCTAAATTTCTTTGAATTTTTATTTCTGCTCGTGCTTTTTGTGATTTTTTCATATTTTTTTCTCTCAATCAAAGTGGCAACATAGCAAATCAAACCACCTACTACCAGACACCGATAACAGTCTGCCAGCCAATCAGAATACGCCTCATTTTCCAGCTTTTTATTGCATATATTTCACGCGCTTTTGGCAAATTGCGATTTTTCTTCTTCTGCTGCATTTGCCCTCTGGTCATTGTCTGCAAATATCTACTTAACTTTTTGCTCTCATCATCGCTTGTTATCGCTTTTCTTTAGTTTTTTTTTAAACACATTTTATTGGTACGAAATGCAATTATGCTTTGTTTACCTTTGTGAATTGCGTTATACATTCATTAACTGGATTTTTCTTACTCACTGTTACTGCTGCTTCCTTGTATTTCGATTATTTTTTCACATCTTTTACCTATTAAGTAATTAAATAAAAAAAAAATATCCGCGATAAGCATGATGTTAATTATTTATAAATATTATGATCTTATGCTAAATTATTATGCTATTAAATTCAGTTCATTATATACATATTTTATCTTTATTATCATTATTAACATGGAAAATATTCAAGAAATAAAATCACATCGTTAAAAATTGACTCTACTAATATACGGTTAGTAATAAATTATTTTCCATTAATAAATAAAATGTTAATAAATTTAGCAATCATTTGCGATTACAGAAGAGTAATATAATTAATTTTTTGTTCCATAGAATTACAGCAGATATATTATTATTATTTAGCAAGAGATTCTGATTAAAAATTAATTTAAATTTTTATTAAACGTTATTATTCAAACTCTTTTGAGACTTTTTAAAAATTCAAAATTATCGCGCTATTTAAATGGTGTCGTGCAGCATATGTGACTTAAAAAATACAATGATAAGTTACTTTTTTCGTTTTTATCAATATTCGTCAGTTAAGTCATAACCACGTCAGTTTTTTTTTTAACAACATGTGTTTTTGCCAACGCGGTAATACTATGCAAAAAAGTTCAAATAAATTTAAAAAAATCTTAATTAAAACCACTTAAGTTGTGTTAGTTTAACGCCATTTAATTATATTAAGCTAATCAAAAGGTAATAAAATAAGCGCCACATACTTAAGTGAGAGTATAATTTATTTTTTCAAAAGGTAAATAAGTAAGTAATTACTTGACATGACGTATAAAGTATTCAATATTTTTTACCACAACTAATTTTACCGAAATTTATGTATAAATTTTTCATTTTCAGATACAGATAAAAATGGTACAGATAGGTTTATGTTAGCATTAACCGTCTCTATAACGTGTATAATACATACGTGTATGTTGTACTGTCGAACGAAAATGTTTAAAATAAGTATTTCATTCAACATTGAACTGTTAACACGGTCGGACGTACATATTTCTATGCAACTTGTGTTTTGTGTTTTTTGAAAAAATATTTCTTAAATACACTAAGTAGGCTCACCTTATCGTTGTTGCCATAGTTTTTTTTTTTTTAATTTATCTATTTAAACAAGTGAAATTACTTTTTTTTGTTTTATGTGTGAGTTTTTGTTTTAATTTTGCTGAGAAAATTGTATGTATGTGCGGCTTAATTAAATAATCAGTAATAATGTTATTAAAACGGTGATAAGAAAATTATTTATAGCAAATGTGAGTGCGTATAATTATTTATTTTAATTATACTAAACACGTGAATATCCTCCAGTTTAAACGATATAGTTATAATTTAAGGTAAGAAATCATTAAACGTTTATTTAATCAATCATTTAACGTTTAATCCGAATTTTTTATTCACTGAAAATCATTTGTAATCACTTATTTATATTGAAATTAATAAAAGCTTAAGTCACTTAAGCAGGTAGTTGAGTTAAAAATTCATTCATAAAAATTGTATTAATTTTTTTTACGATAATATCGCTTGTAATGTTGACTTAGTTAAGTATGATTTATACTTTTGTTAAGTTTTTTAAATGGATTAAAATCGGCTTGTTTTTTTGTTAATAAGTTTATTAATCGTGTAATAATTTAAATGATTTTCATTATTATTACTAATTAATTTATTAAATTATTTTCTAGTTTTGATTTTGAATTTTTTCTTTTATTTTAGATTTTTTTTTTGTAATTTTTACCTGTGCGTTTTACCTGTGCTTCGTTTATAACAGAAAAATTAAAGCAAAAATGAATACAAAAGTTAGTAATAGTGTTCTAATGATCATTTTTGTAACATTAGTGAATAAAAGTTTTTGCATAAATAATAATAATAATAATAATGTAGGAAGTGACTTAACAATTATAAGTGACTTACCGAAATTAAGACATTTTAATAAATTTACTAAAAATACAAGCAATAATAATCAAAATAGTGATAAACAAAGGGATATACATGAGAATTATTTGATTGTTGATTATTTATCTGATGGTGAAATGGAACGTCGTTTTAACTATAATGGTATCATTGGCAAGGAGACAAGTATTGGTAATACAAGGTGAGCTATTTTATATATTTATTAAGTTTAATTTTGAATATTTAAGAAGAAAAAAAAAACAAGTGACAAACAGCACTTAAATAAAACACTTCAGAAATTCAGTGATGCATCAATTGTTTTTTAAGTCGTTGTTTTGCATCATTTTTTCTCGTTTACCCACTTCAAATCTCTGATACAGACAATAATAAACACAGTGGCATGATTTGTTTTTCGTGTTTTTTTCCTACACTTAAGCTGACAATATTTAAGTAATATTAATTTTTTTTATCATTTTTCTCGTAATTTTTCGTTTACGATTTATATTTTTAATCTAAAATCGGTTATTTGATTTTTTTTGTGGTTATTCTCATTCAACTCTAGTTTAATTAGAGACGAAAAATCTAAAAATAATTGTTATTTATTTTTTTATTTATCTAATAAATTATGCTAATTTAGTTGTTGCGGTTAGATTAGGTGACATTATTAATACTAATTTTTGTTTTTATTGATTTTAAATTGAAAAATTAACCACAAAATCGTTGAATTTTTCTTCTTCATCTTCTTTTAAGCGACTAAATTTATTCGTTTTGATTTATTTAAATATTTAAGTCGATTACCTTTAACATTATCAAATGAATTGACAATTTAATTGTGAATTTAATGCTGCTGCTATTACTACTGATTTTTTGGCTTTTCTTTTTTCTTCACTTTCTTTGTGCTACAGTAGTGTACTATGTGGTGTAATCGGATGGAATTTTCTATAAAAAACAGAAAACAGTTTTGTGATTTTAGTAAATTTTGCAAGAAAAATGATTATTTTTTGGAGATTAAATCGGATATTTTTATGCTTTTTATTGTTTAGTAAATTGTTTTGATAAATCAATACTAAAAGAGTGATATTTTGTTAAATAAAATATTTACTAGGTAAATATAGAAGAATCAGAACAGTTCCACCGTTTGAAAAAGGTTTACAATTACTGGGTTTTAACAAGAAGAAAAATCTGCAGACATTTCTTAAAAGAAAATTAAATACAAAATAAATAATTCGATTGCTGGTTGATCTGGTTTTAACAGAATAAAAATTATTTCATTTTTTTATTTCACTTTGATACAGCATAGAAAAAAAAAATAGAAGAAGGAATTTCTCTATTTTTTATTTATTTATTTAAAATACTTTTTTACTTTTTATTTATGATTATTTTTTCGTTTTACATGTGGTTTGATTACTTTAAATTTATTTAAAATTATTTTAAACGATCGTATGTTTGTTGGTTATGCAATTCATTTGTATTTTACGGATTTTTTTCTTTATAAATTTTAACATTTCTTTTACGTAATAATGTTAAAAGAGAGATCATATTATGTATATTAATATGTGAGAATTAAATTAGCGAATATGCAGTTTTTATTTATTTATTTCTTTTATTACATGTTTATGAATAAAATGATATATTTTCTCGCCGAATAAACACCGTAACTAAAAGTGTGGAATAGAAATGAAACAGTTTAAGTAAGGAAAACGTTTAGTAAAATTAGGTTAAATAATTATTATTATAATTATTGTTTAAAATAGAAAGATTAATTATAAATGTTTTTTATCTCTACTTAACGACTATACATCTGTTGATATGTTAATTGTTTTTTAATTATAGCAACAAAATAACATTCAATTGCATAATTTATCTACATACATTTATCTATTTTTATTCAACTAGCAACGAACACGCGATTGTCGCAATTTTTTTTTGTACGATAAAAATTTATAAATTTAAAAATAAAATACTTGGATCACCTGTTTTTTGTGTATTAATGTTGTTGTTATTAACAAATATATTTAATGCATTAAATTAATTTTATTTTTCAAATCGCAAATAACAGATTATTTCGTTTATATTTATTTATTTAATTTTTGCGATAAATAAATACATTTTTGTTTAAGATAAAAAATCAATGTGTTATACGGAAATTTAATATTTGTTTATAAAATTTTCACAGTAATTTAGAACTTATTCATTGTTTTGCGAAATTATTTGTTTAGAAGATTGAAGTATTTTGCATAAGAATAGACGATTACGCTTTTGTGTTGTTTTGATTTATTTTTTAAACAATTTATTTCGATTTAAAAATAAATTTCTAAAGAAATTACCTATATGTTTCTTGGATTTTCTAGACACTAATATATGTGTCATAATTACAAATAGATGTCTTCTGGTTAAGTGAATTTGGTTTATAATTTAAGGATGTGACTGAAGTGAAATACAATAAAAAAGAAAATAACAAAAGATATTTCGCAGCTAGTGAAAATAGTGAAAAACTACAAAAAATTAATGGTTTTCGGTAATAAATTAATTAAATTAAATTATTTTATTTTAAAAAATCCTTAAAAAAGACGTCAGAATAAAAAAAAAGAAAAAGAAAATCACAAAAAAAAATTCGATAAAAATTTAATTTTAGCAACATTAAATACTTTTGTATTTCTCTTCGCTGTTACCATTCTATTAAGAAACCAAAAAAAACTATAAAGTGTGAATTTTTTTTTTGTTTTAAATTTAAATAAAATTTGTACAAATAAAAAATGCGAATAAAATTTTTCAACTGTCGTCAGTCTTAAAAGATTTATTTCGAAAAAATAATGAAAGAAAGAAAGCAAAAAAAAGAAAAGAAAAGAAAACACTTTGCGATATATCTTTGCGTCTAGGATTTTTAGCATAACACTTAAGTCTCTTGTTTGTTTTGCCCTGACATTGACTGTTTATTTATTTTTGAATTTTTTTTTTTTTTCACTTTTAAATTTATTCTTAAGTGTTGATTGTATCACAGACAATTTATTTTTAAAATTTTTTATTAAGACTATTTTGGTGGTTATGCTCTGTTAAAAATTGAAAAATCCACAAACGATCTTGAACTTAAAGAAAATTTTGTTTGTAGTAATAATCTGCGATTACTATGCTTTAAAAGATTTTAACATATCTTTATTGAATCCTTGATGGTTTTTCTTGATTTTAACGGTCTGGTTTTTGTGTTTTGAATAAAAACGCAAAGGGAATTGAAAGGTTTTAATAAATCATTTGATCTCAGCATCAACGATTTTGTGTTAAATTAATAAGTAAAAGCCCTTACTCCTTACATACAGAGATGTTTATGTATCGGGAACACAACTAATTTAAATTATTTTAATAAAAAAATTTCATTACATTACGTTTGGTAGTCTTATCACCACTTAACCAGGTTGTTTTGTTTGATTTTTCTTTTCTTTTTTACTATTTCTCTATCACTTTTTTTTTGAGGCTTTTAATTTAAATTTAATGTTTTAATAAATAAAACGATCGATATGTTAATCTAATTGGATTGAGATGTCATTTTGGTTTTTATTTTGTATTTTAATGGATAAAGTTTTGTCTTCGATTTGTTTTACTTTTTCTCTTTTTATTTTTTCTTTATTTCTTTATAATTTTTAATTGAAATTTCTTGTGTGCGTTCCGTGCCTACAAATGTTTATTATTTTACGTTTTTTTCTTCAAAACATTCAGTGTTTTTTTGATGATTTATGTTAAAAATTTAAAGCTTGTATGTTTTCAAGTTTTAGAATTATTTAAAGTTTAATGTTATGCTTTAGGTGCATTTTAGGTGCTATGTATTTACACCTATCATGGCCGAACAGGTACTAATTTTGGTTTAGTAAATGTTTTGACAATAAGGTTACTTTTTTGCATTATAAAAACTATCTCATAAAAACCACAATAATCGGGACGCTGCTTTAATATTTATCATAAACAAATTTATTTTAAGAAAAATAACGAAAATTTTCTTTTTTTCTTTTCTAAATAAAATTAAAAGCATTAAAGATTGATAAATAAATAAACAAAATAATAATAAAAAAAGCGACTAAAGGAATAGAATAATATATTACCGAGAGAAATAAAAGAAAATAAAAAAATTATCTTCAGGAATTTATGATGTCACTTTTGACACCTGAATTTCATGTATTCAAATAGAAAACAGAAAAAATCTCTAAATTGAATATATTTTAATATTTAATCGGTGAAAATCTCTCACGAATTGTAATAATAGTTCGGTCCAGAAGCGTTTTATTATAATTTTTTTCTTTTTCTTTTCTTTTCAATAACAAAACGATTGACATCGAATACTTGTCGATTAAGTCATCCGCCTCCACGATTATTATTATCTTAGAGATACAAAAAAATTAAATAAATAAATATGTATCGTGTTATTTGGATAAATAAATAGATTATGAATCGGCGGCATTAAGATTATGAAAAACATTGTTTATTTTGTCAACAATTACAACATGTTAATGAAACGGACAAACATGGTCTATGATGGTTAAATTCTAAATAAATCAACTCTAGTAGATCCGTTACGAAATCAACAATTTTACACGTGTTAACAAATATATTTTTAATTAGAGATCAAATCGTTAATTCACCTGTATTAAACTATGTATAGATATTTTCTGTATTTTATTCTCTGCCACCTGTTGATTATTCAACGACAATCGTTAGTGTTTTATATTTTGTCGTTTTTTGTTTTAATTTTTTATCGAAACAAAACAAACTTAATAAACTAAAAAAAATACAGAAATTAAAAATGCGCGCGCTTACATGCAGTTAACAAGCATTTAATCTGTACGATTATCATTGATTGGAAATTTCTCTATTCACTATTTCACCTAACCATCGTATTAAACATAAATTATAAAATAAACTAAATCTGACGCTGACTTAATGCTTTGGTATTTTAATTATTAAATGAATAAACGATCGTATTGTCTTAATTTTTTATTTTTGATAATCAATAGCTGCTATGTCGCGACTTGGAAATTTAATCTAAAACAAGAAGATGTTGAAAAAAAAAACGATTTTAACTGATTTTACGTTCATAAATTATTGAATTAAATGAATTTATTTTTTTTTGTATATTTATTAAATCGGTGATTTTACGGTGTTTTTGGTTACCATTGATTTTTAATTATTTTTTAAGTGGTTTTTTTTTTGGTGGAGAGTTATGCACGTAGGTGTTTTACTATTCAGGTAACTATTGCTACCTTATAATAAAATTAAGTGAGAAATTTTTTTATGATTAAGGTAATTTCATATGATTTTTCTTGGTACATCTAAGAATCCTTGGTTATTTCGACTTTTAACTACCTTTGCAATCTGTAACTTCAAGAGCCGTTGTAAAACCAATAATAATTTAAATTGCTGAATAACTCTTATTATAAATCTGTAATCTTCTTTTATTGACTAACATAATTTTTATCTTTATAAAAAAATTACCCCCCTGAAGGCAATTTAAAAAAAAAAAAACTGTATGGCAAAAATAATAAAAAAGAATTTCAGTACCTACCTGAAGATGTACCTAAACAAAGTAAAAAAAATAATATCCTTAAAAGAAAAACTGTAAAAACACTTGTCAATAAATTAAGTTTAAATTTTATTACCGATAAACAGTTTTAACTAGCCAGGTAACTAGGTGTTAAATAGTTTAACACATAAATAACGATAAAAATTGAAAGTTTTGTTTTTTTCTCTTAAAAATAATAAATGTGATCGAGGTAAGGTAATATAGATGCTAGTAATAACACTGAAATGAATTTGGAATTGTACAGTAAAATAATAATATTGAAATAAAAAAAAGTATCCAATTACCTTCTTTATTTTTGTTTATCTTAATTATTGCTTCGATCTTTCAACATTTTCGATTATTTATCTAATTTTTTATTTATTCGTTTTATTAAAATAAAAATATTTTTATCGTTTTCTTGTCGATGGATTACGTTAAAGATACCAGACAACTGAAAACACTTTGATCTTTTTTTTATAGTTTTTTTTTGTCATTCTTTGTTTCAACTATTAACTGGCATTGTGTCACCCTATTATGTATTTTTTTGATGTTTTTAAATCAAAGCGAAATAGGTGTGAGAGATTCATACGATTATTATTATTACTTTATTTTTAGGTTTAATTCTTATTAACAGATTGTTATGGTTTGTTAAGAATTTTTTATTTATTTATTATTGCTTGTATTATGTTACTTGTGGGGTGATTGCAGTATTTAAACAGGGTAGAATAAATATATTTTCTTTTGTTGTTTTAATAAAATAATTAAATTATTAATGTGGTTCTTAAAATATGCACATTTTTTATGCAGATATTGAAAATTCCATTAAAGTTTTCATAAAGCATATGGATGCAATATTTTACATTTGTAGGGTTTTCCTTTAAAAAATAAAGCATTTATAGGATTTTAAAGCTTCGAATAGTTTTTGAATCCTATAAGTTGCGGAAATATGCTTAATACGGCTTAATTTCTTCAAATCTCAGCAATCCTAAACCTTAACTTTGCAATATTACTATTGCTTTAAGGTAACACTTTGAAACACTCAATTACCTACACAAAAACTGATAAAAATTGATTTATTTCCTGGTCTATTCATTTTATTTAAGATATTTTATTATAAGAAACATAAATCATCTATAGTGTTTTTCACCTTTTGCGTTAATTAAAACATTAATAACAACATTTGTGGTTTAGTTTAGTCACTTTAATGAAGATAATGGAGATTATAATTTCTTAATAATATGGATTACGGTCAAATAATAAATTTCTTCTAAAAAAATTATTTAATTATCCCGATTGAATGTTTAAATTTAATAATTAAAAATTAAATATGAAAACTATGCACTGTGTAGGCTTACTGTAATCGTAAATTACATGATCAAAGTTACAAAATTGATAGTTGAGAGAAATCTTGTCTATATCAGCCTTTTAATATTTTTTACTTTTGTTTGTCAAACAGTAAATTCAATAAAGATCGTCCAGACAGAACTTAAGTGCATTCGTTATGATAATAATAATAATGATACTTAGTTGTAGTTTAGGAAAGTAATGGAAAAAACCAAAAACACACAAAAATTCTGTTGTTTAAAAAGTTAAAAATAAAAATTTATATAAATTGGATAAATAATCCGTAACGATGAAAATGTTTGTCCAGTTGTTTCGAAACACAATCAAATACCATTCGTAGTTGTATTAAAAATAATAAAATAGAAAATCGGATTTGACAAAAAGAGTTTTTAATAGAGTTTTTCCAGTGAGAAAATTCACTTAACATTAAATACAAAATAACATTTGTTGGCCCATCTTTGTGGTTTTTCTCATTTTTCTATGTGAATATGGGTAGAATATATTGTTCTTCTTAGGGGTGGTTAAATGTGAATGGTAAAAACCTTTTTCTGTTTTAAGAATTAAGATTATTATTATTATTTTTTAAACCATTTTCATGTGTTTTTTTCCCTTTTTTTACTGTTTAACAAATCAATTTTCTATTGATGATGAAAATATAGAAAATCAGCATTTTTTTGCAATTTTGCTTTGTTGTTTTTACATTGAGTTCCTTTAAAGCATTTTGTTTTTACATTTCACAGTTATTGATTTATTGGTTCATATTTTTTGTCATTTAAGCTTAAATAAAAGGTAATTTTGTGATTATTAATTGACTTAGTTTATATTGTTTTGATTGTTTTAACTTTTCGAAATGTTTTTTTAATTGGAATTTCTATTAAAGATTGAAGGATTAATAACCTTTAATACATGACAAAGGAATAAAATACTATCATCTGGTGGTTTAACACTTTTTTGTAATTGTTTGTTAAGGATTATTTTTGAAATTAATACACTCTTACGTTAAGCTTACGATCACAATTAATTAAATAAACTTAACCAGATAAATCTGACATTTCTTGTCTTAAATATATACATTTTATCATAAAAACTACTTAAATGTGATACAACGAACATTATAACAAGCAAAGTATATTATTTTATTAAATTTTCTAATTCTATTCACCCATATAATTAAGAAATTTAACACTCATTATTACTATTAACAGAGAAAAAAATACATATATTATACTTATTTTTAGATAGAATCGTAACATTGTAATTATCATGTTTTAAAAAAAATAATTTTATGAGCTGTTATTTCTCATATTTCACGGTAAAATTGTATTAAATGTACAATAAACGAAAGACAGACAACAAACTATTTATTATAGAAAATATAGTATAGTATAAAAATAAAAGAAACGGATTGACTTACCTAAACCGATCGTATTATATGATCATTTATGATATTTAATCATAATAAAAAAATTATTGTTTTGTTACTTTTTACGTTATAAAAAAAAAATATGATCCTATTTCAACGTCTCTTATTCTTTTTGCTGTTTTAAACAAATTATCATGTCATCGTGAACATTAAAAAAGTTATGTTAGTGAGATCGTGAAGATCACTTCTTGTTAATTGTTTTGTCCGGATTTTTATTAGTATTTTAAAGGAAACAAAAAAGGATTTTTCTCTATATTGTAATTGTCTTTATTATGTCTTTATAATGTTTTTGAAATGAAATGATTGAAGGTTTATGTTTTGTATATTTTTTGAAGCTCTTAGTAAAATCATTACAATAATTCCTGTAAGCTTAAGTTTATATAATATTTCGAAATGTTAACAAACTATGTACGATTAACGCTAATTATAAGTATAAATACGCGTCTTTTTTTAGATGTAAAACACAAGAAAAACAAGAGTTTATAAATGAGCCTAATTAAAAACATAATCTAACGTTCAATCAATGAATTTCTTTTATAAAAACTAATAATGAGTCTAATTATCTAACCAAATACATTCATTTAAGTTAAATTTAAGCTTTGAAGGGTATTTATCTGTCTTATGGTTAGGCATTCTGAAACGCATTAACTCATCAATAAGTCTATTATCTTGTCTAATTACAAGCTTTATCTTTAAATTGCTACTAAACATCAATTCTCTTGTTAAAGATCGTTTAATTCTGTCTAATTAAATAAATAGAGACTAATAGTACATGCAGCCTAAATTAAACTACCTAGATGTTAACTAATTATTAAAAAAAAAAAAAAAAACAAGATCAACAGCAATTAAATTAGTTACTGCATACTGAATCGTTAATAAAATTTAGATTTTTCTCCATAAATAAATTACCAAACTAATAATGATTCTTATCACAAAAAGTTTCACAAGTAATAATTAATTAAAAACTAAACCTTTTCAGTTAGGTGAAATGTATTCAAAAAGAAAAATATTTATTTTTAATTAAATTTACATAAAATATGAATTAATTTTTCATTTTATTGAATAATCAAAGGTAAAACAGTAATTTTTAACCATTTGCCACTGAATATGACAACAGAATATCATAATAATAATAATAATAATAGAAATAGTAAACCTACAATCGTATAAATCAAATTTAATTAATAAAAAATAAAATTATTTTCTAACCTCAATATGGAAAAACGTTTTTATTGTTATTATTATTATTATTATTATTGGTACGAGTTTATCTTTTCGTTATTATTATTACTATTATTGATTTTAATCAATTTATTAATATTATTACAATAAATATATGTATTTTGTTGATGATCGTAAATATTCTTTTCTTTATTTTCTTCAATTTTATTGATATTTTTTCCTATAAATATTTTTTTTATTGATTAAAATTTATAGCCATTTCCTATGTTTCATTTTTATTTTTATGATTGTATAACTTGTCTCCTACTAGATAATAAATTGACGCTTGCGATAAAATGCAATAAATAAATTTTAAGAAAGAAAATAAATAAATTTAAATTGCCGCCACCGAAGATCTCTTCTATACTTTCATGGTTTGTTTGTTTGTTGATCATACGATCGGTTGCGTTTTTTTTTTCTTCTCTTCGATATAAAGTAAATGTTATTTGGATTTTTTTATGATTCTGCTATTATAAATTTATAGAAAATAAATTAAAATATAAATAAATAAATAAAAAAAAAACTAACAAATCTTGGGAAATTTATTAACTATTATTATTTAGGGAAAACAAAATAAAATTCAACAACGAAGATTAATATCTTTTAACCAAAATATTGTCGCTTGAGAATTGTTGATGCATTTTTCTTTTACTATTATTATTATTATTATGATTATTATTATTGGTGGTAATATGTGGGCTGGTACTAACTTTGATATAAATAAATTAAAGAAGAAACAAATAAACATTTGACAACAAATAATAAATAAATTAAAAATAAATAAAGAATTTCTATTGTATTTCGGTTTATTATGGTAGATTTTCCTATGTTTTTCAAAACCATTACTTGTGTTATAGCGTTATTTACGTTTTTTTCCGGTACGTAAGGCTCAATAACTCTAATGTTACCAATCTTTATATTATTAGAAATTAATCCATGATAACAGTGATAAAGATTTCTTAAAAAAAGCTTCTTTGGGTGTAACTTATATGCGAAACTAACGTTATTAGCGTTAATTTAGCAAAAAAGTTAGTTCTGCAATAAAAACACATTTTTGTAAACCTTAAAGATTGCTATCCAAAGTCAGCATTGGTTAAAAAAATAATTTTTGTTCAGAATAACTAGTAATATAGCCACACCTGAACTGCATCGTACCTTTAGTGCTTTAACTGAGTTATTTCCTTAGTTATTTCAGTACTCATAACGTTGCTATGTATTCTAGAAAGCAATGGTAAAGGTAAAATACTAATAAATTCAATAAGATTTACCTTTGTTGACCTCAACACCCGTACTGCATATACATAGGTGCAGCAGGAGAAGCTTTACACTTTACAACTCATCATTCATTTAATTAATTTCCTGTTAAATTTAATTTAAAAAATGATTATAATTAATCACTTGTCATATTATTCACACTTTAAAAAATGAAATAATTTTCACTAATTACCTAACGCATAAATGGTGTGTTGTATGACGAATATTTACAATAAGATAATGATAATTAATATTCGAAATAAAAAAAAAACGATAACGTCACCTATTTTTTTAACACAAACTATATGCCATTTCACAAATTAACAAGTGTATGGAGTGATTTTTGAAAAAAAATATTTTTCCTTAATTGTGCTTTGATTAATAACAAAAATTAATAATCATGTGTTATTTACAGACAATACAAAGTCATTCATAAATAATTTTTTACTAATTATTATATTTAAGCTAATAAGCCTGTAAAAAATAAATAAAATTACTTTAGCTATAAATAAACTTTTAAAGGTTTTTCAAACTAATCATGTGAAAGTTTCGGTAATTATTTGGTTCATGATCAAACGGCAAATATTTAATAATTTTATAATTCAGTCAACATTTGTTTATTTTTCCTTATTTCCTGCTTTGTTTAATTCATTTTTTGTTAATTATTTATTAATAATGTTTGATGACCTCACTTAAGACAGTGAAATCAAGAAAAAATGAATTGGATTGTTTTGAACGCTTAAATTACGTCAATAACTGAACAAAAAACAATTTATTTATGACTGTAAATAGCAAAAACATTACATTAACTGCTGTCAGCAAATTCAGCATAGTTTGTAGATAAAACTCCCCTAATACTGTTTTCCATTAGGATTTTATTTTTTAGTAAATCATAAAGCAATTTGTAGTGAATTTTTATTTGTTATTTTTTTAATTGAATTAAGTCATAACTGCAGTTATAATAATAATACATGGCAATAACATATCACCCTACAGTAATTTTAACATTTTATTTATATAAAAATTATAATTTTTAATTATTTTTCCATTTGAAATATTTATTATCGATATAAAATCCCTTATTATTTGAAAGAAATTATTAAATATTCTATTTATATTCGGTATCAAGTAGCAGTTTTTTTTGATTGAACAAAGACTGAGGCACAAAAATAAAGAGATTAACTAACCATGACACCCTTTCTATTATTGTTTTCCTAAGCTATTCACTGTTGTGTTGTTACTTAAGCTTTTTTTGGACTTTTTATTCCTTTTATTTTTGTGTTTTAATTGCAATATTGTGTTGGATTTTTGTTAAGTTTGATTCCTTTTCTCGATGAGAATTAAATGGATAAAGACACTTTACCAGTATAATTATTATAATTATTGTGGTTTTAAGAACTTTTGTTATAAAGTTAGTCAAAGTAATTAAAAAAATTATTCTTAATAAATAAATACAGGCAATTGTAGACAAATTGCTGTTAGCTAATCACCACCAGTTAAATAAATAAGTTTTCGACCTAATAACACAATTTTTTTTTTTTGTGTTTTAATTGTCTTCAATTATTTACATTACGTTATTACATTATTGCTGTATGATTTTTCAAAAAAATATTTCAGACACTTATTTCATAAATTTAATTATATTTAATTAAAAATTTATTTAAATTATTTGGTAATTAAAGGTGAAATTAAATCATAATTTTTGTAGTTAAAAATTCGGTTTTTTTAGTTGTGAAGATCTGTGAAGACAGGTTGAATACATCGTTTTTGCGATTTTTAACAATTTTTCATCATTATTAACATAAAAACAGTTCTACCTAATGAAGTAGTAAGATCTTAGTATGGAAATTTCCTTAATTAAGCATAAATTGTAATTTTATTGAATATTCCGTAAAGCTTTCGTTTATAATACAAGAAAAACACCTTGTCTTACTGTAGCCTAATCGTAAAATTGGCTTAAAGCACATCTTAAGACTTTTTCTCATAATATAATCACAGTTTATACAACTGTAATATACAACCAAGCAAATATTTTAGCAATAATGACACATATTATTGATTTCACTGTATTGTAAACAATTAATATGTTCATTAATATCGCAATTATTTAAGATTAATTATTTCCGCATAATTTATCAGCAAGGTAAAGTAAATTATTTTTAAATTATTACATTTATTACAATTATCAAATGTTTATAATTGATTATTCGTTAATACCCAAACAAAAATTACAACCACTTTGCAATAGAAATAATTTTTAACACCTGTGCGAAAAATCATTTTTAAAATTTGCGATAAAATTCATTACACTAATAAAGATTTGAATCGTTTTTTATTTTATTTTTGGGTTTTTTATTTCGCTATTTATGTAATAAAAACGAAAAATTATCAGCAGGTTTTTTGTTGTTTGTTATTTATTTGTGTGTGAGTTTTAAGAGAGTGCCAAAATTTTTTTTTGGCTTTTTTAGTATTGGAGGTAATTCCTTAACCTCGACGTTTATTTGTTGAAAAAACATCGGGTGATACACGCTTTATGTAATTTAATTCAATACGAATGAATAAAAAGTTTTAAATTCTTTTGCAGCTACGTCATTGTAGATTATTGTTTTGCTATACGCTGTCTTATGACATGCTTCTTTGTGGTATTTAATTTTGGTACATTTACCTGCGTTACGTGTACGTGTTCACTACGTAATTTTATCCATTGTATTAACTTCTTTATAGGTCATTCTAAATGGTTTTTGTTCTTTAAATTAATATTTAACAAGAATTTCTATAACGTTCTTTAGGCTGCTTTTTGTTATTTTTTAAAGAATATTTCTCGTCTTTCTTAAATAAGCTTGTTTGGAAAAGCTGAATTATAAAAAGAAAACTCATTACCATCATTGTTTATGATAATAGATAGTCGTCAAAATAATAATAATCATAATAAAAATGTTAATCAATTAATCAAAATGAAGTAGAAATTCTTTTTTTTATTTTTATTTAATTCAATCTAAACGCGATCTTTAGGTTTATTTTTATTATCCAAGATTATGTTGATTTAATTTTGTTGTTATTGATAGCCATTTATGGAGAAACAAAAACCAGAAAAATAAATGTTAAAATTATAAACTGAAGACAGCAACAGCAACAGCAATAATAAAACAACGAACTTTTAAAGCTTTTCTCTGTTGTTTTTTTTGTTTTGTTTTGTTTTGTGTGGTTTTTATGATGATTAATTATTAAAATCATATTAAATTATGTTTTATTTTTCTTCTTTTTAATTTATCTATTAACAGGTTGTTTGGTATTTGTTTTTGTCTCTGATTTAGATTAAATATTATGCTTTGTTTTCTTGTGGGCAGAGACGAACTTTGATTAATTTTTTCTTGCCTTTCTTTTGCGGAATTTTGTGGCTTTTTCTTTTTCTTTATGATAAATTCATTACGTTATAGAGACTAATTTAAGTAATAATTATAAAAGTATAAATCGATTGCAAATATCCACCTACGATATCTATATTTTAAGATTTTATATAAGATATTTATTATTTTGTTGTTTGAGACAGCTTAGTATGTATGACGCCACGTAGATCGAGGTAATCGTAACTCGAGTAGTGATCATACAGCTTTATTTGGCAATAAAAGGTAATAATTTTAACAAAAAAACACTTAAAAATTGTCAAAAAAAACATTGATTCGGTTTTTATGACTTTAAAAAATTAACTTTATGTTTTTCTTTCATCATTGAGAATTTTTTTAAGTAATACTGTTTGCCCATCACGATTGTTTGCATGTGTAAAACCATATGAAGGTCTATCTGGTTTTATATTTTCGTTAATATTTAAAATTTCGTTACCATTCTGTTTGTTTATTTTTCTTTTTAAAAAATGCATTTAAATAATTTTTAATTTATTTAAATCAAACAAAACATTTAATTCAACGCAAGTCAATTAAATGTACGTCGTTAAAAAATATAAATAAATAAATAGAATAAAAAAAACTAGTTTAAAGCACACTGCATTCACCTGATGCTGATTAAAAATTTTATTTTGAAGTTCCTATTGAAATTTGATTAAAATTTGATTAGAATTTGATTAAAAATTTTAACATTTATATAAATTAATGAAAAATTATTAATAATTTTGATTATGTTTCTATATAAAAAAACAGTCAAAATATCAGATCGATGTCAATTAATTAAAATAATAAATAAAGAAGAAAGAAAAACGCATGAGAAATATTTATAACAACAGGTTACTGCTGCTATAAATAAATTATTAATTAATTAATTAATTGAATTTTTTTTTTATTATTTACAATGTGATAACCTCGATAATAATATTTATCATTATTCGTATTTGTGGCTGTGATAAAAGAATTTTTTAATATTTGTTTTTATAAATAATTAATTTCTTTTTAAAATTTAATTTACAAAAATTAAAAATTGATAAGTAGATTAGAAATTTGAAGGTTAAAATTCAAATTGTTTGTCACTTAAATGATTTATAATGCTAATTATAAAGTAGATAATATTTTTTTTGCACTGATTTTTGCACAAAATAATAATAATTAATTAATTTTTTTCTTTTTAGTAAGACATTAAGTTTGTGGCAGATAACAAATGGTATTGGTTTTATACAAATAATTTATACAGCTGATGATGGTTTAATCGATTGTGAATATGTACGACAAAAACATCTTGTACATGATTATATAGAAAAATTTAATCGTGAAGTATTCAGTGCATTTAATCATAATTTTACATCACCAATATTAGAGAAAACTCATCATAAATTATTTACCGATCATGAATTTCGTGAATTTATTGATTATAATAAATTACCGGAAAATATTGATGATGAAAATATGCTTATAATGACAACAAGTGAACATCACAATTATAATGATATATTTGGTATGAGAAATTTAACTTATAAACAATTAAATGGTTTAACTGATTTACCAGAGGATATGCAAGAATTTATTAAATTTAATAAATTAAAAGCACAATGTGATGAGAAACATAAGGAAATGAAACGAATTGTACACAATTTACAAAGTAATAATAATAATGAGAGAGAAGTCGCCACCGAACATTTACAAAGGTAATATAGAATTTAATTAATTCAAAACACCTGCAATTAACACATAACATTACATAATCCATTAACAACAATAAAAAAAAAAGAAAAATTCATTAGTAAATTTTTTATATTTACGGTTCCTTGTCTATTGCACCATTTAACTCTTTTATTTTATGTTTTTTTTATTTGTTTCCACATTCCTATTATAAATCTTTCAAAAATCAAATAAATTTCACTCAATTTATGCTGCACACACATTTCATGCAGAATCAATTATCAATTGGGGAACGAAAGACACAGCTCAATAGCACATTGCCTTCTACAGTGTTTTATGCATCCTGGCACCTTTTCACAAATTTTAAAATTGAATTCAAAACGCTTAAGGGATATTATTTTTATTATTTTATTGCTTTGATTTTTATGCTTTTTATTATTATTATTATGATTATTATTCTTTAGTTTGGGTTTTTTGAACGCTGGAAAAAGCTTTTTAAACTTATAAATTTATTTAAATTTTTATTAACAATAATTTTTGGGCAGGTGATTGTACTTTTTATTTAACTATAATTGGCTGGGATTATTCATAATTTTAAAATTATTAATTTTCAATATTAATAAATAAAAGTTTTCACTATTTAATTGATAAACATATTTGGTGGATCAGTACGGAAATGTAGAGGATTTTTTTTTTGTTTGTTGATTCAAAGCTACATGGTTATGGAAAATTTGATAGTTGCACTAACATATTTTATTTGAATTTAAATAATTCATTAACAAAACTTTTTTACCATTTCTTTAACACAAATCCTGTTTATGGGGAAATCTTTTAAAACAAAACAAAAATCTTTAAAAGGACCAGATTAATACCCGGTTAATTGTTTATTAAATTAGTTCTTTAATCATCCATTTCATGTTAAAATGCTTAATTTATTTGTACTTTACTGTTATCACCACCACGTGTGTGTTTGTGTGCTTTAAATTATTAACGAAATAAAATTGAATAAAAAATATATATAAAACAATTATAGGCGTAAGCGTGCATTAAGTGATTGGCTAATTGCACCAAATACAAAATGGTGTGGTCGTGGCAAAACAGCAGATAATTACCGACAGTTGGGGGGTGCCTCGCGTGCTGATAAATGCTGTCGTAAACATGATCATTGTAAATTCAATATACCGGCAATGACAACCAAATGGGCATTATTTAATTATCGACCATTTACAATAAGTCATTGTAATTGCGACATGAGGTTAGCAAAATAATAAATGCAAAAAAAAAAATATACATTTCTTAGAATTTAAGTAAAATTGGGGGTTGGTTCGTGTTATGTGGGTTATTTAAGTATAAAAAAAAAACAGTCAAGATGAAACATACAAAAACATAGAATAATGCTGGGTGTGTGGTAAGGTAGGTTAGACACTATGTCACAGCGAAGAATTTTTTATTTTTATTTTCCTTCACTTTTAAATCCATAAAATTCAAATCCTTTGATTAAATCCTCAAACTAAACACACTTCAGAGAGTTATTTTAACGACTTTTAACACTTTATAAATGTATTTATTTAACCTTACTTTACTTAAACTTTTCTTTAATCCTTTCGGAATAACGAAAATAAAAATAAAATAAAATCAAAATCAAAATACAAAAATCCGCCACAAACAGACAACGAAGAGATTTATCAAATTTATTAAGAGTACCCGGTACAAAGTGGTGTGGCAAAGGTTGGATAGCTGATAAATACTCAGATATGGGTGGCTACTCAAAAGCGGATCGCTGTTGTCGACAACATGACAAATCATGTCCATTCTGGATAATGGGATTCGAAACAAAGTATGGTCTATTCAATTGGCGTATTAACACGTTAATGCATTGCTCATGCGATGAAAGGTAATTAAATTATTAATATTTTTTGTTAATTAATTTTCTTTACTCGCTTTTCTATTTAATTATTTATTTATTTTTTTCGATGTTTAAGTGCACAAAAAACACGTTTTTAATTAATTTATTTAGTTAAACAAGAAATAAAGTAAAACAAGCAGAATTAATCTTGGTCAGCCATCAATCAGGTGTGCATTTTTTATTTATTACGTGATTAAAATTTATTTTATGTAAAAATAATAATAATTAAACGCCATTTAAACGGCGTCTGGTTGTCTTATTATCTTTTCTGTTTTTTCTTAAGTCATTTAGAGAGACTGAATTTTCTGTGATTGCCAACGGCTTACAGACAGTTATTAAGTGTTAATTTGCTAACTTTTACATGCCTAAGTGCATTTTTATCTTTATTTAGTAAATTTTTTCTTTAAATTAATTCATTTAAATGTGAATTATTTTGCTGGTTTTTTAACATTAATAATTAAAAATCGTGGCTTTGCTATATATATAAAAAAATGGTTAATTAATTACCGTCGAATACCGAATTTAATTATTAAAGAAAAAAATAATCATATTTAAAAGCATTAAATCACTTGGTAATTTATTCATTTGAATAATAAAGCCACTGTATTTTCACTTTTATGCATAAATTTAATAATTAATAATGAAGAACAATGTGGCTAATTAAACATTAAATAAAAATAAACTTAAAAGAGAAAATAAATAAATAATTAATTCTGCAAGAGAAATGATAAAAAATAATCGTAATACGTAAGGTAAGTGGTTTTTTTCTTTATTTAATTATTATATTTTTATTAAATATTTTATATAAAATTTTTATTTAAATTAATTTATTATAAGTTACATTATTAATAATAATTTACATAATGACACTGTACAGTATTGAATCTATGTGTTAAATGCTGTAATCTAAACGGTGTATAAATAATAATTATCAATCACAGTGTGATAGTAGAATCATTTTTAATTGCTTAATTTTATGTATTTGCGTTTATTTTTATTAATATTTTTCATTAAAGAATAGATATTTGAAAAGTATACAAAAATTCTTTTTACATAAAACTATCATAAATTTTACTTCTTATATAGTTTTTTTTTGTGATACAAAAAGGTAATAAATTTTATTTAATTTATTTTTTATTTATAATAATAATAATAATAAAATTATTTGCCTACATCTATTGACACATTGCGTTGGTGTTTATTATTTATTGTTTAACCATTTAACGCTATTTAAATACGTTTATTTATTTTTTGGTTAAATCGATCAAATGGAATGCAAAGTTTAGATATATAATTAAACATAAAAAATAATACATAAATCGGCGTAATAAAGTTGTTAAGGCAGTTTTTAATGTACGGGCAAAGTAATAAAAATTTTTTTACAAAAGGAAAAAGCGTACAAACCGCAATACAAATGCAATTAGATTGATTTTTAGTCGAGTTATTATGACTTTTTTCATAAACCATCAATCATAATTTATTATTGTTTTATGGAAATATGTTTTTATATTTTTAAACTTGATTTCTCAATGTCTGCTTGTTGCTTCCAATTAGTGAAAAAAAATTCTTAAATATTTTTTGTATTATGTTTTCTGTTTTTACATCGGTTTTACCATGATCACGGTGTGGTTTCTACTGTACATAATTAAACAGAGTCCTCACAATTTTATTTTCTTTTAATTAAAGTCAATATTTCTTGTCATTATATCTTGTTAAGGATTTACTAATTTTATTATGTCTTGTCTCCTGTGCTAGTTAGTTGTACAAACAAACGTAAACCGAAAGATAAATATTTTCTTTTAACTGAGTGACTATGCTTGTTATTTTTTTGTTAATGTTTTTGGTACTTTTATGAGATTACATTTGTAAAATAGACAGAAAAATAACGAATTCTATCAAGCTGTTTTAATTGAATCGTAATAAAGTTATTAAAAAAATAAAATAAATGTCATTCGATGGACAGTGGTATTATAGAGAATAGGAAAATGTAATAAAAGTGGCGCTGAACAATCAGTTACATGATATTTTCTCATTATGATTTGTTATGATTAAGTCATTTATTGAACGTTTATTTATATAATTAAATTTTTATTTTATGTCTGTTAGGACAATCAATAAACAAAGAATGAAGAATATTTTATTTAAATTGTTGTGTTTTGCTTATAAAATGTTTTTCAGTGGTTGTTTCTGTGGTTATCCTGTGATTTTGAATTGCTTAATACATTTTTATGCATTAATTAAAGAATAAATGGAATTATTTTATTTGTAAACACTAGACTTAGCCAATTATAATGCAAATAAAAATTATTTTTTAGATTTGTAAAATTACTTGGTAAAACCTGTACTTTGCATGAAGTTATTTGCAATAAATCTACTCTGCAAAGCTGTGTTATTACAATGCTTAGCAATATTCTTTTTTACAACTTTAATAAAAATTCTGATTTCGCACCTTAGTTACCTTTTTTATCTTTTTTTAATGGTTGATACTCACCATGCAAAAATTAACAGAAATTAACATTTCCCTCGAAAGATAAAATTATTTTTTCTTTCCTTAAATTTCATTATTGATTTAAGATGTGTTTGGATTTTTAATAAAAAAAATTATAAAATTCTTTAGAATCCTTTTAGCAAAGCCGACTGACTGCGTTTTTTTTTATTCTTTAAATAAAATCACGTAATGTTGGATAATATTTTGTGAAAAAAGAAAAACAATTTGTAGACAAAACGCCATTGGAAAGCTACAAGTATAAAGAAGAAAAACATAAGAAAATAACAAATGATTATTGAATAAAAATTAACCAATAAAACCTTAAAGTAATAATAAATTATTTATAAAAAGAAATAGGACTTAAGGGCCTATGTCACGGTATATAAAATATAACTGTGTCTCCGTCAGAGACTTATCTGATTGTTTTTTGGTTTGTTATTTGTATTTGGTCTTAAACAACCCTTTATAGTTGAATAATTTCTTTATTTTCCATGTATCTAATAAATTAAAGACAATTTATTAACTATTTTAATCTTTGTTTAAGGGTTTTTACTTTTATAAACTAATTTTTTATTTATCTACAAATTTGTTGACAGAATTTTTTTTACTTTTTTTCTTGTTTATTTTTTGTGTTTTTTTGTTAATAAATCTCATTAATGTGCTGCAAGTGTTGACTTATTTATAATACTTTAATTGGTCAGGTATCGATGTGAAATCTTTTTATTTTCTAAATGAATGTATTCTTAACGAGAAACCACAAAGGAAATAAAAACTAATAAATTTTCTCTGCGAATTTTAACTGAACAATACAAATAGTATATTTTTTGGCGTATTATTATTAATTTTGCGAATTATTTTTCCATTTATCTACAGGTAATAATATTTGCATAATTATTACCATTCACTTTGAATTTATTTTAATTAATTATGATGCTTATTTCAATTAATGACAATAAATTAATATAGAAAAGCAAAAAATAAATGCTAAAACAGGGTGTAGACAGTCACTCAACATATATATGTTTCACTTAACATAGAATAATTGATAAGATGTATTGTGTAACAAATTGTTTATTTTTGCTGTGAGCTTAAGGGTAGTCTACCCCTTATAATGCAGTAAAAAAATAATAATACTTTCACTAAGCAAAATGGTTAGAAAAAAAATGTGTTAATCATTTAATGACTTTCTTCTGTATTAAACGATCAAATCATACAAGTCGCAGTAGTGGTTTGATTCATGGATGATGATAGGGTAATATTAATGCTTTAATCAGAAAGAATAAATAAATAAAGACCCTTAAGTGAGATATGTGTAGTGAGAAATAATAATATTAATAATAATAAACAGCTAACAATAAGAGTAATCCTTGTGTTGTTTCTGATGCTGCTGTTGCTACTTTTGTTACTGTTTCTCTGATGTTGATGATGATGGTGATTAGGGGATGTGGATTACAACAGTGGGTGATAAAAATAATGCGTAGATCATCCCTTAGTCTGATTTTATGTTTTTATAGAATAAATTTGATAACATTGATTAGATAAGAATTAATTTCAATTCATTTTCATTTCAAATTGATTGTTGCCATTTCTGTTGTTCTTTGTTGCTGCCGAAGCCACGGATGACTGAATTAAAAATGTTCAAGGACAAAATTTGTACGTTTTAATTTATTTATTTTATTCCAATTCTAGTGTAAAGCAAGGGCAAAACTATTAACAATTTTTTTTGTAGTTAATGTGAATAGGGGGTTAGTTTTCTGTTATAGCTGTAACCGCAGTGTAATCAAGTGAAAATTTTTATTGATTCAAGCAACAGTCGCCATACATATATAATTTTTTTTTAACAACAAAACGTGTCAATTTACAGATTATTTTTGCGGTTAAATTTCTATTTGCAAAAAATAAAAAAAAAATTATTACTTTCCCTTTGTGCTGTTTGTTTAGAAAAATAAATAAATAATAAGAATAATTTCGTTTGTACAGTAAGTTCTATTGTGCCGGTCTTGGATTTTTAATGCTCATTTTTTTTTGTTTTTGGCAAAGTTTTACGTAAATTTAATAAGGGTAGAAGTGTTCTCTTGATGTTTCTATTCTTTTTTTTGCAAATTAAGCTCATTTTTATTTGCTTTTTTCTTTATTTGCGAGCAATTTCATTTTGATTGTTTCTTCCTGATTTAGCTTCTTTTTTTTGTTGGTTTATTCATTTATTTTGCCGAAAAAGGATTAGTCAGAGTAGTCAGAGACCTGAAGTACTTCTGTAGTAAAATATATTGATTTTAAACATAAAAAATTCCTAAATTACTTGTTCTCGGTAACAACAACCAATTCGCGGTTAAAAGAAACCACGTACCTGTCGTCTCTCTATATCTATTAATAAACACAATTTTTTTTTATATTTTTCAATCAAAACTTACCGATGCGTTAAGATAATAATTTTTTTTCTTCAAAAGTAAATTTATTTCTCGCTCATACGAGCTCATACATTATACCAAAAAAAAAAAAAAGAAGCGTTGTTTATTTACTTTAGCGTCTTGTCTTGTCATGTGTTGTTATTTTTTTTCTCTTCTTTTTTTATTGAAAATAATTTTTTCGTCTTTAATTTAAACAAAAAAAAAATACTAGCAAAGGGAAACAAGAAAATAAAATGAATTTTATTTTATTAAATAAAGAATAGACAAAAATATATATATATATATAACAAGACAAAGGTATAAGAGAAATGTTACGAGACAGACGTTTAAATTATTCGTTTATGGAAATTAATATTATTGGGAGACACTGATACGATAGTTTCATTTAAATTAATAAGAAAAATAAAATCACAGCGTACACAATGAAATGACAATAAATGTTTGTACATTTTGTGTTAACCACAAGGAATGGTGCAAGTAGTTTTTGGTGCTGCTACCTTACATAATATTAGTGTATGCTGTGTTATGCACATCATTTTACCTGTCTGTATTGCTTCACTATTATGACGATCATGATAATTGAAAATGTTAATAAATAGAAAAAATAATAAAGAAATACTAGTTATGAGTTATTTTTTTCAAAAGTAATTTTTAGATAAATTTTTTTTGCTCTGATGATTTGCGGATTTATTTACGGTTATTTTTATTAAAATTCTTAATCAGGAACTATGCATATATTACGTTAAACGTCGAAAATAAACGTAGTATTATACGGTACAACTAAACGCAGGTAAACAGTATTGCGTTCAGGTAAAATCATACAGAGATTAGGCAATAAAAAGAAACAAAAATGACCATCATCATGTTTGATTAAAATACAAGAGAAAAAAAAGCAAAAGATCACAATCAAAATCCATAAATATTGTTTGTTTATTCTCTGTGGCGAAGATAGAATCCTGTTCTGCGGTTTCTTCTTGTTACTTCTAGCAAGAAAAAAACAATCGATTATCAGATGAGAAAAATCAATACGTCGCCTACAATTTACGTAGGAAATGCATCCCTAACATATTAACCGTAGGAGTTTTGCTAGTATTGTTTCTATGCTTTTTTGTTAAAAATTCCCAAAAAAATTTTTTTATAGGGTGCAAAATAAATATAAACAAAAATTTCTTTTCTTTTCATTTTGTCTTGTTGCGATTAAACGACGATAAGAAAAAATATTTCCATAGATTTATAAGGTGGTAATATATAAAGCTATATAAAATATATTAATCAACGATGCATAAAATGTTAAGATAAAGTGATGTAGTGAAGGAATGACATCTTTATATGCGTTTAAACGCGGATATATATGTCTTAAAAACAATTTTTTTACTAATAAATGCTTTCCGTGTATCGATATACCATTTATGTTGTTTTTTACTTATAATCATTTATCGGTATTATTAATATTGTCATAACTATGAACAGGGTAGTGATTGTTCTTGGTGTTTGTACGCACAATTTTGAAAGTTAATATTTTTAAAAAATAACAGTAACACCCTGTTACTGACATTTCTATCAATTCCGCAATAATAATAATATAACTTTAGGCGTTTGATTAAAGAAATAATAATTAATTATTTTTGTTAAATTTATGAAATATTCGGGATATAAATAATCATAAAACAAAATCAATTAATTTTATTTAAATATTTATTAATAATTTTGTTCAGATAATGTCAACAGAATGGGGATAAAACAAAAATAGAAACCATACAGCATTGTGTCCAATTTCATTCATTACAAATCAACGGTTTGTTGATTCAATGATTATTTAATTAATTAATCATTTCCTTGTTTATGTTGATAAATTTATTTTTGTCTTATAAACGTTCTTTTACATCTTGTAAATTATTTATTCTATAATTTTTTCCGCATAGTTTATCTTTATTTGCTGTTTCTGTGTGGGATTGTATAGTGTCGAGAATACGTGAAGTGAAAACAATAACCGAAGCTCTTGACCTACCCTTATGCATTTTTTTCTTTTTCTTCTCAATAATAATAATACATTTTGGTATAAATTACATAGTCCTTGGCATTAGTTTCACTAAACACTAACAAAACAAATAATGACAAATACAGAAAATAGAAATAAACATTCTTTCGATGGGACATTTATTAAAAAAAAAAAAAACATTTCTACGGTTGTCTAAGGTGCTTACAATTTACCATTTCTGGTAGTGTTTTACTGGAGGATGATGATAAAAGATTTTTAACTATTTTGTTGACGTTTTAACATTAATTTTATTTTTATTTTTATTTTTATTTATCCCAGTAGAAGAAAGCCTGTACCATCTTTGTACGAAGAAAATTTATTCAAATATAAAGAAAAAATATTTCACTTTGATTTTAGAATAAAGATAAAAATAATATAATAAATCTACACATCTGGTGTTATAATTATTTATCAATAATTTTTTTTTACTATTTTATTTTAATGTAATTAAAAATTCAAAAAACATTTTCTTTATTAATCTACTTGTAACGACAAAAAAATTATATAAACATTTGTAAAGTGTTATTAAAAATAATAAACATTTAATATGCTTTAAAGAAAAGTTGTTTCTTTTTGTAACAATTTTCTAATAATAAATACAAATCGACTTAGTTTTTTCTAGTGACTTAGCGCCATTATTTATTTATTTAAGAAAAAAAATAATACTTTTTTTATACGAATTGTTAGTTTATTTATTCAATTACAGAATCATTTATAAATTCTTATAATATTTATTTAATATTTTAAACTGCATCAAAGTGTGATGAAACAAATAATTCTTAGTAATTTTGATTTATTTCATGTTTCTTATTTTATTTATAGTCATTACTTGATTATTTTTTATTAAAACAAATATTTTTTAAAAATTAAATTTAAGGTCGTTGATTTAGCTTATAGGTAACAAAAAGACTAAAAAATATTTAGCAAAACGTTTCAAAGGTTTAGATTATGCAGTTTTATTTTTTCAACTGCAATACGTTTATACAATAAACACTTTTAATAAATGAGAAGAAAACTTTAATAATAATTTATAAAATGAAAAATAGATTAAACAAATAAAAACGAAACTGTTTTCTAACATCCGCCTTATATAAACTAATAAACGTAAATCAAAACACCATAAACAAAAATATAAACGAATCGTTTGTGATAATCAATTAAAAAATAGATGATGGAACGGAAAATCATCATAAAAATCAAATTAATTACCATAATCATTAATAATTGTTAGTGTTTACGATGAATAGAATCTTTGTGTATAAACGGTAAAACTAATAAACAGATGCAATTTTATATGCATTTTGAAAACATAAAAATGCAACAAAATTAAATTCATCAAATAACTAAAGCTTTAATGATTATTATCACTTAATATATTTTATTGTCTATTTAATAAAAAGAAATATGAAATTAATAATAATTTATTACCAATTAGTTTAATGTCGATAAAGCGAATAAGTCGCGTGGAAAATAGATGAAATATAAAAACCTAACAAATGTTTTTAATCTATTTTATGTATTTTTACTTTTAATTGGACTTGTCTAATGCGGAAACGGTACAAAAGTATTTTGAATATTCATCATCTTAAAAACATTTTATTGTATAAATAATATAGTGTTTTTGGCAGCTGGCTAGTTGTACCCTAGTAGCCTAATTTATTGTGTTTCACTTAGATTAGGGATGAAAACAGCCAAAAATGCAGACTAAAAATATATTCAACTTCTTAACACGAAATTTACAATATTTTTGACTTCTAAATATAAAATAACAATATCGGCATAAATTGAGAGAGTTTATTATAACATTTAATATCCTTTCGTTCTTTGTTGATTTCTACGATTGATCAGGAATTCCTTGTATATTCTTCTTTTATTCTTTTTGATTAAATTTATTACAATACATTACCAAAGAATTTTATTACTATGCCGTATCGTATTGTCAACAATGAAATGACACAGACAAAATAATAATAAGTGTTAATAATCTATTTTAAGTGGCGTGTGTTCAATTGCGTTTAACATTAACATTACCATTAGCACACTTTGAACCTTTTTTTTTTTGATTTTTATTTTTTTTTCTCGTTGTAAGGTTTAGACATTTTATGCCTATAAAATCACGTTAGTGGGTAAAAATATATAAGAGAATAGTAAATTGGACTTGGACACCCTTCTTAAGGGATTTATTTTTCTTATTATTATTATTTTTTTGTTTGTGAACACATCGAATCGTTATCGTTTAATAAAATTGTTCAAACGGTTTAATGTTCATTAGGCAACGTCACAAACAATGAAGTCTTGAATACACTAAGTGTTTAACTGCGATTAAATCATGAAAATGCAATAAAATAAAGACGAAAAATTAATTACTACAAATCGGACATAAGTATTTTTGTGCAAAATAAAAAGTAACGTAAAAGTATGCAGACGATACTGATCTGACAGTGGCAAGACAAGTTTCTCTGTTATTAGAATTTAATACATTTAATTATTTATTATTTTTGTGGATACTTTTTTTTATGTAATTAAATTCTTTTCTTTTTAATTATAGATTCAGAACATGCTTGAAGATGGCTGATAGTTCGGATGCAAATATGGTTGGAAAATTATTTTTCAATATTATTCAAACCAAGTGTTTTGTATTGAAACCGGAGAAAGTGTGTAAAAAAAGTTTATGGTGGGGTAAATGTTTAAAAAAGAAAATACTTAAACGAGCATATCTTCGTGATAATCAATCATTTTAAAAAATTTTTAAATTTATTAATCAAAATTTGACAATGTCTATAAAAATTGCATTTAAATTTTAAAGAAAAAAGAATTTGTTAGGTTTTTAGTAAGGGTTTACACCTTTAGTACACGACATGGTACAAGAGAAAACCTATTAACGTAAAAACTCATAGATTTAAACTTAGCAATTTATTATCATATAAAACATGTCAAAACAACCTTTAAATAAAGTTCCTGATAAACACTGAGAAATAACACTATTCAAAATAATATTTACTTACATTATTTATTATTTATAATGAAACAATTCTCGCTACTCAATTTTTTTAAATTCTTTGTTTAGTTCTAACCAATAAAAATAATATTAATTAATTAAAAAGAAAAATTGTAAATAGTAACATTTGTAGTAAATAGTGAAATTAATTTAACATTTATCAGGTTTAAAATATAAATAATTTGTTTTATTCATTTCACTGTAATTACAAACAAATTTTAATTAATTATTTATTATGAATAATTTAGTTTAATAAGATTTTTTTTTATATTTTCGTTTTTAAATAATTAATTAAATATAAATTTCTTCCATGACAATTAAGTGAATAAATTATGTAAATAAATAAAAATAAAAATTAAACTAGAAATCGTACATGTAATGCATTTAATTGTGTATTTATGAGATTAATCCTATGTAATTAAGCATACTACACACTTAATTCTATTATTTATTAATTATTAATAATATTTTTTTTTAATGATAAGACTTATTAAAGTCATTTTTTATTTTGTTAAATTTAAAGACGGTAAATAGTATTCATTTAGACATTTTAATAATTTATATTTTCACATTTTTCTATATGTTTAATAAATTTTAATTTTAATTTAATTTTTTAAGAACAAAATATACATATATTTATTTATTTTAAATAATATTTATAATTTTTATGATAATAAATTACTTTTAGTATTAGTATTTAAATAAATATGAAAATAATTTTGTTGTTAAGGAAAATAAATACTACAAATATGATATTAATTGTATAATTATTAATAGAAATAAATAAAATAAAATCAAGTTAATTTTAAAATTTAAATAAAAATAGATTTCTTAATTCTAATTGTCCTATGTTCTCCTTTGTTCCTCGTAATATTATATATAATTCCTACAATTAGTATCTACAGTTGCAATTCATACATAAAACATCTAGTGAAATTTTCTTGTTGCATTTAAAATTTCGCCTATTCGTACACTATCTGTTATTTTTTGACACAATTCAATCAGTTTCTTCAAACATTGGCACTATTTAATTTAAGAGGATATCAAAGACACTATATACGAAGAATCTAAAATAAACCAAATGTAACAACCAGATTTTTTCGAAATAATACGACAAAGCAAAGATTTATCCGGTAAAATGATGCAATGTGTAATAACTAAAACAACTTTTTCTACAACCTGGTTCCAAACTTGGTTATTTTCATTATAAAAAATATATAAACAGAATTTTCAATGAAACTATTAACGTTATATTATCCTTATATGACCTTTAAGTAACAATTTAATATATAACTGATGTAATTTGTGCACACCTACATCCATAATACGCACTATTGTTTATATCCTAATAAAACCAAAGCATTAAAACAGTAAAACAGAACAAAATAAAATACTCTTTGTTGTTGAACATTTATATAGGGCATATCATAATGACGAGGTAGGTGGTGCTGTAAATGTTAAAGAGAAAATAAAAACAAAAGTAATCGATTGACGTCACAATGAAGGAATTTTTGTTATTAAAAAAATTTTTTTTGCTAACTTTTATTGTTATTATAATTATTTTGTAACATTTAATTGATGACGTTGCCATTCAGTAGCAAAACAAAATAATAATAAACATTTTAATGAAAAATATGCAAACAGAAAACATGAAAATGATTATCGTGTGACAAAAGGGAAAAATAATAAAACCGAAAATGGTGAAAGGGGATTTGTCGCAAGTATTGATTGATCAAACATTTGCCAAAGAAATTATTTACTTATTTCGATGAAACATTTAAATTCATTTGAATGTAACGAAAATTAAATAGCAAAACAAAATTCCACCCTCACTGTTGAGCAGCAACAGCAGTAACACTGTCACTACGAACAGCAGCAGCAACAACAAACACACGAAAAGCTCTTCAGTAATTTTCCATTCAGAATTTTTGGTTTTCTGTTTTGCGCATTAAGTTGGAGAAGATAATAACAACCATAAAGAAAATAAGTAATATAAAAAAAAAACTTTTAAGAACTTCAAAACATTTCGGAAACAATTTGTCTTGCAAAAAAATATGTAAAAAGAAATAGAAATGTGATTTAATCGATCCAGTTTCGTCTTTATTGACCTACGTAAGTAACCCAACCGATAAGAGCACAGTTACCACCCCCTCACCCAACTAAGAAAGCCTGATGTCGAATGACATGAATAAATTTTATTTTCTTTATTTAAGATTATCATAATCTTCGTTGTTACACATTTTACTGGCCTTTTTTTGTTGAGACTGGAATATGAGAACTTCCCACACATCAATCATTTTATTATTTTATTTTTCTGTGTTATTACATTCGTTACCGAATATACATATAATTAAAACGGACATTAGACAGATATTGAGTGGGCGTTGAAGATTATCACTAAACTTTTCATTGGTATTCACTTGGGTAATTACCATGCAATAGGAAATAAATAATAATTTTTTTATGGTTTGTGTCTCTAATGTGTAAAGCTTGTTTGACTTTTTAACATAGTTTTACTGCCTTCTTTTTTATTATAGTAAAAATAAAATTTTAATGGAAAATGCATATAAACCTCTGATTATGTCATGTGTATTATAAATAAATACTGTCATGTGCTCTGTTTATACCATATAAACGTAATATATATACTTAAATTACAAGAAAAAAGTACAAAAAGGATAAAAAAAGAAAAAGTGAAAGCAAATACATAAACCAAAATAAGGGTCTAGACAAGTTTTTTATCTCTTGATTCTACACCACTGAATCGTTTAAAAATGTAAAAATTAAAATTTTATGCAAAGTAGTTCTAGTTAAAAAAAAAAATACTAAAAATATATAATAAACAATATCTCACCCTATTTCTAAATATATATATATTTCTTTTCTTTAATATTTCTTTCTTCATTGCTTTGATTATATTTTATATTTGACGAAATTACTCTTGACAATGTAATATTGTTTTTGCAACAAACAACCGTATATAAATTCATAAACAATAAGCGATTTAACAAAAGGCACTGTATATGTGAGAACAGGAAGAACAGGAATTACATTGTTTTTTCATCTTTACCTTATGTTTGTTTTCTTAAGTAAAGGTAATGTTTTTTTTTTTTTGTCGGTATTTTCTTTAAAAAATTTACTGTCACAGGGTGATAATTTTGTGTATTTTTTATTATTTATTTAAAATAAATTGTTTAATTTTTTTAACATTCAAAAGAAATATCAAAGACGCAAATAATAATTTCCCTTGAAAAAATAAATAAACTTTTAGCCGATACATCCAGTGATTTTAATTCCTACTTTTCAATTAAATTGCCAAAACATTTTTTATATTTAATTTTTTATTTGCATATTTATATAGGTAAAAAAAACAAAAATTCAATTCATAAAAGTTGTTTTTTTCGCATTTTCTTCTATCATAAATAGCGCGCAATAAAATATTTAGTAAAAAAAAGAAAATGTTTACAAATATAACTGTCTCTGTTCGCCTGCATATAAAATTTTTACATAATATCCATGACCCGACCCTTCAAATAAATTTGTAAGGTGTACATTGCGCATGGTATTCCTCCACACAACTACATATTAACGACAAAAAAATAAAATCAACTTACTTTACCGTTTCTGTATTGGCCAACTGCTTGTCACACGTCATGAATAATTTGACTACACAATGTATACTAACAAAGTAATTTCATCAAATAAATGACACACATCTGTTCAAGTTTTTTGCAAATTTTTTTTTTAGCAACATAAAAAATAAGAGATTAAATAGAAATCCGCTTATAAAGACGTACTCATATATATTATGCCCACTTAATTTTAATTTATTAATTATAAATACTCGTCAACGAAATTTAACATTCTATCCAATGCACAAACCTAGACAAAATAACACAGAAAAATCTTTTTTAAAAATTAAAAAACATTAAAAAATAAACAATTTAATATTACTGGGCGCCTCCACTTGTTAACCATAATTTTCTTAGAAAAACCCTGATAACAGCAAAAATCTTTTGCTTGTTTTTTATCGTATAAAATATTTGAAATGATTAAACAACGTTTTTATCAATGAATCAAAGAAGAAAAGAGTTATTATTGTAGGAAAAATAAGTAAACAATTTGATCATGTAATTATTTATTTACTTTTTTTGTGAAATTATATATATAGAATTTTTATTATTTTTATTAAATCAGAACGACGATTATGAATTCAATGTTAAATGAGTAAAACAACTGATTGTGTATGTAGCACCTTTCTTATTTTATTCTTATGCAATTATTCTCTATGAATACAAATAAAGAAATGCAAAACTGTGATACAGGGCTGTAGAACATAGACTAGATTAAATAATTTTAGCATTTAAAATCATCAAATTCTTTTAAGAAAATCGTTACAGGCAAATTAAATAGAAACGAGTTTTTCTTTTCATTGTAATCCTCCAAATATTGTTGGTTTACTATTGCTGAGTACATTATTTAAATATACATAGATGAGTACAAAGCCAAGTTTACAACCACATACGATATTACATTTAAATTTTCATGAATAGGATTTTTATTTTATTTTTTATTCTTTTATGATCTGAATAAATTATGTTTATTTGAGTAAAACTGAGACAAGTCTATAATATTTCTCTGCGACGAAATATATGTTCTATACAAAATATGTTTATAATATTTAGTAACATGGGGAAATGGAGAAAATACCGCCCCGTCTCTAACAGCGACAATAAACAAAACAGCGCACAGTACATATTTCCATATAAAAAATAATAAATATCACCGTTTTAACGAATACATGTACAATGTAACGTTACTCTGCATGCTCTATGACACCGTTCACCGATCAGTTATGAGTTTAGTTTCTTACGTAAAGCTTCAATATCCGGTACTTAATACATTTTACTGTTATTTCTTGTTAAAAAATATATAACAAAATTAATTTTTAACAGCAAAAAACAACATCAAAAAATTTTAAACAGAAAAATTAAAAGTAAAAATTAAAAGTTTAAAACTTGGATAACGGAATATTAAATGGATTTTGTAAAGTGTTTTTATTTGTTTGTTTGTTCTATTGTGATTTAATTACTTTTTTTTTTTTTAAATTAATTATTTAGTGGGGGTGGTAGTGAATTAAATCTATTCTATTCTTTATTTAATTTATTTATTTTCTGGTTAAAACGAAAAATTATGTAACATCAACTGATAACTGATAAAAGCACAAAGTTTTCATTGGTGACAAAATAATAATATTATTAATATTAATAAAGGGTGTTGCACTCACCGTTACGTTTGGTTACGAAATATTATTATTTTATTTTCGGAATTTTCCACTCGTTTACTCTATGAAAAAAAAATTTTACAAAACGAAAAATTGAAGCAAATAACCTAGCCAAGCAAAAACTGAATAAAAATAAAATAAAATTCTGTGTACAAAATTGAACCTAACCAACCCTTCGTGCATTAAAAATTACAACTACAAATATTTGAAAATACAAAAAAAAAAAAAAAATTCGTACTAGACAATCACAGGGTAACAAGTAATTGATTTTACTTTTTACCCAAATTTAAAATAAAAACCGAAAAAAAATCATTTTTCCCTTTCGACACCCTATCGTTGGTTTTTAATTAAAAATAAATATTATAAGAAAAAAAACAAACAAATTATTCGGTTTTTTATTATTTAAATGTGTCCCGCCCTACGTGAAATAATATATATATTTTATTTATAAGAATTGGTAAATAGGAACTTGCTACCCCCAAAAACAACGTAGAAAATTTTTACTATCAGAAAAATAAGAATTTTTTTTTCTGATGCTTTTTAAAGCAACGAGATGAAGGAATAAAGTTTAGAGTTGTGTTTGTGCGTTCCTTGCGTATGGTATGAGCTTTATAGCTTTTATCTAATACTGTGTTTGTGATGTGAATTTTATGTGCAAAGTAATGTTTCAAGCAATGATGCTGTTTTTGAAAGGGAACAAATCGTTAAAGAACACAAAAGCTCAACTGCAAAATGTTAAACCGAAAGCATTTTTCTTTTTTTTTCGTTTCTACTTGCTTTCATTACTTATGTGGGCAAATATTGATTTTATATTGGCTGTTATTGTCTGGGCGACCCCAATATTTTTATTTTTGTACACATTTTTATACAATGCGTTGCTGGTTTTACTTTTCCTAATAATTTTTTTTTAAATTGCGTTTTTAAACGGCTTTTAACGGTGTTCATACTGCGCTTCAATGATTTTTTTTAATGTAATGCACTCATTAAACATGCATTTCTCATTAAAATTATTAATTCAACGATGATTTACGATTTTATGTGAGAGAAATAAATTATTAATTTAATTATATTAATTATGCGAAATTTCTTGTAATTATTATTCAGTAATTAATGTTTTATTAATATTTTAAAAGCGAATAATCAAAGAAAAACATCTTTTATACTTTGAAAAGTGCTTTTTTTTTACTGTGACTTTAATTTATGTGAATAATTTTTTTTTTTTGTTTTTAAGTACACCCTGTACATTTTTACCTTGTCATTGTCAAATACTAGTAATTACTTTTAATTAGAATTTAATGTTAAAGTTTAAGCAAAGTGTGATTACATATTCTTCTTCGACAACAAAGTACTGCTGACATCGTCTATGCAATAATAACAATAATGTGTTGTTACGCAACAGTGGCGTTAAAATGCATTTTATATTTTCTCATCTGATTTTTATTCATTAGTTTCTTTTGCTTTTATATAATTGCATTTATTTATTTATTTTTTTAATTTTATTTATAATTGAATTTTGCGATTAAAATGTAATTAAATTTAAACTGAAACATACATAGCAATAAGTTAGAGGAAACAAATACAAAAATCATGCAAACATTATTTAATTAATAAAATCAATGTCATTGGCAAAGCATTGTGGTTTATTTTTGTATTAGAGAATATAAAATTTATGAATAAAAATTCACTTTATTATATTTATTTATAAATTAATTAATTAATTCTAAATAAGAAAGAAATTTATTTGCAAAAAAGCAAATCATTGCGTAAGAATCAACTGTAATTGTTAAGACAGCATTCAGCCTTTTAATTATCAATTAAATTGCTTTTATACTATGCATAAATAACTTAAAATAATGATGATAATTAATTTACAAATTAGATTTAATGAAATTACCTTTATTAATTAATTGCACATTGGTGTGGCTTCGTTGTGATGTTTCTTCATACATACATATATTTTTTTATTATGTTTTTCTGAAAAAAGCATATATTTCGGTTTATTTTCATATAATAATAATTTATTTTCATAATAAAAGTTTAATAAAATAATAAAATTGTACTTAAAGCCTCATAAATTGTGTAATTTAATTAAAAGTATATGTATTTTTGGTGTGTTTATTTTTATTAAATTATAACGATGAAAACACAGTGAAACAAAGTAGATAGATGAGAAAAATCACTTTAAAATCGCGGTTTGAATGTTTACTAAATTTCATTTATTTTTATTTAAATGTACTTCAGCTGATTTTGTGGGTGGTTGAAACGGTGAAGTGGAATATTTTTTAGAACAAAAATCAATGAAATGAGTAAAACATGCGCAAATACAGTACATGTGACAAAGATGGGACAACAACCGCAGAACCAACAACGATATAAATGATAATAGAAATAGGGGAGAAAATTGGTTTTTCTTTTTTTGTCCTTTATCGTCATTTCCTTTTGCATTTTTCTATCCAAAATAAAACACGTGCTAGTAAATATCCACGTCATCAAGTAATCATGTATCGTTGTTGCTGTTGTTGGGTATAACATTGTTATTTAGCTTTATGTACGGTATGACAACCCCGCCCAAAACATCCCCTTATTATATGTAAATGAATTTTTCTTCCAGTTTTTACGAGAATATGTTTTTGATTAGCAACCTTTTTACACAAAATATATAATAAATTTTTATTAAATTAATATAAATTCACGTGTGTCGCTGTTGATATAAAACTGTGTAGGAGCTTTTACTTTTAAATTAAATTAAATTATTTTAAATTGATTAAAAGCGTATAATTGATTTTTTTTATCCTGCTGTGATTACGATGAATATTGTAGTCATATCAGCAAAGACTCATACCAGTATCTTGTTTATTTACTTTGCAGAAAAACAATTTTTTCTAAGGAAATAACATAAAGTGATTTTTTTTTATTGTTCCTACAAAATTAATAAACTTTATAAAAACAGTGCAGTGACTTTATTAAGTCACATAAATGAGAGCGAAATTAAGTGTTATAATTGAGAAAATATTTAAATAGTGTATTTATTTTTCGTGGTTAATTGATTATTTTGTGTACAGGTGCACGCCCGCATTTGTGTGTGTGTCACTCATAAATATGACAACAAAATTAGATGTTGCAGTGCCCCGTAACAATGGTCACGAGATGGCACCGTTAAATACTCGTGCACGAGGCGATGGTACTCACGGTGTAACAATTGTTCTATCACCGCCGCCACGTGGTTCAATTGGATCTGGTACGGAGTTACCAAATGGCGGTGCTGCTGAAATTGATCCGGATCGTGCCGCATGGTCGGGTAAAATGCAATTCTTCTTAAGTATTATCGGTTACTCAGTAGGTCTGGGTAATATTTGGCGATTTCCGTACTTGTGTCAACAAAATGGTGGCGGTAAGTTTAACAAATATTTAAAAAGTATATTATTGCTGCTTTTTTTTCTTTTGATACAAAAAAGTATCATCAACTAAGCTCTACAACTAAATAAATAAATGAAAAACTTTCAATGACAGTGGAGACGCCACATATAAGCTTTTAGTTATATTTTTTTCTATTAAATTAAGTTTTAAATGCATTTAACCTACATTGAATTAATTTTTTATTGACAAATAATAAAGAAATAATTTATTGGAAATTAAATAAGTAGAAGAAAAAAAAAACAACTGCAACCAACATGACCTTAAAACGTCATTTATTAGCAAATAAATAAAATGATTTAATTTTAATATTATTAATAATAGAATTTTCAGTTTGTTTTTAATAGAAAAATGATTTATTTGCGTTTATTATACAGTTTTTTGTGGACGCATTTAAAATGATTTTTACTGTTTAATAATTTCAAAGAAATATTTATCAGGTTTGTGTCTTTAATAAAAAATTCCCTCGTCAGTGCTTCAACTACCGTTGCTTTATTTTTACATACCTTATCGCCATTTATTTATTAATTACTTAACAGATAATAAATTTGTTTAACAAAAAGTGATTTTTATAATTAAATTTAATAAAAATTTCCATTGTTTACTTGAATAATAATAAAACTGTTTATTTATAAACCTAACGCCGACTCTGATTACAAACAAATATATAAATAATCAAGAAGTAAAGAACAGAAAATAAAAATTGTTTCAATCATTGCACGCGATTTAAGCAAAAATAAATAATAATAATTCATAAATAAAAAAGTATAAAAACTATTTTATAAATAATTAAAAATAAATACATATATATATATATATATATATATATATATATATATATATATATATATATATATATTCTCTAATGGAAATGTTTTTCTTATTTATTTTCTATTGTTATTTAATGCAATAAAAAATAAAACAAACGTATATTGCAGATTTGTTTATATAATTGGCGACAGTCAACACAACAATTTATATTTATTTACATTAAATAAATAAATAAGTGTAATATCCCTGACCTACACAGATTGTTTTATGCTTTATTTTTTTTTTATTAATTTGTTTATTTATTTATTCACAAATGAAGTTTATTTATTTTAATTAAAAGAAAAAGTTTTTTTTATTCCTTTTATTATTCGGTGCTGTTGAAATTAGATTACAGAAGTTTTGTTTTCTAATTTCTAAATATGAAAAAAATATATTTAGAAGCTTTTTAACGTAAATCAATACCGCCAAGTGTAGGTTATTTAAAAATAGGCATAAATAACTGTATAAAATCGATTTAAACAAAACCAAAGTGGAGTCAATCGTCAGTTGACTGCAATCAAATTAGAATTGTGAATCATTTATGAAGGTTTTATTATTTTTGTTGCTACTTTGCATGCTTTCATTTAGATTTTTGATTATCATTATTCGTTTGGTTATAGTTTTGACATTTGTTTTATGGATTTTTTTTTTTTAAATTATATGATCAAGGTAAATTTAAAAAAGTTTGTAAAATTCTTTAGGTAGGCACTTTTTAAAGGTGTTATTTGTGCCGAAAGTATCTTTAAATATAAAATAAGCAATCATTAGAAAAAAAAGCTTTTATTAACTGCAAAACTCTGAGTTTTATTCTAATTTATTTTTAATTGACTACTATTGAGTACTATTAATTTCTTAAACAACATTTGCTACTATAAATAAAACGTAGCAATTGTAGAATTAATTAAATCTTTAACCAGTTAATTTCCTATTAGCACGATCAATTAATTCTGGCTCAGGCCGTTAATTTACTGTAAATGAAGCAATTTATGTATTCATTGAAAAATTGTTGACCAATTTACATATTATTCATGAAATATTTTTTTTTTACAATGAAAACCACCTGCAGAAAATAAAATCAATTACGTAACTATTTAATCAATTAATAAATACAACAAGTAATCGAAATTTACTATAAAAAACCAAAACAAAGTATAACAACCATAGCAAAAAATGCTTTACGTTTTTGTTTTATCGCGATTTTTCATTTTTCTTTATTATTAAACTTCGATAGATAATTTGCAGTAAGTGAGAACCACATATAATCAAATTAAATTTATGACCATTAATTGATTATTGTTTTTTCAATTCGTATAATTTAACTGTATGCATCGCGTAATCAGAATAATAAAGCAAAACAGTAATGTCTATCGGTATACCAGTTATTGAATGGTGTAGCTAGATGAATATATTTATTTCTTTATTTTGATATTGTATATTACATTCTATTATTGTTTCTGTTAAATCGATTTATTAGTTTATTTTTTAATTAATATTTATTTATAAATATTTATTGAATTTTGTTGTAGTTTTAACTGTTTTATTGTTTGTTTCATTAATTAATAAAATTTATAGCAAAATAAATGCAATGGATTCGATTGAATAGAAGAAACAAGACTAGACTGATTGCTATACGTCTTTAAAGAAAAAACATTATTGTTTTTAACTATTTAATAATTTCAAGAAAATTTAATTAAACATAGTAAATGCAAAATGATTGTTTTTTCATTTTTATTTTTCTCATCGTTATTATTATTAAAGATTGTTGTCTCGACTGAATTATGTAAATTTTATTTGTCGTTACAATCTTACGTTGACACCTAAAAAAACACTTTTTTTTTGTTTATAGATTTTATAATTTAATTTTAGATTATGCAGATTATATGTATAATTTATTACTGAATATTTAAAATTGAATATATGTTTACTTTAATAAGTATTAAGGTCATAAAAACGTCATTAATGTTGTTAAATTATAACTTGACTGTATTGTTTATTCTGTTTCAAAGTTATTTAATTGTTTAATAGTTAGAACTTTTAAAATCTATTAAAATTATTATTTATTAATAAAAATATATACAATATTATTTCTTTTATTAAATCGATAAATAATTGTGAAAAAATAATAATAATAAAATTTCCATTTTTATTTTTTCGTTTAAATTGAAAATACTTTACTGCATTTTACATTTTCGTGTTTTGCGTTTAATTGTCTATAGTATTTTTTTCGTTAAGTAAATAAATACATAAATAATGTCTGCATTAAATGAAAATGATTTAAATTTTTATTTTAACACAGAGCGATTATATTAAATTACAGAAAATCTGTATTCACCAAAGTAATTAACGATTAACATGTAGACAATATTTTTTTTTAAATCGATATTTTATTAATTATTATTTATTCATAATATTCAATCAATAATAATATTTTTAAATATGTTTTAATTATTATTATTATTATAATTATTAATTATAAGATAAAATTTATTAACCAAACATACATATTTAATAAATATTTATTAATAAAAATGAGCAAAACACCAACATATTACAAAATTAATTTAAATCTATGTCATCAACATTATTAATATTAATAATATAGGAAATGTGTTTTAAAAGTTTACATTTTTTTTATAAATTATATATAAATATATTATTATTATTACACTTGACCTAAATATTTTGGCACAGTTTTCCTTATATTATAATTTTTGTAGAAATAAGTAAAGTAGAAATGTTGAAAATGTAGCGAAAAAAAGTAACTAGAATTTTTATAACATTTTTGATTATTATTTTATTTTATTTTTGCATCTGCACGAATATTAATGATGTTTTTTTGATTAACGATGTCAGTTTGATAAATAATTAATTAAATGGTTTTTTTTTTTGTAAAACTTTTTCGTTCATTAATATTACCAAATAAAGTAATTAATAAAATATGTTGTAATAAAAAATATTAAAGTGATATAATGTGTCCTGGGTTATTTTTTTGAACTGGTATAAAGTAATTTTCATACAATTATTGATTTATTTTAAATTGCAAAAGGAAAATTTTACTTTAATTAATTTTTGGTGCAATTTAACATAAGATTTATTTAGGTCAAGGTTATTACATAATATTACAAAATAATTTATAAATTATCTTCTTAAAAAACTCATGTTTTTCACGAAAATTTATTTATTTCTTTTAAAATTTATTTTTAATTTTTTCTACAAATAATACTTTGAAAGAGCTCTTAGCCGTTTTTAAATTTAATATAATTTGTTAGAGCATATGGTAGCTATACGCTATACATCTTACAACATAATTAGGATAATTAAATAAATAAATAAATTAGAATACAAAGTCTTTTTGCTATATGAAATTTATATTTATTGCAATTGAATGAATAAAATTTTCCACAAGCCAATATTATTGCATAATTTTAACTATTTTTTTTAGTTAATAGTTCTTATTCAGTGTTGTTACTTTGTTTGATTTATTGCCATTAAGGTGATTTAGGCCGGATTTTTGAAAATCTCCTGTGCAATTTAAAAATATTGAAGGTTCTATTTTTTAAGTTGATATTACCTGTCGACAAATGCAAGTTATAGTTATCATACAGCAGGAAATTTACGAGTTTTTAGTAGATATTAAACATGATATAGTTACATAACACTTTATTTCCTTTAAGTCATTCCATACTGAATTATATGAAAAACAAAGCGCACGTCAGATAGCTTAAGTCGAACAACACTGTTCAAAGAATGCAATAATTTTCGTATTTTATTTATTTATTTTTACTACAAGTCGCTTTAGATTCGTTTCTTTCGTTTTTTATTTTAAACATTAAATTACATTCGTTTTAGTTTCCATTTTTAATCGATATTATTGATTTTGATTTAACCGCATTTTTACGATTTTATTATTATTATTATTATTACTAATAGCTTATATATTTTTTCTGTAGCAGTAATTCATACTTGTTTTTATTAATTATTTTTTTAGTTTTATTATCGTTAATAGTAAATTTTAATGGAACTACGTAGTGTTTATTAGAAATTAATTATGAGAATTTTTTAGTTTAGGAAAAACAATTTTATATGCTTAATAAATTTTTATGCCAATAGAAATTTTATTCAGTTTAGCTGATGTAATATATACACTTTTAGCGATTTAATTGAATAGAAATAGTATAGTTAATAATAATAATTATTATTGAGAAAAAATATAATTAGAAATGGAATGTATTTTGTTGAATAAGGAGATCTAAGCTACGCTCAAGTGAACTAAATATTAATTTTACAGTATTTTTAGTAAAGATTTCACAAAACACTGAAATACATATTTAAATAAAAAAAAATTAATATTAAAAATGAATATCTATTACCATTAAAAAACAAAAGAAAATGTAAAATTTATCGATTAAAAAGGAAAATAAAATTATTAATGTAATTTCTTTAATAATATCCCCCAGCGACAAGTATTTGTTTGGTTGTTGTCTTGGCTTTTGTCGTATTTTTTAATAATTTTTAATATATTATTTATTAATAATTTTTTTAATGTAATAAATTATTGTGAAAGCAAAATGAATTTCTTATTCAATGAAAATAAATACGACAAATGTTTTAATTTTAAAAATAGATGCCTAATGGAATTTTTAATGTTGGCATATGGATTAGTTTTATTTTTTTTTCTTAGCGTATCGAAACGTAAATAACGGATTCGTTGCGTTTGTTTGCAAAAAAAAAAAAACTATTAAAAAATAATAATAATTTTATAAATTTAAAAGTACGTCATTGAAATCGTCATTTAACCATGTCATAGTATTATGCATAGCAAATAATACTTGTTTGTAGTTTTCTTTAAATTTTGATTGATCGATAAATTTTTAATAAATTTTTGACTAAATAAGGAAAATTATTACTATGCTAGAAGCTAAATTACTTTAGGCGATTGCCAAAAGAAAATCATTATCGATGATACCTATTCGATACAAAAAAATTAAAATAATAATTTATGATTTTTGTTTATTCAAATTTCAGGTGCATTTTTGATCCCATTTATGATTATGTTGATACTGGAGGGAATCCCATTATTTTTAATTGAATTAGGAATGGGACAGAAAATGCGGCTCGGTAGTCTTGGCGTATGGAATACAATTCATCCTTGGCTGGGCGGTATCGGTATTTCTTCTTGTATTGTCACACTATTTGTCGCACTTTATTACAATGTTATCATAACGTGGTGCTTCTTTTACTTGTTTAACAGTTTTCGGGTATTTATCAAAAAATTCTTAATCTGATTAGTTTAAATTATTTAATTTATTTTTTCTTTAAAGTATCCACTGCCATGGGCTTCATGTCCACAAATAAATGGTACAGACATTGCCGAGTGTGCACGATCTTCGGAGACAGCTTACTTTTGGTATCGTACAACATTGGATGCTTCTCCAAATATGGACGATACTGGTGGCATTAAGTGGTGGATCGTATTGTGTTTACTATTATCATGGACAATTGTGTTCTTTATTGTCATGAAAGGTATCCAGAGTTCAGGAAAAGTGGTTTATTTCACATCGTTATTCCCATATATTGTGCTAACAATATTTTTCATAAGAGGGATAACGTTAAAAGGTGCCAGTGCTGGCTTAGTACACATGTACACGCCAAAGGTGGAAAAACTGCTAGAACCAACAGTATGGTTGGATGCTGCAACACAAGTGTTTTACTCTTTCGGTTTGGCATTTGGTTCATTAATTGCATTTGGAAGTTATAACACACCGAAGAATAATTGTGTTCGAGACGTTATACTTGTTTCATTTTGTAATGCTGTGACAGCAATCTATGCGAGTATCGTAATTTTTGCGATTTTAGGGTTTAAGGCTACCTTAAACGTCGAACGCTGCATTGAAGTGTAAGTATAAACTATTTAAAAGATAAATAATTTTCCAAGTGGTAATATTTTTCGAATTTTACAGGAATAGAGGAATTCTATACGATCATAAAATTATACCGATGCGGAATGTGTCTACAATTGAATACGAAAAGGCGATGGAGTCAATAAATGCGAGTGAAATTAAAATATGGGAATTGGAGGAGTGTAGTCTGAGTACACAGTTAGACAACGTAACTATTAGAGTTTTTTTTCTAAAATTCTTTATTTAGCACGTATTTTTGTTATTCGTATCCAGGCTGCTGAAGGTACGGGGTTGGCTTTTATTGTGTTTACACAAGCAATTGTTGAGTTACCGGGCGCACCATTCTGGGCAGTTATTTTCTTCATGATGTTATTGTCGTTGGGCTTAGGCTCACAAATTGGCATACTCGAGGGAATGTTGTGTACTATCTTCGACATTGATATCTTCAAACGGATACGTAAACCCTATGTGACTGGTGTTGTTTGTTTGTTTTGTTTTTTGGTTGGTTTAATATTTACAACCGGTGCCGGTGAATACTGGCTGAAAATGTTTGACTCTTTTGCGGGAACAATTGGCCTGGTTGTTGTCGCCCTAATGGAAATGATCGCAGTAATTTACGTCTATGGACACGCAAAGTTTACAGAAGATATTTATCAAATGACTGGTTATCGGCCAGGCATCTATTGGCAACTGACCTGGCGCTACATTGGGCCAGCGATTATGGTCTGTATTCTATTCTCATCGGTTTTGTTTATGTTTATCAAAAATCCCCAATATGGTGCTTGGAACGCTGAATTGGTATGTAACATAATGTTGTTTTACTAACATTATACAAAATCTTTTTAAAAATACTAAAATCAGGATAGTAACTCGGATACTCAACATAATAAAAACGGTTTTTTTTTAAATTTCACCAGTTTAATTGGTTTTAAATTTTTTTAATGACATTTTCCGCAATATTTCTCTTATAATTTTGTTGCATTTTTACTGATTTTTATGATTCTTTAAAGCTATCTGCGATAATCTAAAGAATTATATTATTCAAAAATATGTAACAACCGGTTAATTATCCTGATTAGAAACACATAAAAATTGATAAATTAATTCTTTTTAAAAACTTTTTTTAAATTAAAAACAAAAATAAAAAAAAAACTAGGGAATGGTTGTACAAACAAGTTATCCAAATTGGGTAATGGGAATAGCATTGACAATGATAATAGCTGGTGTATTACCAATGCCAATTGTATTCCTCTTGCGTAGATTCCAGCTACTTAAAGTCGATTTAGATATACATCAAGGTTCGATTAGACGTAACGAGACAACAGCGTCGACCAAGGAAATGATTGACGAGGATGATGTAAGTGTTATCCATTTTACATTTATCCTTTTAAGGATTAAAATTTTTAATTATTTTTAAAATACAAAAAGAAACATATTTTGTTTTTTTTTTAATTTTTATATTAAAATTATAAACTTTTTTTTTATACAAATATTTGTTTAATTAAAAGTTCATTTGAAAAAGCTTTATTATAATTTGATTTTCTTTTAATCCTTTTTCATTTATTTTATTTAATTTTTATATTTAGTTTATAATTCGAAAACACTTGCTTTTTATGTTTTTATAAAATTTTTATTTGGGTTTTTTTTTTGTTAATTACTCGTTAATCCTTTTTTACTAACAAAAAAATTTTTATTTTCGTTATTTATTTAACCAAAAAAAAAAATATTTTTATCATTAATTATGTTAATCCTAATTTTGTGTATTTTTCTCTTCTTTCGCTAACCGTTTTGTTATTAATCATAATCTATGATCATTTAAATAAAATCAATCAATCAATCAATAATACAAAATATACCGCACATTAACTTTATGTAAATAAAAATTATTAATAATAAAAAAAAAAAAAACTCAGGTGGTCAGTCCTGATTTACCACCGCCTCAGTCATTGGCAGCCACACGTTTTACAATTGGAGATTTTGATGTAAGTTTAATGTTTTAATTTTGTTTGTTTTGTATTTTTATTTTCATTTATAATTAAAATCCTTTAGTATCCTTTAATACACATCCTGTTATAACCAGACAATGTCAGAATATTATTGGTTTTTCTATTCATTAATCCCTTAATGCAGAATTTTAATACCGATCATAATGTTAAGCGTCTGTATGATATATGCCACAGTGCTATGAGTAAATTCTTTGTACATAAAACAAAATAAAATGCTGCGAAAAATTAATTGTAAATATTTTTCAAATTCTTTTTTAGCTTATTAATGATTATTGTTTAAGAAAATTTAAATATTTTAATTAAAATTCAAAGTTTTTTCCAACATTTATAGCAATATTAAAACTTTAAAAAACTAATTCGTTATAATTACGAGAATCTGTTTTTCAATATTAATTAAAAAAACTTCAAATTAATTACTTAATTAAATAGTTTTATAAGTAAAAATCAAATAACTTTATCAATAAATAAACTTTTAATAAAAAAGCTTGCAAAGCTTTAACCAAATACCATATTGAGAAATTTTGTAGCTGTGACAGAATTTATAAATAATTTTAATCGAGACACATTCAAAGAAGAATTTTTTTAAACAAAAATGTTTTTCTGACTTTATTTTGCTTTGAATTTATGATCACATTAGCAAAATAATAAATCATTTAATAAAAATTGTTATAACTACATATCCTTCTACCACCCACACATCATTTTTTTTCTTTTTTTTTTTTTTGTAAAATATAATTAATAATATAATTACAATTAAAAAACATGTCTAATTTCAATAAACATTTTATTTTTATTTAGGTAATAAATTATTATTAAAAAATAAAAAAAAAAGTTAAATACATAGAAACATAATTAGAAATTATAATTTCTTATTTAATTATTTGATAAAAATTAAAGAAATTAAACAAAAATACCATAACACTTAGGATATAAATTAAAATTAATCAAAATAATTCATCACAAACACAAACCTTTCCAAATACAAAAACATAAAAATTGCACACATTATTGTAGTAATTTATAGTAGTTTGTAGCAAACAAAGTAGAATAAAAAAAAATCATTATTATGGATAATTGACATTGAGCAATTTGTTATTTGAAAGCTATAGACGGGAAATGAAGTCCGTTCATCAATACTGAAAAGGACATCAAATTATTAACTTTACTAACCAAAAAATAAAATAAAAATATACTTAATTGATTAAATAATTAAGTTTAAAAAAGAATAATAAAAAATGGCAAAAAAAAATATATAAAATAATATTAATTTACTAATAAAATTAAGCTAAAAATATAAATTATTAAATGACGACAATACTTGGTAAATATACATTTTATTTAATTAAATTATTATCACAAATCAACCATTCATTAGTTATTATAATTTTATTTGTAATTTACTTTTTATATTTTAAATTTTTAGTTTTTTTTTTTTTATGAAATTTTTATTATTACCTTGCACTAATTGTATTCGCTTTATTATTATTAATATTTTTATTTAATTATTTTTGCTTAATTTTACCCTTTGTAATTTTATTTTGTTTTTGTATCTAACACAAATTTTAATTCTTTTATTTTATCACATTTACAGAAAATTATTACTTTCGTAACAAAATAAAGCTGATAACTAGCTTTCTATTTGGAAAACATAATATTTCCATTAGAGAATTTTGTTACGAGAGGTTATAAATCACTTTTTATTATTAAATATTATAATTTTACAGCCAAATGCACATGTATTGTTTAATTATTTTTTTATATTTATAATTAATTAAGTAAAATAAAATAATATGAGAAAGACTGTTTGTTGTTGGTTAAAAACGTTAAAATTTTATCACAACCACGTAATTCGATTTTTTTATCCTTTATTGGATTTAAAATCCTTAATTTTTTAATTGTTCTTTATGTTTTATAATATTTTTTTTAAATTTAGTTTGAAAAGCTTTTAAATATTTTATTATTGTTATTATAAAAAGCTTTATGGATATGCGATTACAACTTTATCAAATTATGGTTGTTGTACTTACTTATAGAGTTAATTTGTCACATGATTGACCTAAGCAATGAAACACAATTTTGCTTGCCAATTTCTACAAACACATTTAAAGTTTAATAAAACAAACAACTTTATTTTTCTATTTATAGAATGAAACTAAATTATTTAACCAACAACAATATATAATTTAGTAAATGAAAATAAGATACTTGTAGTTAAATAATATAATATTTGGTATAAAGAAGATTATAAGCATGACCAGCAATAAAAATAAGAATTAAAAGCATGATTTACTCATTTTGATTAAAGTATTATACAAGTAAATTTACAATAAAAAAGCATTTAGCTTTTAAAGCATTTTCATATTGAATAAAAGAACCAAAAAATTAAAATACTTTAACAAAGCAAAGTGTTTTCTGCACGCGTGTTGAAATTTCACTGGTTTTTCTTGCAAGTTTTCTAATTTTGATAATTTTTCTTCCGCATAAAATAACTTTTTGGTACATGAAGGAGGACGATGACGATGATGATTTTAGTGGGCCAGCATTAGGTGGTCGAGTTGGTGTACGCAGCGATTCTGATGATGATGATGAGGATTTACCACCAACAATGGGTAAAATGCGATCGATTTTACGCAATACAACACCTATGCATAGTAAAATGTCACCTAGTCAAACGACAGCCGGATCAACAACAACGACAACGACTACAAAACCAGGTGAAACAGTCACAATGTTAACACCTAATCATGGTGTTAAGAATACAACACATCGAACCCATTTAAGTTCACCTGGTGGTAAAAAACCGTTTAGTATGGAAGTTGTTGATTTTTAAATTAATTTAATAAAAAATTAATAAATTTTAGTGCCAGTTAAACTTAAATTAGTTAAATTTAATTATAATTAATTAAGAAGAAAATGTTTTTTTTTAGTAAAGTAATTTAAGTAAATTGATAAGGAATAAAATCATCATTTGAATCGTCGTCAATTTTATTATAATTTTAATAAGAAAACTATTTAATTGTTGTTCTTGTAAAATTTTACTATTTATATTAAAATATAATGGAGAAAAAAAAAACATGTACAATAAAAATAAATAAATAATTATATTGTAGGAGAATATTATAAAGAAGAGGCGAAAAGTATTATGTGACAATATATTTTATATGTGACACATGACATAGTTGTTTAAGAGAATTGGTATTTAATATAGAAAGAAAATAGTGAAATATTATTGAGATAATAATTTAAGAAATTTAAAGAAATGGTGAAAAGATTTATAGAAATAAAAAGTGTCAATAAATTGTGATTTGTAATTAAAATTGAATAAAATAGAATAAAAATTAAGAAATTAATAAAATAGCACTGTACTACACCCTTGACACAAACCAATGAATATTATTATTATTATGTTTATTTTCATAAATTTATTTAATTTTTTTTATTATTATTATTATTTTAAATTAAAAAACGCACATTTTATTATAAAAAAAACGAAACTGTTATTTAATTATTTGTTATATTTTTTTTTAATGTTAAAATAATTTTAATTATTTCCTTGTATTATGGTGCTAATCACTATAAATCAGGCAATGATCACAGTCATTATTTTTTATTTTTTCATTTTATAATTAAATTCCAATCAAAAATACACAATTTGACACTTAAACTAATTTAAAAAAGAATAAAATAATTATTATCTAGGAATATAATGTCTTCAACATAAAATAAAAAAATAATAATTGAATAAATTAATTAATTAAGAAACATAAGTAAGAAAATTGTGATGAAAAATTAAAAAAAAATGGTGAATAATAATAATTTAGTCATGTAATTAATGTACCTTAATTATATTAGTATTTTTCTTAATGGTCACACATAATTGGTGAATATAATATACATATATTAAATGCTTTTAGTGTAATATTAAATGAATTAAAATTAAGACCTTTAATACATTAACTAATTCAATTATCCAGACTGTTCCAATCTAACTCCACTACGAACGACTTTATATAAGTAATTAAAGAATATTTTCTTTTTATTCGTTTTTTAATTAAAAAATACAATTAATATACAAAAACTGAGCCACTCATCAAATTTCTTTTATCAATTAATTAATAAACTATTTCATAATTTTTATTTACTTAACATACTGCTCAATAGTGGCTTCCCTTTATCGTTTTCCCTATTTTTTATAAAACCAAAAGCAATATTTATAATCAAAGTTCAAATATTATTTATATTTGATTAATATTCGTATATAATTCGCATTTTTTAATTAAAGATTAATATAAAAATGAGAATTTAAAAAAATACATAGCAAAGATGCAAACCATCTAACCATCAGCAACAATAAACCGATCTTAGCATTTGAATGTTTAAAAAGAAAAATTTTTGATTTGTTATTTGCACTTTGGAGTCCTGTATCTGTTTCTAGAAAAAATAAATCTCTATTTTTGTTACCTTATAATTCCTTAAAATATATAAATTTTAACCACCGATAAAAATGCAGCAGAGAAATAATCTTAATTTCATTAAAACCAAATTATAATAACCAAAAGAAAAATATCCAAGCAGTAATAATTTAAGTAAAAACCAGTCAATTGTACTTAAATTAATCAACATAATAATTAATTAATCATAATACAAATATAAATAATAGAAAAATCAAAATAATTAACCGCAAAAATTACAATAAAAAGAATTACTTTAACGAAATAAAACTTAATCAATTAGGCTCAAAACGATAAATAAAAAAAGGAAAATATTCACAAAATACTAATTAGTTATTAAGAAAAGAAAAAATTAATACTTAAGTAATATTTAGAAATAATGACAAAAAAAAAATTAAATTAAAAATCTAGTTCGCTATTAATTAATATTAAAATAATTAAATTTTATTAATTCAACGTTAATTAGCACATTGTCATCCTTCTGTTTAATGATTAATTTATTTAAATAATTTTTTATTTTGCCAATCAATGAATGTTCTCTGTAAACTACTGGACATTTATAATAATTAATTAATTATTTTAATAATAAAAATAATTATCTTTTTATATTTGTTTAGGTTTATATTATTGATTAATATCTCGTTTCCATTCAACAGTTTTATCACTGATATTTGCTAAAATTTATTCAAATTATCAAACACGACAGTTTATAAACGAATTTTATTATGATTTTTACCTGTTTCATTGATATTATTGACTTTTTTATTTAATTTCAATATTTAATAATGTTTTTGCACATTTTTTTTTCTAAATAAAATTATTAAATAAATCATATTATAAACCATAACAAATTAATAAGAATGATTATTTCTAGTAAAATATTAATAAAAAAAAAAATTTAATTAATAATAACAAAAATTTGTTGTAAACAAATTTAAAATAAAAAAATAAAATAAACATTCAGTTAAATGAAATAAAATTTCATACATGCTTGTTGAACAATTCATATTTATTTTTATTCTTCTAATTTAACAAACCAAAAATATAAAAAAAATGTAAATAAATACATTAATGATCTGCATGTAAACAAAAAAAAGAAAATTAACCATCTCTCATCAAATATAATTAATAATCGTATAAATTGTGGCTTAATAATATAAAAAGAAAGAAATGAAAAAATATTATATTTAATTAAATAAATGTTAATTTGAAAAACCCTTAACGCAAACACGAGATACATAGAAAAAAGGCTAAGAAAAGTCTGTGTTTTGTGTAAATTTATTTGTTTTTCAAATAATAATTATTATAAAATTACTTTGATTTATTTTTTTTTTTCAAAGATCTTTTAAAGATTAATTAGACTATAGTTGAGAAAATAATAATTGTTTTAATATTTGCAGAATTTTATTTCTCAAAAAAAAAAATGTTTATTGTTAAAATCTGCATGAAAAATTTAATCAAAAAAAAAAATTAAATTTCGTTTTAATATTAGTATAAATTAGGAATTTACTGTGCTAATTATAATAATAACAACAAAAAAAAATGAATATAATTACACAAAGAGTTAAAATTACATTTAATATTTAAAATTTTAATAAATAAATGGTTTCCATTTGTTAATTAATTAAGGAAAATTTTCAAATTATTACAAAAACTGTTACGGAAAATAAACATTCAACACACTGTTTGTAGCGCTTATGCGTTTTAAATTGTGTTTAATACAAAGCATAGTTACTTTTCAAACCATTTGCATCGTCTCCAATAAACCCCGGTTTTTATTTTCATCCCAATAAATTTATTTAGACTGATTTAATGAAGTATACAAAAAAGAATCAGACAATTTATTTATATTATTTAATGTAATTTGCTTATTTATCAAAGCAAAAAAAAATATATATATATAAAGCCATGTAAATAGTTGTAAAAATATTTAAATATATTAAAATTGAAATTACAATAAAATTAAAATTTTTTATTTATACATATTTTAGTATCTCGAAAATATTTTGTGTTTAATTCCTATAGTTAATATGTCTTTGCTAGACAAAAATCTCCAAACATCATTGAATCTTCGGTAAAGACATTAGATTCTTATGCTTTTGTTTTTTCGTATGTTTTTCATAAAACATTTTTCTTAATGTATTGTCAGTGAAGTTTAGTGAATATAAATAGAACAAGAACGATGTTTTTGCATAAAGGTGTTAAATTAATTAGAACAAATTGTCTGAATAGACATTTGTCATTATCAAGAAAGTTGTATTCTTTACAATTTAAGTTAAATCAATGTAAGTTTTTCTAATTTTCATTAACATTGTTAATTTTTAAGGTTATGTACTTTTGAGGTTAAAGATTTGCTAATTTTCTTTTAGATAATGTAAGTAATGATAATATATCACAGACATTGCGTTCGTTTTGTAGTGTTAAACTAGAAGAAAATCCCTATCATAATATTATTCGTGATTCTGAAACACCAAAAGGAGAAACTGACAAACATGAGTTCCAGGCTGAGACTAGAATGTTACTGGATATTGTTGCCAGATCTTTATATTCTGAAAAGGAAGTTTTTCTAAGAGAATTAATATCAAATGCTAGCGATGCATTGGAAAAATTTCGTTACACAATACATACTGCTGGGGAAAATGAGAGAAATTATGATGAAATTGATAGAAAAACAGAAATTCATATTAGCACTGACAAGCAAAGTATGATTCTAACAATACAAGATACAGGTATCGGAATGACAAAGGAAGAATTAATTGCGAATTTAGGAACAATTGCGCGTTCTGGTTCGAAAAAATTCTTACAAGAACTGCAGGCTAGTGGTGTTAGCACAGATAATTCATCAAATATCATTGGCCAATTTGGTGTTGGATTTTATTCTGCATTTATGGTAGCCGATCGTGTAGATGTTTATTCGCGTTCATCAAAAAAGGATTCCATCGGTTATAAATGGTCATCCGATGGATCTGGCGTCTACGAAATTCAAGAATCTGATGGTGTACAAATTGGCACTAAGATTGTTTTGCAATTAAAAACAGAAAATCGTGAATATGCTGACGAAAATCGAGTTCGAGATGTTATACAAAAATATAGCAATTTCGTTGGAAGTCCAATATATTTAAATGGTAAACAAGCCAATCAAATCCAACCGGTGTGGTTAATGGACCCCAAAGAAGTCAAGACTGACCAGCACAATGAATTTTATCGTTTTATTGGAAACACATTTGACACGCCAAGATTTATTCTTCATTACAAGGTGATTTTAGGATAAAATAAATATTAGGGCATTGTGAAATTAACTTAAATATTTAAATATTATAGACAGATGTTCCATTAAGTATAAGAGCGCTTCTGTATTTCCCTGAAGGCAAACCTGGACTGTTTGAATTATCCCGTGATACAGACGGAGGTGTCGCTTTATATACACGAAAAGTGTTAATTCAATCAAAAGCTGATAATTTATTGCCAAAATGGTTAAGATTTTTGAAGGGAGTTGTCGATTCTGAGGATATTCCATTAAATTTAAGTCGTGAATTGCTACAAAATAGTAATTTAATCAAGTGAGTAGATTTATATATTATCTAATAAATATTTTGGTAATTAATTTATTATTTTATTAATAGAAAATTGCGTAACGTTTTAACAAATCGTGTCTTACGCTATTTACAAGAGCGTGCTCTCAAGGAACCTGAACAATACGAAAAGTTTTACAAGGATTATAGTTTGTTTTTAAAGGAAGGAATTGTTACAAATGATGAATTCCGTGAGAAGGAAGAAATTGCTAAATTGTTACGTTTTGATTCGTGCAAATGTGAAAATACACAGCGTGTGACATTACCGGAATATTGTAATCGAATGAAGGAAGGACAAAAGGATATTTATTACTTGGCTGCTCCAAGGTATTTTTTATTATTCTTATTTTATTAGTGTGAAATTTAATTAAATATAATTTTTTAGTCGAGCACTAGCTGAATCGTCACCCTACTACGAAGGATTAAAGAAACGCGATGTTGAAGTTCTGTTCTGTTACGAGCCATACGATGAGCTCGTTTTAATGCAATTGGGAATGTTCTTAGGTCACAACTTAATATCGGTGGAAAAGGAAATGCGTCAAGATAAAACCGCTAGTGATACAAAAGATCTTGGTCCAGACAGTTTACTCAGTACGCAAATTGATGAGTTGATTAGTTGGATCAAAGAGAAATTAGTTGGCAAAGTAGCTAATGTTAAGGTAAATTAAATTATTTTTTTTTCCATTTATTTGAGTCAGTCATTTATGTCTTTTACGTTTCTAGATAACAAACCGTTTAGATGCACATCCCTGTGTGGTAACTGTTGAAGAAATGGCTGCTGCACGTCATTTTATTAGAACACAAAGTCATCAAATACCGGAAGAGAATCGTTTCGCACTTTTACAACCACAATTAGAATTGAATCCAAAGTAAATAATAAATTTATTTATTAATTTTGATTAAAAAAATTTTTTGCATTTTTATAGGCACGAAATAATAAAAAAATTATACAAATTGAAGAGTAATGATGAGGCATTTGCTGAATTATTAGTGAAACAGGTTTGTTTGCTATACTTTTGATACCTTAATTGCTTATGATTAATAATTTTTACGTTTCTTTAGTTATTTTCGAATGCAATGGTCGGTGCAGGCCTAACAGATGATCCCCGGACACTTTTAACCGGCATGAATGAATTACTATCAAAGGCATTAGAGAAATATTAAAGAGAAAATGGCATTTAATAGAATAGAAATAAAAATTTATTGTTTATAGTATGTAAATTGTAATAATATTAATTAATTAAAGAAATTAAAAAGAAAAAGTAGAATTTTTTATACAATTTTTATCTTTTTTTTTTTGGTTTTTATTAATAAATCAGCTGATTTATCTTATCTGATTTACATTTTTCATTTTCTATTTGTATTTTTTACCTCTAATTATTTTTACGTCATGTGATAAGTAAACACAATACACCTTTCTGCTTATATATATATATATAATTTTATTTTTATATAATTTGATTATGATAATACAAATCTGTATGAAAATATGACTTAAAAATTTTTGTATTTTATTTCTTCTTGTTAATACAAATATACTAAATGAAAGCGTTTATATAATTATTTAGCACATTGATAAATTAGGTAAAATTATTCATATTAGATATAGAGAAAAAACTTAAATTAAAATATAGAACAGAAAATTTATTATTAAAAAGAAAAAAATATTAAATTATGCCGAAGAAATGTATATAAATTTTTGTATGAAAAATCAACGTTTCGCCATTTTCTAATTTTTGAACCAAAATTTCGTTAAGTAATGCATTTTAATTAATAGGAAATAAAGGTTTAAATTGTTTATTAAACATTAAATACATTTCAAAAAATATTTTAAATATATAAAATAATGAACAAAGATGATAAAATCACGCGAATACGTAAAGTTTACATAAAAAATCATCAACGCGGTTCTCGTCAAGGTAAAGAAAAAAAAACATAATACTTTTACGTAATACTTTAAAAGCAATCTTAATCCAAAAATTAAATAAAAAAAGAAAACGAGAATTATTTTATTAATTTTGAGTATTTTGTTTGTTTTAACTAATTTAATTAAGTAAAATCAAAAACAAAAATTAAACAAAAAAAATAATTATGAGTTTGCGAGTGCAATTTTAAAATAAAATTAATTATTTAATCTTATATTGAATCATTGATTACATAGATAAATGCTTTTGAATAATTAATTAATGAATAAACAATAATTAAGTAAATAAAATTGCATTAATAAGTCAAAAAAATAAATTTATTTTCGACATTTTTATTGAAACATATGTATATATAAATGTATATACATTTATTTAATCTTTTATTTCTGATAATAAAATAAATAATATTTTTAAACTAATTTTATATTATGATAAAAAGGTGACAATTATACAAGCACATGATTAAGATAATAAATATACATAAAAATAGCAAATAAATGTTAAATAATTACAATAATTTCATTTTCGTTTGAAAATAAAAAAATTTATTAATACATTTTTAAATTTATAAAAAATGCGCGCTTCTATTGTAGCTAACTTCAGAGCGGATATTTTTCTTTCAAATTTTGTATAATTATTGATAATTTCTATTATAAATTATTTATTGTTACTATTCATTAAGAATAGAATAATTTTTAAAGATTATTTAACACAATGTTAATATGCAATTATATTATTTAATTAATTATTTAATGAAATATAATAAGAAAATATTATTATTTTGATTATGGTGGTACATTTTAAATGTAACGTCACATAAAGTCGATAGAAGATATTTTTTGATTGGTTTAAATATTCTATAAGAATACTATATATCCAATCATAATTGAGCTTTTATAAAAATGTGACATAAATATCTGTCATATGACCGAACTAGTACCTCTTTTAGTATTGAATAGGCACTATTTGACAGTACACTGTGGAAGACATTTTAGTTTTGTGAAGTGATTGTGTGGAGCTAGTTCAGTTTAACCATCAGTAATAATATCTGTTCTCAGCCTGTAAATACTCTTTATTTGAGAAAATTTATAACATTTAAATAAAACGTTAATCTTTTAAATTAATTCCAATTATATTAATATATATTATTTAAATAATATATTTTATTTTATTTAATTTAAATTATTAAAAGTATAAATAAATAAACAAATAAAAAATGGCTGAAGGAAATCCAATCTATGGACCATTCTTTGGTGTTATGGGAGCAGCATCCGCTATTATTTTCAGCGGTAAGATAATTTTCCATTAATATGTGTTTATTTGTTCTATTGTTTAATAATTAAAATAAATTGTAAACTCAGTGAATTATTTATACAGTAGCGAAAAAGAAAAATATTGATAGAATTTCTCTTGCTTTACGCGAGACCAATACATCAACGCAAAAAGTGTATGTACACGAAAGAAAAAAAATTTCCTCGAAAATAAAAAAATAAGTCATGCACGGGGTTTGGATTGTATTGATTTTGGGCCAAGGACTTTTAAACAAGTTGCTGTTTTGTAGGATGTACAACTCTCCACAATCTGTCAAAAAAAGAAAAGTTGCAAAGGAAATTTTCATTTTCTCCTCTTTGATGTTTTTCATTTGTCTGTCACATTTGCTAAATAGTTTTTTTTTCTTTTTATTCTTGCAACAAATTCACCTTTTTGTTTTTATTGTTAATTAAGCAAAATGAGAAAAAAATTCCACATAAATTTCAATGAGTCACTTAAAAAAAAAAATAAATTTATATTTTTTATCGTGTAATGGCGTAAAATATATAATTTGTTTTATCATTATCATAACATTTAGTTATTGATATAAATAGTTTTCATTTGAAATAGAAAACACCCATTAACCAGCTCAGATAATCAGAAGCAAATTTCTTTTGTAATTATTATTTTATTAAGGAAAAGCTAGAAAAAATTAAAATTAGGGCGTCTGCCAGTAGTAGTAATAGTTTTTTTTTTCTATTACTTTTTTGGCACAAACAATATTTTTTAAGTTGCAATTTTCTTACAAGGAAGACAATATTTTTAATTAATTAGCCTATTATTGTGTTGTTTTACCTTTAATTCATTATACTATTAACTAGCAGAAAAACAACATTACAGGTGTGTGTTTTGTTGTTTTATTTTCCCATTGAAAAAAAAAATTTTTTTTCTCATAACTTGTGACTGTCACATGCTATTTTGGAACCTTGTGACTTGACACACACAAGTAGTAGCAGCAGCAGCAGCAGCAGCAGCAACTTTGCAACGCTATATGGTGGCATTTTGCAATAGCGAATTTTTAAAACTTTTTTATGATTAATTTTCCTGCATTTGTGGACACTTTTATCCATGTTTTTATTTATTGAAAACATATTTTCTTTTTCAATATATGATTAATGGTTTGATGTCTTGTTGATTAATTAACATTGATTGGATGGTCACATGACTTTGTTGTGCGTACGTCACAAGTTTAATTTTGTGTTTTTTTTTTTTTTAATTTGATTAAATTAATTTTCATTTTATTTTTTTTTTTTGTATTTTTTAGATTATTTGTGTGAAAAAAATGACATTTATTATTGCAAAAAAAAAAAAATAAGAATAAAGAGAAAAATAACAGCAAAGAGAATTTTATATTATTCTTTTTATTTTTTTTCCATATAATTTGTTTTAAAAAGAGAAATTAAAGAGATAAAAATTAGAAAAAGGGAAATTATTTGAATGACAATTAATATTATAAATAATTAATTAAAAATGAAAACAATTTTTTATTCAAAAACAATTTATATCATTTTTAGTCGTCAGTCATGTGATGGAGATTACCAGTGTTCATGTTTTCTGTGTACTTGAACGTCACATTTTTTCACAAGTTTTTTTATTTTTTATTTCTACCAATACTTGTCCAATAGTGCTTACTTTGATACAACTGAAAACAACAAGAGCACAGCACCGTAGCGTAGCAGTATTGGAAAAATGAAGGCAATAAAAAATAATTATTATTCTGTACACTCGTTACTTATTATTATTAATAATAATAATAATATTATTTTTACTATAGTAAAATTACTTCATTTTTATATTTATTATAATTAAAATACATTTGTTTGTATGTAATGTATATATTTATATTTTTAATCGTTTAAATTTTATTGTATTTTAATTTATGGAGAAACAATTTGAACGTAATCAAAGTAGAAGAAGAAAACATAAATTTATTATTTTTCAATGATTTTTTATATTTGGTTTTCATCAATTATTTGTATTAAATTATACATACTTTTTTTTTAGCATATTGTTATTAGAAATCTATTAATTAAATGCTAAATGTGCCGGTTATATAAAAAAATAATTTGATGAATAGAAATTACCGGTTAATCCTTTAGCTATGTAGTATAGATTAATTACTATAGAAAAAAAAGTTCAAATAATTTAGGTAAAATTAATAAAAATGATTGAAGATAGAAAAAATCTGGTACTCGTGCAATTCATGTGATTAAAAATTTAACGCAGCGCAGCGCACCACTCACATATGATAATTAATTTTTCTATTTATCACATGATTATGGATTTTGTAATTTAATTTCAACTTACTTTACTTTTCGATTCATATTCACCTGGATATTATTTTTTTTTGTCTACACTTTACTATTCTGCCTACAGATAGATAACGGAAAGTTTATCATTATGTAAATTTTGTCTTGTTTAAAAATTGTGTTTTATTTGACATTTTTTTTTGTTTGTTGCTGTGATAAGGATTTATTTATTTCACAATTATATGTATATTAGATAAATGTCTTGATATATATTTTTTTAACATATCTGCTTAATGTTAAGTTATGTATAAACTTATAATTATCAAAATTACCAAAAAAATAAACTGTTTTACGGAAATTATTGGAAAAATTTAAATGAAAAGACAATAATAGATAGTCAAGAGAAAGAAGAAAATGGTTGCCATTTCTGCTATTTATGTTGACGTCATTTCTATGACGAAATTATTTTATCATTTTTCTATTCAAATGTTTTTTTCCTTAATTAATGGCTATTAAAAATGTAAACAAAATTCTGACAATTCTAGTAAAATATACTATTACTTTTACGCAATTTTTAATTTAACCCCGATCAATTAAACTCAAATAAAACAAAAAGTAAAAACCCCACGAATACTGCTCTTGCCTGCCATATGCTTGATGTTGTTTCTTTTGTAAGGAATTGTTTTTGAAAAGGAAAATGAAATTAATTAGTTGATTAAACGTATTATATTAATGATAAGTCTTTGATTTGGGCAAGATAGTAAAATTGATAATAATAAATTTTTATTTATTTGAATCCAATTCGATCAAAATGTTAATTTTTCTTGGCTTTAAAACTATAGAAAAAAACAAGGGAAATTTTCTAAGATTAGGGGTAGCGAAAAGGAATAAAATAAATTTGATTATGTGTGGGACACTAAATGGTTGTTTATATGCAATGGCATGCGCTGTAAATAGATATTTTTTAATCAAATTTAATTCAATTTCTCCTATTTTTTTTTTATAATAATTTGCACTTCCCACCACAATTGATTGTCGTATCGTTTTTTAACAAAAAAAAAAAAAAAAATTGTCCAAAAAACACAAACATGGCGCTGCAATTTTTTTTTAAATATTTAAAAATATGCTTGTGCGATTAGAAATTATGATTATTTTTCAGTAATAATATTTATAATTATTCGATTATTGTGTTATTTAACTCGAGTTAAATTATATTATTGCTTAATAAAATATATATATTTAATATAGACACATTTTATATTTGTTTCACCTGCTGACAAATGATTAACACTTTTGCGTACATTTTTTTTTTTCGTCACATGATTTTTTCCTCTTTTATAATAATATTATTACTTGTTATACTTTTAGTTTAATTTTATATGACTTATTTAATGATTAATCACTTGGAAATCTTATCAGTATTACTTGAAAATAAATAATAAAAAAATATATATATATCTAATTGCGTTTTTAATATGTTTTTGGATTTGTTGTTGTAGTAGTTTTAGTGTATTTAATATAAAATTTAATACATTTTATGTTTTATTTTTTTAGCCCTTGGAGCTGCCTATGGTACAGCTAAATCTGGTACAGGCATTGCTGCCATGTCAGTTATGAGACCTGAATTGATTATGAAGTCAATTATCCCCGTTGTCATGGCGGGTATTATTGCCATTTATGGGCTTGTAGTAGCTGTACTTATTGCTGGTGCTTTAGATGATCACACCAACTATTCATTATACAAGTAAGAAAAAGAAAAATCAAATTAAAAAAGTGATTATGTTGACTATAATTTTGTTTTGCAGAGGATTCATCCATCTTGGTGCTGGTTTGGCTGTTGGTTTCTCAGGTCTAGCAGCTGGTTTTGCAATTGGTATTGTTGGTGATGCCGGTGTACGTGGCACAGCGCAACAACCACGTTTATTCGTCGGTATGATTTTGATCCTTATTTTCGCTGAAGTATTGGGTCTTTATGGTTTAATCGTTGCCATTTATCTGTACACAAAATAAATTAATTGTAACAAAATTAAAACCAACACCATTAAATCATCGACGCCATCATCATTATCATCATTACAACCACCAACAATATCATCAACATCAATAACAGCAGCAGCAGCAACAACAACAATATCAACAACAACAACACAACCACAACAACTTTATTAACTAAAAAAAAAATTCTCGACAACACAAACATCATAATTTTTATGAAAACTTCTGTTTTGTTTTGTTTTCTATAAACAACTTCAGTTCCATTCACCATTTGGTGTTGTAATCCCTTTTGGCACAATGGAAGTAAAAGAATCTTTTTTGTTGCTTTAAAAAAAAACGAGAAATAAAAGAAAAATCAAAACAAAACATTCATCCGACCATATTGGTTTCGATTTGAGTGTTTATTTGAAGTAAAGCAAATATTAATCACCAATTGCTAAAAGCAACAATCAACCAAGAACTTTATTATTATTTTTTTCTTTTATAATTTTAATTTATTTTTTACTTTAATTTTTAACACCACAAATTAACAACCAAGAAACAAATCTTTTTTTACTTTGATTGAGAAGAGAATTTTTAGTTTATATTACGAACATCAAAAGAAAGAAACGCATAAAATTTGTCCCATTATTTATTAAAAAAATATCTTAAATATAAATGAAAATGATCCCAAAGAGAGAAGAAAAAAAGATAGCAAAAATTTAAAGTCTAAAAAAAAGGGAACAAAAGGCACAGATTCTTATATATCGAGAACAATTATTCCACCGTGTTTAGTTTTTTTTTCTTCGTATTTTTATCGTTATAAAGTGTCCTCTTGTATGTTCTCTGTCTGTGCTTTTTCATCCTCATTTAAAATAAATAAAATTTAAAATGAAAAAATTTAATTTTAACGAACAAAAAAGAAAAAAAATTATTTAACAAAAACAAAAAGTATTCAATGTGTAAATATATTTAACAAAATAATAATAATAATAATAATAAAAGTTAATTAAATTAATTATACAAAGAAGGAAAGGATTTTTTTTTTTAAATAATTTAATTTTCAAGAATTGAAGAGCATTAAAAATATATTAATAATTTTTGTTGTAGAGTTGTGGTTACATTGATCTCTCCACTATTTTGTTATTTCTGATTTATCCACAACGGAAAAAAGGATATTTTCATTGCTTCGTTTATATTCCTTTGTGTTTTCTACTTGTTTAGTAGTTTACATGGTTTGTGCGATGACTAATTAAGAGGAGAGAGTTCGTATTGTGAAAATAAATAACATAGAGAGATGAAAGAGAGTAAATATAAAAAATCATTAATGTTAATTAAAATAATTAACAAATCACACACACACAAACACATATATCCATATATATATATATATATATATATATAAATAAATATATATAATAATATAAAATAATTATAATAAATTAAAGAAAATATAAAATATTTAAGTATATAATTTAAAAAGAAAATAAAATTACATGTGTAAAGATTTAAAGTTTAACAAAAATCATTATTAAATGAAGACAAAGTATATATTTAATTAAAAATAAATAATTTAAATTAAGAGGAAATTAAAAATATAATTAATTTTAGTTAAATTAAAGTTAAAAAAGAAATGCCATCATAAAGATGAAATCAAAATTTTAATCGGTTATTTTGGTTTGTGTACTTGCTGAAATTACTGATTTTATTTCGATCTTGTAAATTAATTTTAATTAATGAAGAGGAAGGACAATATGACTTAACAACAATTACTTATCGATGCTGAGGTAATTATTGTTAATTTTCTCAAAATATCTTTCCACTTTTATTTAAAAAAAAATTAACAAACAACAAATAGTAATGACATTTAGCAAAGACATTGCACCGATGTTTAGAAATATCCTTTGTGTAATTTTCTTTAGCTTTCATTCATCTTTAACATCAACAATATCATAAATTAAATTCCTTTTTTAATTAAATAAAATTTAATTAATAATTAGATTTTTTTTCGGTTTAATTTTAATTTAAAAAAGAAAAATTGTTAATTTAATGAAAAAAAAACAAAAAAAAAAAAATTAAATGAAAAAAGTGTATTATATAGTGAGACAGATAAATTTTATTATTTCTATTATTATTATTATTTTTTATTATAATTAATTAAAAACAAACAAAAAAAAAATTATGTATATTTAATTAAAAAAAAAAAACACTAAAAACAATTCTTTTCTTTTTAATTTGTCTTATTTCTGTTGAATCAACCCTCGTACACGCTATAACATTGTTTAATAATAGTGCTCGTTAGTAACACGAATTAGCTTAAAAAACACCGTGACACTTATGCTATATATAAGTTAGTGAGCCGTTTATGGACAACAATATTGCGCAAGTAGGGGGTTTATATTATGTTAATTTGTTTTTTAGGTTTTAAGATTAATTAAATTTATTATAAAATAAAATAAAAAAGAAAAAAATCATTTAGAAATATTGTTTAGAAAAAAGAGAAAAAATTTTACTAAGAAAAAACATATTATTTAATTAATTGTTTAAATTTAATTAAATATTTTGAGCATTATTTGTTAATTAATTTAATAAAAAGAATAAATCACAAAATATATGAATATATAATGTATAAATTGCTAAAGAAAATATTAAAATATAAGAAAATGCACGGCAAGTAATTAAAGGTCACGTCACTATGAACGCAACATCAATTTAGCTTGGTTATACACCAAAACAGTTCGCTTTTATTCTGGACGCTTTTTTTGAACCGTTCAACAGCACGAAAAAACATGCAAATAATGCAGTACAGAAATTAATACATATTTTAACTAATAAATCACCAATATAATACACACACACATGCGTTTATTAATTAAAAAGTTGATTCACATGTATATTTGTAAATTATAAATTTCTCATTGTTAAATGTGCGAAAAAAATTCTCTATAAAAAATTACCAAAATTAGAGGAAAATTATCCCACCATCAATTTAACTGTATATAAAGTGTCGTACAATATCAACAACGTGTTGTCTTTAATTATTTGTTAAGCAAAAGTTAAAAAAAGAAAAATTTAAAAACCCAATAAATAAGAAACAGCAACGACACATTTTTATGCTCAAAAGACATTTAAAAGAAAATAATACTTTTATGATTATATTTAATTAAATTAACTATCCAAGGGTTTAATGAAACTATATATATATATATATATATATTATTAAAGAATTAATTCAAATTGCTGAAACAATAATTTAAAACAAGAAAATACATAAATAAATACAATTTGTACATTCCAACAAAACTATTGACTTTTATTTGGTTTTTATTTATTAAAAATTTTCAAGAACGCCAAACAATATGCTGTCGACATCACTTATCTATTTATTTTATTTAATCTGCTGAATGCTAAATTTTACTGACATTACCTCTTTTGTAATTTAATTTCTTTTGATTTCTCTAAAAAATATAAATTATTTGCCAACTAAAATTATTTCTTAATTAAAATAAATACTTTTACTGTAAGATATAATTATTCATTCTTTTCTTTAATGTCGATTGTCGATGTGTCTCCAACAAGGAATTGTCTCACTGATTTAATATTAAAAATCGGCACCGATATTATAGCGCCGATACATGCACCAATCCAGTAAACAATAAAATGTTCAAGACCTGTGTGTCCAGCACAACCCCATTTAAGTGCAGTCGCGAGTACGGGATTAAAGTAGCCGCCAGAAAAGTTAAAAGCTGTAGAAAAATTTCGATTTAATATTTTTCAATCTGACAACTTTTCGTACAGCAAAATTACCAGCGACAACCAAACTGGTGCCAATAAATGAGTCAATAATAGTTGAATGCTTTGGTGCCAGTTCTGCAATGGATTTTGATGCTAGGCGGCAAAGCAGCGTCGCTAAGCATTCAATCGCTGCACCAATGTACGGATGAACTTGCAAATCTGCTGAGCAATCCTCTGTTGCACGTCCTTTATGCAACTCGGTGATTTCCAACCACCAGTAAATCTGTACGTAACGCCACACAAGGCAACCGCCCATCAATTGTGCCCAAGTCTTTAATGCCACGACACGTGGACTCGTTTTACCTAAAAATAAATCCAATGAATCTCTATGTAAAACCTATCAATGGCGATAAAACCTTCAACCATATCCTCCATATGGGTGTACGGGCACGCGGTAGCATTATCCCACACTTTTGACCACCAAATTGTTAACAAAAACAAATAAATCGCATATGTAGCAATGCCATAATTGTCTGCGACTATAAATACCCAATTAAAATTAATTAATCGTTATATTTTATTTATTTTTCGCTATTTGCTCACCAATTATCAATTCAAAGCACGTTGCACACAATTCAGCGGCGGCGATTGCTTCGAAAACTAATTCCTGCACTAAGCCCGCGTTAAAAAAGCGATTGGTTAGTTTACGAGCTACACTAGCGAGTACACAGGATAATACTATAAATCCTGTGCTAATAGCAAGACCACTAAATGATGACATTTTTTCCTTTTATGAAATGATAAAAAGTAATTCATTAAAACTGGTATAATATAGCAAAGACACAATTTAAAAAAATAAAATATTTTTCTTAAACTTATAAAACACTTTCAAATGCAACTTTTGGAACATTTTTTATAAAGTAAATTACTTTATTTTAAGTAAATTTGGATAAAAGAAAAGAATGTTTACAGATTAATGAAGCAAAAATAAATAAATATACTTAAAACTCAATTATTTATTTACCTAACAACACTTTTCAATAGACTAAATAAAAATCTTACTTTAAACCATTTTCCGATTTTTATTTTTAAATTTGTTCTCAGCTGTTATTTGGCTACAGGGCACTAAAATACACAATTAAAAGTAGTATTTAGTTTTTTTTTAAATATATCTTGTTATTTAAATAATTAAAATAAATAATATTCACACCACAGCATAACAACGGTAGCGGTTCTTCTGGCTGTCGAAGTAATGTAAATATGATTTTTTTTAAGCATGTTACGGCTGCTGTTATGATGCTGCTATTGCTTCTTGCAGTGTGTTTAATGCTAAAAATAACATTTTTTTTTATTCTAATGAAGAATCTAATTTGTGCTTGTTGTGACGTTTTATTTTTAAATTAATTTTTATTTATTTTAAACAAGCAATAATTGAATTTCCTTCACTATTTAAAGATTATGTGGACATTGTGCCAAAATGATCTTAGCACCATCTATACTTTAATAGAAAATATATGTATTTTTATTAATCATTGTAAAGCAGCCACCTTTCTATATATTTAGTATACCGGTTATAACAAGGAAATTAAAGATTAATGTTACATGCAAGTCGTTCCAGAAAAGCCAGAACAATGATTTAGATCTTATTTGAAAAGTATTGATTTTCAGATGAAAAGTCCTTAATATGGAAAAAAATTTATACTGGTTTTTCTACAATCTGAAAATCATTCCATTCCAGTTTTTAATTGGTAAAACCTTTAGATTTTTCGTCTTACCATTAGATTTTTGATTTTGCACTGAAAATGGACAGATTAGATGTTTCTCTTATTTAATTGTTAATTTATTAAACTTTTCATTGAAATAAAAATATAATATGAATGAATGAATGTCATAATAAAGTGAAAAATTAACAAAACATTTATTATTTTATTTTTTATTAGAATATAAATAATAAGGCGAGTGAGAGAAGCATATTTTTTGTTATTGAAAATTTTGTATTTCTTTATGTTTAATGTATGTTAACCTTTATTTTTCTTTTATCCATAATACGATACAAAGAACAGCAACAACAGCACAGTGTAGTACCAGCAACAGTAGCATAAGAATCCTTTTTATATTCTCATTAAATAAGATTCCTATTATTATTATTATGTTTATTTTTACGTTATTAATAAAAAAAAATCGCAATAATGCAATCATACTCATTCCTCACCTGACCGATACATAAATGTAATGTATGAAATTGCTTAGCTACTGGTTATTGCTTGAATGTAAGAAAAAATAAATAATGAATAAAATTATATGAGTTTTATATACATAATGTTAAGAATAAATACAAAAAAAAAAAAAAAATCATATTTATGGGGAAAATTGTTTGGGGAAAATTTATTAAAACATATAAAAATCAGGAGCACAAAAAACAAAATAAGAAAAATTTCTACAAGAACATGTGATTTAGAAGAAATTTTATTTTAAACTTTTTTTTTGTGCTTCTGTGCTTTTTCATTAAGTATTTTTTTATGCATATACAATATTTGTTTTTATTTATATTAAAGGATTAAGGAGATAAAATAAACCAAACAAAAAATAAAAAAAATACTAAAAATTGTTCATCAAAATTATATTCCTTTAATGTTATCTTTTGTTATCCCATTTTGAATATTTAATCAAATCAAGTAAATTGCCTACACAGATTCCTTGTACTGATGAAATTTTTGGTGGTAGAAAAATACAAAAAAATTATTCAATGAAAGCAAAACTGCTATAGTTTTATTATGATAATCTTGGGCCTAGTAAATTAACTTATTAAAATAATACTTACAATTTTTAACCGTAAGAATTTTGGATAAATAATTAATTATATTTTCAGCAACCTAAAATCCCAAATTATATTAAATTTTTTCTTAACCCGGTAAGTTGTAATTATGTTTATTTTCTTTAAAAGAAAAATTTCTTTAAATAATTATAATGTAATTACGTCTAGGCCTATCCTTATAGTATAAGTACATCTAGTTTAGATTAATTTTTTAATTAATTGTTATCTAAAAATAAAAATACATCCAATTAATATTTAATTACACTTTTGTCTAGTACCGGTATTAGATGAATTATATTACATAGATTTAAATTTATGAATCATATAATTATTTAACAACCTTCAATATCTGTTTAATCGGTAAGCTTTCACCATATTTAAGTAATCTTATTCATGTATATTGCGTAATTAAAAATATATATATATTATTTTTGTTGTTTATATTTATTAATTAATTATACTAAAATTATATAAAAGTTATAATTTATGCTGACGCATTATATAATTAATTTTATAACGTGAGTTTAAAGGTGATGATGACAAGATTAGATCAGTTAAAATATCTTTAATATTTTATTTATAGATAATAGTTAATCACTTCTATATGAGTAAACTTAATAACACATTTCAATTAATATTTATATATGTATATATCAAAATATGTGTGCGTTTTTCTGCAAAATTATTATTTATGTGTATGGAATTAGTTAAGATAATATTCCTCAAACAGGACAATTAACTTAATCAGTTAAATTCACTTTTATTAAATTAAATAACGACCGTATTTTCACTTTTCTTTATATAATAATTCATTTTGTTCATTATTTTTTTTTTTGGTAATAATTAACAAAAAAAAAAACATGAAGAATTATGATGCTGTCCGGTTTGCTTGCATAAAAATAATAATTGTCAAGCTCTGGTTCCAAAAGATAATAAATAAATAATAATAATGAATAAAGGAACGAATAATAATTATAATAATACAGCAAAAGGGCAAGCAAAAAGTTAATTAATTTGTTTTCCTTTATTTAATTTGTAATTTTTTGTTTGCTTATGCAGAAATGAATGTAATTATTATCATGTGTCGGTCAACCGTTATTATTATTGCTATTAATATTATCTTTATTATTATTATTATGATTATCATGAAATTGAATAAAATCATCATTAAATTTCCCTTTCAATTTTCTTTTAATATTTGTCTCCCCGTTTTTTCTTTTTTTGTTTTCTTGCTGAGAATTTAATTTTATAATTCTTTAATTTTCATTCTTTATTTATTTTTTCATTAATATTTTAAAATGATTTAGGTTTGATGGGTGATAATTGAATAACATCCTAATACACGTTCTCGTGTACATTTTAATGGGAAAAAATACATTTATTTATTTATATATATATATATTTTTTAAGTAGAAATAAAGAATGAAATCATAAAAATGTGAATAAAAATTCAATTTTATGTTTCTATTATAAATCATCCCTTATATTTTTTTTTTATGCTGCTGTATTTATATATACAATTTTTATTTTTTTTGCTTTAATTTTTAAAAAACACGCAGTTATTGCTTTTTATTATTCGTTAAAAATAAAAATTTATTCGAACAGACAACAGAAAAATCGCCAAGATATATAAAAAAAGCATTAAAAGTGTATTATCTTGATTTTTTTTTGTTCTTCATCTTCTCTTTACATTTATTAAAAAAACAAAAATTTATTTATTTATAAAGAAACAATAAAATTGATAAAGAATAATGAGACTAAATGATGGTATAATGATGGATAAATGTTTACAATGAAAAAGCAAAAATAAAAATAAATATTTAGATTAGCGGAATATTAGCAATAATACATAAATTCTCTTTACATAAATTTAAAATTGAATTATTTTTTGCATAATTTAGAAAATATTCAATAAATATAAACTATTGTGGTTTTTACCATATGATTATGTGATTTATTGACAATTTAATTATTGCTGTTGTTCAATTCAATAAACAATAATTATGACTCTAATCCATAAAATTAACTTTTATTAATAATTATTGATGTACATGCGTTGACTAATATATCGGATGAGCTCATTTCAAATATTCAATTTATTTAATAATATCAATGTATAATATTTATTAGCAAATAAATGAATTTTTTGGACTTACCATACAGCTGCAGATAACAATAGCAAGTATAGTGAATATTTTTTAAATAACAATCTGAATAAAACATGAAAATCATTTAGTCATTGATGCTTGAATAATTTATTTGAGCATTTGTAGAGCTTTTTGTGAGATCCAGTACTTGTTTCGGTGCATAATTAACGATACCTTGGAACTTACCCTTATGCGAATCCGTTTTTTTTTAAGTTTTATAAAATTTCATACCTCTTAAGTCGAACTAAGCTAAAACGGAACAGCATTTAACTCTCATAAAATATCAAACCGTAAAACTATAAATAATTAAAGCTTTCGAAATTACTATATATATAATAATTTTAATCATCAAAGTATTAACAAACATTGAAGATTATATAAAATTTATATCCATACGAATATAATCAAAAATATATATATTAATAATTAAAATTTAAATTATAAATAAACTAAAAATTCATTTAATAAAATCAATCCTTAAAAATTATTAATATTTATTGAAATAAAATAGGATTCTATCGTAAATTTATTTTTCTTTTCAATTCAATCTTTATTTTTATATTTATTTTTAATTTAATTTTAACAAAACATATTTTATCACTCTGTGAAACATGCAAACAATAACATAAACAGCAACAAATAATATTATTAAAAATAATTTTCATAGCGATTTTAAAATTTTTCTTTAGCAAAAAACGTGCAAAATTACAATATTTCTACGATATAGAAATATATTATTCTTTTATTATTTACTTTACTCATTCATACATTAAATATGAAATTTTTTTTTCTTTAATTTTTTTTATGTCTTCAGGCACAGAAAGTGCACCATAAAAATAAGAAATTCGGTTTTTATGCTAATAAAAACATTTAATAGGTTTTATTTAACAACAACAACAACAACAACAACCAAAAATAATAAACAGAAAAACAAGTGCGAAAAAATCATGTTTTTTGATAAGAATAATTTTTTTTTTTTTAATATTAAATTACAGATTAAGGATTAAAATTTATTAATGTGTCGTGGGAGTTTTTTTTTTTACAACGGATTTTAGTGTTTTGTAATTTAATAGGTTTTTTTATTTTTAAGTATTTTCACGAAAATCATTTCTCATTTTTGAAATATTTATTACCGTTTTTAAGGGATTAATATTGTTAATTAAAAAAAAAAGAATGTTTTTATTTTTATGTATTCATTACAATTAGTGTTTATTTTATGGTTTTAATTGAATTTCGCAATTAACTTTAATTTATTACCAACGATAGGCTTAATAATGGCCAGTTGGTGATGGTTGGTTTTTTTTTGTTTTCTTTGTTGATAATTATCGTCACGTTTGTGCTATAATTAATTTTTTTTTTTTTTCAATCAAATTTAATATTCGTTATTTGATTTCAATAAATATTTAATATAATCTAACCTTTTGCTATTTTCATAAATAATAAAATTATTTATTTATTTATTATGATGAATTTTAGCACGAATTTATTTAATTAAAATTCTTTCATTTACCACAATATTTTTGGTTATTTTAAACGTAATTGGTCTCAATTAATTAAATTTTTATCCCTTAAGTTAAAAAATATATAAAATTACTGCTGTGGTTTACTCAGGTTAAGAGCAGTAAAGTGTTGCAGAAAAAAAAAGAAATAATTTTTGCTAAACTAAAACGATCGGTAAGTAAAATATTGATTTTATTCTGTTAAAAATTTGAAAATCACAATTAAATTATAATTATTTCTATTATTGTTAGTCAAAGAGTATCTATGGTAAATAATTTTTCATTAAAATGTATTTATTGCAACATAAACATAAATAAAACACAAAAATCTGCATATTATTATTATTATTATTACTATTATTTTTAATTAATTTTAACATACGAATAATACAATTAATTCTCTCTTTACTTTATTTTTCCTATCATAAAAATAAATATTTTTAAATTATTTATTCTGTTTAAATAAATAATTAAGTTATATTTATCTTTTCTATTTGAATAATAACAATAATAAATTAGCAATTAAAACTAAAAACGAAAATTTATGGTTATTCATTCAGTTATTATCAATTATACATACATATAAACAATTATTTTATTTATTTTATTATTTAAAAAAAAATTAAAAGTTAGAAGACAGTCATTTAATTTATTAATTTATGATAAAAAGTTTCTTTTATATATTATTTTTATAGTTAAAATTAAATTATAATTCTATATTGATAAAAGCAATTATCAGCATTGGCTTGTATAGTTTAGTTATTAAATAAAGAAAATGTTTAAGCAGATAAAATATTATTAACATTTTAAAAGCAAGTGTTATTTTACAGAAACTTCTCTATAAGTTTGTATTTTTAAAGCAGAATAATTAAATTTAATTGTCTATCTATCTGCCAGAAGAAAAAAAAAATAAAGTTTTTAGTTTCAGATTTTGCCTAAAAAGCCATAATAATTAATTTAGTTGCACTTTTCAAAGAACATTATCATACAAAAATTAATATTTAAACATTTTTATTTGCTCTTCAACTAAAATGAATTTTAATAAAGGAAAATAATAATAAACAATTTAATAGTCGTATTGCATTTGATGTGTTTTTTCATTAAAATTGTCTATATCGTTTTCTCTTTAAATAAAACAGTGACAGTAGAATATTTGTATAAACATAATAAGTATAATAAAAATGATATAAATGTGCATTTTCAGCAATTAAATATAATCGCATAAAGTAAATAATAAAACTTTTTTTTTTGTTTGTATAATTAAAGCTAATTACATAGACTTTGACGGTGCGACAATAAAACTTTAATACATTAATTTTCCCTCTTTAAAAACCGAAAAAATATAAAATAAATAATAAATTCATCTAAGTACAATCCATTAAAAATTTTGCGACAAATGTTTCAAAAATTCTTGATAGTCTTAAATGTGAATAAAATTTGTTTATTATCATTAATCTTGTTTGTTGTTACAAAAGAAACAACGTTTTTCTTTTCTTTTTGCTTTTATTTCGAGATAAACTTAAAGTGAATAAAGACGACTAAAGACAATTAAAAAAAAAGAAGAAGAAAAACACTAGATGGAAAACAGAAGCAAATAGAAAAAAAAAAATGACCTTAACGAAAAGTATCAGAAAATTATGAAGAAGTTTTTTATAGACAATTTATGTATATATTTTCGGTTTTATTAGTAAAGGTCAATGTTATTTAATCTATCTTCATTGAATTCCCGGTTAACCATCTACTATTCATTCATCTCTGTATTATAAAACAATGTGACCGATAAATATAGACAAATAGAAGGGAGAATTTCTTTTTTCTTCCTTTTTTTTTTTGCTTTATTTTATCACACTCCATTTACTAACTAAATAAAGACACAAAAATTTGTTTCTTCTTTATTAGACATTCGATATTTATCATTATAATATTGTAATTTGTAATATTTTTTATTACACCTGAACCATATTTTAGTGAAAGTATTTTTCTTATTTTTATTTTTGTTGACTCAATAAATTCCTAAAACTTTTCAGAAAAAATAAATTATCAACTAAGTAAACATTTTTTTTAAGAAATAATTTACTCGTTATTTGTTTTTGTAGTATTTTAATCTTTATAAAATGTTTTTTTTTAACTTTACTGAACGATGTAATACGTTGAAAAGTTTCTTTTAGTTATAAATCAAAAAAGGATTTATTATTATTCATAGCTTATGAAGGAAATAATACCATACATATTTTTATTTTTATTTTATTTACCTATTTTAAATGAAAAGTAAGAGTTTAGTTTTAAATAATTGTTTACTTAAGTGGCTATTCTTCGGGTAATTTCTCTTATTTTTTTTGCATTAATCTTTTAGACATGATTTTAATAACGTCATTCAAAAAGTTTTTTTTTATTATTATTTTAATGGAAACGAATGATTTTTTTAGTTTGTAATCTGTTCATTCATTTTAAAGCTTTATCATCGTAAAATCAATTTGCTTTTGTAAATAAAATAGAGAAAAGGACGAAAATAATAAATATGAAAAGCGATCATTACAGAAGAGTTTTTCTTTTTTTCGTTTCAATTCTTTAACATTTTGTGAAAATTTATATTTACTTTGCTATTTTTTTTTTGTTGTTATTGTCCCAGCTTCTTGTTTATTTATTTATTTACTCACTGTTTACATTACGATTTTATATTTAAGCTTTTAAATGAAGAAAATTAAAGTGTTTTCATTTTATTAAAAAAAAATAATTTACAAAACCATTAATAATTTGAATTATATTTGTTTTAAATAAATTAAAATCAATAGGAATTATTAAATATATATATATATATATATAGAAAGCATAAAAGCGTTGATTTTATTTACAAAATTTTTAATAATAGCTGTGTGGTAATAACCAACCAACCAACCAACCAATCGAAAAACCATTCATTAATGGGGTATTATTTTTTGATATTGCTTTTACGATATAAAATAGCAAAAAATAGCAAAACAGTTAATTAAAAATTAAACAAAGAATAAAAAAGAAACATAAAATATTTGACAAACTATTGTAACTATTATGGAAACATTTAATTAATAAGCAATTTTATATAATAGATAATTAATAATTAAACTACTAAAATATACTATTATTTAACAAAATTATAAAATTTAACAAAATTATTTTTATTATCAATATGCCATCATTTGTTTGATTACTTTTTGTAAAAAATATATTTTATTTTTTTTTGTTGCTATTATTATTATTATTATTATTATTATTATTATTATTATTATTATTATTATTATTATTATTTATTGGCATTGAGTTTTATAGGATATATTAATGTTTATTATGTTTTCTTTTGTGCTATTAAGCTTTAATTTTTGTATTAACTTAACAATAGATAATGGCCAATATGTTATTTATGTTTGTTATATAAATGCTTTTAAAATTTTATCGTCAAGTGCACAGTAGCAGGCAGTGTTGTATGAATACATATTTACATTGTTGACTTCTATAGATAAATACAATAATTATATTGAAAAAATTATATTAATTTGGCTTAAAATTACTATTGATTTTTATTGTATATAATAATTATTATATGCTTATAGAATTATGCACACGATTAAAGTATAAACGAAGAATTGTTATAATTATGCAGCCAAGATTATTAATAAAAACAAGCAAATTTGGCTGCATAACACAGGCTCTATAACTACGAAAAAAACCTATTCATTGAAAGTTCTGCATTTATATTGTTGGTTTTTATTTCATTTTATTATAATTTATTCTTTTTTAATTTGTAATAATAATGCACTTAATGCATTTAGAGAAATAACACTGATATAAAATATAATTCTTAATAACAAAATTGCTAAAATTGAGAATAAATAATAATGAAAATATATTTTTTACATTAAAAACCGTATATATATTATTTAAATAAAATATTTATTCTAATTTTATATATACACTTGATGGCTATTGTGTGAAATATTTATAAATATTTTTTATTTTCTTTATAAATAAAATTGCAAATAAAAAACATGAACATTGTTTTGTAGAAAAGTTTTGTTGAAATTGTTGAAAAATCATAAATACATATATTAAAAAAAATTATAATACGCAAAACGGACGTAAAATATATAAAAATATTTTTATTTTTTTCAACAAAATATTTGGATCATTAGAGTTTAGTAAAAATTTTAAACAACAGATAAAAAAAAAATAGAAGAGAAAAAAGAATGATAAAACTAAATAATAAATTCATATTTGTGTTGTTGCCGATGAATGATGCTGATGGTAGTATGATAACGTTTTTTGAATGTTTAAAAAAATAAAAACACTTTTATCAAATAATATGTTATATGATGATGAATACTTTGTACTAAGAGAATTTATTATTATTTATTTATTTTGTTATTGTAAATTTTTATCCTGCTTAACTATTGTATGCGTATCATCCGATGTTACTTTTTTTTTATTATTAAAGCTGAAAATACCCAAATATGAATAGCACTAAAGAGGTAAAGTTTTTCAGTATGTTTATGTAAAGCATGTAATGTGAGCTGTATTGAGGTTTAGTTTTAATAAACAAAATACACGATAACAACCCTTAAAAATCTTTGGTATTTTTTTTTTGTACTTTCTTGTTTGCTGCTATTTTTTTTTTTTTTTAATAATATTCGTAATAAGAAAAATTCCACTAAATCATATTAAAATTTATTTGTTTTCTTTTTTATTCTGAATGCTTAAAGAAAATCAAATAGAAAATAGAAAAAAAAAATATGATAATAATGAATTGGTGGTGTCTTGTGTTATGTATAAATTCAACGGTGACCTAAGCTATAAATCTTCTAGCGAAAATAAAAACGATAACAATGAAAGGAGAAAAAAAATCAACTAAATACTAAAATCCTTTTATGTCATTCACTATTCGCGCTTTAGTTTTTTCACAACATTTTTTTTTGCAACAATAAAAAATAAAAATCATAAAATAATGATAGAAAATCCAAGGAAAATTTTATACTGTTAGTGTTGTATACTTGATTGGATAAACAACAATGTAACAAAAAATTTTTTATTTTATTTTTATAACATCATACAAATACATACTGTGCTTTGCTATTTTATTACATATTTTAAGTTTAGTTAGTTGATGGTCACGTCAACTCTTTTATTAACTTTAAAAAAAAAATATTTTCATTAAAGCTCATTCGCGTAATATAATTTATTTAAAAAAAAAAATTATTTTTTTTATGATCAAAGAATATTTTTTGTAGTTTTTAATAAGATTACAATTTACTAAACGATCAATCATAAGCCAAATGATATGGATTACTTATTATTTTTATAAGCTTTGCTCAAGCTTTTTTTTATATTACTATAACAGAGTTCACTGAAATTTCCTGCAATAAATTTTATTATAGAAATAAAGAAACGTTTATAAATTTTCCTATAATAAATTAAAAATCAGTTTTATCATTGATTTCGAAGAGAGTTTTTATTTATGATCAATTTCAGTTAATTAGTATAACTATTTATATAATTAATATATATAAATAGGAATTTTATCCGTATTTGAATGCTTTTAAGAATAAGAATTTACTTTCAATAATAATAGAAATCAATAAATTTTTTAATTGGAATTTCATTTGACATAAATCAAGTACACAATGAGATTACAATTTCTTTGGAAAAGGTACAATTATACCATAACAATGCAATACTTATCAATAATTGTTTAATTATTTGAATACGTAATCATTGCAAGGATAAAACACAATTATTTTCTAAAAAATAAAATAAAAAAAGTGCTTTTTAATTAAAAAATTGTTCATTAATGAAAAAATAAAAAAAAACCCTACAAATGCAATAAACTGGTATACATATAGTCGTTAACTGTTATAATAATAAAAAATAAATAACATTTTTTTTTTTGTAAATAATTATAAAAAGCATATTGCATCGTTAATTAAAAAAGTATATTTTACGCCGGAACTGAAAAATACTAAACAAATATTTGCGAATATAAAAATTTCCATTTATTGAATTGTTTTGTAAAATAATTAAAAAAAAAAGAAATCATCATAAATTTGTGTGTTTTAAAATTTATTATAAATTTTTTTTTTTTATTCATTTTATGTTTGTTTGCTTAAATAAAAAATAGTTAAACAGGGAAAATAAATAATTAAATATATACACATTTATCTATGTATATATGTTATTAATAATTCGATACAGTATATTTTTTCTCTGGTAAAAGAAGAAATTAAATAAATATTTTCACTGTAAGCGGATATTCAGTTTATCGTTTTTTTTTTTTTTGTAATTAACGTAAATTAGACAAAATGTTCATAATTATGTAAATACGTATAATAGTAAGAAAAATTAAAATCAGTTAGTATTCGTTTTTGATTTTTTGTTTTTCGATAATAATTTTCCAATGTTTATTTATCAATAATTCAGTACGTCATCAGATGATTATCCATACAGAAGGTTAACTTTTTTTTCTCACTAATTTTCTATGTTTATTTTGTTAAAAATTTAAATAAATAGAAAATAAAATGAATAATAAACATAAAAAAATAAAGAATTAATTGGTGGTACGGTGATGAATGATTAGCATTTAGAGTAAAACGAAAATTAAAAAAAAACCATCTTTAATAATTTAAAACTTTACCATGTGGTTAATTAAAAAGTAATTATTTAATAAAGGAAATTCAATCAATCATAACAATATATAAGATTTTTAATTAAATTTTAAATAAATAAAATAGAAAAAAAAATTATAAATGCAAAACGATAGCTAATCTAAATTGACCCTGAAAATAAATGTTGTATATACTTTTCATTAAAAATAATAAAATCCATCAACTACTAAAATAAACCATTTATTTTCTTTAATTTGATTCATTTCAATATTGATAAAACATTAATCATTTATTATTAATTGACGTAGCTTGTTAATGCAAATAATTATGTATTAAATAATATAATTATCGTTAAATAATATTTAGTTATAAAATAATAAATTAAATAAAAGATGAGATAAATCATATCGTAATTTTATTTTAATAAATGATTGATTACATTAGATTTTATGCTATTTAACAATTATTATTTTTGGACTGTGTATCGAAAGTGTTGTTCATTTTAAGCATTTAATGGCTTGTCAATAGATTAACTTTAATAATTTACATAGGTTTTTCCTTTATTTTAAAGGAAACTTACATTTTAAAGATTTTTTTGAATTAAAAATTAATCCTTGATCCTTTAATTATTATTAAAAATTTGTTCTTTTTTTATTTTTGATTTATATTTTCAATTAGTATTTGATTGAAATTCTTATTTATCATTTAATGGACAAATATTTTATGGTTATTAGATTATTAATATGCTTTATGGGCTTTACAATTTCATAATAATAAATATCTTAAAATTTTTATATTTTTCTAAGTAAATTTTCATATTTCCATACAATACTCAGATAATCAGAATTTACATTTATATTATTAATATTATTATTTATTTTCTAAAAGTTTAATAATCTTTTATCAATAACATTATACGTATTGATAATAAATAAGATATTTTTTTATTCATAAAATAAATTTTCCTTAAAGAAAAATAAAACCAAATTATTTATTAAGAACATCAGAAGAAAATGAAATGAAAAGTGAAGAAAACGTAAGAGAAAAAAAAAGGAAAAAAGAGAAAATAATGAAAAATGGGCTCAATATTGCAATAATTTTTTTTTCTTTCTTTTTTCATTAATTTTTCTTTTGCTTTTTTCTTTATGCCTGTGATTTTATTATTTTTTTTTTTTGTTTTCCTCAAATAATCAAAAATCAAAAAGAAAAATCATAATAAATATCTATATACAAATTAATGTTAAACAAATTATGAAATTTTCATTTTTTTTGTTTGGCAAAAAAATAAATATTGTTTAATAATTTGCGTTTCATAGTTTTTTGATTTTTTAAAATTTTTTTTTTGTTTATAAACATCTCATAAAGAATTAAATTCATTAAACATTTACTTTTCTTTTCATTTTATATTTAAAATAGAATTTTGTTTGTTTTTATTTATATACCTTCTTTTTGTTTATAATAAATTAATTTATTTTTCTCTTTTATTCTATTTATAGTTTTTTTTTTTTCATGCTCAATTCGTAATATAATTATCAATAAATTATTATTTTTATAATTATTATAATTTAAAGGCTTATTAATTAGATTTATATATATATTTATAACACAGTTTATTTTTAAAACACATTTATAAATTTATTGTTAATAATTTCATCTATTTTAAATTTTATATATATATATATATATTTAATTGTAATAGATTTATTAACACCACTTATATTTATTATAATTATAATAATTAATAAATAAAAATTAAATAGCACAACATATTTTATGATTAAAATAGAAAACAGTTTTGAAACTTTGACCTTATACAGATTTATAATTATGATATTTGTACAAGTTCGGCTTCGTTGTGATTATTATTGATATTATTATTATTATTATTATTGTTATTATTATTATTATTTTGATTAATTGAAGTTGTGCTACTCAGATTTGCTCTTTGGATTGGTGGACTTGGATTTCTTGATGATACAACAGAGGCACCTGTAGTTGTGGTTTGTGTTAATGGTTCGGACATCATCCGTAAATTCGATTTTGTTGTAAATGGTTGTGTCGAATCAGAATTTTGACGACTGCGTGTTTTTTTAGGCATAACACTATTTTCGAGCTTTAGTTGTGCATTCACGTCTTTAGCGGCAGCGCAAGTACAAGCCTTTAGAAAGCTTTTCTTAAAGTTATCACTCAAATACGCGTACAAAATTGGATTAATCGCTGAATTAGAGTATCCTAAGCAGCCGACTAGTAAAAAGACGGTAATTTCAAGTCGTGTACCACAGCTTTCCGGTGGCGAAGTAATTAGCGCTACCTGACTGATCCAATAGGGTAACCAACACAGAATGTAAACTGTAATTACAGTGAGGACAAGTTTTGTCACTTTTCGATGTGATCTTCGTTTGTTCTTCGACTTGTTTGTCTTTTTTCCCACACTACGTAATTTTCTGATGACAAGACAGTAAAATGTTATAATAAAGCAGAGTGGAATCACGAATCCAAGAATTAAAGAATACAATGTAAATGAGAATCCAGGCATGTGGCCATCACTTTCTGGCCATATAATACTGCAAGAAAATTTATCTGCTGCTTGCTGTGCAGTGTTTGCATACAGCATAATAGGAAGCATAATAAGAGCAGATGTTGACCAAGCGATTCCGGACACAATACGCGATACAAATGGTGTTCTGTATTTTGGTGATGAGACATGATGGCATATGGCGATGTATCGATCTGCTGACATGATGAATAGAAATATCGACGACGTGAATTGTGTTATTGATGTGCTCACCATGTACGCTTTACACATAGCTTTACCAAATGACCAATGTCCAAGATGCATTGTAGTGATGAGAAATGGTATTCCAATAAGAAAACATTCATCAGCTATGGCTAGATTCAGTATATACATGTTCGTGACTGTCTGCATGTTTGAAAATCTCAAAACAACATATATTACCAATGTGTTACCCATTAAACCAATGATGCATACAACAGCATACAGCAACATAAAGATTAAATTGGAAAACGGCATTTCTACAGATGGGCACATTGTGAAATTGCCATAGTCACTTTGATTTTTACTGTCGTAACTATACCCGTTCTCCGCTAAATTTGTTGAACCCATTGTAGACGATTGTAAAATTGATGATGATACAGTCATTGGATCACCTCCGATGACATCACTTGAAATTTCTTGGTCATAGCCTAGCATGAACTGAGATGTGAAATTCTGTATAAGATCCATTGCTACATTCATATAAACTTTCCTTGCAATCGATGTATTATTTGATCTGTAAGAAGAAACAGAATAAATTAAGTTTATTAATAGTATTAAAACTAAAAACATATTTTCAAAAAAATATTTAATAAGATTATAAATTGAAATTATTATTAAAATTAATGCTACAATAATGTCCATATAGTTTTGTATTATTATTTATATAAGACAAATGATTCTCCGAAAAATAACAACTCTTTTATCATTGAAATCATCCATCTAGATTTAACAACAGCATTTCCTGTATATTTAATATTGAATAATATTTGCAGTTGCTCTTGGATTTCTCCGTATAAGTTTACTGAACCAAAAAAATGTTTACAGTTTTTTTTTATTTTTATTAATTTTTGTTATAACAAAGTTGCAGCAGAGTTACGTCTCGAACAATAAATAAAATAAAGAAACAAAACAATTTGCAAAATTATTTTATATACACATAACAAAAATGTTTGAATATTGTTTTTAAACAAACAAAAAACTGGAGCGTAAAAAAGTTTATTAAAATTAAAAAACAATCATCAAATTTGCTAAAAATTCTACAATTTTAAAAGTCAATTAATGTCACAGAAAACAATTAAGTAGAAAATTATTACAGATGTTTTTCGTTAGAGCTGTCGCTTTATTTAATTTTCTTTACATTTTATAATTATAAAGTACGAGGCTGGTTTCTCTGTTTTCTAGATTTCGCAAAAAATAAGCAATTATATTGCATCAGTGTTAATAAGGTTTAAACCGAGATTGACGCACAATTGGTTTTTTTTTTAAATATAACATTAGAAGAGGACAATGACTAGACTGGATTCAAGTGATTGATTTCTTCTATAAAATTGATTGTTTTTGTTTTGTATTTATAATTGAATTTAAATGTATAAACATTTTTCACTGAACGACTATTATTTTATTCCATGTCTTATTTTAAGCCAAAATTAATAAGACAACAATATGTCATTGTAATTTATCGAGACAAAAGTTTTCTCATTTAATAAAAAGTAAAATAGAAAGATATTATTCACGATTTTCAGTATGCCAAAGTAACACCTGGGTCTAGCACTAAAATCAATAAAGAAACATTTAAAGTTGTAAAATTTTCGTAAAAGTAAATAGACAAAATAAAGTTTAATGAAGTAAGAAATTTGCAAAAGCATTTAAAGTAAAGCAGAAAAGTTGTTTAAAATAAAATAAAAATGTCGTAATAATAAAAATTGGATTCAATTCTCCCTTATCAAATAGCAATAATAGACAACTTGCAAAGTAACAAGACAGATAAATAGTAGTATATAATGAGAAGAGATAAACAAATCTTATGTGCAAACAATAGAAGCATTGCAAACGATGGGGATTTTGCAATAAAACAAATGCAAAGTACTCCCCGTTGCTTTTGATTTTAAAAAATAAAATATAAGATTTAAATAAACATATTGTCGTTATGCATATGTCTCTTTGATTATTTATGCATCAAAACTTTCTTTGAAAAATATTATTTTAAAGATATTTATTTGTTGCTTTACCTGGACATATCTGCACACCACAATTTATAAGGATTCTATTAAATTTATAAACAAAAATACGAATGATTTTATTAATTTATTTCATTATTCTATTTTTCCAAGCAAAAAAGGCATTTTATAATAATCCGCATGTAACATATTACTTTTAGGGTATCATTACCTCTCCAATGAATACAAATAATAAAAACAATGATAGACATGAATGGCCCTTAAATCGCTTGTAAATACTTTAAATGTAAAAAAAAGTACAATAGATTCAAAGAACTAGAAAAATAGAAAAACAAAGATATAAAATGAATTTTAAACGGCTCTATTATGGGTAATATAAGCGGAACTTTTTTAACCCACTGAATATTTTTACGATAAATGTAACAACTTATATGTTTTTGCACACTTATTTTCTATATAGATCTGATACGTTAAAATGTATAAATAAATCGAAGGGAATCTTTTGATCGTGAAATAATTTCTGTTTTATTGTGGAAGTGAATATTGTTTTTTTTGTTATCCTTTTTGCTTCGGTATTCATTTTGTTCCTTTGATTACTTTGTTGCAGAGAAATACACTTAAGAGCTTTATATCTTTACTATGTATATTCAATCAACGTGGAGTTTTTGGAATACTAAATAAAATATATGAATAATATGTCTTGATTGTCGCTTCTAAACAATAATTTCTACTTGGCGTGAATACTTGCAATTAAAGTAATAATTTGTCTAACTATTTGTATAATGTTTAGTACGACTTGCATATTAAATCAACAATGTAGATTGCGTGCAATTATAATGAGTTTTTCTTTTCTTTATAAAAGTAAATAAAAAGAAATAATAAGTACAATAGATATTTAAGTAATGTTTGTGGGGTAGATGATATAAGGTAAAATAGACAAATGCGAAGCATATTATTAATTAGATTCTTTACTCTCACAATGTAAGAAAATGAAACAAAGGCGTGACCTGATTCTTTTATTTATTGTTATGATTTTCTGCCGCATGTAACAAGTTACTGGGCAAAAAATGATGGATTAATGATTGACGACCTCGTTATATTTAGACGGTTTTATATATTTTAAAACCTCGATGGTTTATGTGCGTTTTAACCCAATATTTGTGTATACTTTGAAAATTAAGGCAACATCATTATTAAGACCAAGTAAGTCACACAGAAGATGAGTGCCCAGCAGGTAAATTGCAAATTAATTATTCAAGAATCTCATAATCGTATAAAATATAAAAAAATAAATAAATTATGCAAAATTTCTCGTTGCTCGGTAGCTAGGTAGATTATAAAAAATAATCATAAATTCTCAAGATTTTTCGTTATTTGTTTTATATTCGTGCTTTCTTGACTAAGAAAGGCGAAAACAGTGGAATATAGTGTGAGGTGCGAAATTCATTCTATGCTGCGTATAATTTTCGCATCATTATCGCTTCAGATGCAGAATAATTCTTATTCTTTGGCCATCGAAATAAATTATGTGATAAGAATGATCGGCGTAATAAGAAATACAAGAGAAAAATGGATAAATTATTATGCTGATGTCATAAACTCATAAAACAATGTCATCGTTTTTGTCTGTAGAATGTGACAACAATTCTGAAGTTAGTGCTAAAAAAGTTTGACCAACATTTATATATTGACAAAAAATCATTATCTCTTGCTATGATTCGTTCGACTACGTAATTGAGTTGCAAAGTGGTTAAAAAGTATTTGCAAAGTAGCATCAGTATCATTGTAAATACTAAATTTATTTTATGTTGATCTTTAGAAAATTGTTGACATGATAACCCTTAGTTCTTGTGACTCTATTTATCTATTTATATAAGAAAATTAAATGAAACAAAGGCCTGGTTTGCGTTTAAGGCTTAGTAACAAATTCTTCGGGTGTTAATGATCTTATTTACATGTTTTCTAGATATACCGTATGAAATTTCTTTCTTATCATTTCATGAAACTGAGGCTCGTTTACGCTTTGACAATTAGGCCATTTAATTTTTTTTTTCGTTCGTTTTTTAATCTTATTACTCTTTTAATATTTTAAAAAATTCATTGGACGAAGAATTTTTGGAGCGTGTATTGTGCTTTTATTTTTTGTTATAAACCGTTAAGCAGTAAAACAAACAAATTCCAATCATTTTTCCTGTAATACCAAACAACCTTTAAAATATCTATTCAAATACACTTCTTCATCACAGCTAATTACGCATGTGAATTTTTTACATTCAAAAGTCTTTGGTATGCGAGACGTAACACAATGGTTATGCTTTATACAAGAATTTTATGACAAGAAAACTGTATCATAATTATCTTGCTGAGTAGATAAAATTCTGTTGTCTAGATTTTTATTACTTTTCGTTTTTCGATAGTAAATAATATTTTTTCGTAAAAGAGAGTAAAATTAATGACTGACAGATTGTCAAATGTCAATTAAACAAAATAAAAGTCTTTCTATTCAAATTCTTCAAGGCATTCATATTGCTATTATGGTATTTATTTATCAAGTTATGACTATATAATTATTGTGCATCTGTTTTTGAAGTATAATTAAAATTCTTCCGCTTCACTCATCATATGCTAATTTTATGTTTTCATTATCTTTTACTTAACAAAAAGAAATGTTCTGAAGTGTTTCAATAAAACAATAAGGATGATGTGAGTAAAACATTATTTGTGTGCTATTTTTGCAATAAACAATGACTTTCTCTAATATTCATCTATGAATTCTTCGTTAATATAGAACCTTAAAAGGATACGAGAAACAATATCACAAAAATGTAATAAACAAACCGCACAATAAATGGGTTGAACACAATTTTACCAAAATAAATATTTAAAAGCAAGGAAATGAAATGGAAAAAAGAAAGGCGGATCTTGTTATGGATCTCGTTATTGAAATCATTAATTTCGTTTCATTTTGTTCTAATGTCGATTTTGTCGAGAATGTGGCTCGCTGCTCGTTGGTGAAAAGATCGTCGTGTCTTACCTTATAAAATTGAATTGCTGATTTACTTTAAATTTCCCGTAGGGACTCGCAGTAATAAATTGATTTTATTTTTAAATTTGATTTTTTAATATTGACTTTATATTATAGATTTGACCCGCTATATATAAGCAATGATCACAAATCAGTTTATCAGTTTTAATTCAATCCCAAAGTGGCCAACAAGCAGCGACCGACTGAAAATTAAATTTAGATATTTTTTCAATCAAATCATCTGAATACCATGTTTCATTTTTATTCGAATTATTATTTTTATTAACTCACTTCAAAGTCCGAATCAATGACCGTGAGATAAATGGCAAAAGGTATTGCATACGCTAAGCGACATAGACCAGGGACAAAATTATATAAATAAAACTTGTGTAACAAACAGAAAGCGAGCTAATATTGATCAAAAGCGAATTACGTTTATTTTTTAATTCAGTTTTGATTTGTAAAAATTTCATGAAAATAAAACGCAGATGTTTCATTTTGCGAACTTCAAAGAGAAATTTGATTTGTTCTTTTTGCGGTCAAAACATACATTGATCATTAGTGTTATTTAGTCGAATTAGATTTATTTGATAGATGTGTGCTTACTGTGTTAATAATGCTTTAGAGATGAATATCGAATACTTTGTCCAATGGATTTTATTCAATTAAAAATTTAATGCATATTAAAAAATGTTTTTCTTGTTTCACTTTGTTTGTTGCAGCATCACTTGGGTGTAATCAAATCCAAATAGCAGACGGAAATTACAGCTTTTTTATATTTTAATAATTAAAAAAGAAACGAATGTGTTGCATGCGGCAACGAGTGCTAAAAGCTTTGGGAGCTTTGGGTCACTTACTAGTTTTAACGCTTAATGATGTTATTCAACTATTGACCTTTCATTTCAGTTTAGTGCTAAATTTATGGTTGTTTTAAGTATCGTACAAGTATAATTGTTTTATTCTCTGTAGAAGAAAACAGTAAACGAATTTGTATTCGCGATTGCTATTTAAAATTTAAGATGATAGACTAATTGTGATTTTTTTGCTAAGAATCCATGATCTTTCTTCATCTCCTGAACTTATTCTAAAACAAAACTTTTATTCTTCATCGCCATTGCATTTGCTTCGTTTTCTTTTTTGCAAAAGTGCTAACCAAACATCTGGCAATTTTGCAATATTATTCTTTAATAATAAAAACAAAATTAACGTCAAAGTGCAGCTTTCAACTTTTATTAGTTTAATTTTGAAAAAGCACATCTGAGTATCACTCACCATTTATGAATTTGAGTCGGAAAAATATTTTCTTTCACGTCTTTATTAAATTTTCAATTGACGTAATAATACGAGATAATGATTAGTCATCTCTGGCTATTTTTTAGTAAGCAATTGTGGTCAATAATATTTTTTATCGCTTCAATACTATTAACTTGGAATTTGTTCTGTTATGTCGAACATCGCTCGCAAATTATTTTATTTAAAATGAAAAAATTCCATACAGGAGATTAAACTTTCTGATGCATAAAACAGATGTGTTCAGATTATAGACCAGTAGTACTTCAATTATTTAATTAAACATATTTTTTGCTGTTTTCATTGTTATTTGTAATGCCCATTTTAAGATCAGTAATTTGTTAAAAATGATAAAAGGATAATAATTGAATGAATGACGAATAATGACAATGGCAATTCGTTTGCTGGAATATGATGGAGAAATAATTAGTTTTGTGACGACCATGATCAATAATAACATTTATTTTTGTAATAAATTGCAATAGAAAACAATATCTTAGCCTAGAGACATAAATAATAAATATTTCGCTGTGAATGGTACTTTAGATCGATTTGGAACAACAAGTGCCCGACCACATCATCTAATTTCGTTAAACAAATATTTTTATTACTTCATTGCGTTATTGTCTGTAAATGTTTTTATTACTTTTCCGAACCATCAGCATTTATCTTATCAAAAACAAATAAACAAACGAAACATATAAATGATTAAATAAAACAATTTGCTAAATTAATGAAATAGTAAAACTAATGAAAAAAGAATTGATCAATACTAAATTTATGTTAAATAAATAGATAGAGATATAAATTTACAAACATATAATTGTGACATAATAATAAGAATAATAAAAAGAAAGAATGGGTGTGTGTAGTTTTGCACTGAATATACTTATCGGCGATTATTACTATTATTTCTATTGACGTAACGTACAACCGACATGCTCATAAATTCATCAAACATTTATAAAAAATGATTTATTGGATAAACAAAGTGTAACAAAGTACAGCCAAATAAGCATAAATCACATGTGAGCATAAACAATAATTAGGCAAATGAAATTCAATTACTGCCAGTTCAACGATAAACACAAAATATTTTTTGCTGTAAACAGTGAAAAAACAGCAAATGGAAAGAAATTGCTAATTGAAAGATTTCGTTTAATATTTAAAGTTTTATTTGTGGTTATGGGGTAGAAAAATAAAACAAAGGGTAACGTCGACACATGTTTAGTTAAATAAAAAACAAACAGTAAAAATTTATAATACAAAAAACTGAAGCGTTCTACACCACCATATATATAATACCCCACACGTACATTGAATTAAAGGGAATATAACAGTTTGAAATTTCAATGACGTTTAAATAGCACACTAATCTACATTGCGATTATATTTTATTTAATTAAATTTATAGCTAAATAAATAATTGAAACATTCATGAATTATTACGCGTTAAATTGAATTTCGACAATTAAACGATTATTGTTATCAAAATAATTAACATTATTGATTAATTTTTAAGCGATATTAAAATTAAATATTTAGTGTTTTGTGTGTTGAGAACAGGTAAAGGATTATTTTCAAAAATAATAAAGAAATTCAGTGCACATTCTATTAAATTGCAAATAGTCCATGTCATTTGTCATTGTCAAATTTATCCTAAAACGTTGGAAGAATTTTTTTATTGACATGCTTTCATTCTATGGTTCTATTTTATAGATGTTTTATGGTACTAAAGCAAAAACAAAACAGCAGGCTAATGTTGTTAAACATCCATAAAAAACATATAATAATTTTATATCTATATTTTCTTAAGTAATTACTATATTATACAAATAATCGGCTAAGCAATGATGCTTTTTATAAGACAACAGACCAACCTATTTAGTTGTCTTGAATTCCTGCATAGTTAATCGTAAGAAAATGAAAATTAATTTTTTTACTTAGCTAATCAAAATAATATTTTTTTAATGTTCTTGTCCATGCGTACATGTCGACAATTTTGCTGTCTTATAAGTCTAGTGATTATAAAACATAAAAAATGACTTGTTAAGTTACAGTACAAAAAAATAATGCCACATAATAATCATAACAAACACACGCAGAATACAATAATAAAATTAACAGTGCGTTAGGCAAAGTACGTGTCTTTTTAATAAATAAAAAAATATATAAATCGCACATTAACACGCGACACGCAAAATTATAATGTTTTTGATGCTCTTCTTGGTACTTGGTAAAAATAAGTATGAAAACAACATTAAACAGATATTTTTGTCAATTTTTTTTTTCGCATATTCAAATCAATTAAAATCATTTAATTACTAAGCGTAAATATTGTTTGGTTTAATGCTGACATTTAAGTTTCATTGAAACTCTTGACAATGTTGTAAATCATTTCTTCATAAAACGCCCAAGAAAAAAAAGAAAAAAGAAAGAAAGAAGTTTTAAGTGTTTTTCACAGTGTTACACATTCAATAGCAAGAGGGGAACGCAACAAGTGAAATTAAATTAATAAAACGATACAATATTATTAAAATTTATTCACTATTTAACATAATACTTGTTTATTTTTTAATATTACATAGCAAAATAAATTTTTAGGGAAATGAGATTTAAAAAAAAATCGCCATAAGCAAAGTTAAAAAATTTGTGCAGCTTTAAACATGTTTAAATTTAGAACCTTATGTTGAAAAAATTCATTTAAAAAGCTTTGTTTGTAGCCGATATCTAAAAAATTAAAGCAAAAAAAAAAAAAAAATACGTTTGATGTCGCAGCTGCGGGCGTTACAGTTTTTTATCTTTTTTTTTTAAGGACATCGAAAATGAAAGCAAAATAAATATGTAGTCATTTGATTGTTTTTCCAATTGTAAAATAAAAAAATAGATAATTGATAACAGTTTTAAAAATAAATGCGTTGGGAGGTAACAAGTGAATAAAGTAAATATGGAAAATTACTACAAATAAACAATGAATAGACGACAAATCGCATAAAGGACATATAGACACAGTTGCACTAAAATGAAGCATTATGTTGTGGTAAAAAAAGTTTAATGCTACCTCCCAAACAAAGCTTTTATTTGTTTGCGCTTCTTTAGTAATAAAAATCAAAATATTCATGTTACATTTCGATTTCATCATTTTATATTATTCTCATTTTTATGACTGCGTTTTATTCACTACACACTGCACAACTTTTAAGCTCTTCTGCGGCTTATAAAGGAATCGCAGGCTCATTTTATTTGCTGAAAGTAACTGAATTTTAAATAAAATTCGAAAACAATATGATGACGAGACAGAAAAGCCATAAACATTACAAAACAGTAAAATTCTTAATGATATTGCCAATTTAGTAAATGGTGTTCGAAACTTGCGAAAATAAATAAAAAAGAAAAAAAAACAGCTAGAGCCATCCGACCACCCACTTATCAAATGTACCCATTTCGCGATTTACGATCGTTACACAGGTGCCAATAGCTGGAGAAAGGTGAATAACCTATTTAAAGAAAATCGAAGGACACGCAAAGCCTCAACGTCAGATTAATTTCAACAATACGTTATCTAACCACACAATGGATAAAATAACAAATCGGCAGGGAAATTAAACAATACAGCTTTTAACACTCGAACCAAATTTTACACTTCTCACATTTACCGCAAAATGAAAACAATGCATAAAAGGGACAACGTTTTACAATATTCACTTGTTCATCGTTTTGTGGTTTCGCTATTTCCGGGTTGAATGAAATATAAATCGATAAGCGATTAGAATAACATCCCTTTGTTATTTTGAATTATTTACATAAAAATCACGTATCTAACTTTGACGATTACTGGGAACAAAGACGATGAATTAATGACGAGCCGTTAAAAAGTTGTTAAAAGTTATTTTCAATAAAAATTGGAAAACAATAAACTAAATTTGATTTTAATTTTTTATTTAAATTTTATATTAAAATATTGATTCAGTTAGGTAATTAAACTTGAGCGAAATACTCAAGAATCTAAATAAAGTTTTCAATACTATCTAATGGATAATCATCTTTCTTACAACATGAGAAGTGATTTTTCTAAAAATATTATTTGTGTAACACATTATAGAGATTTTCTTTTACTTGAGCTGGTATTTACCTGTCGTTCTCTATTATAGTTTATGCTGTTGCTTTATCTCGTTTGCCGTTTAGAATTATTTAAGAACCGATTTACCAAACGGTAATGGTGGTAATAGCAAACAAGAAATAAAAATGAAAATTGTATCAACTAGAATCAAGTAAGAATAAACGCTATCGTCAATAAGTGAAGCAGAACACGCACTTAAACATTACTAAAAGCCCATTTATTGTGGCAATCTTTGTTCTCTGTCAGAATTTATTTATTCATTATCCTTTCGCCCCAACAACACATTTGCTACTCTGCTTAATGCAATATTTTTTTTTTTTTTGCTTTTTCTCAATGCTTGCAAAATAAAGCTTTTAAGCATAATCACGATGTTTGTTTTTAAAATTAATAAAATATGAAAGTGGAGCAAAATTTTAACTGTTATTTCTGTGCCGATGCTAGCTACAAGATACCGCAAAATCTAATTGCTTTGCGTTTTCCTTATTTACAAAATAATTAAATTAATTTTTATGGAATCTTGGTGCGTACGATAAAATTTTTAATGTTTTCATATCATTTGTGTGCTTGGCGCTAGGCACGTCACAAGTTACGAAGGCTCCACAGATATACAAAAATAAACGAGACAGTGTTGAATTAGATTTAATATGACTTACTGTGTGGCTTCGCTTGTAATTCGTTTCAAAATGTCACGTTGCTTGCATAAATTAAGACTTATTTTTTGTTTTCTTTCTGCTAGTTTTTATTAGATTTCTCCCAATTTCTTAGTCTCTCGTTCCAAATTAAGAATATCCAATTTTTTAAATTGATCTATTGTTGCTTGAATTTTAATCCTTGCCTTTATCTAGCCGTTTACCGTTTGCACGATCATCAGCTTTAATTCATTTAAACAATATCACATTTTCTAGTTATTTGTATTCATCATAGGCTCGTTTCTCTCACCAGATGATTTCTACGACGTTCAATGTTTTTGTTCTCGATGCCATATATTATGTTTCTGCACAATTTTCATTTATTTTTTGTATGTTCGGTCAACCAATATGTTTTTATTTCGTCCTTTATTTGCTCAACATACCAAAAGAAATAATAAAAAAATTGCTTATTGATTCTAATAAATTTTCTTCCGACTTCCGTTGAAGAATTTATTAATATTGGATTAAAGAATTTCAAGATACTTATGTTTATTATTCAATATAAGAAAACAAATACTATTGTACTAATTTCATAATATGCAGCGTTTGATTGTGCCAAAAGCCGGTAGGTTTTTGTCTAGATTTTCTTTTATTTTAACTGGTTACGGTCTTAATGGCACCAACTATTCCTATGTTTTCTTTAGTGTCTTGTCAGCTGGCCTGTATTATAACTAATACGATGTTGGTTATTACAATTCAACACAAAAAATGTAATAAAATCACACACCTTAAATTTTTTTTTATTATAGAAATGTATAAAACTAAAGTAAAACTGCACAGTAATTTAATTTTTTACTCTTTCCGGGTTTGTTCTATTTTATTTATATAAAAATAAAAATTCATAATTCCTTTTCCACTAAAAAGAATCACAAAAGTGAAAGTTTCGTGTTAACAAACTATTTATTTATAATTAAAAAATATATTATACATACATACATTTTAATAACTTAAAATGTAATTTAATTAAAAAAATTTTAAGCATATGAAAGAATTATTTAAATCAACTTGTTACATTATTATTTTTTAAACTTTTTTTTTTTCAAAAAACAATAAATAACACAAACATGGACTATAAATACAAAAATAATATGATTAAAATGAAAAAAAAAAAAAAAAATGAGAAAAATAACTGAAATACAAATAATAATAATAATAATAAATTAAAAAATAATAATATTATAAGTTGTACTTCACTTTATTCACATTATTTATTCGTCTTCACTTTGTTTTGTGGTTTTATTCACCGCCATACATTATAAAACATAAACAAAACGCACTTTAAAAAGTAAATAAACAACACGAATGTTATGTTATGATATGTTTTATATATTTTTTAACCATTAAACACTATTTACTATTATTTATGCAAAAATTTCTACATATATATATATATATACGTTAAGTAAAATGAAACTAAAATAATATAAATAAATGTAATCGATTTTTAATTTTTTGGTTTTGTGTATGACTGTGACACCAAAAGCAATATTCATACGTTTATTTTTATTAAAAAAAAAAGGTTAAATAAAACTAATATTTATCATTTATTGTAATAATTGTCAATCAATTGATTGATTTAAATTTTTTATTAAATTCTCCTTTTTAACAATTGTTAAATAAATTTTTTAAAGGCAATAATAAACATTAAAATTTCACAAACAACTGTATCCACTGTTGCCCACGAACAAACTGAATATATAAAAATTTTATTTATGAAAGTAAAATAATTCGGAACACGTTTATTCTGTTAGCGAACGAAATCGTTTTACTGTATTCAGTATGGAATATGTTTAATATAACTACCATGCTGGATTAAACTAAAATTGGATTCGACATTGAATATATATATTTTCTGATTGGTCTTTTCTTTTCCAATGAACAGAATTATGCTTCAACTCCTTGTATTGCAAATATGAATTATTTTTACAAAAGAAATTTTTTTTCTGAAATTTAAGTTTATATTTTCCTAAACAATATGTAATTTAAAAAATATTTTAACCAATGTATCTAATATAATCAGCTGTGTACTATGTACGCATAAAGAATGGTGCTGGATCTACAAAAGCATTAAAATTTATGAAAAAGATTTAAAGACAAATAGAAATATTTTAAAAGAATGACAAATATTTTAACGATTTTGACTTTTTATTATTTTGCCACCCATCAAACTCAATTATGCAGTAGTAGTTAGAGTTTATTAATTTTTTAATTTAAAAATAAACGAATCTTGCCTACCCTTAAATGTATGAAAAATAATTTTAATTTGTTTTAATTGAGAAAAATCCGATCGCTTATTTTTAACCTGCAGTTGTTCATTACTGAAGTAAAGAAGCTTTAATCTGCAAAGGATTAAAATCAAATAATCAGCAGCTTGATGATAAACTTTTGCATTCCTCCCAGCATTTACACATAACAATTTCAAGGCATCAGCATAATTTTAAACTGACTGAGATGAAGAAAATAATAATAATGAAGCGAAAATAATTAACGTGCCAATCAACACTGATTCAATGTGCTGCATAATCCCTTTTGAACTTGCAACCACTGATACTATACATACACTGATTTTGTTCATATTTTTCGATCGCTTTTATTTGCTGTGTTCGTGCTTATGATGAAAATCAATGGCCAAAGGTACTAAAAAAAGAAATTTAAATTGAAAATTTTTTAAGTGTTATGTATATTTCTTCGAAGATAAACAAACAACACTTACCTGCGAAAATCTCTGCTTATCAACTAAAAATGTAGCTTAAGAAGCTTCAAAAATTCAAAATCTCTGATTTATTTTTTAATTAAATTATTGATTTAACTATTGATGTATGATGCTTGACACACCCATAAGTTTTTATAATGCTAATGCTTTTATCAAAACTCAACGAAGATTCAGCGATGCTGATGTAAAATGACATTAAAAGAGTCAGTTAAAAAGTTCTTAATAATTCTTGAAACATGAATTAATTTGTAATTTACAAATGAATAAATTTGAAGAAAAGAGTGTGCAGCATCTGCTACTGCATATTAAAATTTTTGTATTACTAGCTTTTAATCGTCAAAAGCTCAAGCCATAAATATGCTTTAATGTTTTAGTTACTTCTTGATTATTCTTAATTATAGATCTCATTATCCTATGACAATTATCACTTCATCCAAGTAAGTATTAAGACGTTTATTGCAAACGAGCACTGTTGGTCGATCTTCAATTATATTTTCGCAGACAATTATGCTAATAAACACAAATAGCAGCCAATAATAGCTTCCAGTAACTACAAAGATGCGTGGGATACGGTAATGTGTTTCGATTATCATATCTTTATTATCATAATTGTCGTTATGCGAAATCATTAGTAGTTCGTTCGTAAATAGATAAAGATCACTACTCTCCATAAATTCCCATTTCCACGTTAACGACAGTGTTTATCTGTTCCCAATAAATATTTCATGTTCTAATATTAAATTCTTATTTGTAATTAATTTTGTTTTGTTTTGTTTTTGGCTTCACAGATTCCGTATGATTTTTATGACAATTATGTTTTCATAACGTCTAAACTCATTCAAAATAATTTTCTGAAAACTTTTGAAAAGTTTTGCGCCTTCAAAATCTCTTTTTTTGCAAAAATGATAATAGTTCAAGTTTTCATAAAAATATCGAAATAAAGCGAAAATAATAAAAAGCTGCAAAAAGTTTTATCTCAAGCCGAGTATACTTACCGACATTTATTACTTTCGAACTTTAAGGCTTCGCAATATTATTAATTTGTGATGGACAGCGAAAAAACATTATAAAGACTGTCGAAATAGAGTTTGTTTGGAACTGCTGATAAATTTTTAAGTATGCACACAGTATAACCACTTTTGGACTTTATTTCTAATTGATTCTTTGTAATGTAGTTGATACATTTGGAGTATAACGTGCCTGGCGAACGTTAATGTTATTAAAATATTTCTATGAATTTTATTTAATGGTATAATTCAACGTCACGTTATTAAGTTAGATGACTTGCTATTAATTCGTCACAACGGGACTCGAGTTATTAAAACGTGATATTCCATTGACATCAAGTTCTTTATTCGATTTTGCTTAATTAATTATATCTTTTGTATCTTGTTACTAATTATAACTTGCTAAACTGTTGCGATTATTGATTTTTTTCATTTGATAAATGCTATTTCTATAATCAAATAAGAAAATGAACAGTCACCCGTTCGTGATAATATATTAAGTATTCTGCTTATTGTTATTTAATTAGTATTGTTGAACCAAACAATTATTTTATTTCATCGATAATGTAGGCGGTTTAGTTTATTAGATTTACATATGTTGTTTGATTATAACTTAGATTAATAAATCGATAATTTTATGCAGATTTTCATTCAGAAATCAGTTGGTTCACGAACAATTAAAACAATACATTTTTAACGCTCCAATAAACTGTAAAACTAATAATATTAATTTGTTTCAAGTTTAACAAGTATGATGTGTTGTTTGTAAACATGTTTACAGAGAGAAAACCGCAGGTTATGGCAATATATCCACTTATAAAAGTCGCTAAGTAAAGCTTTTATATCATATAATAATTATATAATAAATAATGCTTAATATAGGTATTATTTTAAAGGTAAATAATAATAATTGCATATTTAATTTTTAATATTAAAATAAAATAGCTAACTGAAAAGAATAAAAGCGGTAAACACGTTTTTAGTAGTTAGTTATGTTGAACCAGGCGCCTCCACCGCAAAATATTGTAAAGTGAAATACCGCTCACTTTTCTATTTGAAATATGCCTTCAATGGGATACATAAACCGTTAAAGATATATGACAATGTGAAGTCAATTCCGTTATGCATTATTCTTAAGAACTTAACTAGACGTTTCTATAAAATTTTAAACAGTTATTTTGGTGACTTCAGAACATTAACACAGATATTCTACATGCTTTGGTTTCATAAAAGCGAAAATAAGTCATAATTTCAAAGATTACTATTTACTACATAATAAATAGAAAAATAACAACAATCAAGTAAGAAAAAAATCGTAAATATCTTGTTTACCGGATGATAAAATTGGTTACAGGAAGCTACTAGTGTTTATGACTACAAATTTACTGGCACACATGATTGCTTATTCTAGTCTGTGTTGTGTTGTTAATATAAAGGTTATTGTGTTAACCTGCATGATAACAATAGGAAAATATAAATAAATAAACACCATAAAAACGTCAGGTTAAATATTATTACAATCACGTGTGTGTCTGTGAATCATTGCATCACAACATCACGTTTCACATCAAATTCTTTGTCAATGTTTGGATTATTATTCATTGATTTTACATTTCCAATTTATTAATTTTTTATTGAAAAGTGTTGTGCATTACATTGTGCTTCATTGTTTTTGTTTATTTTTAAATTTTTTAGATACAGAAACAATTACTGACTTTTTAAAAATATATTATTAATAAAAGAATTTTCAAGATACATTTTATATCATCGATCATGATTATTGAAAACGATAAATCGATTATTTAGTTGTAGACAAATAAATAATATTGAGCAGGTGCAAATAAGAACAATATAATTATATATTTTTTTTTTCATTCTAAGAATTTATTATAAATTATTATTATTTTAGATTTATTCTCATTGTTTACATAATCTGATTAATAAATTAAATTTATGTACAATAATTATTTCTATGTAAATATTATAGATAGAATTTCTTAGTTAATTAAGTAGATAATCCGAACCACTAATATAATTTCATTTGTGTTAATCAGAATTGTTTTTTTATAATAAATAAAACATTTCCCATATGTTTATTCTTGATAAATATAATTATAACATATTTCTAAGCTATTTAATTAAAACAATGACATTGTCATTTTGAATTAAGCGAAATATATTATTTTGTTTGAAATAAATAATGAAATTTAATGAAGGATAAAATAAAGAAACTATATTTAATTATTTGACTTGAGTCATGACTTGAATATTATTTTGTTTATCCTGATTCTGAATATAAATATGTAAAAAGTGTGTTTATATGAAATTTGGTATCGGTTATAATTTAAATATTCTTAAGATATTTTTTTTCTTCTTATAACATTATTTGTCTTACTTTTTTCTTAATGCAAAATAATCCAGGACACAAATTAGATAATATTCTTAATTAAACTTATTATTTATATTTTTGTTTTTCTAATTTAATTAATTTTCCTAATAGAATTCCAAAAAAAAAGCATAATTAAGAAACTCATCGTCAAAAGTAAAAATATATAAAATCACAACTGCAAACAACCCCATTGCATTTCATTAATATTAATTAATTTTATTTTAAATAAAATTTCATTGCATATTATATTTACAAAAATAATCAAATTTACATATTAAAATTAAATTTTTCACCATTTTCTTAACGTGAATTTATAAATTATTTGTTATAAATATTTTTCTTTTTTGCTTTGATGAAAGTGAAATAGCTAAAACATATATATAAATTTAACATTTATTCACCCTTCAGATCAGATACTTCTATTATAAAGTAACTTTTTTTATTCTGTAAAATAATTAATTTAATTCTTTTTTTATATAAAAACGAATAATAATAAAACGGAAATATGTATATAAAGTTTCTGCTACAAAATTTCATTTTATTTATTCATTTTTTTTCCGACAATTTTTTTTGATAAAAACTTTTTGCCAATTTTAAACTAATTTAAACTGATTTTGATAAGCGTATAGAACTTTTTTTTCGACATAAGTGTACTTATTTTATATTTATTTGTTAGAAATATTATATATGTTTATGTTATTATATTTATTAAAATGATATTAGCATGTGGTATCTGGTTGGAAGTAATTAATTTATTGTGACATGTGTTTTACAAGATGTCATTTTAAAGGCAAGAAAAATAAAAATCTTTTTTCAATTTTATTGTTTTTTCAACATAAAACATAACAAATATAACAATCGTGGTGATGATGAATTTTAATCAAAATATTTGACAATAAAATAAAAAACATCAGCCTAATTTGATAAGCACGCCACGTACAAGAAAACTTTTCGCTTCATAAAATTATATTTTCAATTATTTTTAATAAAGAAAATAAATATATATAACTAAATAGATTCTTGTATTTATTATTGTGACACCCTTGGTGTAAGTTTATTAAGAGTTTGTAAGTTAAGAAAAAAAAAAAACATTGTCGGTTTTTCTATTCAGTAAACTTTTGCCAATTTACCTCATCTATGCGTCATGTGTGATTAATATCTAGCAATATAAATAAGCAGAAAAAGCAAAATAGAAATAATAATAACATTTTAGGTCAAGGCAATGATATGGAACGTTAAAAAAAAAAACGAAGAAAAATTATACCTTTCAGAGTAAAAATAGCAAAAAATTATTAAATAAATAAAATAGAATCCCTGGATGAAAGACACCAGGCTGAATACAATACAAAAAAATAATCTATATAATTAATTTACCACACAGTTATTTCGATTTTATTTTCTTTCTGGTAGAAATTTAGAAATTTCATTATTATTATTATTTGCTATTTCAATTTATTTTTGCAACAAATTGTGTGTCACTTCTCATTCAAAAACTATTTCTAACACAATAATAAATATTATGGGAGAATAAATTTTATTTAATAATTCAATTATTCTAGTCATTATTTAATATTCCATTAAATTGTATGATGATTGATTCGATTTTCTTTTATCATTGTTTTTATGATGATTTTTAACTAACATCAGAAATGTAAATCATTTGTGCAAAAATTATTAGATTTAACCGTAATTAGTGGCTGTATAATATTTTTTTTTGCTTATATTGAATTGTATAAATTAGAAAATAAAATTATGAATATTTATGAAAAAGCAAAAAAAAAAACAAAAATTGTATCCTGTAATACAGTTACGTAAATTAAATTATAACCTTTGTTTGAAGTACACAATGGACAAAAATTAATTGGAAAATGTAACAATAGCACAGTTGTGATTTTATTGTTAGCGAAATAAACAAAAATGCTTTTACACTATTGTGTACATTCGTATATATACGTAAATATTTATTATTTGCTATTACTCAAACGAAATACATTTTATTATTATTTTTAATATTACAAAATTTTCTTTATTGTATTTCATTAATTATAATAATTTTATTTTCTATAAATGTAGTTCACCTTTATGTTATTCTATAAAGTATTTGCTTGCTTTTCTTTACATTAATTATATGTAATAGAAATGGAGAAACCAATGAAAATAATGAAAACGCAAATGATCAAAGAACAAAATAAATAAATTTTCATAAAAATAATAATAATAATAAGTAAATAAATTATAACTTAAAATGAGACGTGATTAAAGTAATTTAAGTACTTTACGGCGACTCTAATAATGTTATTACATTAAGTACTTTGTAAATCTAGTAATGAATAATTTTACATAATTTGCATTTTACAATTTAGTTTTCGATTTATAAAGACAAATGTGATGAGAAATTGTAATGCAGTGTGTCTATTACATAATAATATAACCAGTATAATTTGTTGTCGACATTAAAGTTTCGATTTATTCTATTTTATATCGTTTCTAGTTTATTATTTATATATATTATATTTTCTATCCAATCATTTTATCATGAAATTTATTCTAGACATTTTTAATTACAAATTAATATTTACATTATGTTGACAGTTTAATTAAAGTTGAATGACAACTGTAAAATGACATTATAACAAATAAAGCAAAAGAAGAAGAATTAGTAGTAAAAGCAGAATAATTATATTTAAATGTGTTTCCTTTGAATGTGCCAAAACATAATTATCATTATTTTTAATAAAACACCAATTTACATGTTTTTTTTCTCTATTTCTGCTTTACTAAAATAATAATGTTTTTTTTGTTATCTAAATTATCATGAATTAAGTGATTTTGATAAGTAATTCACTTAATGAATTTCAATTCTATATTTAGTCACGTCAAATAACATCAATGGTTTAGATAAAGCATAGTAAAGTGACTATTGTTTATAATAAATTATTATATAAATTCACTTAAGCTCATACCCATTATGCATTGCTCTAATTTAATTTTTCGATAGTTTAGAGAAAACAAAAATAATTTAGAAAAATAAAATACTTCAAGTAAAGTTAATGAATGAAAAATATTGAAATAATAATAATAATACTGTTGACAATGGTGTCACATTCAACCATATTTTATTTGTCAACAATTTACCAAAATAAATCAAATAAATGGGTGAACGATAAATAATATTAATAATAATAAAAAAGAAAAAACAATAACATTTTTAACACGCGAAAAGAAAAAAAAATCAATTTCAAAAGGCAAAAGGGAAAACTTTGCCTTAAGATATACCGTCATTTCGTTCGAATACAGTGTTTTTGTATATCATGCTCGTTAGAGGTATATAACATCAGCAGCATCGAAAAAATTGTGTCAAATTACCAATCATTTAGGATACAAAAACACAAACAAGCATCAATTGATCTTGCTAGAAAAATAGAAGCGAACACATTTAACTTTTTTCAATTTATTTTAGGGGTTTGTTTTTGTTATTTTAATCGAATTAAGAACTACTTGTTGCCGCTTGTCTTAACATATCATTTGATTGATGGCTTTTTTATATATAAATAAATATGTTTATAAATTATTTAGTAACTGCTTACTATAATTTAATTGCTAATTATTTAATGATTAGAAAAACTATATAAATCATTAGAATCAATGAAAGTCGGTAAAAATATAAACACATATAAAATTTCCTCAAATAAAGAATTTAAGAATTATAAATAAAATTTATTACTTTTTAATTGTTTTTTTTTCTGCTTGTAATTCACTTTAAAGCAAGGAAAACTTTTTCTTATATTTGCATGAGAATTCTTTATTCTTATATTTTTCATTTTAACGTTTAAAGTAAAACTTTTTTCAACTAATCATGTTTAAAATTGGTTGTAATGTCCAGAATCTACATCTAAAATAAAGAAATCTTTTTATTCGTTGATTATTTAAATGTGTTTTAAAGAATTTTTCGTTATGTAATTAACAAAAAAACTTTAGCACATTTAGATAAATTTTCAATGTGACAAAAGAAAAACGGAATAATAAAATAAAATTATAAAGTGGTTTGTGCGTTTTAACTAAATGAGCGTTTTTAAATGAAGAACAGAAAAAGAAATTCTCACTGTTTAATGTTTCATAAAGAATACATATTTTTTCTTTAAATTTTCACAAAATATGTATTTTATTTTTAAAAATAAAATATAATTGCTTCAAGCAAAATATTAAATAAAGTAAAAAGATTATTTTATCTAAATTTTAGTCTGTTAAATTAGATTGAAGAATATTTTTTTTCCATTTGTCGTATTATTACTATTTTTGTCATATTCTTATACTTTATATAGCAGAAAGTAAAAGTAATTAACAAGAATAATAATTATATATTAAATATAATTAATGTAGTGTAAAAAAATACTGTATAATATTGTTAAATGAATCAGATTTAAGAATATAAATAGATGTGTATCGTATACCATCTGATATGTGTATATGTACATATAGATGTATTTTGTTATTGCTGATGTTGCTTTGCGTTCTTAGAAGATTCATTTTACTCGAATTATTTATCAAAAGAAATAAAATCTTGTAACAATAATGATAATAAACCAATTATATAATGATGTAATATAAGTTTTCACATTTAAAATTTAAAATTTACAACATCAAAGTTAAAATGTTTTTACATGTAAGCAATAATGGTAATAACCTTAAATACCTAACATTATATTGTATTACCTGTATTGTATTGCCCGATAATCAAAAGGCTTTTAATGATAAAAATAAAAATTCATTAAATAGAAAATTACATAATAATTTGAATTAGTTATGTCATCCATGATATAGATTGCTAATTATTATATAAAATAAATTGGAAATTGGTAATTAAACATATAATGAGAAAATAAGTTCCCATCTTAAGCATTAATGAAAGCTATTGAAGTGTGTATAAGAAAAAACAATTGGGTGGTAATTTAACACATTTTACTTGTAAATAACAGATGATAATAATATTAATAAGATAATAAAATACAAAAATCTATAGATTAGATGTCTTTATTTCTTTTATGTGAATGTTATCCGTTATAAATAAATGAAATGAACAACAAAATCGATTTATCGGATGATTAATTTTAATAATTATTACTGAATTATTTTATTGTACAGACATTTCACTTGTTTTATCTAAAATATATGTTGACTTTTATTATAAATAATAAATAATATTTAGTATTTTTAATTATTACAATAATAGAAAAACATTATTTTCAATTTTTATTATTATTATTCTGCGAAATTAAATTCATTTTGACAGAGTTCCAAATATTATTATGCCACGTGCCATTTACTTAAAACTAATCTCAATTTAAATATTTTTGAATCATTATTTTTGTGTAATTATTTATTTATGAATTTAAGTATAAATATTTTACAAAAATTTGTTACTATTAATAACTTGTCTCATTCTTGTCACTAATAAATATTTACTTTTATTGCATGATATGATGATGTTTTGCTAATAAAATGAATTAAATATTACACTTGTTTTACTGTTTCTCTCTTGTTGAATTTTCTTTTTTCATCTTTTTTTGTGCTTGTTGATTTTGTCAGAGTTGTTTAATGTTTATTTTTAGTCTGTTTTCTGTTATTTCATGTTCATCTTGTTTTTATTTTTGTTTTTATAATTTTATTACTTAATTTAATCATTTTTGTTACATTAATTTCTTAATTGTGCAAAATTAATTGATTTTGTTAAAGAAAATAATTTTTTAAAGAATTATGTTAAACATAAATTAGAGAGTAAATTGTGTCATTCATTTATCATTTGATATTGATTGTCGGTTGGAATTATTTTCGTTATCGCAGAATGATATATCAATGCAATTTATATATAACTGTGAATTAATTAAAAATAAATACTATTGATACTAGCACTCAGTGACAATTAAAATTTTATTTGCAATAAAATTTATAGATAAACATTTGCTTTTCAATAATATAAAAACAATATTAAATAAAAATATTGATTTACTTTTAAATCAATTTCATAAATTCATAAATAGAAAGAATAATTCATTTATTTATTTTATATTTAACGATTCGTTAAAATAAGAAGATGTTTGTCATAAGTCATAACTCATGTGTTTTGAGTTCAATGTTATATTAAAAAAAAAAAAAAACATTAAATGTGCATAAAAAACGTGATGAAGCAAGAAAATAATATTTTGCACTAGATACGATGATAAACTAAGATGAGTGCAAAACCCTTTAAACGATTAGACAATAAAAAAAATGAGCAAAATAAAATATGTCACGTAAATTTAATGGCATTTGGTTGTTATTTGCTGTCACAAATCTTCAACTACTTTGCTAGCATTCCTAAGAATTCTCTTAAAGATTTGCCCTTCATTTTGCCGGTCCAATCGTATAGAATTATTGAGTAAACTCATATGAGCGTGTTAATTCAAATTTTTGTAACAATTTTGGATGCTTTTTTTCTATTAAATTGTTTTCATAAGCAAGCACAGATATTTCACAGCTGAATCAACACGTAATATGCGTGAGGATGATGTGATATATTGCAAACGGATATTCATATCTTTTTACAGAGCAACAGGACAACATTAATCATTATACGAAGCCTTAACCAAACAAAATGAACTTTTTAAATTGATTCGATTTCTTATTTTGCTTAATTTTATTAGGCGAAGCACCCACAGCGCCGTATTTACATTCAAATTATGCTTCTTCACTGTTTTCTAGGAATTTATTTATACCAGACCTTGTGCGGTTAATCAATAAACAATAAAGAGGAAACTCATTACAAATATTTGAGAGCTTTGTGTTTAATCCTTAAAAATGTATTTTGTGATCATGAAAATCCGGTATTTAATTGCCTGAAACAAAGCCTGTTATTTATTTGGCGAGACGAACACGCAACACTTTATTGTCCATTTAATTAGCTTCCATGACGTGCCGTGCTTTGACGCTTTATCATGAGACTCCTGCTGGCGACCTATTTACAGAGACGAAAACAATCTATAAACCATTTAATTTTTATTTCAATTTAATTGAATTCGTATTCAATATTCAATTAATTCCAATATTTCTACTGATTTTCCATTTATTTCAATTTATTTCTAAGCCAAATAACTTTTAAATGAATGGAATGAGTTAACAGATAGCGTCTAGAGATAATGATTAAATTATTTATTTGCATATAAAGATTTCATTTTAGAGTTTTTGTCAATAAAGCAAATGGAACACAATATTAATAATAGGAATCGCAAAGGACTAGTAAACAACATCAGTGTTCCTCTTATTATGTTGCGAAGAAAATTCTAATAATTTTTCATCTTACTGTGTTTGCACAGTTGCTGGCTCGTGGCTAAATGTATACGACATAAAGAGACTGGTTTTGTTTTCTCCATATGTTTATAATATTTGATAGCAGCAAAGAACGTCGGCAAAAATTTATTGAGTAATGATTATTTTATAGTTGGACCGGTAGTATAACAGAGACCAATAACAAGCCTCTTTTCAAACTTTTTGCCGAAAAATTTACGCATTATGATTACTTTTAGAAACCAATTTCTCTATAAACTCACTATTCTTATTCATTTTGTTCAGGAAGCATTAAAATAGTTTTTTTTGCCTTAAGTTATTAAAACATATTAGCAAAATTAATATATTCTTTACAAATAAAAAATGTTACAAAATATTATCAAAGCTTCATATATCACACTACAAATTCCATTAATTAAAAAAAATTTAAAATAATTTACGATTGAGAAATTTGTTCTTGTCTGCATGAGATTTAAAAGTCCTCAGAATTTAATGAGCGGATGAAACTTTTTATCACTTTTGTGTGAGCTTTTTTGTCATATGTTTCAGCAGTGGTGCTTTCGTCTTGCCTCTCCTTATTTTTGCTACTCTAAACTGGTGAAGGTTGTAACTTTGAATTCAACAACCAAATCCCTTACCAGAATTTAGCGTAACAAAACAACATAATTGAAATTTTCAAATCGATTGCTGATCGGATAACTATTGATCTGCAAGACATTTGGGATTCGATTAATGTAATAGAAGCATTTTCACGTTCTCAATAGAAACAGTAGGCACATCAATAACAAAATAATCAACGATTGAATCACTTAATCCTGATTTTTATTTTGTTTTCGTTTAATATTTAATTTAAATCCCTTGCACCCATTTAACACTTTGGTCAGACAAGGTGAACAAATCCTATCATTTACCAAATTAGTTGCAATTGCATAAGAAATAATGAAACAAAAAATGCAACACGAAGTGCAAATAAGAAAATGACGCATTGCACCAAGTGGTTTTATGTTGCTTCTTTCTTTGTATGTAAAAGTTAGTTATTCAAACAAAATACCTGATAAATCATAAGGATAAGCGCTAATGGGTGTTTACTGAGCTTTGAGTGTTTACCCTTTTGTTATAGAAAATTAACGTTATTTTTCTCAATGCTAATAACGCAAACGAAAATCTGCAACAAACTTCTAGTTTGCATAATTTATTTGAATTTAAACTTAATCAAATTACCATTCATCGAATGTTGAGTTGAAGAAGGTAGCTGCATCACCTCCTCGTACTGCCGATCGTCTCATGAGAAACTACGAATGAAGCAAATCAAATTATTCGAATTGATTCAATTGTTTGTTTGTTGGTCATTTCGTTCTTGTTTTCTTTCGATTTCAAAGCTAAATTGTAGAATAACTGAATGCTGAGTCTGAGGTTTTTGATATTATTGCAATAAGCAGCACACATTTCAGAGATGTGAGATTGTTTTATGGACGAGGTCTAGACCTGAAAACAGTTATTTCTGTGTGTGTTGCAATAACGATTATCGTCCTCATCATCACACTTCAAGGGTGAAACGATGAACTGTGAAGTGCTTCGGGTAGCGAAAACAGAATTGGACACGTAACAAAAGTTCATCAGTTACAGAATGATGAATAATAAATCTTTGTTTGCTCTCATAATTGAGTATCACAAATTTCGAATGGGAAAACAACAAACGCTGTGTGGCTGACGTAATATAAATTATCTTTTTTTTTTTTCATTTGGTAATTGTGTTTAGTGATGAGCAGTTTGCACTTAAAATGTTTTAAATAAATTACATTAATAATTTGAAGACTTTAATACATTATCGAATAATACAAATCATAATCTTTTGTCATAAAATTCCGGAAAAGGTGTAGCAAACAGCACTTTTTAATAATAAACCTTTTTCGTTTATTTCGATACTGAGTGTTATTAATATGGGAGACAGGTGGGATGATTTGATAATAAAAATAAATTTAAAAGCAACTATGGATGCTTTTTATTGTTCAGCTAGAATGTGCGAAAGCAAATCTGCTCTTCTAGTTGCAATAAAAGTAACATACGATGCGAGTTAAATTATTTGAAAGTCATTGTAAATTATGATTATTTATTGCCGACACGAATTCGATGTATTTCTCTATATTCCAATTCATGGATCAATAAAATTTTATGATTTGTTTTCGTTCATTGTTTTCTTAATAAAGCACTGAAAACTGACGTGCTAAATGCTTTAAGTTACCGAATGCATTTGCAAAAATAAATTTTCTTATACATTTAATATTTCCTCTACGATGTACTTGTTGTAACAAATGGCATTCCGTGCAAAAATAAAATGCAATTCCGTATATTTCATCAATACCTTAATAAAGTTTTGAATGAATCATGTTTGAAGAATCATTTATCAAAATTCCAAAATGGTCAAAATAAACTTTTACACTAGCTGCTCGGATTCTATTACAAAGCACATAGCTGACTTCAATATATCGAGTGACGTCAAATAAGCGACTGTGAAATTCATACATAACGACATTAAATTGGTTTTATCCTCGGACAAAGCTATAAATACCAAAATCCGACACTCAAACATACGAAATGTCAATAATTTCTAATTTATTAATTTTCATATTCAAACGTTATTTTTAGCATTTGTGAAAACATGTTTCTTTGACAAAATCTGCTCAATGTTTACATTGGGTTTAACGTGACTAAATTGAATTATGTTTAATCTCACCTTATATTCGTGTTTGCAGTTTTTTTTTTTGTATTCTATTATATATTTATATTTTATCAGTTGAGAATAAAGAAAAACGTTATTTTCATAAGTAATTTAAAAGGGACATGATTTAAGTGATGAATATTGAATGCATAATTTAACATATACTATAAATATCGTGCGGTTATAACAAATGCCTTCCTTTTATGGTGTGGTTTACATTGTAAGAGTATTAAAATAATATCATTATTAAATATTTACTGGAAATAATCTTATTATTATTATTTTTTCTTGCGGTATAACAGGTGGATTTGTTTATTAACCAAAAGCATAATAATTATTTAAACCACAACTTATTACAGAATATAAGAAAATTTAAATAATTTAATTTTTAATTCGAGATACTTTCCATTTGCTAATTTTTTCAATTAATTAAAAAATTAATGTTGGTTTTACATTTCATTTATTACAAATTTATAATAAAAACCAAATATTTCAATTTATTCTTAGCTCACATGAGATGAAATAAGTAATGGAAATAAATAATTCAATAAGATTAATTTGATTTCTATAGTTTACCGCTTCAAGAAACCTTTTTTGATGATTGAATTATATATTTTTCAAACACTATAAGCTGTTAATAAATGTTTTTTTTAGTATATAGTAATGAAATATTTATATATTGATTGAGAAATACTATCCAATTTAAATTAATTTATCTAACAAAATCAGTCAACAATAAAATAGATAAATGTGATATGTTGGCATTTAAATAAACAAGAAGATAAATTAAATGTAAACTGTTAACTCTACCGTTGCTATGCTTCGACCGACGCTAACAATGCATAACTTATTTTTAACCATAAATTATCATTTATTTTGCTTATTAAAAAATAAACTATGAATAATGTTCTGCATTACCATTTAGCATATGACTTATATAAATTGCCACTAGTGAAAAATTTTTATATTTTTGTTCATTAAACGCCAAGGCCATGAAGAATGATTTATCATAGCACGATGATTTATTTAATGAGATGACAATGAGTTAGCACCTCTTTGAATTCAATTGTGGCAAGCAAACAATCCACCTGTTTAGCATTTGCTCTTTTTTTAATTATTTTTCATAAATATTTTTAAATGCTGAAAAATAATATTTTAAAGAAATGTTTATTTTAAAAATAAATTTTATTTTCTTTTCATCGACTGCTTAAAAAAGATGAAAAAAAAACCGTAAAGGATGAAAAATAATATTTATTTTATAAAGAAAACATTTATAAGTCTAATCCGGACCCTCTTAAATATTTATGAAAAAACTTTTACTTGAAAAAAAGAATTAAAATAATGCAAACACGAATATAAGGTTAAACCAAATTCAATTTAGTCACGTTACACCCAATGTAAACATTGAGCAGATTTTGTCAAAGAAACATGTTTTCACAAATGCTAAAAATAACGTTTGAATATGAAAATTAATAAATTAGAAATTATTGACATTTCGTATGTTTGAGTGTCGGATTTTTGTATTTATAGCTTTGTCCGAGGATAAAACCAATTTAATGTCGTTATGTATGAATTTCACAGTCGTTTATTTGACGTCACTCGATATATTGAAGTCAGCTATGTGCTTTGTAATAGAATCCGAGCAGCTAGTGTAAAAGTTTATTTTGACCAAATTGGAATTTTGATAAATGATTCTTCAAACATGATTCATTCAAAACTTTATTAAGGTATTGATGAAATATACGGAATTGCATTTTATTTTTGCACGGAATGCCATTTGTTACAACAAGTACATCGTAAAGGAAATATTAAATGTATAAGACAATTTATTTTTTGCAAATGCATTCGGTAACTGAAAGCATTTAGCACGTCCGTTTTCAGTGCTTTATTAAGAAAACAATGAACGAAAACAAATCATAAAATTTTATTGATCCAAGAATTGGCATATAGAGAAATACATCGAATTCGTGTCGGTAATAAATAATCATAATTTACAATGACTTTCAAATAATTTAACTCGCATCGTATGTTACTTTTATTGCAACTAGAAGAGCAGATTTGCTTTCGCACATTCTTGCTGAACAATAAAAGCATCCATAGTTGCTTTTGAATTTATTTTTATTATCACATCATCCAACCTGTCTCCCAATTTAATAATACTAAATATCGAAAAGAAACGAAAAAGGTTTATTCTTAAAAAGTGTAGTTTGCTACACCTTTTCCGGAATTTTATGACAAAAGATTATGATTTGTATTATTCGATAATGTATTAAAGTCTTCAAATTATTAATGTAATTTATTTAAAACATTTTAAGTGCAAACTGCTCATCACTAAGCACAATTACCAAATGAAAAAAAAAGATAATTTATATTACGTCAGCCACACAGCGTTTGTTATTTTCCCATTCGAAATTTGTGATACTCAATTATGAGAGCAAACAAAGTTTTATTATTCATCATTCTGTAACTGATGAACTTTTGTTACGTGTCCAATTCTGTTTTCGCTACCCGAAGCACTTCACAGTTCATCGTTTCACCCTTGAAGTGTGATGATGAGGACGATAATCGTTATTGCAACACACACAGAAATAACTGTTTTCAGGTCTAGACCTCGTCCATAAAACAATCTCACATCTCTGAAATGTGTGCTGCTTATTGCAATAATATCAAAAACCTCAGACTCAGCATTCAGTTATTCTACAATTTAGCTTTGAAATCGAAAGAAAACAAGTACGAAATGACCAACAAACAAACAATTGAATCAATTCGAATAATTTGATTTGCTTCATTCGTAGTTTCTCATGAGACGATCGGCAGTACGAGGAGGTGATGCAGCTACCTTCTTCAACTCAACATTCGATGAATGGTAATTTGATTAAGTTTAAATTCAAATAAATTATGCAAACTAGAAGTTTGTTGCAGATTTTCGTTTGCGATATTAGCATTGAGAAAAATAACGTTAATTTTCTATAACAAAAGGGTAAACACTCAAAGCTCAGTAAACACCCATTAGCGCTTATCCTTATGATTTATCAGGTATTTTGTTTGAATAACTAACTTTTACATAAAAAGAAAGAAGCAACATAAAACCACTTGGTGCAATGCGTCATTTTCTTATTTGCACTTTGTGTTGCATTTTTTGTTTCATTATTTCTTATGCAATTGCAACTAATTTGTTAAATGATAGGATTTGTTCACCTTGTCTGACCAAAGTGTTAAATGGGTGCAAGGGATTTAAATTAAATATTAAACGAAAACAAAATAAAATCAGGATTAAGTGATTCAATCGTTGATTATTTTGTTATTGATGTGCCTACTGTTTCTATTGAGAACGTGAAAATGCTTCTATTACATTAATCGAATCCCAAATGTCTTGCAGATCAATAGTTATCCGATCAGCAATCGATTTGAAAATTTCAATTATGTTGTTTCGTTACGCTAAATTCTGGTAAGGGATTTGGTTGTTGAATTCAAAGTTACAACCTTCACCAGTTTAGAGTAGCAAAAATAAGGTGAGGCAAGACGAAAGCACCACTACTGAAACATATGACATAAAAGCTCACACAAAAGTGATAAAAAGTTTCATTCGCTCAATTTTTAAATCTCATACAGACTAGAACAAATTTCTCAATCGTAAATTATTTTTAACTTTTTTTAATTAATGGAATTTGTAGTGTGATATATGAAGCTTTGATAATATTTTGTAACATTTTTTATTTGTAAAGAATATATTAATTTTGCTAATATGTTTTAATAACTTAAGGCAAAAAAAAACCTATTTTAATGCTTCCTGAACAAAATGAATAAGAATAGTGAGTTTATAGGGAAATTGGTTTCTAAAAGTAATCATAATGCGTAAATTTTTCGGCCAAAAGTTTGAAAAGAGGCTTGTTATTGGTCTCTGTTATACTACAGGTCCAACTATAAAATAATCATTACTCAATAAATTTTTGCCGACGTTCTTTGCTGCTATCAAATATTATAAACATATGGAGAAAACAAAACCAGTCTTCTTTATGTCGTATACATTTAGCCACGAGCCAGCAACTGTGCAAACACATAAGACGAAAAATTATTAGAATTTTCTTCGCAACATAATAAGAGGAACACTGATGTTGTTTACTAGTCCTTTGCGATTCCTATTATTAATATTGTGTTCCATTTGCTTTATTGACAAAAACTCTAAAATGAAATCTTTATATGCAAATAAATAATTTAATCATTATCTCTAGACGATATCTGTTAACTCATTCCATTCATTTAAAAGTTATTTGGCTTAGAAATAAATTGAATTAAATGGAAAATCAGTAGAAATATTTGAATTAATTTAATATTGAATACGAATTCAATTAAATTGAAATAAAAATTAAATGGTTTGTAGATTGTTTTCGTCTCTGTAAATAGGACGCCAGCAGGAGTCTCATGATAAAGCGTCAAAGCACGCCACGTCATAGAAGCTAATTAAATGGACAATAAAGTGTTGCGTGTTCGTCTCGCCAAATAAATAACAGGTTTTGTTTTAGGCAATTAATTACCGAATTTTCATGATCACAAAATACATTTTTAAGGATTAAACACAAAGCTCTCAAATATTTGTAATGAGTTTCCTCTTTATTGTTTATTGATTAACCGCACAAGGTTTAGTATATATATAAATTCCTATTGAAAGTAGTGAAGAAGCATAATTTGAATGTAAATACGGCGCTGTGGGTGCTTCGCCTAATAAAATTAAGCAAAATAAGAAATCGAATCAATTTAAAAAGTTCATTTTGTTTGGTTAATTAATGTTGTCCTGCTATTCTGAAAAAGATATGAATATCCGTTTCCACTATATCACATCATGCTCACGCATATTACGTGTTGACTCAACTGGGAAATGGCTTTGCTTATGAAAACAATTTTATAGAGCAAAAAAAGCATCCAAAATTGTTACAATAATTTAAATTTTCTATTTGAATGGATTACCATCATCCACGGCACAATCATACGCTCATTTGAGTTTCCACAATAGTTCTATACGAATGGACAGGCAAAATGTAGGGCAAATCTTTAAGAGAATTCATAATAAAAAATAAAATAGGAATGTTAACAAAGTAGTTGAAGATTTGTGACAGCAAATAACAACCAGATGCCATAAAATTTACGTGTCATATTTTATTTTGTTCATTTTTTTTATCTTGCAGATTGAAACCATTCAAGAGTTATTGTGCTTTGTACTTGAGTTCATCATCTCTAACTAAATATATGTTTTTGTCGTATCCACATCATTTTTCCTTATGCTTGTTGTATTGTTGTTGCCACCATTTAAAACTTATGTGCGTACAGTGAATATTCATCTAACTGACAACAAAAGTATCATTCAAATATGAAGAGAATTTAAAAGGGAGCACGTTCATCAATTTTATATGTCATCAAATTTATGTAAATTTTTGTGAGAATAAAACCGGATGTTAAGTAACAGAAAAACCATAAAATAAAACCAAATAATAATAATAATAAAAAAAATGTATATAGAAATTTGTATGAAAACAAACTAAATTGTTATGCTCCTAGAAAAATCAATATTTTGATCACACATATATTTTCTCAAATTTTATATCAATGTCATGCCTATAATATAATTTTTATATTAAGTGTATAAAGTAGAGTAAATATTAAACAAAGTGTATAATAAAATGTTAAAATGTATTGTTTTTCAAGGAGTCGACAGTAAAATTCATTTTAAATTGTGATAAACTTTATCATTTGCTGTTCAGTTATTTTATGATGTTTCAGTTTTACCTTTTTATTCTTGCAATAATAAAAAATTAACATTTTTAAGCATAAAAATTCGTGTTTGTTTGTTGTTTTGTTAAATATTCGCAACTCGTTAAAATATTTTTTTTTATACGTTTTGCAAGTGTGACAAATGAATACAAAACATAAATACTTTAATTGAAAATTAACCGATGTGCATAACATCATTAACTACAATAAATAAATTTAATTGAATATTTTTATATAGGTTACAAATTACAAAAAAAAAAATTATAATTGGATTTTCATAAATAACTCATAAAAACAGATTAAATTATAGATACTACCACAAGTACTAATTTATTTTAATAAACAAGTGCAAAAAAAATATTTGTTAATTCAAAAATAATAAATATTTCATAATATTTACATAAATCCATATATTATATAAATATTATCAAACGATTTTTCATTAATTATAATAAATAAATAAATTAATAATAAATAAATAATAAATTTTTTATTACAAAAATATAATTTAAATTATTTTCGCTACATTGAAGCGGGTAAATATGTTTAACGTATTGAACCAAATATAAAATTATTATTATAATGAAATAAATTTTTAAATAATTATATTTAGGACGTATTAATTTTAGTACGTAAATAATATTATTGTTTTATAAGGAAATGACTCATAGAAAATAAAGTCTATAATTTACTTTGTACTATTCTTACATTCTTGTAAATAAAATTATAAATTAATCATAAAATTACGGAACTACTAAATTAATTTTTAATGAAGATTTTTATGCAATTGTTAATTATGTACCATGTTAGCCTAAAGTAATTAAAATAAATCATAGTTTATTAAACTGGTAGATCAAGATAAAAACTTAAATAGTGCATTCTTTATAAATTCAAAAATATATAAATAAAATGCTAGATAATAAAATATGTATAATAAAATTAAATAATAAAAATTTATAGTAAATAGAAAGTGTCTTTGACATAATGTTTTGGATAAAAATAAGTATATTGGAACATTGTCAAAAAATAAAGGTAATCTTCTCTTTTAAGGATAGAAAAAAAACATACAAATAAATAAAAAACTCCTTAAACATAAAAATGTTAATTAAGATTTAAAGCTATTTACATAAATCTCTGATTTAAATAAAGTAAACAATTTTGCAAAAAAAATAGCAAACATAATTGGAATTTTAAAGATATTCTTAATTAAATATTTAAATATAAGAATATTTAATAATGAATTATTTTTTCTATCAAATTATAACGCTTCAAGTAGAAGAAGGCTAATTTGCTATTAAAATTCTAAATATTTGTCTTAAAAAAATTGTGTATCTTATATCAATGACAATTAATTTAGATTATTATATTCATTAATTAAATATATATATATATATATATATATATATATATATATTTTAAAGGATATTCAAAAAAATTTAATACATAATAGAAAAGTTAAATTAATCATTATATTAAATTTGTTTAGCTAAACATAGATTATTATTTCTATCAAAATTTTATTATGTTAATTACATGCAAAGTTGAATATTTTTATCATTCATCAACTGATCTATTATGTGATATTCATAAAATTTTCATTACATGATAAACTATACATGAAATAAATATACAGGAATAAAAATGAAAACGAGAAACGTAATGTATTTACCTTATCTTGAAAATTCGTTGTATCTAACCGGTTAAATATGTTCTTGAACCATATCTGCTGTTTTTAATTTTATCACTTTATCATTCATGTCTTACTACATTTAAACAGTAGTAGAAGTAGCAACATCAGCAGCAGTTTAACACTAAAATAAAGTTTCTACCTTCCATTGAATATATAAAACAATTTTCATCTTATTTATCGTCTGTTTTATCAACTAAAAGACAATAAACAAAGTAAAACATCTGACAGAAAATGTTGTCAGTACGTATATAAATGATACATGGGCTTTTATTTTATGGTTTTTCAAGTTTCTTAGCGTTTTTTTTCTTTCTTTCGATTTTGTTATAACTATAAAACTAAATAACTACAAAATTATAAGTTGAAATTCAGTGTATGTATACAATTCTAAACATAAAATAAAGTGATAAATTTATTTTCATTGTTAATTACTTTTGTATTTTTCTTAGTTACGTACTTTTACCACAGAATATAATGTATTATATAACTTGTAAATACTTTTATAACTTTTACTTTCATTTTAAATGTTTTTTAGCTTTGACAAAAACGTTATAGATAGACAACCACTAAATAATTAATTGATAAATAAATAAATAAATTGTAGAAGCGAAAAAAAGTGATAGAAAAACAATTTTTTTCTTTTAATTGAATTTTGTAATAAATAAAATTCTGTAATTAAATTTTTAAGAAATTTAATTAAAAAGCTAATAAACATTAAGTTAAATTAAATCTACTGCATTAATAATTATGTGTTTATTTGATTATGATTTATATGTACAAATTGTAAAAATATATAGAGATTGTTTTTACATTAATTTTGCAAGAAAAACACTTTAAAACATTTAATAATTTAAGAATAGCATTTGCCACAATATTCAAGTACATTTAATAAATAATTTTTTATTATTTTTCATTCTAAAGTTGACTACATCTAAAGTGTTTTTAGTTTTCTTAAAACTTTTCCGTATTTTAAGTTTACGTTGCTTTTTCTTTGCTGTATACAAAAGTTTTATGTTAAAGGAAAAAAGAAGAAGTTTTTCTCGGTTATTTCTGCATCAATAATTATATTTTGTTTTTACTTTTCTAACTATACCTTGTTATGTAAAATATTTTTTAACTTTTTAAATGTTTGTCATTAAAAAAAATCCAATTCTTTAAAAATATTTCTTATGTTTTCATATTCATTTGCTGTTATCTCAAGCAGTATTTAAAATTGGATCGATTTGTGTACAAATATCAAAGGAGTAGGAAATTAATCATGTTATTCAGCTATATAATTACATTTTGCTCTAATAAGAAATTATATTTTATTATATAGAAATTGTGTTGATTATTGCAGAAATATCGCATGAATTGCATTTCATTTCATTGAATAAGAAAAATAAAGCTATATAATTTTCTGCATGAATAGTAAAATATTAATGCTAATCAATCAAAGAGAGTAAATTGTAATGGAAATATATAAGTAAAGGAAAAATCAAAGCTCAACAAGTTTATCTATAAAATATTAGTATATGATTATAGTGCAATAAGAAAACTAATATAAAACTCTAAACAATCCCCGGAATGGACAAATAGATAAATTGATAAATTTTTATATAGAAATGTGCAGCTTTAACAATAAAGTTCTATGGATCAACGACATGATCGTGCTCGACTGTTGCTAATGCTTTTGCTCTTACCACAAAAATGATTGGTAATTTGACCTGATTTTTGGGGTGGCAATGTCAACGATAATTTTAACACATGATAACAGAAATAACAACCAAGCCAAACCAAAATATATATCTGTAATTTGTACAAAAGTAATTTATCTTATTATTTATTTTGTTGTAGACAGTAGACGCGACATCAATTTGAAATTGATTCCCTTCGCACAAAAAAAGAAAAAGAAAAAAGAAAATTCATTACAAGGAAGAATTTTATTTTGTGATATTATTTATTGATTTTTACCCTACTTAGTAAAAGCCCAAAAAAAGAAAAAGGAAACATTTTAACACCAACATTTACTAGTAAAACGACCATCATTTACTTTATTTAATAAATAATAAAAATGCAACTCTCTAGTAAAAATAATAATAATAATAAAAAGGAAAAAAGATTTCATCGTTTTTTATATAATATGTAATGTGTGAATTTTTTTTTTATCATGCAATAAAACATTACATAGCGTACGAATCTTTTTCTATAAAATGTATTTACATAGCACAAACAAAAAAATTTTTGTAGTATAAAAAGAACGAAAACATTGCCAAAAAGTTTTTATTTTTTATGTAACACTTAAATTGTATTACATACATAAATCAATAACATTAACATGTTAATAAAGGAGAGAAAAACATAAATAAAACTCAAATGCAAAATAAATAAAAATATATATATATTTCCAAAAGAAATAAATAAAATTAAACATTATTATTATGTTTTATCAATTTATGTTATATTTTTAGATTTTCAAGTAGATTTTTTTTAATAAATTCTTATACATATTTTTCTCTCTAGTTGTGCTTACTACATATTTTTGTGTTTATTCTTTTTTTAATATGCTATCTAGGTTAGTAAGGTGAGAATAAATAAATAAATGGTTAAAAAAAAAATCGATGTCTCTATTGCAAATACATGACAACATCATAAAACAATTTCCTTAATTAAATTAAATTAATTTATTTTTTTCTAACAATTTATTCTGTTTGTATTTGTTTAGTAATTGCAATAAGAATGGTGTTATAAAACTTTACCTATGCTTGATGAAATTTGTTTTCATACAAATATACATAAGTTTTACCAATGGACTTAATTAATACTGATGCGTGTCACATTAGTTGTTATAAATTAATCAGATAAACAACAATAACAAAATGTATTTAATAAAAATATAAAGAAAAACGAAATAATATATATTATTATATGTTTGTTTGTGTGATGTAATTAAAATGTTACAATAAACAATTAGTTATATATGTATGTTTCTATTATACACTTCTTCATTAATTAAACGTTCGGGGCTGTTCTATTGAATCAATGGGGTAGTACCCGATGTCATTAAATACATTAATTTTCACTTTTAATGTTAATTATTCTGTCAACAATATTTTCTTTATGCTATGCTATTTTTTATTGTTGTTGTTTTTTTTACTATTTTTTATTTTTATATATAATCCAACATTTTATTTAAATGTTTAGGTAAACGAACAATTAATTATATGCGAATATTCTACATAAAAGTAGTAGAAAAAAGTTCTTTCGTTTATTTTAATATGTAATTAAAAATACTTATATTTTATTATAACTGTATCCGTGTGCTTATATAAAATGTTTACGATCTAACAAGATGTTAATCAAAGAGCGAAAAAAAAAAAACAATTTAAAAAGAAATATAAAATATAAATTGATAATATTTTTTTTATTAATTTGTAATTATCATTAAAATATGTTTATTATACTTTTTTATTATGTATAAATACATTTATGTAACAAACATATTATATAGTAATTTTAAATAATAATAAAATTTTGTATTTTTATATAAAAAATCAATAAAAAAAACATTTTAATGAGATTGATGACAGTTTTTGTATTTTAATTGTTAGCTTTATCATTATTTATCCAGTGAATGTTATTTAAAGGATTCTTTTTATTTTTTTTAATACATAATTAAAGTTTTTAATTTTGTTTACAACATAATTTTATTTTTTGATATGAAAAAATATTTATTTAATATTATATGATTTTTATATAAAAAACCTGCTTTATAATGCTATTTCGGTTTATTTTATTATTATTATCGTTATTAACATTTTTTTATTTTTGATTGCATTTAATTAACAAATGTTTTATTCATTTATATTTTACTGTTATGCTTTTAAAGATAAAAGCACAGAATATTATATAGATAAAAGTATAAATTTTAACAAATATTATATATTATTCTAGTAGTAACCAAAGTTATATTTTATTATTTTATTTTAGCAGTATATTCATTTATTCATGGATATATTTAGATGATACATTTCTGTTAATTAATTAAGCATCAGCTTAACAAAGACTCTAGTTTTTTTTGCATTTAAAAAGACACACTTTTAAATAACTAAATATAACATATTTTTGTTTATTATATTTAAAATTGAAAAGCAGTAAAACAACCCTATTCTGATGCAATTAGGTCATATGAATATTGAGACAATAAACAATTTACTCATACATATATATATATTTAAAAATTGTTTATAAACATTTAATGAATATAAAACTAACAAACATTGATTAATTGCATTTCATTTATAATTATATTTTTATTTTTCTATTCTATTCTAATTTTTTCTGTTCTTCTATTTTGTTTAGTTTATTTGAGTACATAGACCTTATTTTATATTTTTTCCTTATCTTTTTGTCTTTATGTAATTAATTAATATAATTTTACTTTGTTTTCATTCACAATTTACTGTTGAAAAAAGAATTCTCATTGTTTGCGTAATAAAATATTTTAATCCAATCTAATTAATTAATAAACTTACACAAAAAACAACATTCCATGATACTTTGGTTACAATTTCTTAAATGTCAAGTATTTAATTTAAAAGATTAATTTGTATTTACCTTTTGTACATCCTCTATTTAACAAAAAAGAATTTCTTTACTTTTTTTTGTATAATAATATAATTAAACTAAGTATTAAATCCATAACAATTAGACAAATGATTTTTCATTGTCTTTAGGAAAGCTGTAACATGGAAAAAAATATCGTAACAACAATAAGATAATAAATATTTATATTTGTATAAGGGTCAGGTCATTATACAAATTATATGAAATAGTAAATGTTTTATCTTGTATTTTGCTGTCTATTTTATATATAAATAATAGATCTTAAGTATTTGAATGTAAACAATTTGATCTTTAGCATAATAAAATCTTAAAGAGATTTTCTTTTAATTCATTTGTAATTCCAAGCATTAATGCTTAAATAAAATGTATGATAAGATTTTACAGAAACCACAAAGTTATATATTTATATAAAAGTTTTCTATACAATGGAAAAAATGAATATTCTTTAGACAATAAACACGAACTATTTGAACACTTCTCGTTATCATCGAATTAAGGTGTTTAATCACGTCTCGCAATCATTCTTTCATTATGAATTTGAAAATCTTGGTAAATCTTTTATATATATATATAATAAAGATAAGAAAAAAAAAACTTTTAACTATAATGCATTTCATAGATATTTTATTTCACTTTTTTTTATTATTATTTATTCTTTAAAAAATGCATTCAAAACTATTTTCTTCCTATATTATTTATATTTTTCTTTAAATAATCATAATAATAATGATAATAATAAAAACAGACGCTTTTCATATTTTTCCTTATATCATGAGTTGAGTGCTTTGTGTGTTTCTTGTTTATAAACTATATAAAAACATTGAAAATACATAGAGAATTGTTTTTTAAGTTGAATTAAATTTATAAAAAATAGAAAAAACTTATTCAACAATATCTAAGAAAAGCACTGAGAATTGAATGCATATTTCTGATTCGTTTGTATTTTGTAAAGAATCGATAAAAGAATAGGAGAAACAAACTACTATAGACATGTTTATACAATTTAAATATTATATATATATATATAGGAAAAACTTTTTAAAACAAATTTTAATGGAATTTCAATCTATTTTTATTAAAACTTTTTTTTTAAGGTTTTTTCTTGATTTATTGACGATTTTTACGTGATTTACTTAGTTTTTAAATACAATTTATGCATTATCTTACTACTAGTTAATAAAAATAATAAATACTGATTTATTTTATGTCAAGCATAGATATTTTTTATGACATTTTCATTAGTTTGTTGCAAAGAAAAGTGTACATAATTAAAATAAATTATTATTTTTTAGTTACATTTTAATTAAAATGTTGCCGTAACTAAGAAAATATAATTTAATCTACATTTTTCCTGATTTGTAATAAATTTACTATGATAAGAAATATGATTTAATTAATTTCATTTTGTTGATTAACACATGCTACATTCTACTTCTTGATTTTTCTTTTTTTTAATTGCAATTAAACTTATATATTTTTATCCATAAATCTTTATTAAAATAAATTAAAAAGAATAAAATATTTATTCGTTTCATTGAATGACATAATAAATTAATCATTTATCTATAAATTTATTTTATTTATTATTTAATAGATGTGAAACATATGATCATTAAAATCAAAACGAAAAATATAAACATATTGTGGTAAAATAGAAAGGCAGGAAATATAAATTATGTTATGTCTATGAATCTCTGAAATGGATTTAATTTCAAATAAATTTATTTTTTATTACCATTTTTTTTTAAGCTGTATAAAAACCAAACACGTACTGACCTCAAATGATAATACAAAAAAAAAAAAATATAATATGCCCGGATTTAAGGGTTGTTTCTGTTTTACTGGCATTAATCACATATGTGACGTAAACAAGAGAAATCATTATAAAATTACCAAAAAAAAAAGAAGAAAATTTTAATTTTAAAATAACCGAGAATTATAAACCACAAAAATTTTTTTTTTGTTTATTACGAAATACAAGTGCTAAAAGAATAATAAAAATAATTTTAAATTATGTTTAATAATCACCAAGAGCAAGATGAAAAGAAAAATACTGTTTTATGAAGCGGAAATTTTATTTGACGTGATACGCTTGAAAATATGCAAAAGAAAATAAAATATTTCAACAGAGAAAATATAGAATTTTAATTTTATTAAAAATGTATCATCAACGGTAACATTATTATCAACATTAACAATATCGTATACACATTTATAAAGTAAATTTATTTATTAAATAGTATTTATTAAAATATTTAACTAAAATTTTCATTCAATGAAAATAAAATAACAACTTGAAATGTCCTCGAATTTACACAGTTTTTTTTATTTATTTCTTTGTTTATATTACTGCTTGCGTTTGAAAAATAAATACTTTTCATAAATAACAATGTTTACTGCTACTTAAATTAATGTTCAATTGTAATGTCACTTCAGGTCTTTTTAATTACTTATGATTATTGTACTTAAACATTTGTATATTCTCTACTTATTAATTTAATATAATATTATTACTAGGGAAATTATAATTTTTTGATTAAAAATATTAATTGAAAATTGCATAAATAATTGATAAAACAATTTTAAATATTTTTACATATAAACATTAATTATTATACTAATTTATATTAAATTTATGTTTTAATTAAAAATAACAAATTTATATCATTGATTGATTGTTTAATATTTATTAATTATTGTAAGAAAAATATATTATTATTATTAATTAAATTTATGAATAATTGAATAAAAATATCAGCAATTTTATATCATCTATTTAATTAATGATGGTTATAAAGTAAAAATGATTAGAAATAATTTTAAATTGTTAAACATAATAAAATGTTAATGCTCTTCACTCATTCATTTATCCTATGCATCAAAGCAATTTTTTTTTATTTTCACTTCAGTGGTTAAATTTAAATAAAAACTCATTTAATATATTTATTTAAATTATTGTTAACGTGACTTGAAAAATAGTTTAGAAAAAGAAAAACATTAAAAAAGTGGTTTAAACTTTTATCTTGTACATTCATTAAAAATATATATATAGATATACATATATTGTGCAATTTATATATTTATTTTTTCTATGTATATTATTTAAATTAATTTACGCTATTAGTAAACGTGACAATAATAAATTAAAACTTTTGTCAGTGAGACTAAACAATAGAAAGGAATAAAGAATAAGATGAAAACTTGTAGTGGGTGTAAAAGTTAAATGCTTCATTTATAATGAAAATTCTGGTAATGATTTCAGATTTGCATGATTGTTAACTAGGGAGGTGTTTTTTTTTTTAATATTTCTTTTTAGCTAACGTAAATTAGTGATCCTTAAAATATTTACAGCGTAACAATGAACCTTTTGTTTTTTTGTGAAACTGACAAAAGATTTTATAGATAGATTAAAGTTAAATTAAATTTTAAAAAATAAAAAGAAAAGCTCACCTAAAGACCTATTCTAATAAAATAGTAATTAAGAATAAATTATTTTTAAATAACGTATAAAGCTAATCAATTATTGATTGGTTTGATGAACAATCTATAAATAGACAAACAATTAATTGACAATTTTCTACCTACATTAAATTATCTGTATATACAAAAATCAATAAAAAAAAGGTTTTTTTCAATTTTTTATTAATAATTTTACTTTTAATACTTTTGTATATTTTTAGCATAATATAATAAAAAAAAATTATAAACCGCTTAGTATTAATATAAAAATAAATTCAATTAAATGCATTTTAATAAAAATATATTAGGAAACACAATAACTATGTATAGACAGAAGAAAAATGTAAAGAAAAATATATGTTAGTGTCAAATACATCTGATTATTATTTTTTTTTAAATATTATTCAACAGCGATTTATGTATTCCATTAAAGACGAAACATGTATGTGTTGCTGAAAGGAATTTCGTGTTACCTCAATATTGCGGTGGAGGCGCCTGGTTTAACACAGATAATATATAACACAAACGTGTTTTATCATTTCTATTCCTTTTAAATATTTATATTTTACATAGGTAAATGCATTTTAAATAAAATTTCTGACTTTAATATTAATAATAATAATAATAATAATAAATATCTAGTTTTTAAGCAAATATAAACATATTTTAACTTATAAACTATTATATGTATATCGAATTGTTTCCATAGCATGCGGTTTTCTCTCTGCAAAATTGAAACATATGTGCAACCTCGTCACAAACAACACATCACATTTGCTGAACTTAATACTAATTAATATTATTAGCTTTATAGTTTATTGGAGTGTAAACAATGCATTACTTTAATTGTTCATCAACCAACTGATTTCTGATTGAAAATCTGCATAAATATATCGATTTAGTAATCAAAGTTATAAACAAATAACATATGTTAATTTAACAAATTAAACCGCCTACATTATCGATAAAATAAAATAATTGCTTGGCTCAACAATACTAATTAGATATCTATAAATACATCGATACAGCAGAATACTTGAAAAATTATCACGAAAAGATGACTGTCCATTTTCTTATTTTATTATAGAAATAGCATTTATCAAATGAAAAAATCAATAATCGCAAAAAATTAGCAAGTTATAATTAGAAACAGAATAAAAAAGTTATAATTAAGTATGCAAAATCGAATAAAGAACTTGATGTCAATGGAATATCACGTTTTATTAACTCGAGTCCCGTTGTGACGAATTAATAACGAGTCACCTAACTTAATAACGTGACATTGAATTATACCATTAAATAAAGTTGATAGAAATATTTTGATAGCATTGACGCTCGCCAGGCACGTTATACTCCAAACGTATCAACTACATTACAAAGAATCAATTAGAAGTGGTTAAACTGTGTGCATACTTAAAAATTTATCAGCAGTTCCAAACAAACTCTATTGCGGCAGTCTTTATTATGTTTTTTCGCTGTCCATCACAAATTAATAATATCGCAAAGCCTTAAAGTTGGAAAGTAATAACTGTCGGTAAGTACCCTCGGCTTGAGATAAAACTTTTTGCAGCTTTTTATTATTTTCGCTTTATTTCGATATTTTTATGAAAACTTGAACTATTATCATTTTTGCAAAAAAAGAGATTTTGAAGGCGCAAAACTTTGCAAAAGTTTTCAGAAAATTATTTTGAATGAGTTTAGACGTTATGAAAACATAATTGTCATAAAAATCATACGGAATCTGTGAAGCCAAAAACAAAACAAAACAAAATTAATTACAAATAAGAATTTAATATTAGAACATGAAATATTTATTGGGAACAGATAAACACTGTCGTTAACGTGGAAATGGGAATTTATGGAGAGTGGTGATCTTTATCTATTTACGAACGAACTACTAATGATTTCGCATAACGACAATTATGATAATAAAGATATGATAATCGAAACACATTACCGTATCCCACGCATCTTTGTAGTTACTGGAAGCTATTATTGGCTGCTATTTGTGTTTATTAGCATAATTGTCTGCGAAAATATAATTGAAGATCGACCAACAGTGCTCGTTTGCAATAAACGTCTTAATACTTACTTGGATGAAGTGATAATTGTCATAGGATAATGAGATCTATAATTAAGAATAATCAAGAAGTAACTAAAACATTAAAGCATATTTATGGCTTGAGCTTTTGATGATTAAAAGCTAGTAATACAAAAATTTTAATATGCAGTAGCAGATGCTGCACACTCTTTTCTTCAAATTTATTCATTTGTAAATTACAAATTAATTCATGTTTCAAGAATTATTAAGAACTTTTTAACTGACTCTTTTAATGTCATTTTACATCAGAATCGCTGAATCTTCGTTGAGTTTTGATAAAAGCATTAGCATTATAAAAGCTTATGGGTGTGTCAAGCATCATACATCAATAGTTAAATCAATAATTTAATTAAAAAATAAATCAGAGATTTTGAATTTGTGAAGCTTCTTAAGCTACATTTTTAGTTGATAAGCAGAGATTTTCGCAGGTAAGTGTTGTTTGTTTATTTTCAAAGAAATATACATAACACTTAAGAAATTTTCTATATAAATTTCTTTTTTTTAGTACCTTTGGCCATTGATTTTCATCATAGGCACGAACACAACAAATAAAAGCGAACGAAAAATATGAACAAAATCATGTAAATTTATTCACTCGCTCCTAGTATCAGTGGCTGCAAGTTTAAAATGGATCATGCAGCACATTGAATCAGTGTTGATTGACACATTAATTAATTTTCGCTTCATTATTATTATATTCATCATCTCAATAAGAACCAAAAATTTCATAAAATGCTGATGCCGCAAAATTACTATGTGTTAATGCTGGGAGGGATACAAAAGTTTAAGATCAAGCTGCTGATTATTTGATTTTAATCCTTTGCAGATTATAGCAACTACGCCAAAGTAATGAACCACAGCAGGTTATAATAAAGAAATCGGATTTTACTTAATTAAAATAATGTTTCTCAAATTTAAGGGTAGGCAATATTTGTTAATAAAAAGCTTTAAAAATTAAACACAAAATTTTTCATTGTACAAGTCAGTGTTGTTGGGTGGTAGAATAATAAAAATTTACAATAATTACTGTCTAGTGCTTAACTGTTTTTAAATTAAATAATTATTTATTTAAGAACTCCCGCTTTTTATATCACAAGTTAGTGAGCAATAAAAAAAATTACTACATCTTAATGCGAAGTTTGTCTTTTTTTTAAAATTAATTTTTTGTTAAAAATTGTAAGAATTATCATTAAATTTAGTTGTTGCAGTTTGATCTTGCCGTTGATACACGTAATGAAACAAAACTGTAGAGCGATACCTGTTGTACCTGTTGCTGCTCATTAATAAACTATTAACTGGACTATTTATAATTTATAAAAAGAAATAGCGTACAAATATTAAAAATTATAAAAATAAAAAATATTCATTTAATTCGTTTTGTTTGTTGATTACCTTCTTTAGTTTTTCCTTTACCCGCCAATCAATACTTATTAAAACATAATTTACGTTCAATATTTTTTGTATAAATACTTATGATAAACTTAAATTTTGGTAAATAATTTTGTATTTCTATATTATCTCTAAGACGTTCTTGGGGCTGAACAGCAATAAAAGTTAATGAGGCTTATATTTTCCATCTGAATTAAAGCCATTGTTTTTATAGTGCAAAAAAAAACTAAAAATAAAGAAGGTAAATATATGCTAAGAGTAAAACATTGTTCAGTTGAGTTAACTAAGTAGAATTAAAACCAATTCCAATCGCGTCTGGCAAATTACAGTTTAAAAAATCATTAACGAAAATTTTGCATTATTATTTGAACGCAACTGAGCAATTGTCTTATCACAGAATAAATGCAATGATAAAATAATTGCTTTCAGATTGCGTCTCATTAATGATGCATTACAAAAAGAATTTAAAATAATCTCGTCATAGTGTAGCGACAAATAAGACATCGAGACGATCATTAAAGGATTTGCTTATATGCCCCACTCTCAAAGATTCAACTAAATATTATCGTTTTACACGCAAAATGTCTTTACTTAGCTATATTGAATTTATATTTTTTTTTCTTCGATTCATTATAATTCTAAGAAAATTACATTTCACACAATAATATAATTAAGATATAGCGTTATATAAATTGCATTGGATTAAACAAAGTACAAAAAAAAAAATCATTAAAAATATTTCATATAATCCACTTGAATTCATTTTTCAAGTAATAAATTCACCTATAAAACTAGCAAAGGTGTTGTTATTATAATAAAACTTATTTTGATTACTTTTGCAAACAGAAAATTCGCGGAAATTTTATTTGCTGTTGGCTAAAATGGTTTTAAATAAATAAAATTAATTAGTTTTAACAGAGAAAACTAAATATTTATAATTAACGTTGACAGTTTTTTTTTGTAAATATAATAAAAATGTTTCAAATGAGTTTTTCTTATGTCATTAAGATTAATATTTATTAAAAAATTATAATTTTTTATTAAAAACGGTTAATTTATAAACAATAAACAATTTTCATTGCTGTAAATTTTACGAAATTAGTTTCGCTTAACTTAATTAAGTAATTTGTCATATAGAAATATTTATATCTTTTTTTAAAAAAAATATATTTTTCTGTTAATCATGCATTTAATTGATAAGTCAGATGAAATTTTATTTTTGATCTATTTTTATCCTTTAATAAATGGCTTTGCGTTATCGTATCGCCTCGTATCCAAGCAAATACGATGAATAAAAATGTACTCAGTTTGTATTTTTAGATTCAGACTAGTAGTCAATACTTGATTTTCTTTTTGCATTTTCTTGCGCATTTTCCATTTGATAAAATTCAACACAATCCTCAAATTTCAATGTTTACGAAAATTTTGTTGTTTTTCTCAAATTATATTGACTCCAGCAATATGAAAAGTAATATTAAAAATCAGTTTCTTGGGATATGTGATAAAAGTTGATTGTTTTGCTTTTTTATATATAGAAAACCTTTTTATATAATAATTAATTAAATACGTACAAAAAGTAAATGATGTTATGCTCAAGAATTTAATTATAAAAAGTGAATTAGATACTTTTTAAAAGTTTTAAGTAAATTTTGTTGTATTCTGTTTAGATTTTTATTTTTTAAATAAATAAATTGCCAAAACTACATTTCCCAAAATAATAAGTGCCTAAAAATTACAATTATTTTTGCTCTTAGTAACTAAATGAGAATAAGTGTTTAAAAAATAGTAAAAAAGCAGAAAACTTTTTTCTTTTATGCTTGTATTTTTTGTGTATGAAAATTGTACTTTTTAACCATACATATATGTTATGAAAAGAAATAAAACCAGGAAAGAGTAAAGACTTGAATTACTGTACTGTTTTACTTTAATTCTAATTTTCAAAGGTAATAAAATTTAACGTGTACGAATTTATTACTCTTTTGAGTTGTTTTGTGATAAACAGAAACATAATAATAAAAACTAGGATAAGTTGGTGTAGTCGTCGATTCTTTTTAAAAAATGTGGCAATTGCTGAACAATTGTGTCAGAAATTAAATTTGGTAAAATATAAAATTCGTAAAACTGATGTTGTGCTTTTGGATTTTCATAGCTTAATACATTCTTTTTCATATTATTAACAGAAATAGTATTTACCGATTCAAATAGTATAATCAACATAAGTATTTTGGATATTTTCTCCAATTCAAAAGAAATAAATTCCGTAAACGGAAGTCGGAAGAAAATTTATTAGAATCAATAAGCAATTTTTTTATTATTTCTTTTGGTATGTTGAGCAAATAAAGGACGAAATAAAAACATATTGGTTGACCGAACGTATAGAAAATAAATGAAAATTGGACAGAAACATAATATATGGCATCGAGAACAAAAACATTGAACGTCGTAGAAATCATCTGATGAGAGAAACGAGCCTATGATGAATACAAATAACTAGAAAATGTGATATTGTTTAAATGAATTAAAGCTGATGATTGTTCAGACGGTAAACGGATAGATAAAGGCAAGGATTAAAATTCAAGAAACAATAGATCAATTTAAAAAATTGGATATTCTTAATTTGGAACGAGAGGCTAAGAAATTGGGAGAAATCTAATAAAAACTTGCAAAACGAAAACCAAAAATAAGTCTTAATTTATGCAAGCAACGTGACATTTTGAAACGAATTACAAACGAAGCCACACAGTAAGTCATATTAAAACTAATTCAACACTGTCTTGTTTATTTTTTTATATCTGTGGAGCCTTCGTAACTTGTGACGTGCCTAGCGCCAAGCACACAAATGATATGAAAACATTAAAAATTTTATCGTACGCACCAAGATTCCATAAAAATTAATTTAATTATTTTGTAAATAAGGAAAACGCAAAGCAATTAGATTTTGCGGTATCTTGTAACTACCATCGGCACAGAAATAACAGTTAAAATTTTGCTCCACTTTCATATTTTATTAATTTTGAAAACAAACATCGTGATTATGCTTAAAAGCTTTATTTTGCAAGCATTGAAAAGCAAAAAAAAAAAAAATATTGCATTAAGCAGAGTAGCAAATTTGTGGTTGGGGCGAAAGGATAATGAATAAATAAATTCTGTCAGAGAACAAAGATTGCCACAATAAATGGGCTTTTAGCAATGTTTAAGTGCGTGTTCTGCTTCACTTATTGACGATAGCGTTTATTCTTACTTGATTCTAGTTGATACGATTTTCATATTTATTTCTTGTTTGCTATTACCACCATTACCGTTTGGTAAATCGGTTCTTAAATAATTCTAAATGGTAAACGAGATAAAGCAACAGCATAAACTATAATAGAGAACGACAGGTAAATACCAGCTCAAGTAAAAGAAAATCTCTATAATGTGTTATACAAATAATATTTTTAGAAAAATCACTTCTCATGTTGTAAGAAAGAAAGATTATTATCCATTACGTTGGTTATAATATTGAAAGGTTTATTTAGATTCTTGAGTATTTCGCTCAAGTTTAATTACCTAACTGAATCAATATTTTAATATAAAATTTAAATAAAAAATTTAAATCAAATTTAGTTTATTGTTTTCCAATTTTTATTGAAAATAACTTTGAACAACTTTTTAACGGCTCGTCATTAATTCATCGTCTTTGTTCTCAGTAATCGCCAGAGTTTGGTTCGTGCTTTTTTTGTAAATAACTCTAAATATAACAATAGGGAAGTTATTCTAATCGCTTATCGTTGTCCCTTTTATGCATTGTTTTCATTTTGTGGTAAATGTGGTAAAATTTAAATTTGGTTTGAGTGTTTAAAGCCCTATTGTTTAATTTCTCTGCCGATTTGTTATTTTATCCTTTGTGCGGTTAGATAAAGAATTGTTGAAACTAATCCGATTTTATTTAAATAGGTTATTCAACTTTAGCCAGCTATAGGCACCTGTGTACCGCTAGTAAAAAGTGAAATAAATACATTTGATTAGTGATTTCCTTCTTTTTATTTTCGCAAATTTTGTATGCCATTTACAAAATTGCCAATATCATTCAGAGCTTTACTATTTTTCTATGTCTGTGGCTTTTCTGTCTCGTCATCATATTGTTTTCGAATTTTATTTAAAATTCTTGTTCTTTTAGCTATTAAAATAAGCCTACAACAATATTTTTATAAGTCGTAAAAAAATGAAGAAAACGTAATACAAGATAAATATTTTGATTGTTATTTTAAAAAAAATCGCAAACAAATAATAAGTTTTATTTTCAATGATTCATTCCACTGCATTTCAGCAAAAATAATAAACAATTTTGTTTTAATTCTACGACGTTTAATACCTCTTTATGTGATCTTTTATTTCTGTTTTCGCAAAAATATTATTTAATTCTTTTTCTTAAGCTGAAATATTTTTTTTTAAGATTTTTGTTTGAAGATAATAAACACGCTTATCCTTATATGAACAAAGCTGTTACACATTCAGCAATGTTATAAAATTAAATTATTAAAAATATTTTCATGGTTATAGCTTACGGCATTCTCATAAAACTCGTTAATATAAGAAAACACTTTAGACAAAGTATTTAAAAGCGCTCTAACGACGGTCTTTTATCAAATGAACTGCGTACTTTGGCTAATTTTATAAATGGTAAATTAAATTTAATATTTTGGCGTCACTTGTTGCTTGCCCCTTAATTTCTTATTATTGCTGTAATTGGTAGCGTAACGGGTCGAAACTTAATAATTTATTTTTTCAAAACATTAACGAGAAATTTGATTAAATTTGCCTGCCAGCGTTAAACAATCATCACCATTAAAAAATCCGTAATGAGACACTTTACATACTAAAATTAAATGATCCTTGTTTTTCGCTATGTGAAAGTTAATAACAGAATCATGTCGTCAATCATTTCTCAACACAATGTTTGTTATTTTTATTTCATTGTTAACGTTAAAATTCTACATTATCTGGTCCATTTAATATTGCGTGGTGCGTGATAATCTGCTGTTTAACAGTGGAAATATACATGTCATACACGTTGTTGTCAATTTTATTTTTATGTCTTGCGTGTGCTCCATAATCACACTCATATGACCATTTATCTGATGATTTTTGTTCTTTTATGTCTCAATTTAAAAAGAAATGTTGTTCATTTAATGTTCTCCAATGTATAAAGACTGGTAATGTTGACGGTATATAAAACTAAAGAAAGAAATAAAACATTTGTGTTTATTTAAGAAAACAGGAATTATCTATTGGCTGTCTTAAAGTTTATTGATTCTGTTCGCTTTTGCACTTGCCCATTTTATTATTAGACAAATTTTTAATTATTATTAATTACTTAGCAAAATGTTAATTTTATTTTATTATTTTTCTTTTAATATTTATTTTATGGATGTCTGACATTGCTTTAACATTGTCCCGCTGTGCTTTCAGCATCAAAATAATGTTTAATAAATGAAAGTTAATAAACTCAAATATAATTGACACTGTCTTAATTGAATTGACAATATAGTAGAATGAAATTGAAAATGGCAAAATTGATTGATAGAACCCGGATATTCTTAATTCAATAAAAAACAAAATGATTAGCGAGACTCGCCAAGTACGATAAAAATAAATTCGTTATTAATATTATAAAAATCATGTATTTATTTCATGAATATAGTATTTAGAATTTTTTATTTAATTCCTATTTCAACTATGACCTGTCCATTCACACTGGCGCAACATGAAAAATAAATCAATATTGTTAAATGTTTTTGATAATATTAATAATCATTTAATCTTTACCATTCAATTAAACGTGTAATAATCTATATATGGTTTAGTTATTTACTAATTTATTTACAATCAATTTAATTAAATAAAACAAAATGTAATCGCGCTGATTAAACATAATAAATTTTTCAACTGTTATATCAGCTTTAAATATCGAATGCGTCGTGTGAGATGCCAATATTTCTTTTTTCTTATATATTTTATAATTTTTTAAAGATTATTGCCAAACACGTGTCGACATCCCTCTTTGTTAAGATTATTTCTTCACCATATCCACAAAAGAAACTTTAAATATTCAAAGAAATCTTTCAATTTGCAATTTCGCTATTCCTTGTAAGCGCGTTCACTGCGTACATATTTTTTTTATCGTTGAACTGGCAATAATTGAATTTCATTCGCCTAATTATTAATATTTTCATATGTGAATTGTGTTTATGTGGGTATTTGGTTGTACTTTGTAAAACTTTGTTTACCCAATAAATCATTTTTTATAAATTTTTGATGAATTTATGAGCATATTGGCTTTGTGTTGCGTCAGTAGAAGGAAAATTAATATAATAATAAACGATAAGTATATTCAATGCCGTTTTGTAAACAGGGGGCTTGTTTGCTTTTACTCTCTATTTATTTATCATAAGTTTCGTTTTTTTTTCATTAGTTCTATTATTATTTTATTAATCTAGCGAATTGTATTATTTAATCATTTATATGTTTCGTTTGTTTATTTGTTTTTGATAAGATTAATGCGGATGGTTCGGTAAAGTAATAAAAATATTTACAAACAATAACGCAATGAAGTAATAAAAATATTTGTTTAACAAAATTAGATGATGTGGTCGGGCACTTGTTGTTCTAGATCGATTTAATGTGTTAAACCAACAAACGATGATCTAAAGTACCATTCACAGAAGCGAAATATTTATCATTTATGTCTCTGGGCTAAGATATAGTTTTCTATTGCGATTTATTACAAAAATGAATGTTGTTATTGATCATGGTCGTCACAAAACTAATTATTTCTCCATCATATACCAGTAAATTGCCATTGTCATTATTCGTCATTCAATTTATTATTATCCCTTTTATCATTTTTAACAAATTACTGATCTTGCAAAGAGAAAATTGCAAAAAATATGTTTAACTAAATAATTGCAGTTCCTACTGGTCACTAATCTGATCACATCTGTTTTATGCATCAGAAAGTTTAATCTCCTGTATGGAATTTTTTCATTTTAAATAAAATAATTGGCGAGCGATGTTTGACATAACAGAACAAATTCCAAGTTAATAGTATTGAAGCGATAAAAAATATTATTGACCACAATTGCTTACTAAAAAGTAGCCAGAGATGATTAATCATAAACTCGTTTATTGCGTCAGATGAAAATTTAATAAAGATGTGAAAGAAAATATTTTTCCAACTGAAATTCATAAATGGTGAGTGGTACTCAGATGTGCTTTTTTAAAATTAAAAAAATAAAAGTTGAAACTTGCACTTTGACATTAATTTTGTTTTGTGTTTTTATTATTGAAGAATTATATTGCTAAATTGCCAGATGTTAACAATGGTGATGAAGAATACAAGTTTTGTTTCATAATCAAACGAAACTGCTACAATAGTTTCTTATTAAAAATTGAAGAAAAAAATAACAATTAGCGATAGTCTGTCATCTTAAATTTTAAATAACATTCGCGAATTTGTTTGTTTACTTCTGCAGAAAATAAAACAATTATACTTGTACGATACTTAAAATAACCATAAATTTAGCACTAAAATGATATGAAAGGTCAAGAGTTGAATAACATCATTTAGTGTTAAAACGAGTGGGTGACCTAAAGCACCCAAAGCTTATAACATTAGTAACCACATGCAACACATTCGTTTCTTTTTTAATTATTAAAACATAAAAAGATGCAATTTCCGTCTGCTATTTGGATTTGATTACACCCAAGTGATGCTGCAACCACCAAAGAGAAACAAGAAAAACATTTTTTAATATATTATTAAAATTTTAATTGAATAAAATCCATTGGACAAAGTATTCTCTTTAGTATTATTACCACAGTAAACACACATCTATCAAATAAATCTGATTCAACTAAATAACACTAATGATCAATGTATGTTTTGATGGAAGAAAGAAGAAATAAAATTTCTCTTTGAAGTTCACAAAATGAAACATTTGCGTTTTATTTTCATGAAATTTTTACAAATCAAAAATGAATTAAAAAATAAACGTAATTCGCTTTTGATCAATATTAGCTCGCTTTCTGTTTGTTACAAAAGTTTTATTTATATAATTTTGTCCCTGGTCTATGTCGCTTAGCGTATGCAATACCTTTTGCCATTTATCTCACGGTCATTGATTTGGACTTTGAAGTGAGTTAATAAAAATAATAATTCGAATAAAAATGAAACATGGTATTCAGATGATTTGATTGAAAAAATATCTAAATTTAATTTACAGTCGGTCGCTGCTTGTTGGCCACTTCGGAATTGAATTAAAATTGATAAACTGATTTGTGATCATTGGTTATATTTAGCGGGTCAAATCTATAATATAAAGTCAATATTAAAAAATCCAGTCCCGACGGGAAATTTAAAGTAAATCAGCAATTCAATTTTATAAGGTAAGACACGACGATCTTTTCAAAAACGAGCAGCGAGCCACAATCTCGAGAAAGTCGACATTAGAACAAAATGAAACGAAATTAATGATTTCAATAACGAGATCCATAACAAGATCCGCCTATCTTTTTTTCATTTCATTTCCTTGCTTTTAAATATTTATTTTGGTAAAATTGTGTTCAACCCATTTATTGTGCGGTTTGTTTATTACATTTTTGTGATATTGTTTCTCGTATCCTTTTAAGGTTCTATATTAACGAAGAATTCATAGATGAATATTAGAGAAAGTCATTGTTTATTGCAAAAATAGCACACAAATAATGCTTTACTCACATCATCCTTATTGTTTTATTGAAACATTTCAGAGCATTTCTTTTTGTTAAGTAAAAGATAATGAAAACATAAAATTAGCATATGTTGAGAGAAGCGGAAGAATTTTAATTATACTTCAAAAACAGATGCACAATAATTATATAGTCACACAGTTGATAAATAAATACCATAATAGCAATATGAATGCGTTGAAGAATTTGAATAGAAAGACTTTTATTTTGTTTAATTGACATTTGACAACCTGTCAGTCATTAATTTTTCTTTCTTTTACGAAAAAATATTATTTACTACCGAAAATTGAAAAGTAATAAAAATCTAGACAACAGAATTTTATCTACTCAGCAAGATAATTATGATACAGTTTTCTTGACATAAAATTCTTGTATGAAGCATAACCATTGTGTTACGTCGCGCATTCATAAGACTTTGGAATGAGAAAAAAATTCATATGCGTAATTAGCTGCGATGAAAATACATATTTGAAAAGAAATTTGAAAGGTTGTTATGGTATTACAAACAAAAATGATTGGAATTTGTTTGTCTTACTGCTTAAGGTTAAAAACACAAAAGAAAAGCACAATACAAGCTCCGAAAATTCTTTGTAAAATGAATCTTTTAGAAAATTAAAGTAGAAATAAGATTGAAAAATGAACGAAATAAAATAAAAAAAAATTAAATGACCTAATTGTCAAAGCAGATTTCTTTAAACATCTAAATATGTGCCCCTATTAAATGAAAAGACACGAAAGAAATTCCATAGGATACTTCTATAAAACATGTAAATAAGATTATTAGCATGCAAGGAATTTATTACTAAGCCTCAAACGCAAAAAAAGCCTTTGTTTCATTCAATTTCCTTATATAAATTGATAAAAAGAGTCGAAAGAACTAAGGTTTATCATGTCAACAATTTGCTAAAGATCAACATAAAATAAATATAGTATTTGCAATGTGACTGATGCTACTTTGAAAATATTTTTAAACCACTTTGTTGAATACTGAAATCCGTAATCGAACGAATCATTGCAAGAGATTATGATTTTTTGTCAATGTTGGTCAAACTTTTTTAACACCAAGATCAGTATTGTTAAAACATTCTACAGACAAAAACGATGACATTGTTTTATGAGATTATGACATCAGCATAATAAATTTAGCTATTTTCCTCTTGTATTTCTTATTACGCCGGTCAATCTTATCAGATAATTTATTTCGATGTTTAGTATCTGTGTGATGAGACAAAATTGTGGCCAAAATCGATAAGAATTTTTCTGCATCTGAAGCGTTAATGATGTGAAAATTATAAGCAGCATAGAATGAGTTTTACACCTCACACTATATTTCTGTGCTTTCGCCTTTCTTAGTCAACAAGACACGAATAAAAAGCAAATAATAAAAAATCTTGAGGATTTATGATTATATTTTATAATCTGCCTAGTAACCGAGCAATGAGAAATTTTGCATAATTTATTTTTTTTTATATTTTGTACGATAATGAGATTCATGAATAATTAATTTGCAATTTACTTGCTGGCCATATATATTTGCTGTGTGACTTACGCAGTATATTAAATATTGTTACCTCTGTTATCACATTATATATTTCTTGGCGCGAATATAATTTAATGAGGTTTTCTGAATCTGGCTGAGCATTATAAAAATCGGCCGTTTTTCATTTATATAGCCTAACCGTATAACAGGTTTAAATCATAAAAATAAATACAATAAGGAGGTCACATTTGTGTTTCACTTTCATTTAATAAGAAAACTGCCAAGAGTTTAATTAATAATGTGCCTCACGGTTGTCTATTCCACCCAAGCTCCCCAAAACATTACTTAAATCGTTTAATTGTTTATTCTGCATTTTAACAATGCATACAATAACAAAAATTCATTAAAATTACACGCAATCTCTGTCACTGATTAAATATGCATATAGCGATAATCATTTTACAAATAGTCAGACGACTTATTTCTTTAATTGCAATTGTTCACGCCAAGTAGCTATTATTAATTATAAGTGACAGTCAAGACAAGTTTTAAATGTAATTACTAATTGAATATGAAAAGTGGAAAGGTACCGTTTTGAATAAAGTCGATATTTTATTTTGTAGATAATTTAGCAAACTACTTTACATGCTGTAATTCTGCGGAGTCGCATGACAATATAAATTACAATAATTTTCCATTATGCATATGAAAGATAGGAAATTTCAAATCAACGGATTTGCTTTAGAAAACAAATTCATTTTAATGAAAATGTCAGCATTCTGATTAAAAACAATAAAATTTGAACTGGAAATACATATAAGTAGTAACATTTAACGCATAAATATTCAGCGAACGAAATTTTTAGTATTTATATCACATAATAGAACTTCTTAAAATTCATTTATTCAATATTTGTTTTCGTTTTTCTAGTTCCTTAAACCTTTTGTTCTTTTTCTGCGTCTATTTAAAGATCATTCATGTCTATAATCGGTTTTATTATTTTTTCTATTGAAGAGGCAGTGATACCCTAATGTTAAATGATTCATTAAAAGTTAAATAATTCATCGGAATCGTTAAGATTAAATTCCAATGATATGCAAAGAAATTCTAGAAATATTTACTTATGGACGCAGAAATATTCTTTCATAACAAATAAGATATTTATTTGAATACAGTGAACGTGTAAAATTATGCTCAATTCAAAGACAATCATCAATTCGTCTCTTAAACATAATTTAAATTTTATTTATGAAAATTAGAAAAAGGAAATATCTACGTATATGAGACTAATATCTTATTTATTTTTATTTATATATATATTTTTGTAGATTTTGATTATCTAAAGCAACGGGGATTACTTTGCATTTATTTCTTAGTGAAATCCCCATCGTTTGCAATGATTCTATTGTCTATTGTCCGCCCATTAAGTTTGTTTATCTTTTTTCATTATATTTTCGTTTTGTAGTTGCTTTTGCTTTCTTAGCTAGTTGTCTGTTATTGTTGTTTGATAACAGAGAGCTCGTCCCACTTCTTACTTTAACGATATTTTCATTCCATTTATTTTATTTCACTTAAACAATTTTTCTGCTCTATTTTAAATGCTTTTACAATTTTCTTACTCTATTAAACTTAATTTCGTGAATTTTCTATTTACAAAAGCTTACCAACTTTAATATTTTATATATTGATTTTGGTGCTAGACTCAGGTGTGTCTTTTTTTTTTTTAAGAAATTTACTTTTGCTACGATAAATTACAATGACATATTGTTGTCTGATTAATTTTACCTGAAATAATACAAGGGAACATGATAATGGTCGCTGAGTGAGAAATGACAACATATAAATTCAATAATAAATATAAAATTTAGAAACAAATGGTTGTATTTTGGTGAGAATAATTTTATTTTTTTTTTTTGGAAAAATCGATCGCTTGAATTCAGTTCAGTCATTGTCCTTATATTTAATTAAATATTTTCAAAATAAAAAAACCAATTGTATGTCAATCTCAGTTAAACCATATTAACACTAATACAGTATAATTGTTGGTTTTTCTTACTCTTGCAATTCTGTGTGTAAAAATCTAGAAAGCGCGCTTTGTACTTTATAATCATAAATTAAAGAAAATTAAATAAAGCGTCAGCTTAAAACGAAAAATGTCTGTAGTAATTTTCTACATAATTGTTTTCTGTGACACTAATTGACTTTTTAAAATTGTAGAATTTTTTAGCAAATTAAATAATTGTTTTTTTTTTTTTAATTTTAACAAACTTTTTTACGCTTCAGTTTTTCTGTTTTCTAAAAAACAATATTCAAACATTTTTCTCATAAAAAATAATTTTTGCAAATTGTGTCGTTTCCTCATTGAATTTATTGCTTTAAACGCAACTCTGTTGCAACTTTGTTATAACAAAAATAAAAAATTAAAAATACTTCAAACATGTTTTTGGTTCAGTAAATTTATTCATAGAATACCAAGAGCAACTGCAAAAGTTATTCAATAATAAAAATATAGGACATGTTGTTGTTAAATCTAGATAGTTGATTGCAATGAGAAAATATTATAATTTGTGTTTCTGGATAATATTTTTCTACTACTCACTTGGCCTAAATAAGTAAGAGTGATTATTAGTGAGTTTATTGCAATATTAAAGCACTTCCACGTTCAACGAAAATTATTTTTTACAAAAATATGTTTTTATCTTAAACCTACACTACGAAAAATGAGCCTAATTAATTATATTTCTTTTTTCAGATTGAATAATAAACTCAGTTCGTGTAACATAAGTTTCAATGGATGCAGCAATGGAAGTTATACAGAATGTCACATCACATTTCATGTTAGGCTATGGTCAAGAAATTACAAGTGATAGCAATGGAGGTGATCTAATAACTTTGCCATCATCGGTTTTACAATCGTCTACAATGGGTTCAATAGGCTACGAAAATATAAACCAAAGTGACTGTGGTAATTTCACAATGTGCCCATCGGTAGCAATGCCGTTATCCAATTTGCTCTTTATAATGCTATATGCTGTTGTATGCATTATCGGTTTAATGGGCAACACATTAGTAATTTATGTTGTTTTGAGATTTTCAAACATGCAGACAGTTACGAACATGTATATATTAAATCTAGCCATAGCTGATGAATGTTTTCTTATTGGAATACCATTTCTCATCACTACAATGCATCTTGGACACTGGTCATTTGGAACAGCAATGTGCAAAGCGTACATGGTGAGCACATCAATAACACAATTCACATCGTCGATATTTCTTCTCATTATGTCAGCAGATCGATACATCGCCATATGCCATCATGTCGCATCACCAAAATACAGAACACCATTTGTATCGCGTATTGTATCCGGAATCGCTTGGTCAGCATCTGCTTTAATTATGCTTCCTATTATGCTGTATGCTAACACTGCACAGCAAGCAGAAGATAAGTTTTCTTGCAGTATTATATGGCCAGAAAGTGATGGTCATATGCCAGGTTTTCCATTTACATTATATTCTTTAATTCTTGGATTTGTGATTCCACTCTGCTTTATTATAACATTTTACTGTCTTGTCATCAGAAAATTACGTAGCGTGGGAAAGAAGACAAACAAGTCGAAGAACAAACGAAGATCACATCGTAAAGTGACAAAGCTTGTCCTCACTGTGATTACAGTTTACATTCTGTGTTGGTTACCCTATTGGATCAGTCAAGTAGCGCTTATTACATCGTCTCCGGAGAGCAGTGGTACGCGACTAGAAATAACTATTTATTTACTAGTCGGTTGCTTAGGCTACTCCAATTCCGCTATTAATCCAATTTTGTACGCCTATTTGAGTGATAACTTTAAGAAAAGCTTTCTAAAGGCTTGTACTTGCGCTGCCGCTAAAGACGTGAATGCGCAACTGAAGTTAGAAAATAGTGTTCTGCCTAAAAAATCTCGCAGCGGCCAAAATTCTGATACAGGTATAGGTCAATCAATTCCTATCGAAAAAAACAAGCAGCGTTTGATGCCTGATACAAACACCACAACAACAGGTACATCTGTTATTTCATTACATAATCCTAATCCGCCCATTCAACTAGTCAGTAAAGCATCTGAATCCATGAATAATAATCACAATGAAGATGAATTTCTTCAGTTAACATAAGTACTGGTCTTTGAACAGAAAAAGCTGTTGATGAACAACTTTGTTACTTCTATTTAGCTTTTTTCTAATTATATAAACAGCATTTAGTGGATTATCAGTCTTATATTTTTATTTTTTGTTATTTATTAAACTGAGTCATTATTTTAATAATTGTTTTGACATACGAAGCAAACGATGGTTACTAGTATGACACCATTTGAGAGTCTCTAGATAGGTGGGAGCTATGTACAATAATCCATATATAAAATATATTTATTATGCATAAGAAAAAATGTAAATTATTTTTAATAAATAAAACAAATATATATTTGTATATATTTATGAAAGAAACATAGAAATTGTTTTTCATTAAATTTGCCTTTGGCATAAAAATGCGAGATGAAAAAAAAATCAATAAATTAATTTTCGTGTACTTTGTTTGACTGACACTGAGTCAAAATGCATCAAAAGTGATAATAGAAACGTGAACAATGCAAAAATGAATAATGAACGAATTAATTTATTGTATTCGTCGATATTATTCCGCGAAATGTCCTTGGCTTTTTAAATTAACACTTAATAAATTATATATACTTTTTTTAAATAATTTATTTGTATTTCTTTGGCAGTTATTATGATTTTTGTGAATTATTTAGTGACATTAATTACTATTCCACTGATTTTTTTTTGTTTAATTTTTTATTAAATGTATTTTATTATATTTTGTGTACATAAAAATATTATTATACATTTTATAGTAATTATTAAAAAAACAAACCATACATACATTAATGTAATAAAAATTTAATTAATTTTCATTTTGTTGTTGCATGGTTTTGATGTTCAAATGCTTTCAATGATATTCTTTTATCAAGAATATACACCATTGTATCAAAAATTATAGTATATTTTTATAGCATATATTAGTTACAGCAAATACAATTTTTTATATTTAGTAAGGTTACATTTAGTTTTATTATGAAATGGTGATGGCGCTGAAACCAGTATAATGAATTTTATAATGTTGGTGAAAATATAAGTTCAAAATTGGTTTTGTGGAAATAAAGCTTATAAGTATTTAAAATAGAGCTTTTTCGAATAAGGATAGCTTTTAGAACTCAAAATATTATAATTTAATATAGTTATTTTTAGTAGATATTTTTTCTTAATAAATTGCTTAAAAGATGTCTATTTTCCCTAGAAACTAAACAACATTGCTGTTTCCTCTACTTTAAAACTTCTGTAGTTAAGCTTAAAACATTTGTTAGGTTTAAAAGATAAAGCTTACCAGCATCAATGGATGTATCAATAGAAGTAAATAAAATAACTATAAAAACACACATTAGGATATATGTTATGAAAAATAATTAATTAAATAATATAAATAAACTTCATAATAATAATGGACAGGTACAATTCACAAAGAAAATAAAAATAGATAAAAGCTCCGCACAAATATATAAATAAAATATCAATTAAAATTATTATTATGACTGGTGACATTAAAGTCGAAAAAACGTAAAAATTAAAGTCGCATAATTAAATTGGTTGTGTCGCATCCCTTTTAATAATTTTATGGTTTCTAATTAATTTGTTTTTTCCGTTTTGTTATTTTTCTGAGAATTATGTTTTTTTTTGTTCCTGTTGTTTGGAAAAGAAGAATTTAATAACAAAAATAAACCCAAAGTGTAATTAAATGCAATTAAAAAACCAGGGATAATGCAAAGGACGTAGATATTAATGACGCAATGGGCACAATAGTATTATTCATCAAATAAATTTAAATAAAAAAAAGAAACAGTGATAGGAACAGTGGTATTAAAAAGCACACAATCTGTACTGTAAACACCTTGCTTTAAAGCCTTGTTTTCGATATGCTGTTTACTAGAAATATCGAAATTACAAAGAGCATGTAAATATAAACATTGTTGTAAAGACATTAGACGGTATGAGTTGAATGGTTTAATTGACAGTGTTTGGCAATAATTATAACAAAACAGAGAGGAATTATCACCACCCACTGTTTCTATTATTATTTTATTAATATTATTATTATTATTATTATGATTATTATTATCATTTTCATTATTATGATTATTAGTTAATATTATTGTTTGCATTGAAGTTAAACGGGTGAATATAGATTACTGTCATGCTCTGCCATGGTATTGTATTTTGTTTATGAATTTGTCGTTGTCGGCATAGCGAAAACTAGCAACTATATATGAACAAGCCTAAGCGTAGTGTTATCTTTTCATAAATCTATTCTGTATTCACTTGATTAAAGCATGAAAACACCGACATTTAATTTTGTTTAGCTTTCGCAATGTAATCATGGTGTTTGTTTCATTAGTGTCTTTTTGTTAACTAAATGGAGACACAGAAATACATGCAAAATACAACGAATTCAAAATGTAGCAATAATAAAAGAAGGGTTATATTTTTGATGCCATCGTCATTGTCATCATTGTGACAACAAAGCAAGTAAGTCGGTTTTTATTGCGAAACGGTTTAATGGCATAATACACGCTTAAGGGTGAAATTAGCTCTGAAATGTTATCTCAAAAGAACGAGCCACCAAAAATGTAATTCAGTGATAACCATTTGCTACGATGACTTGATTACAAATATAGAACAATATTATTGTTGTTTTTATCATTATAGTAACTACAGTAGCGAAATAGAAACATTACAACAGCAGCATGTACAAAATTTAATTAATCATTCGGAGATGGCATTGTTTTTAAATGCTTCTTTTGTTGGAATTTTTATTACTGGAACGTGGTTACAATAAAATTCTTTATTAAACAAACAGAAAGGAGAATACCCGCTGATAGCTAACGGCGTTGTGGCTTTCTAGCATCAACAATATAACCAATGACTGATATCACCTCGTGCCATAAACAGAAAATAATAAACACCGTTTTTTCTGACCCCTTTAGTAAATTATGAAAATAGTTTTTGTTCTTTTTATACTTTTATAGTTTGAAACATTGTGTTTAACGGAGTGTAAAAACTGATTGAAATTGTAGTCATTGTTGTCGTATTTCCTGCTCCAGCAAGTATTGTTTATCCCAATGGACAATTTTCAACTAGGCGAATTCATGCGTCCACGGAGCACAGTGTGCTATCATAAATCCTATAAAAACATAAAAATTTATCGAAAATTAAATAGAAATTTAATTAATTGTAATGAAACGTTTATTGTTGCACAGAATGCGGCAAAATTGGTGGGTGGACTCGTTTTATATATTTTTTATTTTTCGTATTTTTCTTTTTTTTTCTCTCGTGGAACTATTATAACTCAGACTTAACTCGTTTCATACATGCTATTAATTAATAAAATAATTTAATAATAAAATAGGGCAATCCTTTCGCGACCGTAACAAATTCGCCTGCATTCACCACCCGCCCAAAAATATATTTTCATATATTTAAATATATGTATAAAAATCAAATGATTATTTATGTTGTTTATTTACAAAAACACATGATACCACTGGCACTGAACGTTCTCTGCAACACACATAAGGGTAATTAGCTTATATAAATAGATTTACAATTTATATGCATTTTTATTAATGAGATGCAATATTGAAAGGGGTATGCGGTAGGATTTAATTAATAAATCTGATTATTGTGGTCATATACCATTTACAAAATTATATATATTCTACAGATAAGCGCTATTGGTTTGATAATCTTTAATAAAAACTGTAATGACCAAATATTTTACATTTAACTAAATCTTTGCCTTCCATTTGTACCACTTTTAATAGTTTTGCTCAAACCACGATTCGAATTATTGTTAATTAGTTTTTCTTTTTTACTTCGTTATAAATATAATTTAATAGTTTTGCGATAAAACAAATATATTTGTAGTTTGGTGTTCAGATTAAGAAATATTGGATTTTATATTAAATGTTTAATGTGTAATAAACACAATAATAAATATATACATATAGTAAAATTAAACATCGATCAATACTCATTATAATAATGATTAAAATTAACCGCATCAAGGACAACTGAAATTATATATTTATGTTCTAAAATATTAATTCTCAAAAATCAACATGACTTTATTTGTGATTTGTCTCATTGTTCTCTACTTTATATAAAGCATTAAATGAGACAATTCCTTATGTTTAGCCCTGTTTCGTGTTATTTAAACTTTTTTTTTTTACTTTATTTTATTATGCTTTATGTTTTTGTTTTTTGTTTTCTTTTTCGTTACTATAGTCCTTGTGGACGTTTAAGATATAAAAAGTTAAATAAAATAAAAGGAAACTTACTTAACTAAGAAAGTGTAACAAAGTAAAATATAACAAAATGTTAGATTATGGATTTCTTTATCAGTTACTTTAGAGAAGAATGTAAATAAAAATAATATAAACAAAAAACAAAAACTTTTAACAAACATAAATATGTGTTTGCCTTTGAGAGAAGCATATAAATGCCCATCACCCATTAAGTTATGCTCATTCTATTAATTGTCAAAGTTTTAGTTTCGTTGTTTTACTATACTTTTCTATTTTTTCTCTTAGTTAGAATTTTTGTGTAATTGATTGAGGTGGTAATTTCACTCCTTTTATGATTAATATTATTTTCTTAGCTATTAATTAGGCAACGTGTCAGTCATTATTCGACGGTTTTTCTTTTTTCATTTAATATTTAATAAAGATTCCAATGTTGTGGTTGTTTTATTATTTTCTTTTAGGCAATATTATTTATTTATTTATATTCTGACAGCAATAAATTAATGATAAATGATTCAAAGTTAAAAATAACAAACTAAAAACAATTAATTAATAATAAAAATTCGCCTAATAGAAACAGTAGCCTCCAGTGAATAGTACCAATGAAAAACAATTAAAATAAAAAATCAACAAAATAAACAACGTTAAATTTAATTTTACCTATTTAAGAATTCATTTAAATGAATATTTTAATAAAAAAAAAATTCTAATTAAAAGACGAACAACAAATATAATAATAAAAATTCATCAAATTATTATAGAGAAAAAAACAGAGAGAAGAATAGATAAAAATAAAAAAAAAATTATATAAACGAAGAAAAGGTAAACAAAAATTAAATAAATTTAAATAATTAAAAATAATAAAATAAAAATTTACGGAGAAAAAGAAAAAACAGAAAAAAGAAAATAACAAATTAATAAACAACAACAATAGCATCAGCCAACAGAAACGTAAATTTAATTATTTTTTAATTTAAATTAGCAATTTTGTTGATGCAAATAAATTTAGTGGAAAAGCAGAGAAAGAAAGAAATTACATTATTATTCAAAATCACATCCAGATTATATGGAATGTTTTTATTTCGTTATGTTTCTTTTTTGTTCATAATGTTAATCATTCAAAATCGTGACGGTGTGTCGTATGAACAATTGTATCCAAAATATTCTCCACTCACTTATTATTCTTAATTAAAAATTCAAAACAGTTTTCTATGCTTTTCATCATTTTCTTGTACATTTTTGTTATATTTATTTTTATCTTGCTATGCATTAAAATTATTTGAATATACTCTTTGTCATTTTTATTGCAAATATTTTATTTATCTTATTCTGTTTATTTTATTTATTAAAATATTTTAATTTTGCTATATACACTCACTGACATTTTGTTTTTCTTTTTTTTCATTATTATTTGTATAAAAAATTATATGAAATAATTTTAAATAAAATGAAACAAATAGAATTTTAATAAATTTGTTTTATTTAAATAAGAATGAAAAACAATGAAAAGATCTACTATTTCTATATATACAAATACAAATAAGTCGTAATTTTAAAGTAAACAGTCACTTCTGATAATAATACGATAATACTTTGAGCGTTTATTATTATTATTTAAAAAAAAAAAATTAAAAAGCAGAAAATACAACTGAAAATTAGCAAATCAAATGAACAGCACAATGCATAATCAACATTTTGATTACATAACTTTTATTTTTTCAATTAGTATAACTTACTTCATATTGTTTTAATGTTTGTTTCATTCAATTCAACAATGTTACTAATTTACATTATTTTGTATTCTATAACTAAGAATTTATGAAAAAAGTTAGAAGTAAAAAAAGATTTGTTTCATTGTGTCAACAGCAATGAAAACTTTTTTCTCCTTATTCTTTATTTATTTAGTGTCTTAGGAAAATAAGAAAAAATAAAATAAACACAAATGTGACAAAGAAACGGTTGTGTGGGTATTCTTGTTTGTTGGTTGGCTAGGCTTTTTGCCTACTTTTTGATATGGTTTAAGGTTTTCATCTGTCTGTTTATACTTTTGCCACTTAGCAAGATATCTTAACAGAACATTTCCGTTTTCGTTATTATTTCTGGATTAACTGAATACCAGCGAAGCACAATCAACAAAAAACAACACAAACGAATTAATTCAGCATAGTATTTGTCGCTTCGTGTAATTATTCGTATTTTATGTGATGCAACCAAACCCAATGAGAAACAGTGGAAAAAGTTATGAAATGTTTTTCTCTGATTTAAAGTTGACAAAACACAACAAGTTTACTTTGGTTCGTGTTTGTTTTGCATAAAACAACAATTTTACTGTTTTTGCTGTTTTTGTTCTATCGAAATTTAAATCATTTTTAATATCAGCTGAAACATCATTTTAAAAACGTTTTAAATTTAAATGAGCGATTTTTTGTGCTGTTGACTACTCGACTGCGACAATGTGAACCAATTCTGCTTTCTTTTTAATTTAATTTAATTTAATTTAATTGAATTTGTACAAATTGAAGGGAGTTCAGCCGTTTTGTATAATTAAATCAATTTTAGAAAGAATTTTTTTATCATAAGTTGTTGTTTCAATTTTGTTACGTTCGTGTAGCAGCGATGAGTAGTACGCTGTACGTATTGCGATTGCAAAATCAATGTTCCTATTTTACCGGAAAATAATTAAGTAATTCAAAACAATTAATAAAAATTAAATAAATAATTAGAAAAGGCATTTACAGTACTTCTCGGTGGCAATTGAATTTAATAATTCATTGTGAACAACGCAACGCCATAGAACATAGCGAAACGAAACAATTGTACAAAAGTTTCCCTTTGTTAACGTTTCACAATTAATTCATGAAAGTTTTCTTTGTGCCGTCGTGAGGTAGATTATATTCCAGTCTTTGCTACATCATCAGAGACTTTAAGTTTGAGTAGAAGAGGATTTTACATTTTACGGCTTTTATTGTTCTAACAAAAATTATTAATTTATTTTAAAATATACAAAACTGACGCTATAAATACAAATTTGGCAGTAGTTTGGCATAGAAATTTGGAAAATGTATGTCATAACAGTTTGCAATGTTAAGAACAAAATCCTTGGACTGCAATGGATAAGTTTTATTTACTAAATAACTTAGGACAGACAATGCCACTCGATTCATGCAAATAGTTTTGTAAACAGGAAAATCAAATCTCATTAAAAACTTTGCCACAATTTAATCAAACTGCATGAAAAGAAAAAGTTTTCCCTATTAATCCGGATGTAAACTTAGAAATTACACAATTTTATAGTGAAATAATTCGTTCAAATGAGTAAATTGTAATTAGTCATAGTTATTTAGGGCATAAAAAGTTAAATTAGAAAATTCTTAACAAATGTAAAATATTACAAGTTAATAATATAGAAAGAAATAGCTTTAGTCGGCGGTTGTTGGTAGTTTGCAAAAAGGGTATGTATGAATTGCACGACAATATGTGACGACATTCAATAAAATGTAACAAACTCCGCAGAATTAATATACATTTCACTGAACTAGTAGGCCTTGTATTTATCATCCCTTGTATTTATGTCGTGTAGCGAATATACTTGAATCAGCCCCTTTAATGAATGGTAATTATAAGTGGTAAGTGTAGCCTCGTAAGAATTCTTTTGTGTCAATAAAGTGTAATAAAAGGCGACATATGTGCAAAACATTGTTTCTTTGTTTTATTTATGCCAAATATTACTTCTTATTGTATAATTTCTATATTGAATGCTTTCGTGTCCTCTTAAGTCCCCCTATCTTCTATTGCACTCAAATTATTACTTCACGGGTTTTTATAAGAAATTGGTGGTTAATTCTCTCAGTTATTTTTACGAAAATATTTATAAAACTACATAGTTTTCTTCGCAACTAGAGAATTATATCATATAATACCTACAGTATCGTGCTGCCTTAATTAAAGACATGTAATAATTCCTTTTGAAACTAAATAAAAACAGAAAATTAATAACTATCGAATAAAGAAAGAATTCTTAGATTATGCAGAACAAGATGATTTACTGAGAAGAAACAGAGTTTTCATTGCAATTTCGTTTTGTCGTAATTATCGCAACAATTTAATATTTTTGTTTAATTTTTTAAAGTGTCTAAAAACTGACTGACCGTTGTTAATATTTGTGTATAAATTCAAATGTAAAAATAAAAATCATCATGTTACATATGAACTTTGGCATTTAGCGGCCACTTTTTAATATTTTCGGTTCGACTATTTCATTTGTTTTGGCATATTTAACGATAATTTTTCTACTTAAAGCGATTTCTTAAGGCATCTTTAAACAATTTTCTTAGTCTTTAAATCTTAATAAAAAAAGAAATGAAAAACTCGAATTGTAAAAGGTAAAACTATTATTACAGTCAATTTACTTTCTGATAAAAGACAAAGGAATTTTTTATAATTAACTACTCTTGTTGAGAAACGATTATTCGATAAAGTCACTAATGTTTATGAAGTTAAAAAAAAAGCTGAAGATAAAAGGTTCTTTAATTGGGTCAAATGTTAATCTTGGCAGTGAGCATCAAAGTTGAATAATCGCGAGCCGTTGAATAGTAAAAAAGTGTTATAGCTTTGTCTGAATTTTATATTTAATTAGAACAATTATATCTTACACACCTATAATTTTTTAATTACTACTGCATCGGCCTAATGCTATTCTTTTTATTTTCAGCGTTAATTTTCTATTAAATATAATAACTAAATACAAAGGAGATAAATTTTAACTTTACAAAAAAAAAAAATGTTTTTACTGCGATGTTTCCATTTAGATTCACTGAAATCCCATTTTAGAGTACATTTACTTCGTTTTTTTTTTACAATAACGTACAGTACATAATTTTTGGGGTAAAGTGGATCATTCTGTACTTCATTTTAATAATATATAAATTATTTTTTATTAGCACAAAAAGAGTAGCTTAAAGGTTTTTTTTTTAGTATTATTATTATTATTTTTAATGGGTGGACGTTGCCGTTGTTTATTCATATAAAACATAAAATATAAAAATTATATATTCGTTATACACTGAAAACACAAAACAATGAAACCGGTAATAATAAAATATGACAACGAGATAAATGTCAGCAGATTGATAGGTGGTCATCATACCATAATCGGATAATGAAAACCAATTTTTTTTTATATATATTTTATTTTTATGTAAGAATTTAAAAGCATTTTATGGTTTTTTTGTTTATTATGAAAAAAACGAAAATAAATAAAAAATCATATAACTACTGATTATAAAATCATGACACTAATGAATTTGTACCATCTGTATATTACTCAACTGTTAATAATAAATAATGTGATTCGAATTTTAAAAAAATTTACCAATAAGGAAAATAAATTATAAAGTTCAAAAAGAAAATAAATTTATAATATACTAATTTCCAGCTCAAATGGTTACGATGAAAATTTAATCAATGATGACAACATTGGGTGGTTGATTTAGTGACTTAAATGTTGAAAAAAAAAAAAATAAAAATCATTCATGTGTCTTATTTTTTAAATAAATCTTTATAGCACGCAAAAAAAGAAAATATATAATCGACAAGCTGTTCCTGTCCTTCCAACTTAGCTTAAATAACTTTATCATCCTAATTCATCCCTAAAATATGATGAGTTAGAAGACAAATTTATATCATAAAATTTTTCTTGTACCAAAAATAAAGAAAAAAATAATATATAAGATAAAGAAATGAAGAAAACTTTGAAGATAAATTAATATCGGACTGAAATACCGGAACCTTAAATTTTCAAAGAATTTATGTAGAAGATGAAGAAAAAAATAGAGAAAATGTTACAGAAACAATGTTATATATTACATTCTGTTATAAAGCTGCTGCATTGTAGCGTTTGTAACATTTTGCACGGAAGCAAAATAATTTTTATTAGTTTTTCCATTATAAATAGAAGAAAATTGTATAAGAAAATATTGTTTTATAAGTTGTAAATATGGATACAATGAAATATTTATTAATAATATAAGATAGAAATACTTCAGCTGTCATCTCGACATTTGTTAGTTTTACTAAGCAATTTTCTCTGAATCAATCGATATCGTGCCACTAAGGCGAAAAGTTTTTTTTCTTCGTTAGAAATAAAAACGTCAAAAAATTGTTTCTTACAATCTCCCATTGCGAACATAGATAAGAAAAAGTTTGTAAAGTTTTGATGTTACATGTGTCGTTCGATTATTTTTTTTTCTCCTTTTTCTTATTATTATTATTATTTTTTACTAACAATTGAGATTAAATCTTTCAACTTTGACCATTGTAGTGAGCTAACTAACTTTTTAAGCTGAAATAAAAAAAAAACCTTAACGTAATATAAGATTATCTATTTTCAATTAAATAGAAAATTAAAATTAAATTCAATTACATTCATGCGGTTACCGTTCCAAGTGAATAACTTTTCTTTGTCATCACGAAATTGTATTATATGCGAGAAAAGCAAAAAAAAAGATGAGATACAAAATGTAACTTTGAAAATTGTATAACCTCATACTGTAATCCGCTTAATCTTTAGCAGGCAGCTTTTTTATTTATTTTTTATTTACGGTAGTTTTTCTTACTTCCTGGATTTATAACTAACAAACTATAGCAAACAATTTCTATATATATATATATATATATAAATTTTATATATGACAATTGACAAGGATTGACTTGAGAAGACAACGGTAACTCGTACAAGATTTAGTAATTCATTTAACAAAGAATACAAACAACTAATTGATGAAATAAGGAAAAATTATTGATTTATTTTTGTTTGCTTTATTTTATATCAAATTTAGTAAATTTTATTAAATTTTTCATTTAAAAAAGAAATATATTTTATTATTTTTTCGCTGCTAAGTATTTAATTAAGTAAAAATAAATAAAAACTATACTCTTGTAAAATCGTTCCATAGTTAACAAAAGCATTATGGGTCGCAGAATTAAAGCCTTTAGGCAAATCATTTTGGGTTTAAAAATACTACGAATTGGGATAAAAATTTAAGAAATTATTTTAATTAAATAGCATAGAACCAAAATAAAATCTTAAACGTGAAAATAATACAAATACCGATAGAATAAATAAATAAAAGTACACAGATTGTTATAGATCGTCCTTGAACGAACGAATTAACGATAAAATCACCTCTGCCTATTCTTTCTCTATACAGTAGGAGTATTATATAAATTGTATATTAAAACTCCGTACTCGTGTTATTTTATAATGCGAACAAATTCATCGTGTTGTTAATAATAAACATTGAAATATTTAGTTAAAAATAGGTATGGGTATGAATTAAGAAAGAGTAACTAAACGGAATTGGTTGGTTGGCACATAGTCCATTAATTAAAAACCCTTCGTGCAGTTTGAATAACATTTGCCACTTTTTAATCTGTTAAGCTATTTGTTTTATTTAGTGGTTGTTGTCGCTGTTTTCAGGCAACTTACATTGAAAAAATAATAATGAATTAATGATGAGTGCAGAAACCAATGTTTCCGTACAGACTGTGCAAAGTAAATATTGACTTTTGTTAAATTATTTTGAAAATAGGAATTGACGACGATACACAGTAATAGTATATTTTATATAAAATATAAATAATAGATTAAAGAAAAATATAAATTTCAGATAACTAGAGACAGTAAATATAAACATCCGGAAAAAAAATACGAAAAAATGCGAAATAGAATATTTAGCTTTTTAAAGTCTTTTTAAAGGGAATACATTTTTTTAACCTTAAATATAAAAAAGGGCACGTTTTCCGATAGGATTTTATTAAAAATGTTATTGTTAAAATTAATTTATGTTTTTTTTTATATTTATTCATATATAGCTGATAAAGGTATAATGAATAATGACTCCTTTTATTATAAAATGATCCTTCATAGTGGTTTAATTCTTAAAATGAAAAAACCAACAAGATGATAAATATAATGAAATTTAACGTACTTTTAAAATATGAATATTGATTTAATAATCAAGAATAAAGCGGGATTTTAGCACATTTAGCAGCCCAACCACTTTATGCCAGATTTTTCTCAGTATGCAGATCCAGCATTAATTAATGAATTAAAACCCAATATTATAGATTAACAACGAAACAAAAAAAAAAAAAAGATGAGAAAAGAAAAGATTTCTGTTAATTCTTTATCCTCTTTATATTAAATAATTACTCAAACTGGGTAAACTCTTTCTATTTTTTTTTTCATTAAAATTTATAAAAGGTATTTTACTACGAAGGCTTAATTAAAATAAAAAAAAAAATTAAATTTACCTCAGACCATTATTAATTTGAATAACAAAAACAGGTTGCCATCGATCCGTATCATCTGAGCTGAACTCGATCTGCCATTTAACAAATAAGGAAAAATTTATTGAAATTATTTTAAAATGTAATCAAAATGAATTTAAAGGATTTATAAGAGAATGAGCAAAGGTGTTTTTTTTCTCATTTTATTAACACTAAAAACAAAAATTATTTTAGAGGCTTAAGTACTCATAGAAAAAGATCAAAATTTTTCCTCATTATTACATTGTAATGTTTTAAGGAAGGCCTCAGACCAGACCCATCGCACAGTTTATGGCTGACAACATTAAAATTCAGCGATTTCATTTTATTTGAATCAATAAAAGATTTTATCGATTTGCAATGAGTTTTATGCTCTTCAAAAAGGGTAACATATTTTTATGCTACTTTGAATCCAAAGTGTTATCATTATTTTTATGATTTTAGATAATTATTTTTGGATTTTAGAGTGAATAACGGAAAATAAAATTATTTAATTGAAAGAAAGATGGAAAACATACAAAAGGCTGGCATAATGAATTCTTTAGTAATGTCGTGCGATAAAAGTCAGCACCAAAGCAATTTGGGGAATATTTTATCGTTTTTTATTGCCACCGTGTTTCTCATTCTCCGAACATAATAATAAAAGTAATAACAAGAATAATGTGTCACATGTAGACACATTTATTGTACTCTGTTTTCGTTTTGTTCTTTATTATTTTGATTGCAAATGATGAGTTTGTTGTTTGTTATGGAACAAATGTAAGGGTGATTTATACACTTTGTAACGATTTATTATTATTATTTCTATTATTGAAAAAAAATCGTACCACACACAAAATGTAATATAATTTTTATTGATGAAGTGACAATATTTTTGACCGATTGATTTAGTTTACTTGGGGTTAACGAATTCAGTTCTGCAAATAAATTTTATATTAAATTTTATCAAATAAAAATGGACTCAGGTGTAGAGATAAAAATTATTATTATTATTAAACATTTATTTAATATTTTATAGAAAGATAAATGTATTAAATATCCTTTAAATTTTTGATAATATTTTTTTTTACAGCGAACTGTATGAGTCACAAATTTCACACAATTAATGGTTTTCGCTTTGTTAAGACATTCTTTTATAATACTAAAAATTAAAAGTAATTCTTACTCAAAAAAAAAGTAATTAATGAAAAATCACCCTTTTGCGTATCGTATATAAAAGTTAATTAAACAATGATTATAATGAAATAAAGGAAAACCAAAAAAAAAAAAAAACATGAAACTAGACATTCCAGATTTTACAATTGGTACTGTAATTTAATTAAAAAATCACTGTGGTTACTTGCTGAATATCAAACACATTCATGCTTTAATTAGTTAATTAAAATATTGCGCATTGAAAATTATTAAATAAAAGGAATGGTAAAAAAAAAACGAAAAATATAAAATGGTCAACATTTTTTGCATTATACACTGGCTAAATTGAAAATATAATTAAAAAATTGTCATTCACCTTCGTCATTCAGTACATTTTCGATATAATAATAAAAGTTTACAAAAACGAAACAAAAAAGATACCAAGAAAATATTCTTAGTTTTTATACAATATTATTATTTTCTTTAAGGATAATTGAATCTAAGTTTTAGTGAAACAACACAGCGAAAACAATTACGAAACGTTTTTTTTGATAACGGCAATGTCTTTCTCAAAAATTGGAAAGAGTGTCGAGAAACTTTTGTAATATTTTTATTATTATTTAATGATAAGTTTTTTTTTGTATTATTCAGGGATCTTGCTTCTGTTAATTTTTCTTTTCTATTCTTTAATTTTTTTTTTGTTAACAGTTTTTGTTATTTTTTTTTGCCATCGTTATACCACCGTCTTAATATCTGTTTCGCGTTTTCTTAACACAAAAGTGTTGAAATCAAATTTACAAATAAAAAAGTATACGAAAATTATCCACTATGAAAACTTTCTTCTGTATTTTACTTTTTTTATTCTTTTAACTTTTAGCAGAAGGCAGAACTGATGAAATATGAAAAAAAAGCTTGTGCCATTATAAAGAAAAGAAAAATAATGAAATAAGAAGAGAAAGAACTTTATGCAAGAACATCGACGGCAAAAACTTGGTCTTTTGTTTTTATCTTTTGCCAAGCAGCTTTACTTTTCGCTAATTTTATTTTTTATGTTTAGACATGCTACACAGGGTGACAACAGCGTGAACACAATGCGCACGTTTAACACATTTATTCTTATTTATTAGCTTTTCAACAATATTCCTTTTTAATTGGCAAACGCTGTATCGTTCCACAGAACTTATTTGCCAAAACCAATTAAAAATATTGTTTTATAGTTTCTTACGCAGAATTTTGCCTAAGTGGGAGTAATTTTAAAACAGTTATTACTAAATCATCGTTCTAAAATTGGCATCATTAAATGTGCTGGTAGCAAACAAGAATTCGGCGCCACATAAGGTCTTGTTGCCTCGCGACATTTATTAAGCCGAGAACATAAAAATTCTGTTATTCAAAATAATTAACAATGTCACTATATTCGTTTTATATAAATTAATTTCAAGCCCATATTTATTCGCCTTATACTCGCACCTAACTTAAATATTTTATTTATTTGATTACACCAAATAAATTGTCATACGCACACATAATGATATAACGATAATTAATTAAAATCAAAATGACATTAATTTAAATGTCGCACATAACTCATATATGTTTAATGGTAATTTGATTAAATTTCTGTTTCGTATCATTAAGGTCGGATCATTTATCATGTTAATCAAAGTCGAACTCACCTGGTAGCGCCCATCCGCCAATATCTAAACCATACAATGTTTTTTTTTTGTGTTGATTATTAATTATTAATAATCAGAGCAGGATTTAAATTCATTTACACAAATAATAAAGAGTTCGTGTACTAAATCAACTGTATGTAATTCTGGAAATAATTAATGGATTACATTTTATTAAGAAACAAAACGATCGGTATAATTGCAAAAAAGCAAAACTTTTTCTTTTTGAAAATTCATGGCATAAGAATAAAAAGTTTATCCAGCGGAAGATATTCGTTTGCTATATCCAGAATCAAGTCAATAAAAATAAAGAAAAACTAAGATAAAGAAAACTTTTAAGTTAAAACAAACATGATATTAATGAACATAACGCGGCTGAGTAATTTTTTAATGGGTTTTCTTTACTTTTTCATACATAAAGAAAAAAAACTTAGTTCCATTCATTAAGTCTTTAAACGTTACAAGCCGTACCGACGTTCGCCAATTTTTCTTTTTCTTTAAATATTTTTACTGAGTAGCTAAGTCTTAGGTATATCCATATAACTTTCTAATGTAAGAGCAGTTTGAATAATTAAAAAATCATGAAGTTTGGAGCTAAGTCCATTAAAATTATGTACATTACTGGCTGGAAAAAAAACGTATATAATGCAGCCAATCTTTACCGTACACCGTATAAGTAATTCTTTGTATATTTCAATGGATTTAATCTTGTTGCTGGCTGTTATCTTGAGTTAAGAAACTGTTGCTCATTCTATTATCTATATATATATATAATTTTTTATCTTTCTTCTGTATTTTATTTATTATAAGACCAGCAATATAATAAATAAGGGTTGGCTTTATGTAAACAATTTTAAATGAAAATAATAATGTATAAGTAAAGCTGATTCAGAATTTTTAAGAAAGAAATAACGCTTCCAGCCTCATTTTTTAGTTATTTTCATACATTTTTTTTGTTTATCAAAAGGCAACAGTTTGATTGAACTAAATAAGTGGTTCTTCAATTACTTTAAACGTTGGCTGAATTATTATTATTACTATGTAAGGTAAAACTTTGCAAATAAAAATTACAAATGAAACAAAAATGAACAATGAAGAAGCCAAATTATTAAACTGCACACGTAGCAAATTTAAATGAAACAGCAGCGGCATTAATTTACAAAAACTATTTATCAGCAATTATAAATAAAAAACATATTTTTATTTTTAACAAAATGAGAAGTTCGTCAGTATAAAAATTAATTTAATTCGTTTTTTTTTTATGTTTATTGCAATTATTATTTAGCTTTTTCTATTGAATAATTTGCTTCAATTTAAACATCAGGCATCTCGTCAATTTGTCGGCGTGTGTTGTTTTACTATCGTATTATTTATAATTTGTATTTGTATTTGCTGTGTATCGACAAATATTTATATTTTTCCATTATAAAAACAAAGAGGAAAACAAATAAACTATAAACTATATATCCAGCTCAGGCAACAATAAACTGTTTAACTTATTGATTATAATCTTATAGAAAATACAACAACGAAAAACTGAAAATAATAATAAATGATATTAAGTTTATCCCTTAGTTTCATCGAATCATTTTGTTGTAATCAAAAACTCAACAATAAATGTAATCAAACTTTCTACGTAAACTAGCCAAAAGGAATCGATGACCTGAATTTTCATTATCGAAATTTTCTTACAGATAGAGACGGCGAAGTGCATTATTGGACTTACGCGACGTTTAGACTCATTTAAATGCTTTCTGAGACGCACAAATAACAATTTAATGGGTTCTTTTGGTATTACTTCTGAAATATTTTTGTACATAATTATTTTTCAGAGCTTTTAAATTTTATTGAAATGGCAGAGATAAGCTGGAAAGTATAATTTTAACCATTTTATGATCAAGTAAACAGCATTACTAAGATGATAATCATAAGATATAAATGATTATTATTACGATTATTATAATGCAATCACAAGATAACCACAATTTTATAGAAGATTAACTACTTTTCTATGTTTCCGGTCGTCCAGATCGATAAAGAACACACAAGAATCTCAATATGGAAAATTCAATATTTTAATGTCATTTGGTTGTGCTGCTTTAGAAAGAGATTGGATTTATTGTAATTTCCAAGTCAAACAGACCACAAATGAGTTTATATAAAGTAAATATGCTTTTTGTATTCTGGCATCTTGATGGTTTGTCCATTTTTGTTTGGATACCCTCAACAACGAAAAAACTTTCATAGATGCAACGATATCTCTGAAAATTATAATTCTAAAAATGAGAGAATATTTGCAGCACTCAACCATCGTGTACTTTGTACAAATATATCTGACTCGTTTTCAGGATTTGTTTTTATTTATTTAACTTATTTTTCTCTAATGCACTCAGCTTTTCTTTTAATAATGTTTTATGATGACGTATACACGGTATGCATGGTAGTAGACAAAAGCATCATAAAATATAATAAAATAAAAAACTGTATAAAGTGTGCGCTACATTTTGTTGAGTTTTTCCTCATTTAATGTAATATTCATATATTGAAAGAGACAACAGCCACCGATGCTATAAAATATGCAGCGGATAGTAGTCTGTCGTGCACTAAAAATCCATTAAAATATTTTCATATATTATGTCATCATTTTAATTTTAATTTATTTATTTTACTTTTTAGGTAAAAATTGCAGTTGTAGTGAAATTGAATTTAGTTTTGTAATATCAAAGTATTCTGCAATCAGATACTTAAAATGTTCACTATCTTCTGAATATTTTCTTATTTTTATATTAAATGCATTATCCAAAAAAATTAAAAATTTCTTTTATCAATCATTAACGAATAATTAAAGTAGAGAAATGCTTATTGTAAGTGTTTGTAGCTGTGTAGTAAATGTTATTTAGTGGTTTTTAAAGTGACTAAAGAAATTCCAACATCTGTTAAATTTTTTACATAATTTAAGGCACCTGGTGCAGAATGTTGAATTTGTTATTAATTAATACTCAGCATAAATACAATACCATATTTCCAAATAACGAAATAAACCAACAAATTTTGAGGTAAATTAAATAACTAATATTAATATTACGCAAATGATCATTATTTTCATACTTTATGTAAATACACTTTGCTTATATCAAAAATAACATTGAAAAGCGCAAATAATAAACAGTCGATAAGAAAACGGAAAATATTTTTAATTATTATTTTAATTTTAGTGGAATTTTACAAGATGTAAAGTATAATTTGACACCCACTATTTAATTTGAAAATTTTAATTATTTTAGGTTATTCAATTGAACGGCCAAGTAAAAATTATTAAAAAAAAAAATAAAAAACCATAGACTGATTACAGCACTTAAATGAAAACCAGAAATAAAATATTAATAAATATAAATTGATGTGTAGTTTATTATTTATTTAGTGTTTTTTTTATTCTTTTATTTTTGTGGTAGTAAAAAACTGCAGGTCGGCAACGTCAATAAGGTATGCAAATACGATAGAAACTCAAAACTTGAACTTAATGTTATTTCAAGAAAACATGGTAATAATTGTTAGTACATGAATGGATATGTTAATATTTACATTATTCAAATGTTTAATAATATTTAATATCGTATTTGTTGTACCTTGAATTCATAAAATTTGCATATTCATGCACTTTTATTATTATGATTATTTTTATATTCTTTAGTCTTCAATCTTTATGAAATATACAAAACTCAGCAATTATTTACAGAATGGTATCGTATCTCTGGTATTTAAAGAATAAATAGCTAAAATTATATAGAAACAACTTTAAAATCGTTTAGAAAATGAACGGAAATTGCTACGGTTCTAAATTTCATACACCCAGTTTTGTTTATCTCCTTCTTAACCATTCATTGCCTTCATTCATTTCCATTTCATTTTTACATCATACTTCTTCGGCTATAAAGAGGTAGATAAACAGACAAAAAGCTCGTTTTACATTTATTTTTTATTTCCAGAGAATTCATTTGCTAAAAGCAGGATGTCGGCCGTGTCTACGTGCTCCTCACATCATACTATAGTTAATACAAAGGCGAAAACAGTTTTAGTGCAAAAAATACCTTTCATACGGCATTCAATTGTGCCCACACCTTGTCATTTATAAGCATTTACTTAAAAATATTGTGGAAACTATAGTTATGACGATGATGACGAGTGTAATGTGAGCTTTTACTTTATAAATAAAAGGTGCGTTTTATATTGCAATAAGGTACAATGTAACATCTCATTAATAAGTATGGGTGCGTACCTGACAGACAATTATGTGCTTTAATCTAATAATATATAATCAATCTGAATTTGTTAAATTAACACTACTTATTTGATCCTTTTTACTACACTAATCAAAAATCAATAATTTAAATAAAATATTGAATGATAACTATTTCCAATAATTACCCTTTAAACTTTAATGAAAGTTTTTTGTTAGTTAAAACACTAACAAAGACTTATTCGATAATTGAAAATAAAGTACAGAAAAAATTGTAATTTTAAACATAAATTGGCAATGCTTACAATTTTATTGAGTATATTTTCCTCGTTGGTAGTGAATAGATAGAGATAAATATTATTGAAAATAATACGATTTTGAAATTTTTCTTAACAAAATGATATTCAATGATTTTTATTCATAAATTTTCATTGGAAATTATTCAACTAATGTTATATTACCATTTGCCATACTCTAAATATAAGTTCGTAGTGTTTGGCTTCAATTCTTGGAATTTAATTTAAAATTTTTTTAAGCAAATAAATATTTTTTTCTTAACAATAATTTAATTACGTCAATCGCAAATGATCACAAAGAAAATAGAAATACGGAGAAACATAGGAAAAGAATTTTTATTCAATAGAATCTAAATATTTTTTGTGCTAAAAAAAATATTAAATTTAACTAAAAATATCTTTATTCGTTAAACTAAAAATTGTACTAAGCAGGTGAAAATATTTTTTCTGATTAAGTTTTAAATTTAATTTAAATTGTTTTATATGCATATAATTCAAGTACTAAATGAATAAGTCAATTGAATAATAAATTTTAATATTCAAAGTTAGAAAAACTTTGTGTTTTGTAACAAAAACCAAAAATGTTATATAAATACGCAAAAATACAATGAACAAATGCTGCAAATGTTATAATATGCAAATACCATAATAGGAAATTATTCAAAGCAAACACTCAACAATTTTGTATAACAAATTGCAATTAATGTCGAAAGTTTTGATGTTACAAATTTAGAATAGAAATTTACGTCTTATTAGATTTTAATAGTTTAATATTAATCCAAACATCTTGTTCTCGTCACAGTAATTAGATAAAACAAAGGATTTTATAATTGCATTATAGTAAAACATAAGCATTTCATTTCTTAATTAAATAATGTTCTTACCGTCTCTACCTTCTCATTATTCATGACGGCGTTAGTTGCCTATTTTATAAAAAAAATTCTTAAATACCTTTCTTAACTCTAATACTATATTAAATTAACGTTATACCTAGTCAATTTATTTAAGTGTCGCAACACCCATTTTCAACTAGCTCTTTATAATTATTGCATTTTTTATTTATTTAAAAAAAAAAAGAATCTTAATTATTTTAAATCACGCGACATTTTTCAACTATAAAAATCTCAGGTAATAATTAACCCCACATTAAAAATAATTAACAAATGTAAATATATTATTTTAGAATTGTAAAATATGAGTAGCAATTTGGAATACCAATAATAATATTAATAAATATACATTAAGATAAATTTATTTACACTTGTAATTAAATAATAATTATAACTATTCAAGAAACTAAAACTATACCGTAGATTAACTAGGTATTTATATAAATTACAAGAAAAAAGAAAACATTTAATTGATATTTGATCACAAACATTAAGTATTTTTTAATTAAAAGTTTCGTTTGTATATACCACAACGCAATAATTAATGTAATACAATAATTTACAAGATATTACTATTAAAAGAAGGGGATAATAAATATAGGATATATATTTTCTAACAGAATATACATTTACCTGCTTACTTTTAAATTCAATTACGAAAGGATATAATGAGTGGTTTTTTAAAAATTTATTTAATAGATACAGGGATTATCATTATTACTAGCTAAAAAATTTTTCCCTTTTATTTTTTCTTTAATTATTTATTTCTACAAAACTCTTAAATTATATACAATTTTCAGTAATGTTATTAAAGATTGACCAAATATCAACATTCACGTACTGAACATATCGTAAAAAATAAATGTCTTGAAAACATGTTGACGTTTATCTATTTTTTATTTAAAATTTTTATCCTTTAAGCCTTTGGCTTACAACTGTATTGATATTACCTGGTTGCCGTTGTCATAAGTATTTGGATATAATCAGGAAATTCAATTTGATATTATATCCAACTACCTGTCTTGTTAAATTTATATCACAAAATCAGTTATCCAATGGTTGATATATAATATAGTATTTTTTATATGGATGAATGAAATAGACTTAATCAGACATTGAAAGCAAACAGAGAATTTATTTTATGCAATTGACGACAGTTATCTCTTATATTTTCCATCTCAATTATTTTTTTTACCTTTTTACTTGGACCTTTATGGTGAAATCAAAAGATTTTCGGTGATGATTTTAATAAAACTTAATCTTTGAAATTTTAATAATATTGAATTATTGTTCAGTCACTAAAAAATATTTGGCACATATCCATAACAGCTCGGCACCACATAATAAGACTTTAGAAAAAAAAAGTAATATCATTTGCAGCTGCCATGCTGTTAATTTGACAAAAAAAAAATATACGGATAAAGAAAAACAATAAAAAAGGAGATAAACCACCATGTTAACTCTTTCAAGTATGTTGAATGTTGCGGCAGGGTTTTCATTTTCCTTAATGGTGATGAAATGAGCTTTTGTTTTTTTTTTTGCCTTTCTGCACCTAAAATTAATGCCAGCACTTTAATAATGCTGATTAAAACAGTCTTTGGTTGGACATATATATTTTTTTTATGTATAAAGCTTTTCTGTTTACTTAAAAGTAAAATATTTTTAGTTTAAATAACTAAAAAGAATGCGGTCATCTTGTTTGGTTTATTTTGTTGTAAAAGCTAAAGAGCTTTTTTCTGGTTATCAAAATGAATTATTGAATATATAAGGTGAGTCAAATTGGTAGCTTTCTACATGCAAAATGTTTTTATCTTGATTTTCTTTTTGCTTTTAATAAAAAAAAGCGACAGCCACTGTATTTACTCTATTTGAAATTTAAGATTTCAGCGTCGTAAAGTTATATATTTCTTGGTCTCTTGATACTTCAAGTTATATCATTTTTTATACTGCAAAAAAAAAAGTTCATTCTCAATTTGCAATTAACTTTTAATTTTGATTAAAATAAATATATTTGCAAAACCCTTGAATAGCTTATAAAAAGTTTTATTTTATTATAATAAAGTAGCTGTGGTTTTACAAATATAGTTTTCTTTAAGTTTATTCATTATCGATTGGGATTTTATGTTTTTTTGATGCGATTGAATTTACTTGTTTTGACCAAAAAATTAAGTCATCATAATATACTATTTTATATTATAAATAAAAGTATTAAAAGGCATATAGTTAGGATAAGATAAAACTTCATCCTTTAATGCAGTTTGCTTTTAAAATCAATTTTTAAAGAGGATTTCTTTTACAAAACAATTTGTCAAGTTAATCCTATTCTTGGTTATTTATATTATTTTGAAGTTGTAAATATTTTTCTTTTATAATAAAAAATATATTTTATATACTTTTTTTTTATAACTTTTTTAATAAAACCAAAAAAATCAATAATTCTTATTGTTTTGTTTATCAAAGTTTTATCAAATGGATTTTATTTCTTATTTATGATCTTTGAGAGTTCTTTATGATCATATTGATTAGTTTAATTATTTCTGAAAATACTCTATTTATACAAAATATACTTCTATGGGATGTTTTCTATTTACAAGACACCTCATTGTACACAAATTGTAAACAAAATCGATAGTTGCAATGTAAATATTAAAAAAGAGCATTAGTGCAAGGGAATAATGAAACAGTGAAAACAATGATGTTGGCTGTCCAAATAATGAATTACTCAAGTTAAAAATGCAAAAAAAACAGCTCTCAGCATCTACTTAGTAATAAATTAAATTCAATTTTTATTCCTTGTTTTCGCCTACAACATTTTAAGATAATACTTGAGACGAATTTGTCTATGTCAGATATTTGTTAATTTATACAAACGATACAGAGATACGAATGCATTAAAAAGTGTAGAATAAAATGTAATGCTTCTATTAATTTCTTAAGAAAAATAGACAACATTGGAATGAGTACAGTAATTCAATTTAATATCGCCGTCACCACTTGAAACTTCTGTTCATAGGAATACCATTTCGCTGCGACTACTTTGAAAGCTAATTTTATTCATTTTGAAAATTCTGTCAAGACATTTTGTCACCATTTATTTTTATTAATATTTATTTTTATTATTATTTTTTTTATATATATTTTTCTATGTTGTTCTCTTAGTCGTTATTCAAATTGCAATTTCTTTTTATAAAATAGAGAAAAAATAAATAATTAAAACATGAGACGTTGTATTTGAAACCGCTGTGCTATTTTTATCTTTAAAATTTATTCATCGTTAAGGAATTGTATTTTGCTGATGGTAGCCGTTATTGTTTTGGTGGGTTGAGATATTATTTCAAAAAATAAAAGCACGTGAATTGCATTCGTATAAAATTGAAAAAAAAAAAATAAAATTAAAATGATAAATATGGTAAGAGATTTACTTTAGGCAACTATGAATTTTTTTTTTTTTTAATACGTGACAATTCAGGGAATATCTTGTAAATATTTATAGTTCAGAGAGCTTCTTGTTGCTATTTTTAGGCAAATTATTAATAAATAAAATAATACAATTCACTATTAAGGCAATTTATACAAAAAAAAACTGCTTGGATTATATTTTACGCTAAATGCTATAACGCAAACTTTTCCGTTTGCCTAAAATAGTAATTCGACTACCTTTGAGATCTAATACTTAAATCAATGTCACCATGGTTGCGTTTGTTTAATTATTTTTATTATAAGACTACTTGATACAAGTTAATTAAAAACTTTTCTATTTTTTCATTTTAATGTATAAATTGATCAAAGCAAAGCGCCTTGTTATACTCAATAACAGTTTGTCGAACTTAAACTTGGCATATTTCATTGAAGCATTATCTATTTTATTATACAAACAACGATATTCATTGAATTGGGTTTTAAATAAATAAGGGTTAAAGGTAAATTATTTTTACGTGAAAATTTTATATTTTAATTTTCCAGATAATAATCTCTATGAAATAAAATTGACATAACAAAGTATACTTAACCGTTAGCTGTTCGTATCTGTCGTATCTCCAGGCTGATATAGCTATGCTATAATATAAATTGGACCAGTTGAGCGAAAGGCAATGCTCGTAAAAATATGCGACGTTAAGAAAAGGATGAGATTGAAAGAAAAATATATAACACACCAAATAATAAATAAAAAGATAGCGAATCAACAAGCAACAACAAAAAAAAAAGATGAAATTGTTGGTAGACAGATTCTAAACTTTTATAAAACGCATTAAATGTTTAATATAGATAAAAGTACGCTGTCATATCGATAGGATAGAGTGGCGGGTGAGTGTCGAATAAAGGCTCAGAGTTTTCGCGAATTGATCGACTGAATAGTGACATCTTGTCATTGTCTTCCAAATAATGTCGTGCAACTGTTGTGTTTTTAGTAGTCATTGATGTATTGTCGTTTATATTGATGGAGTGAGGCCACCAATTTCAGTTGTTGCGACAAAGAATTTGTAATATAAAAGGCATAATAAATAAACAATACGTCAGCTCTTTTTTATTATAACAGTGTAGCTACAGGCACCCACAAGCTATAAAACGACAACGGAAATCAGCTAACAAAAGAATACAATGTGCCTTTGAAGTATTCTCAATAAATCCCAGTTTTTTTTTATACTTTTATATGGCATTATAGCATCAATTTGCATAAAAAATATAATTAAAGTTGAATAAAAATTGAAAATGGAAAAATAATGATTACGTAAAAACGTTTAAAATTTAATATATATTTCTGCATACTTTATTTTCTGTTTTCGCAAATTTCACCCTTTTTAAATAAGAAAGATATAATCGAAAAGCATAAATTTATTCGTTTGTAGCAAAAAAAAAAAGTTGCATCCTTATTTTGTATAAGAAAAGAACTAATCAGTGTCCTGAAAGATCTATATTTTCTTCATTTAAAACCGAAAAATATCTTTTAAGCAACTATATATAAGGATTTTATATACATTTTAAATTATTTATTTGTTTTTACATAACATTATTAAATTTATAAAGATTTAATCGTTCAATAATATAAAAATATTCTTCTTCGATTAAATACTTTTTAATGTTATAAAACAGTTTTCATTCGATTTCTATAAACTCATTAAACCAGTTAGTAGTTTTTTAGTTTTTATTTTATTGCCATCATTTAGCAAATTAAACGAGGAAAAACGATTTTAAATTGAATAAAAATGGGTTACTCTATTGGGAGTTGCTATCTTTTTTTTTTGTTGTAATTTAATTGTTCACTTTAATTGAAGAAAAAGGCTAACAAAAAATACAAAAACTTGGCGAAACAATGGACACAACATTAATACAAGGAAAAATTTTTTTTTTGTATAGATAAAATGTGACATAGCTAATGTTATTGTTGTTACGTTGTTGTTCGGACTCAAAATGATAAAAAAAATAAAATAAAAAAAAAGTCGGAGAAACAAAACGACAACAACAAAAAAAAAATAAAATTTAAAATTGTAAACTGTAATGCCCAAAGTATGAGGTTTTGTTATAATGTCGACAAACGATAAAATATTCCAGTTTATAAGAGAAACGAAAACGAAAAAAAGGTTGGCCAAGTTGCACGACAAACAACCGAATATAAAATATATATATATATATATAAAATAAGGGTTGATGAGGGTGGCACTTTGTTTATGTTTTTATAATAAAAGCAAAATAGAAACATAATCTAAAAAAGTATAAGCACACAACGGAAAAAAAATTTTAATGCAAAAACAGAAACAAGAAAAATAACCATCATGGGTCATACTATTTGTTGTGTTTTTTTTTTGCTGGCCAAAAACAAGGGTTGAGTTCGTTATTATTTATTCATGTTTATGCAGGGCATAACATGATATACGATGTTTTCTGCTATTTGTATCTTTTTTTTTTGCACAAACACACTCCATACAAACACTTCGCTGATAAAGTGTTCATGCTGTACTATGGACATCTGTAACACAAAGTAGTCTCACTTTCATTATAAAACTGGTGTTACCTTAGAAAATTCTGATAGGAAAATGTCATCCACAGCATTAAATATATTAGAAATGAATTAACTAAAGGAAATAAGTGCAACAGAAATTAAAGCAAACACAAAAGTCAAAGTAGATATTTGTCATTGCTTTCTTATTGCTAAATTCACACAAAAATGAATTACAGAATACCACAAGCAAATAGTAATAATATAAACAGATAAAATGAAATAAAAATACTGCTCTGTTTACAGATAAGCAATTCTAAAAACTATTTAAAATTACCAATCGCTTCATAAAGTACCACAAAGAGGATGACAGCACGAATGTTTCAATAAAGAGGCGGCAAAGGAAATTGCTTTATGATGGTAAAAAAAGTATCAACCTTAAAAGTGTATTGTGGGTTGAAATTGTTGGTTTTTCTATTTATGTTTATTGAAAAGAATACAAAAGGAATTTCATTCAATTGTCATGCTTCTCGAGAAATTGAATTTTATATCAGAGAAAAACATTTTTTTTTTCTTTTACTGAAATAATGCTATAAATTTATTTAAACTTAATACAATTTTTTACTGATTATTGTACAAAGTAATACAAATTTTTAAAATATTCTTGTTAAAGTTTAAGCATACTCAATATATAAATAATTGAAAATAAAATCAGAATTCAGAGGGTATTAAAGATCATCAAGTAATTAAGAATATGTAACATGCACAAGTCTTTAATGTGACTTTTTAATTAATAAATAATATATTGTATTGATTATGGAATTATATATTTTACTGAATAGATATGTGTCATTAATAAATAATTGCAAATTATTTAAATGATAATAATAATCAGAATATTTTAATTTTAATTTTTACAAATCTATGCGTCTGCTAAACAATATTTGTTTATATTTTGATTATATTAATTATTATAATTATAATTTATAATTAAAGATTTTTAATCGTGAGAAATATCAAATATGATATAAATGCAATAACAAATCAAAGCATATAAATCTAAATAAATATATAATAAAGTATATAAATCGAACATGAATTAATATTAACATATAATGTATGTTATATGAAAAATAAATATGCATGAACATAAATTTTATCCAAGTTGCAATTCAGCACTTTTATTTTGATTAAAATCAAAATCATAGAAATTTAAAAAAATATATATAAAAATAAATAAATAATAATAATTTATTCACAGACAAAATATTTATGAAAATGCAGTATTTATTGTAAAGAATTGTTAGATGAGGGATTCAGAGATTATTTTAGTTGTTTAATGAAATGTGACATGAATTCAGTTGAATGAAAATGTATTTTTTACAGAATAACACTTCTAGTATTTTGCATAATTATAATAATTACAAACATTGTACGATGTGTTGTATTGTTTCACTGCATTGATATACCTCAGGAGAAAAAATATTTTTTTTTTAGTATAATAATAAAGAAAAATAATAAAAACAGTTTGTTAATAATAGTAGAATTTCGCATCAGTTATCTTTTATTTAATATATATTTCAATTATAACTAAAGAAATTAAAAATAACATTAATAATTTTTAGATTCACTTATTTAGCATTTTTAAATCTAGTTTAATCTCAAAAAAAAAATAATAATACTCACCTATATCATTTAAATTTTATTAAATTTAATCAATTTTTCCATCTAAAAATATTATTTATCCGGTACTAATTCACTTTACAACTTAAACATAATGTTCTGCAATAAAATTCTGAATTTATTATTGATTTTTTATTATAACATAATGCAGTTCTTTTGCTTATGAAATCATATCGTTTTCGTTTCTATAAAATATAAACGCTTATTTAAATTTAATCGACATAAGGAAATATTTTACGTTTATTTTTAGATTTTATTACAATTTTTCTTTTTAATTTTCTTGTTTTGCATAAAAAAATAGAAAAATTTTCACCTATAAGCTGTTTATTTCACACAGAAAAAAAAATTAATAATTATATTAATAATAATCGTAATTATGCTTTATTACGTTTAAAAGTTATTTATGTTTATTATTATTATATTTTTTAGACATATTGGCTACGGAATATTTAATTCTTTTACTTGATTTAATGTGAAAAGACAGTGCTAAACCCACAATAATTATTGTGGGTGAATAATATATAAAAAATCAAGAAAATATAACATAATAATTTGTCATTAAAGATGAAATTTTAATCAAACAAAATGTATGATTTCTTCAAAACTTAATTCAATTTAATTAACAAAAATTCAAGTGATACATGCATTGTCCTAATTTCTAGTTGGTACTGCCTTTGATGCATTGATTTCCGAATAAATAAATATTGACTAATATGTAACGATAAAGGTAATTTTACGCTTATCACATATGTTGACATTTATTAATTTACATTAAACAATTTTATTCATCTAACAAAATGGTTTGAGTAAAATAACATTATTCGAACTAATTCTGTAATGTTGAAAAATGCCTGAATAGCAATTGATTAAATAACTAGAAAATAAATCAATAACAGATTAATATTAATAAAAAAAATTATTCACTTGTTTGAATCAACTATGAGTTGGATTAAAGGGCTGATTGAAAAATATATATATCATTAGATTTCGATAATTATTATTATTTTAGCAGACATTGAATGTTTGTTGATTTCTATGTATGCAAATTAAATCATGGTTTCATACAAATTTACGATTTTAATTTAAATATTAATTATAAAAGAGCATATAAGCACCATATTCTTCATCATTAAAAAATCATTCAAATAACAAAAAAAAAGTCATAATTAAAATGAGAAAAGTAAAAGCTGCTTAGTATTGACATCGAAATTTCTTTGTTAAATTTCAATCACTTAGTGATTCATTTGCTGGTAAACAAGTCGTAAAAACTCAATATTTACAACACTGAAATCCTTTTTAAGAATCTTTTTATGTACATACATACATGCTTTATTTTTATATTTATTTTTTTTTCTTTACAAAACAAATATAACAACGCACACGTGTATAGAGTTTAAACATCAAAATTCTTCACTCATGTGTAGGTGGCAAATTGAATTTAAGTGAAATTCTTGTTAACAAAAGTTTACAAACAGTAAAATATGTTAAAAATATGTTGGATGTTGCCAGACGTTATTATCCTTTGCAAACAATGCTTATTAATTTTCAATAAGTGCCGCCTGTGTCCCAACCACAAATGATTAAATGTTTTTATTAATAAAACTAATATTAATTATATTTTATGTTTAAATTTATCAATTTAGTTGGCTGAAAAACAGTACCATTAATCAGGGTAACATTTTGCGAATAAATTAAAACTGATAATCAATCAATCACAAGCAAGTTAATTTAAAGATAAATACAATTTACAACAGTTTACTGATTTATACCCTGCGGTGTTAATATTTCAAAAATAAAAAAAGAAAATTTCAATATCAAAAGTCAATTTAATTTGAAATATAATAAAATATAAAAAAATTCTTTTATAAAAATACGAATTTATTCACTTAAATCAAAATTTATGAGATAAAAGAAAAAAATCATGGCCTTCGTCAGCCTGCATATACTTCCAATTTATTATTTAAAAAAAAAAAAATCTCTTTTTCCTTTTTCTCAACTGTAAAGATGCTGATTTGCAAAAAAAAAAAGAAGAAAATAAAACAGTGAAAATGAAGCAAAAATAAAATGTGAAACCAAACGATGACATCGTTTTAATAATATGTAGAGCGTAAAATGATTCAAAACTTATATATTGAAAATATAAAAATAAATGGATATTTAACTATAATATTCTTTTGCAATCACCGTTGTATCGTAAGGATTTTATTTAAAAAAAAAATTTGCAACAAAAGATTAAAATTACTTTTTAATAATAAAGAAAGAATAGAATTTATTACTTATGAGCGTATTTTATTATCGTTCTATTAAATAAATAAATGGTTTCTTACATAAGATTATCTTTTAATTAAACTTTTATAATGATCTCGCAAAATAACTGTCCAGAATATAAGCCGTTGGCTGCAACAAAAAAGAAAATTAATCAAGAAAATTCAACAACAAAATAATCCTTTATTGTAAACTTTTACATCTTGAAAAAGTAATCGACAGTAATTAATAAAACTTTGTTTACTTTTTTCGTAAATCCTTTCACAGTAAAAATCAAAGTCATCGCTATTCAATAGCATAAATAAATAAAAAACAATACGAAAAAAAAAATAATATTGGCACTGATTCAATATGAATCCCAGAAAGGGATTTTCTTAGTTGATAGCTTAACCAAATCAAGATAAGAAAATTTCATTTTAGTTGAATAAGTTCTTGTCGGACAGAATATTTCATTGGTAACCAAAGAGAAAATAAAACTCAAAATGACAATATATACTCATTGAATAAAAATATTTCTTAATTTTTTTTCTATATTATTATATGAGATAAAATTATGAATTAAAATATATAAATCGTTTGAGATTATCCGTTTTATTAATTACAAAGATTTAAGCTGAAGACCCTATATACTTATTTATTTAAATGTATTAACTCAATATTTTACTCAGGCCGAAATCAACTTAAAGGAAATAAGCTATTGTATTTTATGTGGTAAGATAAAGTGACCGATGGTCATACCATCAATTACTAGGAAGTCTCAACGATTTATGGCATAGAATGTAGTAACTGAATACATAGGTCCTGCATACTTAACTCAATTTTATTACCTCTTACTTGGGTATATAAACTACAATAAAATATTTTATATCATTATATAACCCGGCATCGAGATTGTTACGCCATTTATTATACTTTTTTCTTAAATGTAATCAATAAAATATTGTAAGTAGATTTTTTTTTAGTTGATGAATTTACGTAGTATGCGGTAGATGGTCCTTATCATCGGCATAATGGCTGAATGAACACCAAAAAAAAATTATATATCCAGGCAAGAAGCACAATTATCTTCATTCGTTTTATTTCCAATTTATTTAATGAAACAATTCTGTATTTATCTTTATTTTTCTTCATGTAATCAATAGAATTACACAAGCAAGTGAGGGTATTTAAATTTAAAATTGAAAATAAAAAAAAACGTATGGCATAAATGAAATCAGCAAGTAAGCATCAGACGACATGAATTTGATTAAACAATTATGTATCTTGCAATGATCTAATTACACTGGCCAATTAAATTTGTTCGATTTATTCATTTGATTATATGTGGTTAGGAAAATAGCGAATAATTATAGATTACCAAGAGGAGACGGAAAAAAATCCCTTACAGTGTTAAAAAATAATTATAATCGCCGTTTCTCCATATTCAATTACTATCGAAGCCATGAAACCTCTTCGATCAGATTAATTAAATTTAAAAATTATATATAAATTCACCATCTGCTACACAACTTGGAGATTATTAAACTTTATGAATAATGAAATTAATGGTGGCAGGTAAAGAACAACACCAGTGGCATGAGATTTACATCATTAAATAATAAAAGCGAAAAACATAATCTAAACCCGCACATTATTCAAACAGTAGCTAACAGGTGTTTAATATTAGTCGATAATATAATATTATTCACAAACGCGTATAGTAACAGATTACATAATAACTAGAAAATGATTGGTAATATGTCTTTAATTTTCTCGTCCACGCCATTAATAACCAAATTATGGTAAATATTGTTTTATCGGCTCAGAAAAAAAGCAGCAAAGTAAATATAAGAGAATTTTATTTGCTAACGTTTCTGACCATGAAATCGTTCCCCGTGTGTTTGATTATATACAAAAAAATTTGAATTTCTTTGAATCAAGCAAACAAAAAACGTGTGGTGATACTAAACATGATAAAGAATTACACCAACATTAAGTAAGAGTATTTTATGGAGCAGGGCGATTTTTTATTTTTCGTGTGGTAATAATAATGAGAAAATTTTATATTTTCAACGATGATTTTCTGCACGATCAAATTTAAACGCCCAACTAAACGCATTTGTGAACAATTGGTATAATCGCCACTTTACGTACAGCGCAATAACCAATTCCTTTGCATTAGCATCTTAAACATTGTGATTACCATCATTCTGCAAGTGTTAGTAAATCTACAATTTTACTCCCTGTTGTGAAAAAATTGATTTCAGACAAAAAGCATTAAAAAAAAATTTGGAGAACAAAATATGGGTAGACGGGCGGGATTACAAAAGCATACAATTTCCATTTTTCTGTTCGCCCACATTACATTACAATTCCATAGATGCTTATTATTTGATTTTGTTCATTTTATATAAATTATCCCTGTAGCAACACTTTTAATTTTGCAATACATTAAAATTTCAACTTTATTGTGATTATAGCTTAAGGATTAATATTTTTTGTTCTCAATGACACGCTAGAACTTTTTATTTGCATAGATTATGTCTGTGCGGATTTTCAGGTGTTTGTACTCATATTCATTTTTTTTTTTTTAAATAATTTTGAGATCATGTTTGCTTTTTATGTTTTTTTTTTTTTTTTTTTTTTTTTATAAAGAAATTGACATGTTTAGGAATTACGACGTGAAGTCGACCTGTGAATAGCTTTGAGCTACCATGTCAATTTATAGGATGGGATGTAAGATATTTGTGGACATTGGTTTTAAAGGATTGGATATTAAATTGGTTTGGGAACGCACACGCTGGTAAGGCGTTCCATTTCTTTGCTGTACGAGTAAAGAAATCGTTTTGGAACTTCGATGTTCTTACCGTACTTAGAGTTACCGCTCGACCGTGGGTGGTAGTACCAGCCCTTGTTTCCCGTAGCCGTTTTTCGCGCGAAGGCATTATTTCGGAGACCTCTTTCGAACAATGCCCGTAACTATATTTATAAAAAATCGTGAGGTCCGCTACGTCCCGACGATGCTTTAGCGAGTCTAATTTTTCTGTGATTTCGGGATTATTTATTAATCGAATGGCCCGGTTTTGTACCCTATCTAATAAATCTAAGGTGGTCTTTGCCGCAGCGCCCCATACATGACAACAATGTATAACAATGCATGTTAAAAACTTTTCGTAAAAGTATGTGCAACTTTGTTTACCACTTTGCGAAATCGTATTAAAAAAAAAAATGTTTTGATGAAATTTGAATATATATGTCGTTGAACATATAACAAAATTTTATAAGTGATGAAAATAAATTTTCAGATAAATAATTGTTCATAATAAAAGTTTATTAACAAGAAAAAATGATATGAAAATACCATGTTTAAAAATGTTAAATTAAAAATCAATAGAAAAATGTTATCGTTTATAATCAGCATTTTATCAAGAAAATTATTTACGTAAATTTTATAAATTGCCAATTGAGAAAAAACTTGATGATAAAATCTAATCTAATCACGCTTGGCAAACAATTTGCGCGTTTTCTTATTTATTCCTCTTATTACATATAACTTTTTTACTTTATTGTGATTTTTTATATTCCATTCGCTACTTGTTAACAATGTTGTGTCTTCACATTTAATTTTTATTGTTTCTTTTGCGTTGGCAGAGCCCCGCCAAATCGTAAACTTTCTGAATACAAAAATGCCAACGATGATATTTTTTTTTTCTTTAAATGTTTTATGCGCATTTCATTCAATGTTTAATTGCGTCTCGTCTTGTTTAATATTTTATTGTGCTCTATTTCCGGAATAACAAAAATATTAGTCTAATAATAAAATAAAATAAAATGCCAAGTGGCAATGAGTGGTCAGATTTTAAGCAATTCAAATGGATTTTCTTTGTGAAGAAAAATGATTTTAATAATTTTGTAGCAATTGAAAAACTTAACATGTTTTTCTGTAAAATTCCATCTAACGCGACACAGCTGTCGACAAGTTTTTTTAGAAAGACTTTAAAAATTGTCTACAAAACATGTGTACACGCCAAACTATAGAAAATACATCATAAACCAGTCCACGTACCAACTAGACACGTCATTGCCATATTTGCCTGCTTTATTTCGTAAGCATTGTATTAAGGTAAAAAAAAACAACAAATATCTAGAAAGAAATTCAATTGATTCAAAAACAAAATTTGCACAAGGCGAGTGGGCGCTAAATAAATATTATTTAAGTGAAAATTGAAAATATAAATATAGATCAATGGAAATTTTACTGTTTTGATTGTAATGATGCGGAATTCAAACAAAATTTAATTTTGTGTTTTGTAAAAGCTTTTTATAAAGTATATTTGTTTAATTTATTTACTTAGTCTGGCATTTACAACAAATCTACTAGTAATATTTAACAAAACTTTAATCTAACGACTTGTTACTGAGATTATTTCAGTTTAAACAGCATTAGAAAAAAGAAAAGTACTCGTTACATTCAATGAAAGTGTAAAACGTCATAATAAATCATCACGGTACCAAAGTGAAGGAAAAAAAAGTTCAGTAAATTTAATGCACAGATATTAAAATAAGCAAAAAATATAATCAGGTAAAGTTTCGTACTTTTTTAACGGTACCAAAGAAACATAACGAACAGTGATGGTGGGTTTGAAATACATAATAACGCCATTAACCAGCCACACTAAAATGAAATTATTTCTAATTCTCTCTGTTTTATGTTTTCCTTTCTTTTTTATTTTCAGAATTTTAAATACTTTTTGATATTTCGCTGCATGTATTTGTTCCATTCCAAAGTGCGACAATTCAGAGAAAATTTTATCAGATTATTCAACAAATCCAAGAAAAACTGTAGCAACTGATTATTCATATTTCTTTAAAAATAATACATAATTAAATAGAAATTTAATAAATTACTAATTAAATTTAGAATTCTCATATCTTTTGTCAATACTGGGCTATCAAATATAATCAAAATGCAAAAACCACAATATTTTGTTTATTTTAAATTATTTGAATTAATTTTCAATTAGATAGTGTGTGCTTATCAAAATCGTTACATAACCAAATATATGAAGTGATTTATCCTGTTCTAATGGTACGCATTTGAGAGACAGTTTGTTATAGATGTACTTTCTGTTAATGTTGATATTTTGCTGTTTACCCTGTTGTTGATGTTGCTGCTGATATCTCTGTTATTGAATCACTTGAGGATTTATTTAATGCTTTTTTTTTTATTTTTATTGTTATGCCAAAGTATATGATTCTAAGTAGTTACCAGCATTACAATCGATGAAAATTATGCACAAACAACTGCCACCAGCAGGTATCATTACAGTATATGTATCTTACATAACCGATACTACTTGACAGAAAAAAAATTATTAAAAGCATTTCAGCTGAAGGTGTACTAGGGTTTAAAATTCCCAAAGCAGAACACAAAATATCAGTTAAGTGAAAAGAAACGAAAACAAGTAACGAAAATATATGTCACATGCAAAATATGTAAAACTAAAATTGATTTTTATATAATAGTAGCGAAAATATTTATTTATATTTGAAATTGTCGATTCGGTAAAACAATGTCTATATAAAATGTAGAGGAAAGATAAGAAAAAATTATTTTTTCTTTATATAATGCTAGTTTTAATTATAATTAGAAAAAACTATTTAATTTACTATTCGATATTATTTAAAAACCATAATATAAGCTTCAAGAAATCGATGAATATATTCAACATATACCAAAACATGATAATCGTCGGGCAATACGACAACTTAAAGCCTTTTCGAGACATGATGATACAAATCTTGCCATTATATCTCTTATAAGAACAGACCAAAACTGTAGAAACTCGTACAAACAAAAAAGCTTTTTAGTCTGATAGAGAAAAATTCTCAATCTTGTCATCATCCGATTAGTGTTAATCGGATATTACAAAAATAGAACACCAAAAACACTGTAAACACCCGCTGCCACAAAGATTTCGCATTGTTTGCCCCAAAAAACACCAAAATTAGTTAAAATAAAAATAAAACTCGTCGAATTTAATTTACATAGAAGTAATAGAGGAATTCCGTTTATAGATGTCCAAATCTACTATAATCCCGGGGTAGAAAATTTCTCGTCGACGCTTCTTTTAAATCCATTTAACTAAATATTATTATATTAATTTGCGTTATAACAACTATACAAAGACGATCTTAATGTAATTTTATAGCTACACGAGCAACATAAATACTTTCAATGAAACTATGAACGATGAATAATATTATTTTATAATAGTTATTATTACTTGTTCTTAAAACAAAAGTATAGGAAGCTTTATAATAATAGCCGGCTTAGTGCTTTTCTTTATGGTGCGACAAACGACTTATCAATTAATTTAAGTTGTCCTTTTGAAATAATATTCAAACTTGAATGTTTTTTTACGCAAAAAAAAAAAATGTCTTTAATTATAAAATAAAAATATATAGTTTTTGTAAAGCTTTTTCAAGCCTACGTAGTGTTATAAAATGTATTCAACATAATCCTTTTGTATTTATATAATATTAAAATTATTCATCTTGAACAAAATTCTTTTAGAACAAAAACATAAAACTATTTAAACTTAATCCATAAATGGTTAGATCCGCCTTTTCAATTAATTTAACTCCTTATATCGGGACATACAATAGAAAGAATTTAGTAGAAGACGAATTTTGATGAATAAGATAAGATAATGAATGTTTAGGCAGTATTTAATAACGAGGTTAGAGGGTTGTACAAACAATTAATCATTCTTGATATAATCGTTATTAAAATTTTATTCTTAACGTTACCTTAAATTTTAATGTAAAGCTAGATAAATATTTGACCATTTTCGACAATGAAGACAATGAAAAAAAACATTTAAAAAAATTAAAAATTCTTTAGGGACAAACTATTGTCTACACTTTGAAATTTGATATGATATCAAATTCAGATTTCTATTGTGTAATTTGTATATATTTGCTGTTTTCTTTTGTATAAAATTGACCAGAAAAAAGTATAATTTTTAATGACTAAACTTGGCACTATTACTTTATTCTTTTAAATTTAATTCATATCTAAATTAATTTAAAAATTTACTGTCTAATCACAATACAATTTATTGCTATTTTACATTTATAATGAATTTCTCAAGAAATTATAAATAATTATGAAGCTTCATTAATCTATGTCATAACTTATGTTTATTATTAATATTTATCTTATTAAAATCAAATTAACTTCACTCTCAGAATGAATTAATAAAAATGAAAAAAAAAAGATAAAAAATAAAACAAACTGAATAATTAAAATTTTCGCCGTTCGATTATCTGGAAAATGCTTCATTCTTTTCTCGTTCTATTTTTACAAAAGTTTAGTTAACAATAAAAAAATGATGCATGTTGTAGATTGTGGGATGAAAAGATTTATGAGGTTTGTTTTGGGAAAATTGAGAATAAAATATTTTCTGTTTTTGATATGATAAAAATAAATTAAAAAAGTAAAAAGACTGGAATAAGACACAAATGAACTGTAGCCAGCATTGAGTGTTCGTTTCTGAAAAATTCTGATTATTTGGTGATTTTTGTAGCGACGACATATTTTTATTAGGACTTAAAAGATCATATTTTTATAACATTTTATCAGCAATTAGATTTTCTACAAATATAATGGTCATAAATCCATAAATTTAAATTAAATCAAATAAATTAAAATATACAACACCGAGTGCAAATAGGAAAAAATTGTAAAATTTAAATCGAAACTTTTAAAATAATAAAAATAATTGATTAATGGATTTTAATTTTAAATGTTTTTTGTTTCTAAATATTTAATGCACACAAAAATCTAGATGGGATTGTTTATGTGGAAAAATGTACCACGAACCGGAACTATACACTTAACATTATCCTATTCATGTGTGAATTGTAACTAAAAAAAAGAAAAAAATTTATAATTGATCGTTTTGTTCGGTCGCTTTTCAATGAAAACAATGAATACAGCTAGAGGCATGGCTACATTGTATTCGATTTCAATTTTTAAACAATAAAGACATAAATGACAAAGACTCCATATTAGTATAGAAAATATATGGAGTCATTGCTTGAATTTATATAAAGCAGATTTGTTTCATGATAGTCGCTAATGTGGCACACTTACAAATGAATCCAATAAAGCAAGAAATAATTGCCTTGAAAGTGCTGTATTTAATAGGACATTTCTTAATTGGTCGCGACAAGCTGTTTAAATCAAAATAAATTAGTCTTAACATTTGTAAATGCCTTATAACTTCAGTATTTACTTGATAAATTAATTATTTATACAAACGATTTTTATGCATTTTGGAATACTTGAGTTAAAGAATAAGATAATGGAAAGTCAGAAATCGGGTATGATTTAATAGTAGAATGATGATAAAGGTGATCATTTTGTTCAAGAAATTTTTTCATATTGATAACAATGAAGAATAAATTGATTTCTTAAATCCCGACTATAGTAAATGTTTATTCATCGTGTTCTTTGTATTTAAAAGTCTCAAAAACTTATGGTAAAAGAAAATTAATTCTTTAAATATAAAAAAGGTCAGATGATATAAACCCAAATAAAAATAAATCAACAGCCGGAAGTGCAATTTAAACTTCGTACAAGAACAAGGGCACACAAATTATCAAAAGTTCAACCAGTTCAATAGTTTTTTAGTTTTTTATTTAATCATTTAACTATGTCTTATGTCTGAGTACGCCTTAGGCACCATATTATTGGATTATTGAATATAGGTGGAGGAGCCAAATAATATCTAGCAACATGTAACCAATCGTCTTATTCGATAATAAACGAAAACACAAAAAAACACTACAAAAGTTTGTTAAATCTTAATATATTGCGATTCTATGAAAGAAAAGTTCTCTAAAAAACTAATGAATAAAATCAATAAGCAAATATGCGAGTAATTAAAATACAATCGATAGTTTATACATAGGATATCAGTGACCAAAATATGGGTTTTGTGAAAGTATTGTGAATTATTTTGAAGACAGCAGGAGGCAGCAAAGAAATGAAATATAAATGCTTATCAGATTAAGACTGCTGTAAGTATTCAAGGTGGTTTTCTATTTCCGTGTGTTTAGTTGAATAGTTTTCAACATAAAACGAGCTGAATATTAATGCATTCCTCATTCGTTGTGTTTGCAGAATATAAATTCTAACCGGTGAAGATTGCGATAATGGAGACAAAAATATTGCGAGAACAAAATACAAATGATTTTCCATTTTCCAAACGTATATAAAGTAAAAATCATTTAAAGTCGTTAGAATATCTTATATACTAACATTGTCTGTGCATTTTATTCACTTACCTGAATTTTCTTACGTGTCCTCGTTTCGTTTTATCGATTGTGTTGTTTTAATCAAGCGTATTTCCTCTTCTCTTTCACAAATATTTGATTGTAAGGAATCAACAGACTTTAATTAACTTTTAGTTCCTTATTTAAAATTAGATTATATTTATTTTGCTTCTGAAGGATGCTATTCTTAGAGAAATTCTCTGAATATATAAGTAATAAATTGCAGCAAAACTAAACAATTTTTAAACTTAAAAAAAATAATAAGAATTTCGATTAAAAAATATTGCCTCCCACTATGTATCCCAAATAATATTTATTTTTAAAATATTCATCATATATTGGTGTTGTTTATAAGAAAAATTGTCAAACTTTCTTATTTGAGTAAAAATCACATCATTTGTTTTACTAGCACCTCATCCCGTCAATACATATTTGAGGAAAATACATCATCATACGATCATACAATAGTTTATTAATATTAAAAGTTTTGCATAAAAAATGTCAGAGTTCATCTGAGCCCTGTAGTAGTTAACATTTTGAAAACTTATTATTTGTTTTGTGTATAGAACCAAATTATTTCTGATAAATAAAAAACAAAAACTTTAAGGACGTAATTTTTTGAGAGTGTCATTAAACTTATAAAGGAAGAAAATAATCAAACTTCTTGAGAGCTTTCCATAGAAATTTTAGGATTTTTGTAATAAAGCATAATTATTTTAATAAGTTTGAAATAAACTCTGATTCAAATAAAAGTATTCATATTAATTTTAACAACTTCACTTTTAGATAATTAAAGAAAGTATTGTGGATTCACCTACGTGACTTAAAAAATAATTTTGCAGAAAATTTAATACAACGAAATAAATGAAAGTCAATAAATACAAATGGGAGAGTGAATACTTTATGTTATATCAAATAATTTATTTTTTAGTTTGTGACAATTTATAGAAGACAGATAATATCTAAGACAACGGTTCCTTGGTATACTATTCGAGATAAGAGACCAGATGAGAAAGAACTCTTAATTATTTATAATGCGCATCTGAGCTCTTACATTACGAAATTAGCATATAAAGAGTGAAATTTCTAATGTTGTCCTTAATGGAAGCCTGAATTACTACAACATTTCAATAATCATGCACCACCTTTTTAAACAAACATCGATGATGTGTTAAATTCAATTAGATTTTATTGTTTCCTTGTGTATCACTTCTGCATTATAACTAGAGTCACTATATAGTTTCATCCATTATATCTGTTCAACAGTTTCCAACAGGAAGATGTGTATTGCATAGATAGAACGAATAATGCTAAATAAATTCAATGAGTGTAGATTTGGCAACATCAAGTGACAAACATTCGTTTTTATTGACGAGAAAGCAAAAAGATATTCTATGCGATTCAATTGACTTAATCGATTTTAACCTTATCTTGTTTTTACATATCCTCTGTCATGTTCGTCGATTTATTCGAATGGGTGAAAATTGAGTGTTTTTGAAGCATTTCTCAGATAAACGGAATTTATGATTCTTTGGACCTTGGTGGTAAAAACTGACTGTTAAATTGAAATGAAAATCTCAAGAATTTCAACAATAAACGAAATGGTTTTATATCTTTAATCGTGTTGGAAGTGAAATTCAAATTGTGAGCTGTAAATTGTTTTACGATGCTTTGAATATTTATGTAGGCAAAAGGTAGAACTGCAAAAACTTATAAAACAGCACATTAAACTGATTCGGATTATCATATTCAATCATCTACTGAGCTTACTTCATCATCTTAAACGAAAAAAAGCGACATTTGAAATCTTTTGGTTTTTCGACTCAATAAAACAAACATATAAAATGGGAAAAACTGTAAAAAGACCAAACATCAAAATTCTATGCAATAATTTTTGGTTTTATCCCTTGCCGTTTCGTGTGAATTTTTGATTCTAATACATTTTGTTAGGTTTCTATTGGATCCAAAGCATGACTTTATTTTAAATATTTTTGGATATCGAAGCACAAGCAGCGGCACGAAAACCAGACGTTTCACATCCTTATCGGGTGGTTGTGCTTATTTTGTCAATTTCATTTATTTTCTTTACTTTTCGGTTTGATAAGAGAGAACTACGACGGTACGTGATATTGTGTCAAATCTTTTCATCTTATTACATTCAGACGATATACATTCAGCTTAAGAGCCACCACATAAAACGCACCCACAACACGTTTTGTATAAAAAGTTAACGAGTATAGAAAGAAATAAAATGAAATTCAACCAAACACTCCAAATAAAACGAACGCACATCACGCTGAGATTTTTGTTATTTATTCAAAATTAAAATTTCAATGTGGCTCTATTTCGATCACATTTTTGCGTTTCTCCGTTTTGCCAGAGTAAAATATTAAATTTTTTATTAAATTTCGTTTAATTTCGCATATACTTCGCCTGCATAGGGCATAAAAGGCAATAAAGTCAAAAGCAATCAAAATATAGAAAAATTCTATCAATTTTAAATGTACGACGCACAATGTGATTACCACAAAAGTGTGAAATATTAAACACACAATTGAAAAATTTCTGTACGAGGTGAGCTTTAACGTATCACAACTGGTAAACAATTTTATGCAATGTTTTTAAAAATTGGAAATAGGAATTGACAGAAAAAGCGATGACTGAGAAAATGGTATGAAAGCAGCATTTTAGAGAAAATTTAATAATTCCTCATTTATTGAAAATTATTAATGAACTGTGGGAGAGATATTTTGTACCTCCGTACATTGACAAGAACTAGTTCACCGCCACATAGTCGCATATATTTAATGAAACCACAAAGTACTAGCAAATATGTAACCAATATTCAATAATACACGAACTTGTTACGTTGCTGATGGCAGCCGCAAAGTATTGTTACTATTGCTGTGAATGAATACAATTATACGGAAAAACAAGTTGTTTTTTTTTGTAGAATTCAGTGCTCTGAATAGTAATAGAATAGGAGAAGTGTATGCAGAATAAGTTCATTTGCACAAATTTGCATTTGTGATAAACTAAGCGCAAACAAGACAACATTGAACAAGCAATATCATGTAAATTCAAAGCGCGTTTATCATTAGCTGCATTTTAATTATCTGAACACGAGAACATTGTTTTGCATTTCACTATTCTATATTAATTAAAAACAATAAATTATAAAGCATATAACAAAGCGACGAGTTGGCAATAAAGTTTTCATATAAACTATGTGGTTAAAAAAGTTTGCAACCATCATACTGTTTTTCTCATAAAATTTTAATTTTGGTCAATTAAGATTAGTATTCACTTATTTGAAAATTATAATCTTTTAAAAATTAAGATCATTATTTGTTAAATACGATAACTGATACTATATAAAATATTTAAACTGCAAAATTATTGTCAACCCTGTCATGAGAGTGAAATATTTCAATAATAGGATATCTATTACTATTATATTGATAATTTATGCCTTGTTTACAAATACCATTATCTGATTAGGTTTTATTTTGTAATTTTACAAAGTAGATGGTGATTGACGGCAAACAAACTTCTACTCAATAGAACTTGCGTTTCCTATAAATATTTTAGTAAATAAAACATTTGTGACATTTGTTTGTGCTGTAAATAATAAACCTTTGTTCATTTTTTTTTATTCATCTTTTTTGGACTATTTTATTGTTACATAATTTAGACTTTTAAAACAATTCACTTAAAACTAGACAGTATACTAAAACAATTTTTAATTGAAAAACTATTTTCATTTTACATAATGTTTATAAATATTTTACGTTATAGAAGAGAATGTACAAAAATTTATAAAACTATGTTACTTGTTTTGCTTGATGATTTTTCTGCAATTATTTTAAATCAAAGCTACTTATTTATATATTTTTTTCGAATATTTTAGTTTAAACATAAAAAAATAATCAAAGAATTTTAAAGTTAAATCAAAATCACATTTACAAAAAAAAAAAAAAAAAATTAACCATTTATAATAGCTTATTCGTTTGCAATTTACAAACATTTTCTATTAGGTTTGGAATATAATCAATAATTATTGATTCGTAATAATCCACACTATATTTTTTTTTTGAAAATTGTTCAACAAGTTAAATTGGTTTTTAAACGATTAATATTTCTTACATTTCTATTAAAATAAAATGGTTAAACCTATTTAAGTCAATTTAAAAGACGATAAATTAAAATTTCAATCATTTGATTTTCATGGGAAAAGTTTTTAAAGTTATCATTAAGCTCATTCTATTCTAAATAATTTAATTGAATCGATTCGGTTTGCCTCAATGGGGGAAAATACCAAAAAAATAAATAACTTAATAGAAAAGCAATCTAATATCAAACACCATTTACATGGAAAATAATAAATAAATCAATCGGGAACAGCTGATTGATTTATGCAAACATAGAATAAACATGCAGTCTTTGTCTTTCCTTTTTGCAAACTTTTAAAACGAATTGGGCTTTGTAATGCTACCTCCAACGTTATTATTAAATTGATTTTTAATTTTGTAAAGCTTAGTGAATTGTTAAAAAGAAAATGAGGCGTTTGAAAAACTCAAGGCTTTTTGTTGTTTTTTAAATTTTTATTAAAAACACCTGACACAATTTTAACTGTATTCCTGTCTGTCATTTGTATAACCATCATTAACTATACTGTTTGTTATTCAATAGAAAGTATGCTACACCCTTACACCTAATTCATCTTTTTTACTGTAAACTCTTAAAATTCTAGACATTTAGCTACAAAAATATCCCTTAAAGTATAAATAATGCGAGCGACATAGAAATTGGTAATCACGCGATCAACCGTTTATGGTGTCACGTAATTGCAATAAATATTTATAAACAGAGTTTCACTGCCGTTTAACGCTCCATTTCAACTCCACTTTAATTATCAAATATTTTTTATTTTTAGATGTCAAGAAAAATATTGACTCTATAACAATACAACATTAACAAAAGATTCCAGAAAAAAGTTTATATGAATTTCAATAAATAAAAATCACAAGAACTATAAAATGTGTCAAAAACAAAACTAAACAAAATTAGATCGAGCGATAAATACATAATTTATTTTTTTTTTTCTTATTTTATTTCTTCCGAATTTATTCAATCCTTGCTGAAAAAATTTTGATATATTAATAACAAGGATGTACCTTAGCTATAGAGTTAACAAAGTAAAAGAATGATTTAGTGTAATCTGTGATATACTGAATTCATCAATCTTGTCTTTTCATACTATATTGCTTCTTCTATTGGGTCTTTTTACTATCTATTAAGATGCTAACAAATTGGACTAAATGCGAATGACACACCGATATATATTTATTAAACTAAACGACGCTACCTTTCACTTAGAATATTGCCGGATCGTCAAGAAATTAATTAAGCATGAGTTCAGTTCAGTTAAATTACGTTTGTTTTTTATTTTCTACCTCAGGAATTCTTGTTTAATTTAATTCACTCATATTCTTGTTTGATAAACAAGTTCACCTTTAATAAATTCACATAACACATTGACGCATGTTTGACACACCAAAATGAAGCAGTCATGGTTTATATCCAACCATCTTTTGAAGAACAACAAATGAGTAACACAAAAACACCAGCATAATAAGGTGTCGTGACCTTTGTTACATGACAATCAAATAATGCAAACTGGAAAGACACATAAAGTATAATTCGTAATTCGAAAACAATAATATCACCAGCAATGTGCGCTAGATGGGAAATACGTTAAGCCGAGGATGTGTATCAGACACCATATTTACTGGCTTCAAATATATTACCTGGCAGTTATTTAGCTCTCATAACAACTTTTTTGGAGCACACATACTTCGAATCGTCATTTTCATCAAACCATTATTCATGGTGACGAAGATGATATAGGGAAACCTGAAAACAGGAAAACATATTTCGTAGTAAATTGATATTTTTCATTTACACTATACAATTTTTCGCGTATGTGGCTTTGTTATTGTTGTTATGTTGTTACGCCCTGCAGATCAATTTTATTCTTCTATATACCATATTTAAATTGCGCCTTCCGCTGCTTACATGAAGTTTATTTGTTATTATTTATATACAAATTTGGAATATAGGTTCTTATGATATTTCCACATATACTTAAACTACACCCACTGTTAGGTAAATATATCGTTTGTGTTTGTGTTTTCTTACAACATACAGCAAAACACAGTACAATAACACAAGATCAGATTATTTGGTATCAATTCATGCATGCAGAATTGCTTTAAATTTGCTTATTATGCATATATCCCATTCTCATTTTCACATAACCTGAGATTTCAATAATAATGGTAGGAGTACGCGCAATATTGATCAAAATTGATAGGAAAACAAAACAAGGGAAGTCTGGCAACTCAATCCTTTTTATTATGATTAAAGCGCTTGACAGTTTACCGGTTATTTAATGTTGATGTTCAAATTGTGATTTTCAAAATAGTTCTAGATTTTAAATTCCTCTACTGTTTAAGAAAAATTGCACAAAAATATAAGGGAAGCAACAAACAACTGCTACACATTTGTTGCCCATTTGTCTTGACCGATATAGAAGACAGATTATATAGATACACATTGCACAATGAAGCCAGAATATATTCTTTAGTTGACCCCGACATAACGAATAAAAATAAAGATAAAAACCGAAAGGCTGAACAAATAATGTAAAACGGTTTTATGTTAAATGAAAAATGTGTAGTAGGTGGCAAGTGGTTAGATAGAATGGAAATAAAATCAAATAGCTCCAAGGGTAAAAATAACAAAAAATAAACATTTAATAAAAAAGAGAAGCCATAAACTCAGGATTCAACTCATGGTTTTGTAATAAACTTTGATTTCGTGATTTCATGCCCCTTTGTTTTGTCCCTAAAATATACAATCCTTCAAGTTTTTGCATTTCTTTAAAATATTATTGAAATTTTAAGAGAAAAACTATTTAAATAAAAATAATTTCAACGAGTAACATTTAATCAAAATTCTATATTTAATTTGAATGACTCAAAAGAGCTAAATAAAAATGAGCTTTTATTAATAATACTCGGAAGAGACATCTCACCAACGCAAAACTGTGAAAGCATTTCACAATTTTATTAGTTTTTGATTTTTACCAAGTAAGAAGATATAACAAACAGAAAATCTGAGAAGTAAAGCTAAATACCATATAGAGATGACAATCGAAGATTTCGAAGTCAGAATAATGAATGGATGTAGGCGATGCTAAGCAAGTTGAGTAGAAAATAAGCCATGCTGTTGCCTGTAAATATTTGTGTTTGTCGACTGATAATTATAGTCAAAAATGAAGAAATTTACATTCTATAAATTGGACGTTTATGATAGTAAAGGAGACAGGTGTTGCTATTTAGTAACATCATTCCTAGCAACGACGATAAAAAACTAAATAGTACATTTTATAAAATTTTATTCAGGAAACCTTCGTCCTTTTTAGTATTTATTCTTGCATTTGCAAGGACTAAATGAGTCGAGAAAAATCCCACTTACTTACAAAAAGGTTTGCCAAATGTCAACAAGAAATACAGCCACTTAAATTAAAGGATTTGTTTTTTATTAATTAAAGTTTACACAGAGAACTGGTAATTATTACAATAATTAGACATGGCGTTTGAATTAAATCATTTTAAAATCCAGAAATATTTAAACCCTTTTCAATTAAAATATATCAAATGGGATAGCGTTGTTTGACGAAATGATAAAATGAACAAAAAAGAATAAAAATTTTAGAATTAACCTCCAGATCAATGCTCTTTAGGTTCATCACACAATACTTCGGTAGCAGACACCGTGTTTAGCTGCAATAATAATTATTAAAATATCCTGAATAATGACATGTCTGTAACTAAGTAAGAATAAATAAACAAAGAGGCTTAGTTTAGACAATCGATAAGCAAAATCATAAAAGATTCCATGAATAAATTAAATTTACATATGAGACATAAGACTAGAATAGTCTAAATAAAATAATTAAAATTAATAAAAAGAATACAGCAGAGGTTGTTTAAAAATAATAATAAAATTCCCTAAAATACTGTCGATGTATTAACTTTAATTTGATTTTCTGTAAGAGAAGATAATAAATAATATTTTTAATAAAACAACCACATGTGAGCGACGGGAAAATAGATACACAAGGAAACGCAGGCACATAAGATCAAAAGAAAATAAATATGGAGATCATGAACGATAAGGCGTATGCCACCCAGTTGACTCGAGCTTAACTTGTCTTACAGAAAAGCAACAAGACGCAAAATGAAAAAATAATAATAAAAGAAACAAATCATAAAAAGCACAGCACTAACAAGAAGTCTCAATATGCAAAAGAATAGTAAATGCGGGAAAGTGTGAGCAGTTGATTTAGTGGATTTCTCCCTTAAAAAACATGATTCGAACTAAACCACTACGTTCTTATGTTTATTCATTTTTATATTTATTTCGCTTTCTTAAAGCATGACTTCATTCCACCTTTTGCACATCGTTGAGTTTCATCTGGAATTCACAACAACAGGGTGCGGCGCAGCAACTCCTGTATAATTTTTTAAAAGAACAAGCACAATAAAGCATCATTTCTCATCATTGGCTGGTTTCTGTTATAAATACATCAAAACATGCAAACCACAGTTAAGCTTTCGAATTGAGTCATAAAACTTGCTCTTACTAACTATTACTGCATTGGGATAACTGGACACAATAAATCTACTTATCTTATCTGAATAAGGAGGATTTACATTAAAGTTTTTACGAAACGAAACAAACGCGAATTTGGCATGTACCGAACTGCCTATAAATTATCAATGATAATTAAAAGCTGGGCGTATATGCTTTTCTACATAAACTTATAGCAATTTACAAATTAAGCCTTATCTATACTATGGGAAAAAATAACATTCTTGTAATTGACAGTGTAAAATGCACTTAACGGATGACGCCCAGAATATTTTACATTTAAAACTATGCAAAGTCATCTGTGAGAATCATAAACAGCAAAACTTAACAACTTTTATAAAATTAATTATTTAAAAATAAACTAAACTGAAATTTAATTTAATTTTTGACTTTTTTTAAAGAAGTTAAAATTACAAATAAAAAAAAATATTGTTGCTTCTAATGTCGAGACTAGTATTTGAAAAACAATTATTCTCATCAAATTTTCAAAGCGAAAATAAATCACATGACACAATGGGACTCCAAACTCGTATATCAAAAAAAAAAAAAAAATATCTGTCAAATACCCAGTGGATGCAATAAAAGTCATGAAAATAAAAGCAAAAAGCAAAAACCAAAAACGGTCGACATTGGTGTTTGATGATGTAGAAAAAGCAAAGCCAAAAAACGTAACCAATTTACATTTCATCAGCTAAAACAAAATATCAAAAAAATATAACTAAAAAATACCAAATAAAATTCTTTTTTATATTTACTATTCGAATAATTTTATTTTTCAACATTCTGTATTTAGATGTTTGTGTTGTATGCGTTCTCGTCTCGAATCGCAATCATACCACAAAGTTTTTTAATGTTTGCTAAAAAAAAAAATTATTTTTCTATATTTCTGTCCGCTATAAATTCACCAAATGTCCATAAATAAATGTCCTCATCTGTTCTGGATAAAAATGAAGATATACCGTGTGCGCACAGTGTTAATGAGGAAATATTCGAATAAAAAAAAAAATAAATATATATTTATATATAAACGGATGAAAGGAAATATAAATAACAAAAGTGATAGCTAAAAACATACTGTTGAGATGTGAAGACAAATAAAACAAAATGACACGTAATGAAATAAATAAAAAATTCCAAACACAAACAAATTTTCTCTTTTATATTTTCATCTTTTCTTCAATTTCGTTATCTTCTCAAAATTTCGTTTAAGGTTTTTATTCGACTTTTTTTCTTTTTCTTTGGTTCCGTTTTGTATACAAATAAAATAAGAAAAAAAGAAAATAAATTCTGTCGTTTTTCTCTATTTTATTTATTTTTATTTTGCTTATGTTACAAAAATTACAGAGAAAAAAATAAACTAAATTTGATAACATGAAAGATATTGTTTTTATTATAATTTATCTTAAACGAATTTTCATTCGTTTTTATTCTATACATTTTTTATGTAGAAAATTAAATAAAAAGTTACTTATTGAAGACATATAAAAGGAAAAATGAATAAAATAATATTGTATACATGTCATTTTCATTTTAAAAACATATATTTAAATACTTCTATGAATATTTGCTTAGATTTTTGTTTTTGATAATTTACTAACCCACAAAAATTTTTATTTTTTTTTAATGTAAGATTTTAAATATTTTTTATCTCAAGAGAATAAATTTCTGAAATCCTTTAATAACCAATTAGCTACTATAAAATATTTATAATTTTGTTTTTCCATAAATTGTTTATTTGAAAAGATTAAAATAAATTAACTAAACAGTTTTTATTATTGAGTTAGCGTTATTTACTTAGCCCAATATCCATTTTCTGGTTCAGTTTTTTTGGTCATTTTTGTCTGTATTTATTACAGATTTCCAGAGCTCATTTGAAATGCACAGTGTGACGTCAATAATGTGAATGAATTTCTTTTTTCACTTTTTCTATTTACAAATACTGACTACCAAACTTAATATAAAAAAGATTAAAAATGTGTGAGATGGTTTATCCCCAAAAGCATGATCCTTTTCAAATCTTCATTGTATTCCTCATCATATATTGTAAATATTGTGTAATATATCGCAACATTTTTTATAATAGAATATAAGTCAAGGCTGTTTATAATTTCATATCGCGTTAATATCCTCATGAGGATTATCTCTATTATTTACCATTCTCGCATACTAAAATTATGTGTGCCTCGATGTGTTCATGAATTTATCTAACATAACTGTCTTCCGTTTTCATTATTATATCCTGTGGCAACAATGATGCCATAAAATACCAACAGCAAACACTATAGCCGTCTTGATCGGTTCTTTAATAACAATTTTGTTCAAAATTTCTCACTATAAACACAATAAACATATCAATGCGTCTCAAGTCGCCTCATACCATCGTCTTAAACTTTCAATATAAATAAGTATAAAACGTGGTTATTAAATACCAGAATTGTGGAGAATTCCAAAAAAATTTACAAATAATAAAAAATAATATTTATAACAAACGAATGCAAAATATATATAAAAATGAGCTAGGAAACAGTAGCGATAGTATTTGCAATGAAAAAATAAAATAAAATATACAAGAAACAATTCCCATGTTCAATTACCTATTACCGCGTTTAATGTAATTCACCACCTGAAGATATCATCACAGCATTACGGCCGCCAACTGATAGTAGCTAAGATAACGGTTAAATATAAGAAAAATAATGCTAGCAGGGAAATCATTTCTCTGGAGACATTATATGGGGCGATATATAAAAACAAACAGTGTTTAATAGTTAGTAATTCATAAAGAATTGTTTAAAATAAAACTGAACGTATAAAACCAGTCGATTGCTGTTTTCCTCGCATTCAAATACATAAATAATACACATTTTATCGTTTAAATATTATTAAAGTTTTTCTCCCTCACTGATTCCACAATGAATTATTTCTATGTTCTGTGTTGTACTTACTATTAAACGGTATGTAAAATGTCCTAATCTCTAATGTTTGGTAAAAAGAAATTTCGTTATAACGAAATTTTCTTACTTAAATAAACATTAAAGATATTAAAATAACCAAAAAAAAAAAGAAAATGAAAATTTTTTTTGTAGTAAAAGAACAGAGCATAGCAAATGTGTTACATAATAAAATATGAATTTAAAGTTATGAACAATATTAAGGGATGTAAAAGTAAATTTTTAATATGAACTGAACAAAATAATAAATACGAAAAAGATGTATAAAAATTGAAAAATAAATATTATAGTAAATTATTTTTATGTTTTTTATTTTATTTTTTTTTATAACCACAAAACGATGTTGTTGATGGTTTTTTTTTTTTTTTAATGTTTTAAATTTTTATTTTTCTATTTTTTTAAAAAATACAAAATAAACGTATTTATGCTATATAAAGTAACGTTTATTACCATTTAAATAAAGAAAAGAATAAAACATATTTACCTTGTTTAATAAGGTGCTGAAAATATTTTCATTTCTTTAGAACGTTTATTAAAAACTTTTCCTCATCTCATTTTTTATTTTTTTTATATTATTTATTAAATTTATTTATTTATTATCATGTTTGCCTACACATTTAAATATTATTTACAAAATACAAAATATAATCTAAAAAGAATTAATATTTAGCACATAAAACTGCCTGTGGTAAATAAATATTTAAAAATAAAACACCCAAAATAATATTATAATAATAAAGGTGAAATTACCGAAATTCAGGTGAAAAATGTAATAAAACCATAAACCTTTAATAAAAAAAAAAAAATACACCAAAAACTTAAACAGGATGTTAAACAAATAATGAAAAAAAAAAATAGTAATAATAAATAAAAAATTAAATGTTAAATTACAACATATGAATCAAAAGTTTGTAAATTTCTATTAAATAATATTTTCAAATTCTATTTGCTGTTGCACACATCATATATGTATATATTTATATTGAAATCTGCGGAAATGAAAATAATGTTTAATAAAATTGCAAAATTACCTTTTTACCGAGTATCAAACAATAAAAAGTAAAACAAAAATTAAATTTTATGATAATTAATTGAAAAATGAAAAATTGTCATTTTATTATAGCGGAAATTAAAAAGAAAAAACAAGAACAACAAATAAAAATTGACAAATAATAAAATTTATAACATAATTGTTTTTTATTACATAATTATTGCTATTGCATATAACAAAATATACTTTCTTTAGTATAATTATGTTCAACGATGATATTCATTATCTCCATGTTTTTTTTTTTCATTATTATTATTAAGGGATATTTTTTCTTCTACATATAACAAATATCATTAACTAAATAAAAACAAAAACCCTTTGCCCTAATGTCTTTTGCGTACATATTTATGTTAAAGACAACAACAATAACGAAAAAAAAATATAAATAATTTCATATCGTTATAATATAAATAGCAAATACATGTCATAATAAAAACATGGAAAATGTATAATGAAAAAAAAAAAGATGCATTAAAAAAAATAAAACTCATATCATCATTATCATTTTGTTGATGTTTCACTTTTTTTTCTTTTTTTTTTTTGCTTCTTTTTCTATATGAGATACATTTTTTCTCCGTTTTTGTTCTTTTTTCAAGATGAATAAAAACTTTTTCATTTTGTTTGCCCATCAAGCATAATAAAAAGTAAAAGAATATTGCTCCTGATGAATGTGTTGTAAATGTAAACATCTAGGGTAAGTTTAATAATACGTCGTAGAGAAGAAGAATACAGAAGCAACATTTACATCAGGACAAAAATAAAGAAAGAAAAAATATCGAGGAAGAAAAATAGCAACAACGGCAACCATCACCCTGTTTGTTAAATAGTCTAACTTGTGGGATGTTCATCAACAGCAACAACGGTATGTAAACGCAATAACAATGACAAATAATAAAATAATAAAATAAAAGCAAACCAAAGCAAAACATAAATAAATATAAGCAAAATGTCGTGAGAAGAATTTTATGATTTTGTGATGATGATGATGATGATGATGATGACAACAAAGAAGTAAGGGAGCTCTACAGAGAAATAATTATTTTTCATCATTGCTAATATATATATTGTTATTTTTGGTGACAAAAGTTTAAATAAGGATGGTGGATAGACTTAAGAAACAATAGAAAATATATTTAATTTTTTTTTTTTTTTTTAACAAAATATTTTTTCAACATTCCATTCATGTCTCATCTGTTACGAAAATTCTTTGTCGGTGCTACGATGAATTTTTCTTTTATCAACAAAAAAAAAAATTCCTTTTCTTTTTTTTACTTTCTTTATAAGATTTTCAAGACTATTTTACCTTCTTTCGTTTATTCACTTTTATATTAATAATTTTTCTAACGCTATATAATTCGACTGAAAAAATAACAAATTGAGATAACAAATCATAAAAATGTTACTTTTATACGTGTGCATGCGATTTTTTTTCATAAATAAAGAAAGGCAAATTGGAAAAAAAAATATGTAAAAAATGTACAGAAAAAAAAGAACGAAATAAATCAAGGAAAGCATGAAAGCTCTGAAATAAGTTCATGAGGGATTACATCTAACGAAAAAAAAAATGTAAATAAAAATTGAACGGGCGCCGTTTTCTATTGTTAGTGTTTCTATAGAATTCAACCATTCAGCTTTGATATGACAAGAAAAGACAAATATATAAATACTAATCCAATATACAAGAATTGACTTAAGCAACATTATTTCAAAGAGTAATTTTATATTTATATTTACAAATCACAACAAGTAGAATTGAATAAAAATGTAAAAATCTAAGATCATTTATAAATTATTTTATTTTCATTTTACTAAAGCAAAAAGCTTCTACGAATAACATAATAAGTCCTGAGAATTGTACTCTCATACTTCTCATAAAAATATAATTAACACTCTTTTTATTTGAAAGTTCGCATTTAGATAATAATTCATGTCAAGCTATCGGAAGTTTATAGACAATATAAAGAAAATTCGTAACTACTGAAAGACACGCAAAACATCATTGATATAAAAATCTAACCACAGGGTAATCAAATTTTGTAAAAAAAAAAAAAAAATAAAAGAGTTAATGAAATCAAGTCTGGAACTTGTAAAATCGATAAATTTATTAAGCAAAAATTATTTGATTGATTTTTTATGACTGATTAACATGAAATAGAAAAATGTATAGATTTCACCGTCTATTGAATAAAAGAAAAAAGAAACTTCTGCAGGCGAATTAGCTGTATTCAAAAAAGAAAAATTCAAAGTATTATAATAACAAACTTTTCATTTATACTATAAATAAATAAAAATTAAAGTTTGATTTTTTCTTTAATAAACAAAAAAAATTTCCAAATAATTTTAATTCAATAGACGTTTATTATTATCACAAGAATACATGGCACAATCAGGCTTGTAACGTTTTAAATTTAGGATTTGAACTGCATGAAATTCACTTAATTAAATACAGGTTTAATTGAGTTAAATGATAAAAAAATTGTCGAAAGGGTAGGTAGACAAGGAACAAAACAATTTAGTAAGACAAAAACTACTAAATAATTTATGAAAATATTTAAACAGATACAAATTAAGCTAATTCGTTAATCAAGCTTCAATTATCTTATATCTTATGCATGAATTATTTATTTAAATTTATTTTTAAAAAATATTCATAAATTGTAATGACTTTTGCGTAAAGTAAGAATTTATAGTCATTCGCATCATTATTTAAATCTGTTCATTTTCAGCTATCAATGATGCGACGTTAATATAAACACAAATAAAAGAAAATATTAAATAGGAGAAAAAAAAATGGTGGTGATTAAGAGGAGTTGCTTTATGCTCTGATTTAACTCATATTTCACTGAATTCTGCATGACTAAGTTTCATTAAACGTGCACAAAAGCACGCGCCATCATCATGATCAACATAATGTTATCATTATTATAAATACTTTTTATATAACGTTAATGCTAATAATGCTGATAATAATAATAATACTGATAGGCACTTATTATAACTAAGCGATGTAAAATTTATGAAATGAGAACAAATTCATCTTCGTAAGATGAGATGATTTCCAATAATATTAACGATAAAATAGATTTATTATTTTGAAATGTAAGCATCCAATTAATTTATTATTATCGCTATAAAATTAAATATAAATAAAATCAGACATAAAACCTAATATAATTATTATTTTATTGCAAAAATTTTGTGCAAATAATAAAATAAATTTATTCAGTCCGTGTCAAGGGCAAAGTCAATATATCAACAGAAATTATTAAAAAAAAGTATCGTAATTCACAGTATTAATCCTTATGTAAATGATAACGTAACACGCATTATGTAAATAAATTCTCATAGATAATTTTTGTACAAGAGACATAGTTAATACTTGCAACAAAGAATAGTAAATAAAAAACTGCAAGTTAATAAAACTTGTAACATTTATGGATAATTTTAAATAAGCAGTCTTCTTATAATAAGAATACAAACTCACAATTTATATTTATATTATTTTAAAACCCTATCTTTACCTACACATTTCAATGTTATAAAAATGAAATAATTATTTTACGAAAAATACAGAATCATACAAATGTAAATTAACCTATAATAACGCTGCTGTTTGGAAAAACAATTTTAAGGTGCTTTTATACTAAATTCGAAAAAGACTCTATAAGTCACTTACAAATAAAGAAGCTGGAAGCACACCTAAGAAACAAAAGTATTAAAATTTAAAAAATTTATTTTCAAACCAATTTATCACGCGGCAATGGGGCTTATAGCATGATGTACTTGTTAAAAAAAAGCAAAATAAGAATGAACGACACGAGTACTTGAAACAAATAAAGCAAAGACATGATAAAAAATCTAGTAAGCGCGAATGAAAACAAGAAAAACCATAAAAGGTGCAAAAACCGCAAGGTAAATCAGGAATAGGGGATGTCAGCTATATAATAACAGCAACGCGAATATAAAGACACCCCACTGTATCGTTACTTGGAGTTTCTAAGAATATGTAAGAGAAATGAATTATTTATAAGTGACTACGGATACATTTTGCTCCAAGTGTATCACGTATTTAGCTTTACTCTATTTAATCCACATTATAAAAAATAAAACAGTACCACCTGCCACCCGCCATATACGCACATTTTTAATGTTTCAAATTATCCTATTCAGTCTTGTTTTCATTTAATCTGAGCCACCGAAACAGCGGCGACAGAATATTTCATAAATAAACATTACAAAATTATTTCATGTCTTCATTCTCGTTTCATCTTTTGCTTTGAAATAGTAAAATTGAATAGTTAATGGTAGATAAATAAGAAGACCCTGCAAGATGTGTGCTGCTAACGATTCGTTTTGTGTTTTATTGATTGATTTGTTTTCTATTCAAAAAGCTTACCCTAGTGTTCCGTTTAGTGTGGTAGAATGGTCAACTGGATCACACGATTCATCTAAACTCACAGACAAGTAGTCTGATTCAAGTATGACCATCACTCTATACCATGCACCTCGAACTCGGGTCTCCAAAATGCCACATCGTTGTCCTGTGGTAGTCGTAATAACTCCAGTTTGGCCATTATTTAATGTTCTGGATGTCGCAATTCCTAGACCTAGACCAAGTCCAATTGTCTGTTGCTGTTGCTGCTTTTGAATGGTGACCATTCCCCCAGGACTATGACGTGACACACCAGATTCAACCATGTTTATTAACACTTCATGTAAACAATTTTCAACATTCAGTGAAAATATTTTCTATATTTTTTATCACGAAACTATTTCACTTTTCAATAAAAGCACAATTATTTCAAAATTTTTCTGTGATCACATTCGAATTTAATCTAATTAACTTTCGATATAACTCGCCATTTACCACTGATAATTAAATTACAACTGAAAAAAATTAATCCATATGAGTCCGGGAACGAGTTGCTGTAAGTGACAAGAATATAACATTATTTGGTGAATGGTGATTTGTGATTTGTAGTTGGAAGTCAGAATGTTTAGTAATTAATTTAATAAATTTGGTTAATGAACATTCCAGTGTTTTCATCTTTTTAATAATTGATGAGCTTGGCTGATTAATTATTTATTTTAACGCTTTGCTTTGCAAATCAACACAAAATCAACAAATCACAATTAATTGTGAATTAAGCGCATTTGATTAATTATTAATTGTTGACTTACTGAATTTGCTTTGATGAATAAACAAATCGGATACTACGAATAACCGGCCAACAAATACCAGAGATACAAAAACTTAAACAAAAAATAAATAAATATAAATAATTAAATTTAAATAAATTATCTCTTTACATGTTGTTTATATAGAAATGGCTGAAAAGCAAGAAACACGCGACCGAGCTTCGGTACTGTGACCTTGGGTGTGTTAATATTCTCACCAAAAATGTAAACATAAAAACGGGACAAATACAAAAAAGAAAAGATATCATAGCATCTGGAGCCAAACAATTTACATATTGACCATTTGACGATTTTCGTTCGACAGATGATAATTCTTAAAGATCCAAAACAACAGCAAAACGTGCTGGAAACAAGTAAACACCAAAATTAAATTAGCAATAAAAGTCAAATTTATTTTTGACATAATATTTTTCTCTTCTTTTGCTTCTAATTAAGTTAAACTTATATTGGATGTGCATGGAAAAGTCGTTTGTGATATATATATATATATATATATATATATATTCAAAAGAATTATAACCGCATCAAATGCTTGAATAATGTAAGGCTACTTAGGAATTTTTATAAAACTTTTTTCATAAAAAGAAGTATATTTTGTAATACAATAAAGTTTCTGAAGAAAAGCATTATATATTGCCAAATAAAACTTCTTAAATAAATTCGCAATATTTATAGATAACATAGTATTTTAAAGAAAAATTAATTAATACAATAAATGCTGTGAAATTTCGTTACACCGCGATGGCAACATTGTCTAAATACCTAAACACTTAAAAGTTACAGCCAAACAGCTAAGCCACCCTTATTTGATCATATTTTTGTTTTTCGTGTGCCTTTATCAGCGAGAGTAGACGGAAAAACAATAATAAGGTAGACTGTAGCTGCTCTTAAAACAAAAGAGAAATGAAAACTCTGCTATTGAAAAGCAGACCGCACATAGTGATGGCGCACCCAAAACCCATCCTCAGATCCATCCAATTTTTACCAATTTACTCTTTTAGTCAGCCTCAGCATATACTTACGGACCAACACATTTACAATATCCTTCGCATAGAAATCCAAAGTCAGCATGGCTATAGAAAAGCGGCGCAGCAAAACAATATCCATCGAATATTCACAATGACATATGGGGGTTTACTAGAAATGGGGTGGAAGGCCATAAAATTCTACCATTAAAATACAAACAAACCAGTGAAGTAGATTTATTTATGTATTAAATTCAAATTGAATGTTAATTTGTTGGATTTCGCAATTATATTTTACAGCTTCAGGTAGATAATTTGAAATAAAGATTCCGCGAGAAGAAATCTTCTTCACGGTGTAGAAAATTTTATTCTTTTTATTTTTATTTTTAATACTGTCTCAGATCTTTACTACTACTTCACGGGTTTAATAAATCTGATGACAAGGTAATTAACATATTTTTCTCTTCAATCGTTTAATACACCTTTTTCTTGTTTATTATAAAAATTCTAACAAATTTTGTTGTCACTGTAATAAAATTTGATTGAATTAATAAAAATAGAAAGAATAACAGCAAATTTTGAAACGTGAATAAGCTAAGTTATTCTGTTTGTTAACGTTACAACTGTGGGCGGAAAACCAGCTGTTTCGGATGTCTTTTTTTTATTAATTTTATACTTCAATAGTTGATGGTTTGCATAAGTACACGTTGTTTGATTTGTAACCAAAAAACAAAACGAATATACATCTTTTCTGGTAATTTCTTTAGAATTTATTTAATTTCTTAAACACTATTAGCATCTTCATAATTTCTAAAAAAAGTTTTACAAAAATGAAAAATCACACAAATAGTAATAATAATAATAATTTCGAATAATCCAAGTAGCAAATTTTATTTGCTATTTATTGATCCTTATCATTGTTTTGATAACACAAATTTCCGTCCGTTGAAATACACATGCCATTTACTACTAGAACAATATATTTACTCTTTTGAGTAATGTGGAGAAATGTTTTTGCATCGTCGCAATAGAAAATGCTACGAAATTATTGAATATTTCTTCAAGTAAAAAAGAAAAATAAAACACTATTCTTTACTTTGCTATGAAATTCCGGTGGGTTTGATAATACAGAAGGGTCTTTGTGTAGAAAATAAATGAATAAACAAAAAAAAAAAAATACTATGGAGTTCACAAAACTTACAAAATAAAATAAAATTCTTGCCGGCTTAACATTTTAGTCTCTCAATAGATAAATATTCTCTTCTTTTATACAACATATTTTGTTTTTTTTCTGTTTAATTAAAATTAAATTTTATTAAAGTGGGATATCAATCGGAGAATTTTTTATATAAAAATAAACTGCGTCGCCGCTAAACAAACAACCAGGATAATGAGAAGGTATACACGAAGAAATTTAATAGAGCGCAGTAACAACACCGCACTAGTAGCAACTAGCAAGTGAACTTTAACGGTCGGAATATATATGTTCATTACGGGAATGATGTAGCATTTTCTATACATATATATATATTTATATATTGTTTTTAAATATATATATATAAATAAGATTATTTTTTAACAAGCAATAATAAAAACAATTTAATTAAAAAAATAAAAATAAAATAAAAATTACATAAGCATAAAGTCAATTAGGTTAAAAGAAACAAATGTTAAAATATAAAATAAATAAATATTCAATTGGTTTTATGTTTTAAAATTATGTTTGTACTTTTTAAAATACAGTGTTGTGTGTTAGTGGTGGCTACGTATTTATTTAATAAATAAATGTTTTATTTACTTTAATTTATATATTGTTTAAATAAATGTGATTTAATTATAAATAATATAAATTTAAAAAATAAATAAATATATTTTGTGTAATTTTGTGCATTTATTTTTAATTAAATGTTTTCTTTTTTTTTTACCATTTTTTATCATCTATTTGTGAAATAAATTAATTAATATAAAAGTTTTGTTTACAAAATTATAATAAAAGAAAATTGTGATGGTTATAAACTGAAATTGGAATATAAATATAAAAAAAAAAAGATCTAGCAAAACCTAATATTTGGATTTATTTAAACATAAAATAAATGTAAATAAATAAAAAAGATATAAAAACTTTTTATTAAAACCGAAAAATAAAAAAAATAAATTAAATAAACCAGTCAATCAAGGTGTGTTTTTTAAGCATTCGTAAATATTTATTTAATTTATGTTTCATTAATGTGACAACCAAACAACAAGTACGAACGTCAACCATGAAAATGAATAAACAATTAAAGAACTAAACAAAACAAGAAGAAAAAAACAGTATATACAAACCGAAACAGCTGGATCTCCTCCGCCCACTGTTGAAAATTTGAAACAGAAAAATCAAAAAGAAAAATTCTTTACACAAATTTATAGTAATTTAGTTTTGTTTAACTGTTTTAAAAGAATTTTCTTTACATTAAATTTCTTTTTTATAATGCTTGTTGTTTTGCTTTTTATTTTATTTTTTTTCAACATCTTATCACAATCAACTACATTATCGAGATGTTTTTCTTTTTAATCTTGTAAAAAGCAAGAGATAGGTGTTCTTTACATTCTAAGAGAAAAATTATTTTAATTATCTTGTCATCTGATTTATTAAACTCGTTGTGTAATACTACGAAGCGAATTAACGTTAAACAAATAAAACGTCTAAAACCGTGAACAAACCTTCGCGTGTACTTGTCTTATGATTTGAATAAAAGTGAATTTTAGATGTTAATTTTGGAAGATGTAATAAATAATTGTTTATTATCTATGGGTGAAATAACGTGGAATAAATTCCAGTAAATAAACATTAAATATCGTTGTTAAAATAAGTTCTATACGAAAATAAATCTACGTCACTGGTTTGTTTGTGTTTTAATGGTGGAGCTTTATGGTTTTCCACCCTATTGCTAGTAGACCCCATGACTATGTCATTGTGAAAAGCAAATTTTATTGCCTTGCTGCGCCACTTTCTGTTAACCAGAATTGTTTCAGTTTGTGTGCAAAAGCAAATATTTCTGAATGTGTTGGTCTATTCGTATAATGTAAGGGCGATGATGAGAGCAAAATGATAAAAAATATATATATATATATTTATAAAATTGGTATAGGATGATAAATGGGTGTCCTCCACCTTGTGCGGTTTGCTTTTCAAAAGTACCAGCAGCCGAAGAGTTTTTTTTTCTGTTTCTCATTTTTCCAAGCAGTAGTCTGCCTTTTTGTATGTTATTTGTATAGTTTTTCCATCGTTTCTCAATGAAACCATGAAAGGCATATGAAAAACGATAATGTGATGAACGAGGGTGGCTTTTGATACTAGGCCATGTTGCTGAAGTGTTTAGGTATTTAGACAATGTTGCCAGCAACCGTGAATATACATTTCTTAAAGGGAAATAATGACGTTAACAAAATTTTATTACCTTCCGTACTACAATATACGTTGTTGTCACGTTTATTGTTATTTTATTAATTTTTTTCCACCATTTATTACACAATATTATCAAATTCTTTTGTCAGTCATATTAATGAACAAATTATAACTGGAATTATTTATTTAATTTCTTGTATTTGAAGTTGATTGACTTTTTTTTTCTCATTCAGTTTTTTACCTTTTTGTATAATAGTGAAGTGTAGTCTGATTATGTTAGAAATTCTCTGCGTACACCTTTTACTGTTTTTTTTTTTTCGTTTTTTCTTTAACTTTTATCTTTTTATTACATTTATTTTTTTCATCGTACACCGCGTTTTATACATTTATTAGTGTGTTTCTTGTTCTTCTTCTATTTATTATTATTATTTTTTTTTTGAACAAGAAACTATATAACGCGTTTATCATGATTATTTGTTGATAGATATGTATCGTCGTTATTATATGTAATTGTGTTGATATTGAATAAATAATTATGAGAAAATTTGTTGATATTTATTTGCTTAAAATATTAAATATATAAATTTATTTATTAATGCGTTAATAAAATATTTATTTGCTCATTAGCTTTTCTATTATAAACATAACATATATAATTACAACATTTATTTAATTATTTATTGATTTTATGTGTAATGTTTAGATAAAGTGTTTAATTATCTTCTCTCTTTTTTTCATTTTTAATTATTATTATTATTATTTAAAAAAAAAATAATAAAATAAATAGAAATTAATTAATTAAATAAAAAAAAACACATTTCGTGGTTTGAATTTTTCTTTTAAAATGCAATTTAATATCATATGTTTGTCTTGTGTTTATTAACTTTGTACAAGATGTAATGCAATCTGGCGCCAGGTTAAAATTACATAAAAACTGTACTCGGTTATGTACGTAATAAATATAGAAACGAAAAAAAAAAATGAAGAAAAGTAAGGAAAATACAAAGAATAAATAATAATAACACAGGTTTTGTTAATTTTAATTAATCAAAAACTTTTATATAAATATTATATTTACGAACATTTAGTTATAATGTACATTTAATGTAAATCAAATAAAATAAAATAAAATGAAAAAGAATTTCAAAATAAAAATAATGAAAAAATTTAATTAATTCGGTTTTTACTTGGCAACAATTTAATATGTTATAACCGGTTTAAGTTAAAGTTTATCAATGAATTAAAAAAATATTTTTATCTGTTTTTACTTATAATAATTTATCTGATAAATTATAAAATATAATAAACAAATATTATTATTTTACTGTTTTAATTATAATTTTATACGTATCACAAAATTATAATTAAAAACAGAAAATAAACAATTTTAATTAGAATTAAAAAAAAAAAATTCTTTCGTTTATCTCATTGCAAATTTATTATTAAGTTTTTTTTTTGTTTGTCTGTTTCAAACTAAATTTAAATTGTGCCAAAAATGTCTCATTTCTTTATGACATAAGTTTTTCTATTTATTTTTTTGTATATATATATATTTGTGTTTATCTCCTCTATTTTGCAGTTTAATCTGTTTTGTATTTGGCTGCAAAATGTTAACTCAACTTAACACAGTACAGCAATAAAGTTTAACGTTTTTTTTTTGTTTTTATTTGTCTGTGGTTTAAAGTTTTTTCTTATTTTTTCTTATTTTTATATATATATATAATTTGGGAATTATCCAAATCTTTTTTATTTAAATAAACAAAACCTTGTTTTAAACTTAAAAATACATAAATCTGTATTAAAAAAAAATTCACCTGTTACCAAAGTTGCTAAGCTTTATATTACTTTTCTACGGACTAGAGAAACTTTGTAACCAGTTTTTTGTGTTTTCGTTGTTGTTGCTTTTTTTTCTTATTTTAATTTTTAATAATAAATTATTTAAATTCATTTTTCAACATTTTTTTTCTTCTTGTCATTTAATTTAATAATTAATTTATTATTTATCGAACGAAGCGAAGATATCTAATGATGTGCACAGAAAAAATATTGTATGGTTAGGTTTTTTTTTTTATTAAGTTAATCATTTATTAAACTTTTAACCATACTGAGGTAATTCTATCGCCTTTTTTTTGTAAATAGACATTGAAGCTTTAATAAGCAATAATAATTTTATTATTTAAAAATTTTATTTCTACTTAATTATTCATTTGCTATCAGCTGTATATTGGGGATACCAAAATATTTCATTAAAATATATACAAGCATAAATTATTAATTTTTATAAATAATAAACACAAAAAACATTTTATTTTATTTATTATGTGTAAATTTTGATTTGATATCGATGAAAAATATTTAAACTTTTTATGTGTATTAATTTTTTATGTTTTTAATATAATTTTTGATTAATGAACGAACGAATAAATCAATAAAAATTTTATACTATTTTGTTACCTTTGAACGCGTATATACCGAAATATATATATATATATATATATATATATATATATATATATATATATATATATATATGTTGCAATATGAAACTGTTTATTATGTTTTATGTTAAAGTTTTACTTAAATTTTTTATTTTATGTCAATTATGTGAATATTATTTGTTAAATTAAATGATTTTTTACATTAGCATAAATAATTACATATTAATAATGAGATACAAATCAGACAATTTATTTATTATATTTTTTAAAAAAATAATTATTATTTTCGCAATTGATATGCCAACCACATTATTCTTTTTTTTTATTTTAAAAAATTACGAATCAAATATGATTTATTAAGCAGAAGGAAAAACACAAAAAAGTTTAAACAAAAATTAAATAAATGTGGGCTGCGTAACATTTGCTAACACCAACTCTTCAATTCTTTAAAGTTCATAATAAAAAAGAACAACAATGCAGAAAAAAAAACACATAAATAATATGTTACGTAATTCTCTATCAAAAAAAAAAAACGTTTCTTGTATTTTTAATTAAATTTATTTTTTACTTATTTTTCAACAACAAGTTAACAAATAGAAAAATTATTATTTTTATTTATCGTTATTTTTTCTTATTCATTATTCCATTTATCTTTAGAAAACAAGTACTTATGTCATCGCATCATTTCATTTCATTGAGTTTATTTATTTTTCTTCTCTGTAAATTATTCTATTAGCCAAAATTATTTAATTAAAGTTATTTAGTTAAAGTAATAAAAATAAAAATGTTTCTTTTTAATAACTAGTAAAAACATAGTTAAAATAATAATTATAATAATAAATGAACATTTTATTTAGTAATTAATTGTTATTATATGTTTCACAGTATACTTTCTTTTAGGCTTTTGAATTTTATAAGTAAAATTTAATATCGTGTAATGTAAACTTTTTCGATTAATTTATTATAACTTTAATTAGTTTTTTTAGGTAGTAATAATTCTATTACAAACAGTATTGAGTTATGTAACAGTTGTATACATATTTGTAATTATATTTTAGAATTATTATTTATTAATGGAATTTTCTATTATTAATATTATTATTTTCTTTTAATGTTTCTAAGGATTTATTCTTAACTTTGTAATTTCATAATGATTAAGGTTTTTTTTTCTATTTATTATTCTTTTTAATTTATTTTAACGTTTATATAAAATAGCGTCGTAATTCACTTTGTTGGTTTATTTATTTATTTATATTATATATATGTTTTAATAAAATTGCTACGTTTCACTATATTTATAATGTTGCAATTGTAGGAAAAGGAAATAATATTTCTATATGTATTTTCCGTTTATAATCTTAAGTCTTTTTTTATTAATTTTATAATTAAAACTGAAAAACATATAATTATAATTTAAAATGATTTTTTTTTTTGGTTTTATAAAATTAAATTTAAAGTAAATAAGCACTAAGATTAAAAATAATGAAAAATTATTGTACATTTCTATAAATTTTTATTACATTCATAGTAATAAATTAAATTTTAATAAGTTAAACCATGTATTGTACATGCTTAGTAATGCAACGAATTGGATTTTATGTTCTGGAATTTAATGTTGTTGGAATGCATTTCTATATATACCATATACTGACAATTTCATGATTAAATATTCAATATTTTGCAATGCACGTAAGATACACAATGAGTATCATTGACAGTATGGTTTATTATTTCATTGAAATACATTATGCAAGGTACTGTTTGTACAATGATGTATAATTGTGCAGTGATGACAAATTGAGGAATAATTAAAAATAGTCGGACATCACTATTCTACCATGAATTTTAATGAAATACTGTTTTCTAAGTAAAATCAATAGAATGAAAATACATCACCGTTTTGTATTTGTTTGACCCCAAATGTCGTTTGAATGAATTTTGGCGAAATATGTCAACATATTTTTATGTTTAAATATTGAATTTTTAATTTAAAAGAAACCAAATTCCGATGGTTCCACCACTTCTTGCATTTGATTAATTTAAATAACTGTTGTTTACGCCGCAATATTTTGCTCTATTATCTCGTTGCGTTGGTTAAGCAGCAGCGAAGAAACAACAACCTAATTTTATGAAAAATATTATGTCAAAAATAAATTTGACTTTTATTGCTAATTTAATTTAGGTATTTACTCGTTTCCAACACGTTTTGCTGTTGTTTTGGATCTTTAAGAATTATCATCTGTCGAACGAAAATCGTCAAATGGTCAATATGTAAATTGTTTGGCTCCAGATGCTATGATATCTTTTCTTTTTTGTATTTGTCCCGTTTTTATGTTTACATTTTTGGTGAGAATATTAACACACCCAAGGTCACAGTACCGAAGCTCAGTCGCGTGTTTCTTGCTTTTCAGCCATTTCTATATAAACAACATGTAAAGAGATAATTTATTTAAATTTAATTATTTATATTTATTTATTTTTTGTTTAAGTTTTTGTATCTCTGGTATTTGTTGGCCGGTTATTCGTAGTATCCGATTTGTTTATTCATCAAAGCAAATTCAGTAAGTCAACAATTAATAATTAATCAAATGCGCTTAATTCACAATTAATTGTGATTTGTTGATTTTGTGTTGATTTGCAAAACAAAGCGTTAAAATAAATAATTAATCAGCCAAGCTCATCAAATATTAAAAAGATGAAAACACTGGAATGTTCATTAACCAAATTTATTAAATTAATTACTAAACATTCTGACTTCCAACTACAAATCACAAATCACCATTCACCAAATAATGTTATATTCTTGTCACTTACAGCAACTCGTTCCCGGACTCATATGGATTAATTTTTTTCAGTTGTAATTTAATTGTCAGTGGTAAATGGCGAGTTATATCGAAAGTTAATTAGATTAAATTCGATTGTGATCACAGAAAAATATTTGAAATAATTGTGTTTTTATTGAAAAGTGAAATAGTTTCGTGATAAAAAATATAGAAAATATTTTCACTGAATGTTGAAAATTGTTTACATGAAGTGTTAATAAACATGGTTGAATCTGGTGTGGCACGTCATAGTCCTGGGGGAATGGTCACCATTCAACAGCAGCAGCAGCAACAACTGCAGCAACAGACACAACAACAGCAAACACAGCAACAGCAACAATTGAGTAATGGTGGCACGCAGCCTTCCACAATTGGACTTGGTCTAGGTCTGGGAATTGTGACATCCGGAACATTAAATAATGGCCAAACTGGAGTTATTACGACTACCACAGGACAACGATGTGGCATTTTGGAGACTAGAGTTCGAGGTGCATGGTATAGAGTGATGGTCATACTTGAATCAGACTACTTGTCTGTGAGTTTGGATGAATCGTGTGATCCAGTTGACCATTCTACCACACTAAACGGAACACTAGGGTAAGCATTTTAAATAGAAAACAAATCAATCAATAAAACACAAAACGGATCGTTAGCAGCACACATCTTGCGCGGTCTTCTTATTTATCTACCATTAACTATTCAATTTTACTATTTCAAAGCAAATATATATAAAACGAGAATGAAGACATGAAATAATTTTGTAATGTTTATTTATGAAATATTCTGTCGCCGCTGTTTCGGTGGCTCAGATTAAATGAAAACAAGACTGAATAGGATAATTTGAAACATTAAAAATGTGTGTATATGGCGGGTGGCAGGTGGTACTGTTTTATCTTTTTTACTTTTTATAATGTGGATTAAATAGAGTAAAGCTAAATACGTGATACACTTGGAGCAAAATGTATCCATAGTCACTTATAAATAATTCATTTCTCTTACATATTCTTAGAAACTCCAAGTAACGATTCAGTGGGGTGTCTTTATATTCGCGTTGCTGTTATTATATAGCTGACATCCCCTATTCCTGATTTTACCTTGCGGTTTTTGCACCTTTTATGGTTTTTCTTGTTTTCATTCGCGCTTACTAGATTTTTTATCATGTCTTTGCTTTATTTGTTTCAAGTACTCGTGTTGTTCATTCTTGTTTTGTTTTATTTTTTACAAGTACATCATGCTATATGAAGCCCCATCGGCATGTGATAAATTGGTTTGAGTTAAAATTGGGCGAAATGTATTCTTTTTTTACTTCTTAAGTGTACTTTTTCGTTTTTTTCTTCTTTGCGTGCTTCTTGCATGCTTCATTCTTGTAACTGACTTATAACAACCTTTTGCAAAGTATATTTAGAAGTAGAAAAATCAGTATTGTTGTTTATTTCGCTCGACACACCCTAAAAATTATTTTTTATTTTATAACAGTATATTCTTATTATTTTCTTTCTTTGTACATTTTAAAAGTGAGGGTTTCATAGTAATTTGCATTTGGGTTTTGTTATCTTTTTTATCTTTAATTTTGGGTTGCAAAGGCCGTAATAATAATAATGATAATAATAATAATTTTTACATGTTTGTTATATGTTTGTTATATATATTTCTAGAAGTAATCATAGTGGTAATAATGGATCAGGCAATTCATCATCATTACCATCATCAGCAGGCCCATCTTTCAATTCGGATGATTTAAATGGTGGCGACCATTTGCTCAACAACAACACAGTAGATAATGGTATTGCTGAAATATGTGACGTACCAGATCACGTTGCCAATCAAAAACGCCATGTAAGTTTGTTATTATTATTTTTTTTTTGATAAAACACAATAAAAATACAAGTTAATTACTTTTATAAATAATCAATAATAATAAAATAAAATTAATTAAATATACAAAATTTTAATTAATTGATATGACCAAAAATCTAGTAATAACAACATATTTTTAAAGTTGTGTTTAAAATTTTATGTTAATTTCAGCGGCGTTGCGTCATACTAGCGAATGGATGCTTAGCATCCCTATGTTTAGAATTAAAAATTGGACATAAATAAGGATAAATTAAAAATATTTTTTTTTTATTAATTCGCAAAAAATTTCTAATAATATTCATAAATTTTCAAAGAAATCATATTTCATTATGAACTCAATATATGTATATCAACAATATTTCAGTTCAGTTCCTATTCACAAGAAAAATTCATGCGTTTTGTTCTGTTGTGATTTAAATGCGAATGAAGTGGCTAAGCAAAATAAAAAGTAATAATGTCGAATATTTTTAAAACAAAGAGAATATGGTTAAAATAAGACTCTCAAAAAAAGCTAGCTTCTTCCAAATTACTTGTATAAAATATATATGTAGAGGTAGAACTAGCGATTTGCATAGAAAATTAAATAAAAACAATACATTTCTCTCAATTTAAATAAATTTTTTGGCTAAAATTTTACTCATTTGGATGCTACAAAAATATTGCTTCACCATGCAATTAATATATATAACACAAATAAATTGAAAGAAACTTAATGCAGATTGGATATGATTCTACGTTTCATAGTATTGAATCTATCTTGTTTTATTTTTCTCATGACAAGTGAAAAATTTGACTAAATTGCTCTGTTGATTGCTGAAGCATATCAATTTAATTATAAAAAAATTAAATAAAAGAAAGATAAATATTTAATTGATAATTTTTTGAAAATATTACTTATAATTGTATTTAGTTTAATTTTGAAATAACAAATAAAACAAGATGGAAGTAATAAATAATTGCAATTGCTATATTGAAAAACTGTTGAAAAAGTCATTTGCAATGCATAATTTTGTTAAAAAGCAACATATAATTGATATTGGAAGGCATACACCAATTATGGACATTACAGTTAAGAATAGGTCTTGTACTAGGCATTTTACTGATAAATTATATAAAACCAACAACTGGGTAGCGTGATGCGAATTTTTAAACAAATATTTTTGCTTGGCCATGCCTACTGTTTTCAGTAGAACAAAATGTTTGGAGCAAGGATGGATTTTCAGACTTGAATAACATTCATAAAGCTGCAGATAGGCATTGCAAAAAGTCTCAAAATTTAGTCATGACTTTTCGACATTAAAGCGCATCAAAACTTATTTGAGAAATACAACTGGCGAAAAAAGATTAATTAGCTTTGCAATTATTTCAATTGAAAAAAATCTTTTAAAAAACTTATGAATAAAAGATAGAAAATATGATACAATTATAAATGAGTTTGCCAAAAAAGATAGAAGGATTTTTAATTTTTACAGGATATTTACACTATTTATATTAACAGGATATTCAATTTTATTTATTTTTATAAATTTTATTTTTTGATGTATATTAATAATCCTGTATTTGATGTGCAGATAGAAAAATTAGTCAAGTGATGATATAGTTATATTATATTGTTCATACATCTGATGACTACAGCACAAAAAAAAACTATAGAGCTTCCCTAATTCAAAAAGTCACGCCACGCTACTGGTTAATTTATATAAAAATATTTAAAATATAATTTACGTGTCGACTGATCAAAATAAGAGAAACAAAAAATTCTATAAATAATTTATTCAAAGATTCTGAACATTTATTAATGTTAAACATTCTGATGCTTTTTTCTATTTTATAAATAATCAAAAAAAATTTAAATTTTACTTGTGCAAATAAATATTAAAGTCAAACAAAAATAATATTTTAATCAATAAACATTATATTTTTTATTTTTTTAAATCAAAACTAAAATAATGTTTGTAATAAAAATAAAATAAAATCTTTCATTTCTTCTTTTTTTTTTGTTGTCTTAATATTTTTCTTTGCACACAGGTTCGTGTTATAAAATCAGACAATAATGGTTTAGGAATATCAATAAAAGGTGGACGTGAAAATCGTATGCCAATATTAATATCAAAAATATTTCGTGGCATGGCTGCTGACAATGCGAAGGGATTGTACGTTGGTGATGCTATATTATCAGTGAATGGTGAAGAGTTAAGGGATGCAACACATGAGGAAGCTGTACGTGCATTAAAACGTGCTGGACGTGTGGTTGATTTAGAAGGTAAGAAATTTTTAAATAAAATTTAATTTATTTATTTATGTTTATTCGATCAATTGAAATGACGTATTTCATAGTTATACTTTAAATAGTTTCTTATTGCGTGACATAATATCATTTATATTGTTGTATATACACATTGTATATTTTTATTAAGTAATTTTTATTATTATAGCAACTAGACTTTGGCCTTGACACGGCATGGCTGTAATATTTTATTATTCGCTACATAATTTGCAATAAAATAATAATTATGTTTCGTAAATTATTGTATGATCTTATTTATTTTTATAGTGGTAATAATTAATTAATTGGATGCTTACATTTCAAAATAATAAATATAGTTAATCGCTTATATTATTGGAAATTATCTCATCTTACTAAGATGAATTTGTTGTCGATTCATTCATTTTACTTCTCTTAGTTATTATCAGCATTATTAGCATTAACGTTATATAAAAAGTATTTGTGATAATAATAACATTACGATGATAATGATGATGGTTCGTGCTTTTGTGCAGGTTTAATAAAATTTAGTCATGCAGAACTGAGTGAAATATGAATAAAATCAAAGCACAAAGCAACTCCTCCTAATCACCACGTTTTTTTTTCTATTATTCTTATTATTAACGTCGTATCACTGATAGCTGAGAATGAACAAACTTGAATAATGATGCGAATGCCTATATAAAGAACTTATTTATTGTTCGCTTATTTTATCGATGTTCATGCAAGATTCATTTCCATTCATGACCATCGTTCAATTTTATGCAAATAAATATAACGTCCTTTCTTGCATAAGACATGAGATAATTGGAGTCTGGGTGACTTTTTTTTCTCAATGATCAATTTCCAAGTCATTGTAACTATGAGATTTTACCCCATAAATAATTAAGTGGCCTCTTCTAGCAAAATCGCTTGTCTGTCTGCTCTTGTCCTGTCTGCCCCTATGTTAGTTGCGTAACAACACTACTTATCTCATGTATATTGCGTAAGTGTATTTCATGCAAATCAAAATTAACTAAAGCAAAAAGAAATATTAAGTATGTATAGTTAAAGTTCTTGTTTAAAAAATCTTTTCCTTTTATCTTTTTTCTTTTAAAAAAATATAAAAGTTTTTGCTTTAATAAACATATTGTTACGATGTCCTGAAGTGTAACGATTATAAAAAGAAAAAATTTTCATCACTTATGCATTAAATTAAATTTTGATATAATAATTTCTTATCAAAGCATATTAAATTAACTCTTTAAAATTAAAAAAGAAATATTTAGAAACCTAACATTATATATAAGCTTTGATATGGGAAAACAAACATTAACTGACGTGAAGCAACAGAAAAAATGCTGATACAAAATTGTTTTTTTTTTTTCATTTTGTTTCCTTTTTTCTGAAATTATATAGGGATGATTATTTTTTTGTTTAGGTGACCGCACGTAGCCTTCTATTTTTGTATTAATTTGTTTCCGTTTTTATTTCACTGACATAACATATTATTCGCTGAGCTTATTTTTACTGTGTTATGTTTCATCTTGTTTCATTTTTTTCTTATAATTATTTTTTGCTGTGCATATGTGACGTGACTTTGCTGTCACTATCGCCATTGAATTTTACTTCCCTCTTATTAAAAAGTTTCTTTTGTTCTTGCATCATTTCCGTTTCCGTTAGGCATTTTTGCTTGTTATACATTTCTCAATGCCTGCAGTTGCCATGTAAAGGAGCCCGATTCCTTTCTTTTTAGTTTGTGTGTCTGTATCATGAATGTTATTTATCAACCCAGCTATTTCACATGGTTTGATTTTTGTCACTTTATTTTACACTGTACTGGTGACAGTTTTTTTTCTGTATTCTCGCAAAAATCTACATTTTAGAATGTGTTTGAAGTTGTGTATTTTTCTATTCATGTAAATAAGTCATTTAAAACTAATAAAAATCAATGAAAAATATAAATAATCGATTTTGCTGTTATTAAATTATTATCAAGATTTAATTAACGCTTTAGGATGTTTTAATTTATAATCCAATTATTATTATGCTGTTAAAATTGTTCATATTAATTTTACTTTGCGTGATATTTAATACTTAAAAGAAATATAAATCATATTTTTATCAATAAAGTGTCTCGATCTGTATATAAATAATTATTGGAATAAAAACAACGAAATCAAAAACGTGCTAGCAAAGATTTTCACTATATTTGAATAATAAACGTCGTCTCATACCAACCAGTGCTGTATATTTTTTATTTAAATCGAAACTATTTGCTTAAGTAAAAGTGAACTGAAAAGTTTAGAAAAGTTTTAGTATTTTTATTTTTCTATTTTTCTATATATAGAAAAATGTAAAAATATCTTTTCACTTTCGTGGTTGTCTTAAATAGTCAAAAAATTTACTTTTTCTTAAGCTACAATCACTTTGATCTTTGTTTTCTTTATTTTTGTTTTCTTACTAAATAACCATGGAAAATAGTGTATTCTATGAAAAAACATTTCTGGACATGAATTTTTATGCGTAGATTTTCACTTTAAGATTTGCCTTTATTAATTTTGTTCATTTTTTGATGATTATTATCGCGATTTATTATTTATTTATGTAAAGTTCATGCAGTTTGACAAATAATTAATCAGTTAAAATATTAACAGAAAATGAATTTAATAAATAATAAAAATTATGATATATTCGTAATTGTTGCGATCCTAAGAAAAATAATTTTTCTTTGAAAAAGAAAAAGTTTTCCCTGTCAAACAAAAAAAAAAAAGTTAAAGTGTGAGAATTATAATTTTCATAATCTTATATATATTTATTTTTCAGAACCAGAAGGTAGATGCTTAAACATTCTCCAAAAGTCATCAACATATTGTAGATTGTTTTTTTTTTCTTTACTTATGTTTTGCTTTGATTTTGGTTATCTTGTTTCGTTTTTTATTATTCTTATTGTCAACATAATTCTTGTTGCTATCACTTTAATATTTGTTGCTTGATGAATAGCATGTAAATCCCAGTAAGACTTTTTAACAAGCAGGGTTGTTGGTGTTTTCTTTTTTTAAGTTTATACCATATCTGCTTGTGTCGTATTAATAATCCTACCCCAAATGTTTATATTTTCAACACATTCATCAAGTATCTTCTAATTTTTTTTTACTGTAGATATTTTTTTAATGATTTTTCTCTTGTTATTCCTTCTGTTTTGTTTTTTTTTTACTTATTGTTATTATTTTTGATGGGGTATAAACAATATGTTTAAAAAATAGAAGAAGAAAAATAAGTCTCAAATTATATTCTTTAGAAATTATAATAATAATAATAAGTATTATGTTGCCAAACAACCCAAAATTAATATTAGTTGTTTATTTCTACTAAAGTTGCACCAATTTAATCTCTCACACACTGTATATTTGTTATTTGTTAACTTTTTCATTTTGAAATTAATTCTCTAATTGGTATAATCAATTTTTTAAGTAAATTTATTTTTTTAACATTTTCTAAAACCTTATTACACTTTTTTAACATTTTTGTGATAAAAATTTTCATTTAACTACTTCTCTTGTTCCATTAAAACTGAATTTTGTTTTGTTTTACAATTGTGGATAAAATATGTTTTGATTTACAAGAATAACAAGTATGACAAGAAAACGTGCAACAATATTTACATTAAAATAAAATGTATAATGTTAATGGAATATTGTTGTGTACAACCATCATAATCATCATCATATTAAATCACCTGGGGAAATAAACAAAGAAAACACAAACAAGGATTGTGCAATAAATTTAAAGTATTTTATTTTTCCTTTTTTTTAATATTTAAATAATATTTTTTTTGTTAGCAAAGAAATGAGATTTTATTTCCTGTTTTGATTTTCCTTCGTTTTCTTTTTTCATCTTATTTAAACTCTCTTCTTTTTTCTTTTAACCAATTGTTTATTTTAAATTTTATTGCTGGTGAATACAATGGAAGCATTTTTTGGTTATAAAAATATTGTTATGACCTATTTTTTGGTACGTTTAAATTATTTTCATTTCCATTTTAGTATTATTTTATTCTGTATTTGTCGGCAGCATTAATAAAAAAGCACACACATTCATGAGAAAAAAAAGCACAAAAATGTCTAACGAAAGTGAAATACAACAAGCGAGAGAAAAAAAAATTATTCAAATTATTTTTATTTTGTTTAAAGTGAATTATACCGCCCTTAGCCACCCACACACGGAATCAGTTCTGCCATGAGATGCTGGTTGTCGTTGTTTTTATTTTTTGTGTGTTTTGTTTTGTAGCAATTTATGTTTTTATCGCCACAGGCAGCTTTTATATAAAAACATTTTTTTTTGTTTTATTTTTTTTTTTTCAGCTATTTTTTTTGTTTAGCCTTAAGGACGTCAATGATAATATGTTTCTTTATGTTTCGTGCTTTTATTTATTTTATTTTATGTAATTTATTTTATTTATTTATTATTTTCTTATTTTTGTTTTTTTCATTATGGTTTTAATTTTTTTTTTTCATTTTTATTCGCTACATCCTGTGTGTACATTTTACTTCTATTGTATTTATTTATTATTTAACAAACATATCGCTTCATTGAATTAACAACGCAAAAAAAAATACAAAATAAATAGAATTACGTTTAATTTTTATTTTTCTTTAAATACAAAATTAGTAAAAATAATATTTTAAGTATACCATTTGGGTGGTAGTCAAAAATGCTATGAAAAAGAAAAATGATAAAAACAATAGAATTTATTTTTAATGCTTTGAGAAAATGAAGCTAATCTTTTTCACTGTTTTTGTTGCTACTCAATTGTGACATGAGTAAAAATATGCAAAGAAGAAATATTTTATTTACCTAAAATGAAAAACAAAAATATAAAAATATAAAATTGTACAAAATAGCTTTATTATTTATCACAATTTCATTCGTGTATTACATAAGGAAAATTCAAAGACAATATTTTGTCTCTGTTTGTTAAGTGGCAAATTACATTTAAACATCCATTAATTATTTTCATTCAACAGCATTTTATTCATATTTTTCTTTATCTATAATATTTATTTTTATTATATTAATACAGTATATATATGTATATATACACCGTTTAGCATTTTCCTTAAATTACTTGCCTGTTTGTTATTATTATTATTATATAATAGAAGTTATTTAAAGAAAATACATTTACATTACCTGTGCTTTGTATAATTTACCCAAACTAGTATTTTGTGGTTGCGGCAAATAACTATGGGACTTTTAACATACCGTTTAATGGTAAATAGAAAAATAATACACGTGGAACTAATGAAGGGAAAAACTTTAATAATATTAAAACGATAAAATGTTTTACTTATGTGTGTTTTATACGGATTTTGATATGAGAAATATTGTAATTGACTGCTGGCTGCTGCTGTTTCCCTATGCTGTTTTCTAGGTAATATACTTTTTTTTGAAGCTATGTGAATTCCGAAACTAACTATAAGACAGTGTTCGGTTTTTCTTTCACCCCATATTATATCTCCAGAGAAACTGCTTGCCTCATTGTATCATTTTCTTATATTTATCTATTATCTAAGCTGCTATCAGTTGGTGGCCGTGATGTTGTGATGATATCTTCAGGTGGTGAATTACATTAAACGCGGTAATAGGTAATTGAACATGGGAATTGTTTCTTGTATATTTTATTTTATTTTTTCATTGCAAATACTATCGCTACTGTTTCCTAGCTCATTTTTATATATATTTTGCATTCGTTTGTTATAAATATTATTTTTTATTATTTGTAAATTCTTTTGGAATTCTCCACAATTCTGGTATTTAATAACCACGTTTTATACTTATTTATATTGAAAGTTTAAGACGATGGTACGAGGCGACTTGAGACGCATTGATATGTTTATTGTGTTTATAGTGAGAAATTTTGAACAAAATTGTTATTAAAGAACCGATCAAGACGGCTATAGTGTTTGCTGTTGGTATTTTATGGCATCATTGTTGCCACAGGATATAATAATGAAAACGGAAGACAGTTATGTTAGATAAATTCATGAACACATCGAGGCACACATAATTTTAGTATGCGAGAATGGTAAATAATAGAGATAATCCTCATGAGGATATTAACGCGATATGAAATTATAAACAGCCTTGACTTATATTCCATTATAAAAAATGTTGCGATATATAACACAATATTTACAATATATGATGAGGAATACAATGAAGATTTGAAAAGGATCATGCTTTTGGGGATAAACTATCTCTTACTCTTTAAATCTATTTCTATGATATTTCGTTGTCAACATTTGGCGAAATAAAAGCGTAAAGTCTCACCAATGCTAAACTATGTTTCATCCTTTTCTTGTCTTGAACGCTACGCTGTGCATTCCAAATGAGCTTTGGAAACCCATGAAAAATATCGAAAATATGACAAAAACGTAAACAGAAAAAGATAAATGATTCAACAAAATACACCAACAACTACAAAAACTGTTACAATAGGGAAGCTTTAGTTGATTTACGTTCTTCTGTCATTTGTTTTGTTATTTTCCTTAAGTAAAATTTATAACGTTTTCGTTTTGTTTAACAAAGGACCACAATTCGCTATAAAAAAATGAAAATATACACAAAAACTACAAATTCTAAATTTATAGGCATTGAATTTTTATTACTGTTTATCTTGAGATAAAATAAGCAATTATATAAGAGAATTTATTTGCTGGATTTACAAAAAGAAAAAAAAATACAAATTTATAATATATAAGCAAGAACGTGTTGTTGGGTACGCGATTTTCTAAATGCTATTAACGAGGTTGAGATCTGGACATATGGCCATTTTATTTTCGTTAAAGTATATTTTTTATTTATTTTTAATCAGCCTTGATTTATGTTGTGATTTTCCTTTAATTTTTCATTGTTTTTTTTTTATTTTCGTTTCTTTCTCTACAATATACTCAAAGGGAAAGAAAACGAAGCCAAACGCCTACCAAACATACAAAAATGTATTATATATTTGTGGTATTATTTCTCTGTTTACTGTTTTCTTATCTCTTTTTTTTCCTTTTCTGTATTAACTTTAGTCCCTTTTATCAAAATTATTTGCAGAAAAAAAAAATAAAAGAAAAAATTAAGTTACAATGAGAAGGAAGAAAATTTATAAATAAAGATGAAAAATGAAACGGAAATTAATTCAACAGAGTCTTGAGAAAAAAAAAATTTAAGCCGACATAAAAACGGGGACAGTATAAAGCATAAAGCTTATTTCAAAATCTTTATGATGCTTCATAAATTAACGCGACAGGGGTTAATTAAACTTATAAAAAAAAAAAAAAAAAATAGGAAATAATAAAATTTGAAAGGTCGACGAAGTTTTTCCCAGTTTAATAATAATTATTGTTGTCCTTTGTTCTTGTTTAATATGCGCTTAGTTTTATGTTCGGGTACAGAAAAAAAAAGAAACATAAAATTAATTAAAAATAAAATAGCAAATTCAATGAAATAAGTCTTAAAGCTGAATAATATTATACGACAATTAAATAAAATTGATTAACTTCAGTTTTTATTTTCTTTTGCTTTATTTTATCTACTGCAATGGTTGGCATTGTGTAACTTTTTTTTATGTTTACAGAAAAAATAAATTTGTTTGACTAGCTTATATTCATTAAAAAGTTAAAATAATTGCCCAATTATCAAACAAATAATAATACTAATAAAAAAAAAAAAAAGTTACAGAAATATATAACTCACCTCACCCTGCACTTTGAATTTTATTTACTTAAAGTCTCGTTATATGTTTTTATTTTTTATTATTATTTGCTTAACAGATTTGCCAAATGAAATAAAACATAAAACACAATTAACGAGGAGAATTGTTGACGATAAAATTACGAAAAACAACAAATAGGTTAAACAGAAAACTTTTATAGTGGAGAATTTCTGCTTATATATTTTTTTTTTGGAATTTATTATTGTTTTGCTCGTTTTTTCAATAAACCCGATAATAAATTCAAAGTAAAATTTTAATTAAATTATTGAAAAGACGTTAAACGGCTTAAATAGTATTATAATTTTAACATTAAATCAAATAAATAATTCACTATGCTAGCAGCAAAGAACAAATAGAAAATAAATAAAATGAAAATAAATAAAGAAAAACTTTTTATTTTTCATTGAAAATAGATACAATGCAAAAAAAAAAAAATTGAAAGAAAAAAGTATTATTTTTGCCTTTAATGAAATTTCATTTCAAAGTTTCCCTTTGATACGAAGAACATAATGTAATCGAGTAGCAGCAACTAATAAAACTCATCGGTTTTACTTCCATTTTTATTTAACAACAAGTTTGATGTTTAAAAATAACAGTACAAAACTGAATAAAACACAAAACATTTTCAATATACAGGGTTTTCCAATAAGAGGTGTTATTTTGAATAGCCCGCTATTTCGGTAGATGTCACTTTTGAAGCTATCATTTGTTGATTCAAGACCTCAAAGATGGAATTCGTGAGGCTATCGAGGACATAGGGCAGCCACTTTGCGATTTGGTTATGGAAAATTTCATGAAAAGGATATGGTCCTGTAAGCGTGGTCGTGGTGGTCATTTGCCTGACGTTATTTTCCACTATTAATGGCATACCTTTCTCTTTATAATGAAATAAACATCCGATCATTTATATTAAAAAATGGCATTTTTTTTTGAATATCAAAATAACACCTCTTTTTGGAAAACCCTGTATTATCATAAATAAGGTTTTCTTCCATCCTTTATATTTAAAGAGAAGTTTTGCAAAATAAACAAAAATAGATAATAGAAGAAAGAAATGAAGCTAATTTCATTTTATTGTACGAAAAAAGAAAAAACAAAATAGAAGTGAAATAATGTGAATAAAACTTTAGCATAAAATATAAAAGAAAATATTTTATAAAGATGAAAATATAGAAGAAAATTGTTTGTGTTTAGAATTTTTTATTCATTTCATTACGTGTCATTTTGTTTTATTTGTCTCCGATCTCATCTCAACTGTGCGTTTCTATATTTTTTATATTATTTTTTCTTTTATTTATTTCGTTATCCGTATTTGCGTTTCTGTTTATATTTTTCTCTACTTCTATATATGTACATATCTCAATATCAATATAACGCGGTATACACACGGTATATTTTCCTTGCAGCAATACCAAAAACACGGGAGTCATTTATTTATGGACATTCGATAAATTTATAGCATTCAAAAACATAGAAATTGCTCCACTTGCAAAAATGAGCAAACATTGAAAAACTTTGCGCCAAGGGTGCGAATCGACAGAACACATTCCATTGATATGAGGGAAAAAAAATAAAGAAGAAACAACTCGCATAGTGAATATCACAAAAAATAAATAAATTGATATATATATATTTTTGTTTTTGTATTTTGTTTTAGCTGATGAAATGTGAATTGGTTACGTGTTTAGGCTTTGCTTTTTATTAACCATCAAACACCACTGTTGACCGTTTTGGGTTTTTTTTTTATATTATTATTTGTATTATTGCGTCCACTGCGGATTACAGAAATTTTAAATATTCGATTATTAATTCCCAGTGAGTGATGGACTCTACACTATTCATTTATTTTGGTTTTCTATCAAAATTGAATTTAGATAAACGTTTTGCAAATAGAAACAAGGCACTAGTGCTAGTGGTATTGTCACGATAAAAAAAGTCGATTAATGGTATCTTATGCAAACTAATAAATTGTAGTCAAGGCTCTCGAATTTTTAAAATTGCTATGCAGACAAGATATTATAAAAAAAATTATTTTCGACTGCAGTTTTTTGTTCACACTATACGAATTTATTTTAGAAAACAATCAATTTGTAAATTAGCTTTACAATTAAAATAGTTTTCTGGGCGTCTTTCGTTGAGCAGATATTACATTGCCAAATACGAGGCAATCGTTTTTTTCCAATGGTATAGATTAGGATTAATTTGTAAATTACTTAAAGTTTATGTAGAAAAACATATACGCCCAGTTTTTAATTATCATTGATAATTTATAGGCAGTTCGGTACATGCCAAATTCGCGTTTGTTTCGTTTCGTAAAAACTTTTAATGTAAATCCTCCTTATTCAGATAAGATAAGTAGATTTATTGTGTCCAGTTATTCCAATGCAATAATAGTTGGCAAGAGCAAGTTTTATGACTCAATTCGAAAGCTCAACTGTGCTTTGCATGTTTTGATGTGTTTATAACAGAAACCAGCCAATGATGAGAAATGATGCTTTATTGTGCTTGTTATTTTAAAAAATTATGCAGGAGTTGCTGCGCCGCACCCTGTTGTTGTGAATTCCAGATGAAACTCAACGGTGTGCAAAGGGTGGAATGAAGTCATGCTTTAAGAAAGCGAAATAAATATAAAAATGAATAAACATAAGAACGTAGTGGTTTAGTTCGAATCATGTTTTTTAAGGGAGAAATCCACTAAATCAACTGCTCACACTTTCCCACATTTACTATTCTTTTGCATATTGAGACTTCTTGTTAGTGCTGTGCTTTTTATGATTTGTTTCTTTTATTATTATTTTTTCATTTTGCGTCTTGTTGCTTTTCTGTTAGACAAGTTAAGCTCGAGTCAACTGGGTGGCATACGCCTTATCGTTCATGATCTCCATATTTATTTTCTTTTGATCTTATGTGCCTGCGTTTCCTTGTGTATCTATTTTCCCGTCGCTCACATGTGGTTGTTTTATTAAAAAAATTATTTATTATCTTCTCTTACAGAAAATCAAATTAAAGTTAATACATCGACAGTATTTTAGGGAATTTTATTATTATTTTTAAACAACCTCTGCTGTATTCTTTTTATTAATTTTAATTATTTTATTTAGACTATTCTAGTCTTATGTCTCATATGTAAATTCATTTTATGCATGGAATCTTCTATGATTTTGCTTATCGATTGTATATCGATTGGCTAAACTAGGCCTCTTTGTTTATTTATTCTTACATAGTTAGAGACATGTCATTATTCAGGTTGTTTTAATAATTATTATTGCAGCTAAACACGGTGTCTGCTACCGAAGTATTGTGTGATGAACCCTAAAGAGCATTGATTTGGAGGTTAATTCTAAAATTTTTATTCTTTTTTGTTCATTTTATCATTTCGTCAAATAATGCTATTCCATTTGATATATTTTAATTGAAAAGGCTTTAAATATTTCTAGATTTTAAAATGATTTAATTCAAATGCCATGTCTAATTATTGTAATAATTACCAGTTCTCTGTGTAAACTTTAATTAATAAAAAACAAATCCTTTAATTTAAGTGGCTGTACTTCTTGTTGATGTTTGGCAAACCTTTTTGAAAGTAAATGGGGTTTCTTTCAAATTATTTAGTCTTTGCAAATGCAAGAATAAATACTAAAAAGGACGAAGGTTTCCTGAATAAAATTTTATAAAATGTACTATTTAGTTTTTTATCATAAACGTCCAATTTACAAAAGGAAAATTTCTTCATTTTTGACTATAATTATCAGTCGACAAACACAAATATTTACAGGCAACAGCATGGCTTATTTTCTACTCAACTTGCTTAGCATCGCCTACATCCATTCATTATTCTGACTTCGAAATCTTCGATTGTCATCTCTATATGGTATTTAGCTTTACTTCTCAGATTTTCTGTTTGTTATATCTTCTTACTTGGTAAAAATCAAAAACTAATAAAATTGCGAAATGCTTTCACAGTTTTGCGTTGGTGAGATGTCTCTTCCGAGTATTATTAATAAAAGCTCATTTTTATTTAGCTCTTTTGAGTCATTCAAATTAAATATAGAATTTTGATTAAATGTTACTCGTTGAAATTATTTTTATTTAAATAGTTTTTCTCTTAAAATTTCAATAATATTTTAAAGAAATGCAAAAACTTGAAGGATTGTATATTTTAGGGACAAAACAAAGGGGCATGAAATCACGAAATCAAAGTTTATTACAAAACCATGAGTTGAATCCTGAGTTTATGGCTTCTCTTTTTTATTAAATGTTTATTTTTTGTTATTTTTACCCTTGGAGCTATTTGATTTTATTTCCATTCTATCTAACCACTTGCCACCTACTACACATTTTTCATTTAACATAAAACCGTTTTACATTATTTGTTCAGCCTTTCGGTTTTTATCTTTATTTTTATTCGTTATGTCGGGGTCAACTAAAGAATATATTCTGGCTTCATTGTGCAATGTGTATCTATATAATCTGTCTTCTATATCGGTCAAGACAAATGGGCAACAAATGTGTAGCAGTTGTTTGTTGCTTCCCTTATATTTTTGTGCAATTTTTCGAGGAATTTAAAATTTAGAACTATTTTGAAAATCACAATTTGAGCATCAACATTAAATAAAACCGGTAAACTGTCAACCGCTATAATCATAACAAAAAGGATTGAGTTGCCAGACTTTCCTTGTTTTGTTTTCCTATCAATTTTGATCAAATTTACGTATACTCCTACCATTATTATTGAAATCTCAGGTTATGTGAAAATGAGAATATATGCATAATAAGCAAATTCAAAGCAATTCTGCATGCATGAATAGATACCGAATAATCTGATCTTGTATTATTGTGCTGTGTTTTGCTGTATTTGCTACACACAAACACAAAGCATATTTACCCAACAGCGGGTGTATTTTAAGTATATGTGGAAATATCATAAGAACCTATATTCAAAATTCGTATATAAAAAATAACAAATAAACTTCATGTAAGCAGCGGAAGGCGCAATTTAAATATGGTATATAGAAGAATAAAATTGATCTGCAGGGCGTAACAACATAACAACAATAACAAAGCCACATACGCGAAAAATTGTAAAGTGTAAATGAAAAATATCAATTTACTACGAAATGTGTTTTCCTGTTTTCAGGTTTCCCTATATCATCTTCGTCACCATGAATAATGGTTTGATGAAAATGAAGCTTCGAAGTATGTGTGCTCCAAAAAAGTTGTTATGAGAGCTAAATAACTGCCAGGTAATATATTTAAAGCCTGTAAATATGGTGTCAGGTACACATCCTCGGCTTAACGCATTTCCCATCTAGCGCACATTGCTGGTGATATTATCGTTTTCAAACGAATTATACTTTATGTGTCTTTCCAGTCTGCATTATTTGATTGTCATGTAACAAAGGTCACGCGACCTTATTATGCTGGTGTTTTCGTGTTACTCATTTGTTGTTCTTCAAAAGATGGTTGGATATAAACCATGACTGCTTCATTTTGGTGTGTCAAACATGCGTCAATGTGTGAATTTATTAAAGGTGAACTTGTTTATCAAACTAGAATATGCGTGAATTAAATTAAGTACGAATTCCTGAGGTAGAAAATAAAATACAAACATAATTTAACTGGATTGAACTCATGCTTAATTAATTTCTTGACGATCCGGCAATATTCTAAATGAAAGGTAGCGTCGTTTAGTTTAATAAATATATATCGGTGTGTCATTCGCATTTAGTCCAATTTGTTAGCGTCTTAATAGATAGTAAAAAGACCCAATAGAAGAAGCAACATAGTACAAAAAAGACAAGATTGATGAATTCAGTATGTCACAGATTAAACTGAATCATTATTTATTAACTCCATAGCTGAGGTACATCCTTGTTATTAATATATCAAAATTTGTTCAGCAAGGATTGAATAAATTCGGAAGAAATAAAATAAAAAAACAACATAAATTCTGTATTTATCGCTCGATATAATTTTGTTTCATTTTTGTTTCTGACACATCTTATAGTTCTTGTGACTTTTATTTATTAAAATTTAAAACGACTGATATTAATATTTTATTCAGTTAAGAAAATATTTTGAATTATAATTTTGAATATTGAGTGACGAAATACAAAAAATTAATATGCTAAAAAAGATCTGTAAGCGTAATTTTTTTCTTGGATCTATCATTATCATATTTGTATTGTAATAGGGTCAATAAAAATTAATTAGTTTTATTTCCTTGTCATCCAAAACTAAAAAAAATTGGTAATGAGAGTGGTAATGAGCAACATTAATTGAAAGGAATATAGTAAGACATTACTTTTATAAATATTTATTGCAATTACTTGATATAAACGGTTCATCGCGTAATTACCTTATAATATTATTATTATTAATACTTGAAGGGGGTTGTCAAAGCAAAATGCCTGAAATTTTTAGTGTTTATTATAGACAAGATAAATTAAGGGTTTAGTTTATCTATAGAATGACAAATAGTTAGTTAAGGGTTTAATACAGATGATGAACATGACTACATCTCTAAATTGTGTCAGGTGAGTTGACTGAAAATTCTGTATATCTATAAAATCATTTTTTTTAATGTTTAAATGATTTAAATTTATAATTTATTTTTTTAGTAATAATTAACCATTTTCTTATAACATACTTATTGGAATATATGTTTTTAAGTTATTGTTAAATTCAAACTATAATCATGACGCTTATATTATAGCCAAACTAAATATGTTTATTCTTTAACCTTATTGAATATATGATATTATTAAATTGCCAATTCAACGTTTTGTTGTATGTATTGTTAATTTATTGTTTTTAATTAATATAGAATAGTGAAATGCAAAACCATGCTCTCCAGTTCAGATAATTAAAATGCAGCTAATGATAAACGCGCTTTGAATTTACATAATATTGCTTGTTCAATTGTTGTCTTGTTTGCGCTTAGTTTATCACAAATGCAAATTTGTGCAAATGAACTTATTCTGCATACACTTCTCCTATTCTATTACTATTCAGAGCACTGAATCCTACAAGAAAAAACAACTTGTTTTTCCGTATAATTGTATTCATTCACAGCAATAGTAACAATACTTTGCGGCTGCCATCAGCAACGTAACAAATTCGTGTATTATTGAATATTGGTTACATATTTGTTAGTACTTTGTGGTTTCATTAAATATATGCGACTATGTGGCAGTGAACTAGTTCTTGTCAATGTACGGAGGTACAAAATATCTCTTCCACAGTTCATTAATAATTTTCAATAAATGAGGAATTATTAAATTTTCTCTAAAATACTGCTTTTATACCATTTTCTCATTCAACGCTTTTTCTGTCATTTCCTATTTCCAATTTTTAAAAACATTGCATAAAATTGTTTACCAGTTGTGATACGTTAAAGCTCACCTCGTACGGCAATTTTTCAATTGTGTGTTTAATATTTCACACTTTTGTGGTAATCACATTGTGCGTCGTACATTTAAAATTGATAGAATTTTTCTATATTTTGATTGCTTTTGACTTTATTGCCTTTTATGCCCCATGCAGACGAAGTATATGCGAAATAAAACGAAATTTAATAAAAAATTTAATATTTTACTCTGGCAAAACGGAGAAACGCAAAAATGTGATCGAAATAGAGCCACATTGAAATTTTAATTTTGAATAAATAACAAAAATCTCAGCGTGATGTGCGTTCGTTTTATTTGGAGTGTTGGTTGAATTTCATTTTATTTCTTTCTATACTCGTTAACTTTTTATACAAAACGTGTTGTGGGTGCGTTTTATGTGGTGGCTCTTAAGCTGAATGTATATCGTCTGAATGTAATAAGATGAAAAGATTTGACACAATATCACGTACAGTCGTAGTTCTCTCTTATCAAACCGAAAAGTAAAGAAAATAAATGAAATTGACAAAATAAGCACAACCACCCGATAAGGATGTGAAGCGTCTGGTTTTCGTGCCGCTGCTTGTGCTCCGATATCCAAAAATATTTAAAATAAAGTCATGCTTTGGATCCAATAGAAACCTAACAAAATGTATTAGAAACGAAAATTCACACGAAACGGTAAGGGATAAAACCAAAAATTATTGCATAGAATTCTGATGTTTGGTCTTTTTACAGTTTTTCCCATTTTATATGTTTGTTTTATTGAGTCGAAAAACCAAAAGATTTCAAATGTCGCTTTTTTTCGTTTAAGATGATGAAATAAGCTCGGTAGATGATTGAATATGATAATCCGAATCAGTTTAATGTGCTGTTTTTATAAGTTTTTGCAGTTCTACCTTTTGCTGACATAAATATTCAAAGCATCGTAAAACAATTTACAGCTCACAATTTGAATTTCACTTCCAACCAGATTAAAGATATAAAACCATTTCGTTTATTGTTGAAATTCTTTAGATTTTCATTTCAATTTAACAGTCAGTTTTTACCACCAAGGTCCAAAGAATCATAAATTCCGTTTATCTGAGAAATGCTACAAAAACACTCAATTTTCACCCATTCGAATAAATCGACGAACATGACAGAGGATATGTAAAAACGAGATAAGGTTAAAATCGATTAAGTCAATTGAATCGCATAGAATATCTTTTTGCTTTCTCGTCAATAAAAACGAATGTTTGTCACTTGATGTTGCCAAATCTACACTCATTGAATTTATTTAGCATTATTCGTTCTATCTATGCAATACACATCTTCCTGCTGGAAACTGTTGAACAGATATAATGGATGAAACTATATAGTGACTCTAGTTATAATGCAGAAGTGATACACAAGGAAACAATAAAATCTAATTGAATTTAACACATCATCGATGTTTGTTTAAGAAGGTGGTGCATGATTATTGAATTGTCGTAGAAATACAGGTTTCCACTAAGGACAACATTAGAAATTTCACTCTTTATATGCTAATTTTGTAATGTAAGAGCTCAGCTGCGCATTATAAATAATTAAGAGTTCTTTCTCATCTGGTCTCTTGTCTCGATTAGTTTACCATGGATACCATACACAGATATTATCTGTCTTCTATAAATTGTCACAAACTAAAAATAAATTATTTGATATAACATAAAGTCTTCACTCTCCCATTTGTATTTATTTACTTTCATTTATTTCGTTGAATTAAATTTTCCGCAAAATTATTTTTTAAGTCACGTAGGTGAATCCACAATACTTTCTTTAATTATCTAAAAGTGAAGTTGTTAAAATTAATATGAATACTTTTATTTGAATCAGAGTTTATTTCAAACTTATTAAAATAATTATGCTTTATTACAAAAATCCTAAAATTTCTATGGAAAGCTCTCAAGAAGTTCGATTATTTTCTTCGTTTATAAGTTTAATGACACGCTCAAAAAATTACGCCCTTAAAGTTTTTGTTTTTTATTTATCAGAAATAATTCGGTTCTATACACAAAACAAATAATAAGTTTTCAAAATGTTAACTACTGCAGGGCATAGATGAACTCTGACATTTTTTATGCAAAACTTTTAATATTAATAAACTATTGTATGATCGTATGATGATGTATTTTCCTCAAATATGTATTGACGGGATGAGGTGCTAGTAAAACAAATGATGTGATTTTTACTCAAATAAGAAAGTTTGACAATTTTTCTTATAAACAACACCGATATATGATGAATATTTTGAAAAATAAATATTATTTGGGATACATAGTGGAAGGCAATATTTTTTAATCGAAATTCTTATTATTTTTATTAAGTTTAAAAATTGTTTAGTTTTGCTGCAATTTATTTCGAGAATTTCTCTAAGAATAGCATCCTTTAGAAACAAAATATTATATAATTTAAAATAAGAAACTAAAAGTTAATTAAAGTCTGTTGATTCCTTACAATCAAATATTTGTGAAAGAGAAGAGGAAATACGCTTGATTAAAACAACACAATCGATAAAACGAAACGAGGACACGTAAGAAAATTCAGGTAAGTGAATGAAATGCTCAGACAATGTTAGTATATAAGATATTCTAACGACTTTAAATGGTTTTTACTTTATATTCGTTTGGAAAATGGAAAATCATTTGTATTTTGTTCTCGCAGTATTTTTGTCTCCATTATCAAATCTTCACCGGTTAGAATTTATATTCTGCAAACACGACGAATGAGGAATGCATTAATATTCAGCTCGTTTTATGTAGAAAACTATTCAACTAAACACACGGAAATAGAAAACCACCTTGAATACTTACAGCAGTCTTAATCTGATAAGTATTTATATTTCATTTCTTTGCTGCCTCCTGCTGTCTTCAAAGTAATTCACAATACTTTCACAAAACCCATATTTCGACTGATATCCTATGTATAAACTATCGATTGTATTTTAATTACTCGCATATTCGCTTATTGATTTTATGCATCAGTTTTTTACAGAACTTTTCTTTCATAGAATCGCAATATATTAAAATTTAACAAACTTTTGTAGTGTTTTTTTGTGTTTTCGTTTATTATCGAATAAGACGATTGGATACATGTTGCTAGATATTATTTGGCTCCTCCACCTATATTCAATAATCCAATAATATGGTGCCTAAGGCGTACTCAGACATAAGACATGGTTAAATGAATAAATAAAAAACTAAAAAACTATTGAACTGGTTGAACTTTTGATAATTTGCGTGCCCTTGTTCTTGTAGGAAGTTTAAATTGCACTTCCGGCTGTTGATATATTTTCATTTGGGCTTATATCGTCTGACCTTTTTGTATATTTAAAGAAATAAGTCTTAAGTTTTTGAGAATTACAAAGAACACGATGAATAAACATTTACCACAGTTGGGATTTAAGAAATCAATTTATTCTTCATTGTTATCAATATGAAAAAATTCCTTGAACAAAATGATCACCTTTATCATCATTCTACTATTAAATCATACTGATTTCTGACTTTCCATTATCATATTCTTTAACTCCAATTCATCTCAACACACATGAATAGATTTGTCATTTAATCAAATGAGCCGGAAAGCAAAAACAATAATCGAATTGTTATGTGATTAGTACTGAGTAGGCGATAATGGATTAAAGCAATATTAATATTCGGTGAATTCGATAGAGCAGTGGGTGTATCAACTGATAAATTAATAAATTTTTGCTGTTACTAGTTATATAAGCTTGGCAATATTCCTAAATATATTTATCTTATTTATTGTATTTTAATTGATAAGTGTTAAAGTAAATAGTAAAACGAAAATAATAGAAAAAACACAATTGTGTAATATACATATATTATTATTATTATTATTTTAATTATTTACATTAAATATTTTGTACATGAGAATGAATACGGTGTAGTAGAAATACGTATTAGTAGCATATATAGTAGTATTTCTTCTTTTTTTGATAATTTTGAGCAGCTTATTATTTACATACTATAGAAAGGTCGATAATTGATAGTTAATATTTTTTTTATTGGGAATATAGATGAGTGAAAATAATTATTTAATAAATAAATTGTTGCTTAGCCATTGATGCTACGTACATGTTGTTGTTTATTTTGTCACTCAGGTATCAGCAATGAGGCTGATTATTAGACAATAAAAACTATCCACAATAATTTATCAAGATGGTGATGTCTGTTGATGTTCAGACTTTTGTCTAGCTTTGGCCAGTATCGCTTGCAATTCTGATGATCTCGCAGTTTTATACTGCAATGAAAAAATTAATTGATTAATTATTAATTATTTATTATTATTAATTTATTGTACCCCAGAAACATTTCGTTGAATTGTTATTTGTGACGCTAAACGTTTACCCTCCTCAACACCACATGAATCTTCTAATGTTGGCCGTTTAAGTGCAAACAACTCATTGCCATTTAAACCGTGTAATTTTTTAATAACACGTTCGGAAAAACCTTTTGCCCGTAGCCAATTTTCCACCTCACCGGATGTAGATGATTGTTGTATAAATATTTCCGGTGTTTTCATTATATCTAAATTACGGCGTTTCTCACGGAACAATGTCAACACCTGTTTTAATTCCTCTTGCATTTCGTCAACATCTTGTACATTATTACCATTGTTGTTACTATCATTAAGTGATGATTGTGTAGACATTGTTGATTTTCTTGCTATTTTTTGGCGAGGTGGAACAAAAAGATACGATATAATAATTTTCAAGTTTATTTCTTTATTTGTAAATAAAAATAATAATTATTTCTTATAGAATATAAAAGCAACAGAAAAAAGAAGTACAGACTTTCTCTACATTAAATTGGTATGCGACTTGTTTTACCGAATTTACCTTACTTAGGATAATAATTTTCTAGTGATACTGTTTCTGCAACTAAATATATACCTGTTTATCCTCATTTGTCACGCCAATTACTATCCCAAAAAATATTATTATTAAAATAAAAAGCATAAACAAAACAAAAAAAAAGCTCAACAAAAACGAAAATTTTCCCATTTTCCATCCCATTTTCAAAATGTTTTAAATTTACCTCGATTCTCAATGTCCGCTAAAAAAACTATTTGTTTTTATTAATAATGTAATGTGTGTGTATGTCCAATAATAATCGATGTGCATTGATTGATTGATTTATCGATGTTAGTGATAATATTATGGAAAATTGAAAGAATGAGAGAAAAAGAGAGAGAGAGAGGGTGATATATAAAACATTAATAAAATTAATTAATTAGTAAGTTAATAACAAGTACAAGTTTTTTTTTTTTTTTTGAAACAAAAATTCGCTTACAAAGTGTATTTGTCCGTGATAGAGTGTTTGTCGTTGATCCATTATTAGTTGATGATACCTTTGGTGGCATTGGGGGTGGTGGCGGTGGTGCAGCTATTAATAATTGACCATTTATTGATGATGCCGATGTTGACAGAACCGATGAACGTTTATTTCTTGCTGGCGGTGGTGTTGGCGGTGATCGTTGTTTATTATTTAAATTATTATAACCGTTTAGTTGATTATTGATTGTTGATGTTGATTTTATTGAATTTGGTGTTGATGGTGTTGTACCATTTGTTGGCGTCTGATGTGCAACAATAATTGGTGTTGGTGTACCAAATGTTGAGATACGTGTATTCTCATATTTATTACCAGTACCGCTACTACCTTTTATGCCAATGTAATCATCATCTGACGATAAATCAGAAGACATACGGGAACTTCGTCGATTTATATAATTGCTATTATTTTTATTCATAACACCAGCTGATTATTGATTATTTTTTATAATTTGATTTTTTTTTTGTTTGTAGCGATATTTTTTTTTTGTTAATTAATTAGTAGTTATGTTGATTAGGTGGTGGTGGTGATGGTGGCGGTTTGTTTATTATTTTTTTTTTTTGTTAATAAAGAAATAAAAAATAAGTTAGTTAATGTTAAGGATTAATATAGATCTTAAACGTGTGTTAAAAATTAAATTAAATTAAATTAAAAAATTAAAATAAAAAACAAAAAAAAAAAATACTTAGCAATTTTTTACAGGAACGAAATTAACGGGAACACAAAAGCACATATTTTTTAAAGTTTTTTTTTTATTTGCAATAACGCATACACATACACAAATTGTGACAATAAACACTTAAATGATATTTTAAAAAATTATCACTAATTAATATATTTGATTTTTAATTAATTTGAATTTTTATGATTAAAAAAAATACACCTAAATATATTTTTTTGAAAAAAAAAACGGGTGAAATAAAAGCACAAAAACAAAACAAGTGTAGAAAACGAAAAAAAAAGAAAAAAATACATCAAAAAAGCGTTAAAAAACAACAATAAATAAAAAAATGTATAAAAAAAATAAAAAATTATATATAAATACAGTGAAACCTCGTTTTTACGGTTCTGGTTTAACACGATATAAAAACTACTTTACTAGCATTAAAGATATGCAAGACGAAATTTTCCAAGCAATTTATAACATCGAAAGACCTTTAAGTAAGCAACAAGTAACAAAATAGTCCAAAATATGTACCAAACCGCTTTCAGTAATTTTCAATTCCACGATTTTTTTTATCGAACTCTTAAAAAACGAAATATCACTGTATTTATATGCTTTAAACATTCTTAATTAAATTAAATATGCTATTTCAAACGCATTTTCTTTACGTGTTTTCGCCTTTTTCGTCATTTTTCATTTATTTATTTAAATTTGTATAAAATTATAAATAATTATTATTATATTTATTGGATTGATTGTATAAAATTAGATTAATTAAATCAAAAATAAAAAAAATTAAACTAAATCAATTAATATTAAATAATTAATTAAAATAATTAACGATTAGATTTTTTTTTTTAATTGTAGAAAGAAAATATGTATATTATTTTTGGAATTTGGTATTGGTATTTTTATTTTTTTATTGTTTATTATGTTTGGGATGGGATCTATAGGCGCCTACGCACAGTCTTTATTTAATTTTCTTGTAAATATTTTTGTATTTTGAACTTAAAACTGTTGGTATTTTGTGTGTTGATTTTTAAGGTACGTAAAAACAAAACAAAAAATTAAAAAAAAAAATGGTAATTAAAATAATGCAATAAATAATTAAAATAATTATTAAATGAAAATTTATTTTAAATGACTTTAAGGAATCTTCCAAAATCGTCGTTGTTTTTTTCTTTCCGTTTTTCTTTTTGTATTTTTCGTCTATTTATTTTTTATTTTTTTAATTTATTCTCCATTAATATTCTTTCTTAAATAATATTTTTAATATTTCTTTTTAATTTAATTAATATTGTTTTGCGTTTTTTTTTTTACTTTTATTAATAAGACATAACATTGCACAAAAAATAATCAAAAGAAAAAAAAAACAATACAAACAAACATAAAAACAAAACATTAAAATATATATTTAATTAATTAAAAATGATAATAATTTTAATTAATTTAAAAATTAATAAATAAATAATAATTGTGATTATAAAAAATAAAAAAGTTAAAACAAATTTACAAACAATAATAATAGTGTGTGGGTGTGTGATTTTTTTTTTTTTTTTGTAAATAATCAATAAACATTTAAATGTTTTTAAAAATAACGGAATTCTCCTTTCTTACCCAAATGTTTGTTGCGTACCCAATCGGCTGGTGCCGTTGGTGGCATTACAGCACCTGTTGATGCAACAGGTAATTGATTTTGTTCATTATTTCCTATTGGTTGTGTTGAATAACGGTCATTTACTAATTCCTATCGAAAAACAAACAAAATTATTAAAATTTCAATTAAATAATTATAAATAAATATTTTATTTACACTTATTGGACGTTGAACGGCACCAGATATAGGTGTATTATTCGCTGATGATGATGATGCAGCACCTGTACCACCAACTGCTAATAAACCTTTTGTGTAATTTTGAGTGTAGAGTGGATTATTAAATACGTCACCATTATCATTGTAATTAAATGGTGTTACAATTGTATGGGGTACATGAGCCATTTGTCCACGGGAGTTACGAGCCTTCCACCATTTTCTTGTATCGTCTAGAATCTATTTATTTTTTTTATTATTATTTTTGGATATTTAAAAGCGATGGATTTAATGATGCATATAATTTTTTTGTATGCAGGCATATTTACCTCCAAGTATTCACCACGAACAACTGTTAATTCTTTGTCGTTGTTAGCTGTCCGCGGATATGTGACTTGCACAATTTTGGCACCGCGTGATTGTAAATCATCTAGCCAGGCGTCGGTTCCTTGGTCAATTGTTGTTGGACCACCGGATGATGAATTAATGCCTGTTGGAATAGACGTGGCAGGTTGGTGGCTAGCATTTCCACCACCGCCCGCACTAGCACCCCCATTCCTTTCAATCGAATCAATAGAAATGTCACTTCGCGCACTAAAATCACGTAAACCAGGACTACCAGGTGATTGATATTTATCCTGCCCTTGTAATCCGGTCGCCACAAACGATGACTGTTGTTGTGACGGTGATGGTGCTGGATCATAATCATAATCAGCCGCACTATAATGTGGTTGATGTTCGCTTCGTCGTTTTGTTATATTTGTTGGTGTCGTTGGTGTTTCTAATTCATCGACAACGGGATAGTCAGGTGACCAGCCATCAAAGAAAACCGGGTGATAAGAGCCAACGTGTCCCTTCCACTGATCTCTTGGTATTGTCCATGCATCACCTAATGAACGCCATAATTCTGTTTCCTTGCTCGTTACACAATTTACCAACAAATTAATTGCTTCACGTGTTAACAGTGGTTTAACGACACGCGCCGGTAAATTTGGATCATAATATGTATCGTGAGATGCATCAACAATAAGTGCCAATGGTGTAAATAAAAAATGGACTAATTCTGGTGCATTCGGATCGTGAATGTTTGCCTTTAATTTTGCTAGTAAATTAAATGATAATTTAAATTTCGCAAATATATCAATAAATTCCTTTTCGTGTGGTGGCCGTGTACGTAATGTAAGTAATCCCTCGCCCGGATCCTTTTTCTTTGATTTACGATTACGTCGACGACGTTCCAGTTCACGTGATGCAGCCGCTGCATGCTGTAATCGGGCTATAAACTTTTCAATATCATCAAAACAATGATTTAACACCATAACATCACGTTCATATTTTTCACTAGACGTTGAACTTGTCTCATCATTGATACCACCTAATTCCGAATCAGTTTCATCACGCCCGCCAATAATTAGACCACCATCGCGACCACTATAATTATTATACAGATCGCCGCGTTGTTGTTGCTGCTGTTGTTGATGTTGCTGTTGCTGTTGTTGTTGGGCAGCAGCAGCAGCAGCCGTGGCCGCCGCTACTGCTGCAACAGCCGCCTGTTGATGTTGTGTTTTCATTGGTGGTGGCGGTGGTAATAATTGTTCACGATGTTGTGTTATTATTTTACCACTACGTAATTGTTTAAGGTCCTCAACTAAATGTACGGCAGAAACACTTTGACACTTAACGTTGTTTAAAAAAAAATCGTGAAAAATCTATAAAATCATTTTTCTATATTATTTTTTTTGCTTACTTGAAAAATATGCATTTCTGAACGTGAATTTGGTTGTCCATCACCAACGATAAACACTAAAATATTATTATACATTTCCATTGGATCATTACTTGTAAATGCTGTTGGTTCTTGGATCAGTGTCGATGGAAAGCGTTCCATAGTATTCTGTGAATAAATTATTTTTGTTTCAGTTTCAAAAAAAAATATTTCGTTTTTAATTAAATAGTTACCCCAGTTTCATAATCAATAATAAGCACCCACTGTCTATCTAAACATAATTGCATTTTTTGTGACCAAATACCACTTGTCTTCTCCAATTGTAATAATTTACGCATACCATCGGCTGGGTATACGATACCTTTTGTTTTATTAACGGTAAATGTTGCCAAATGTTCGACAACATATAATGGACGATCAGTTAAATCATTTTGTTGTAAATCATGATGACGTAAATCATTGTCACGTCCATCACCGCTACGGGAATCACGTTCATCACCTGAGTAACCACCATTACTACCATTATTTGATGATGCATGATATGCCATGATTAATTTTTATTTTTCCTCTTCCTTATTTATTTATTGATTTATTTCTTATGTTAAAAAATGTAAAATTCTACCACAAAAATAATATAACGAAAACCAACAAACAAAAAAAAAACCACCAACTTTACGCACTTGTTACCACTACTTTTGTGTTTACAATGTTTTTCGATTTATTTTTTTAAATTGTTTATATAATTTTGTTAACCTCGTTTCTTTTATTCGTTTTGATTTTTACTTTGTATCTGCAAAAATAAATAAAAAAACACCTGTTAATCTAACCAATACTATTGAATAATTAATCAAAAGTACATAAAAAAAAACCTAAATTAAACGCAAAACTTATATGATAAATCTAATTTTTTTAATTAATTGTGTCAATAACACCACCACAAACATACCTATCAGTCACCCACTAAATTAACAAATTATCAATTATTATAAATTTAACGTACAGGTATTTTATATTTTCATCTGAAATTGTATATGAAGCGTTATTTGTTTATTTCAAAATCAATGATTAGTCAATAATAATAAAAGAATTGTTTTAAAATAAAAAAAAAAATAATCTTTTTCACTGATTAATGAATCAATCGTTGTTTCGCGAATAGTATTGTGTTGCGTATAACTTATTGTAATAAAAAAATAAATATATTTATGTTTTTATTTTTTGATAAAAAATATAATAAAATAATTTTGTAATTACAAAAAATAAAATTAATCTTTTCGTTGATATAATTGATAAGAACAAACGAAAGCGAGAACATGACAAAAGATATATTTTTAAATATCTGAAAGATAACGCACATACCTTTGATTGTTTAGTTTTTTTTTATTATTATTAATATAATATTTGTGATATATTAATCATACCAAAGGAATGTTCATTAAAATTTTGTTTAGATGTTTTAATTAACTTAGAATTATTTCTCTAATTAAATATTTTGAGGGATCATAGAGACCTGAAGAATCTAAGATACGTAGAGAATTTTTAATGTGACCTTGATTGTTTAAATTACAAAAAAAATAATGAAACGTAAATAACAAATAATCTAATCATTTAAATAAATATTTTTATTCATTGAAATTCAAAAATAAATTCAAATTTACCTGCCTTAGATTGTTTCTTCAATAGTAATTTTATTTCGATTTTTAGTCGTTGCTATTCTACCTGTTGTCTCTGATAATTTTTCTTTTTTTCTATTATAATTGTGGAACATTTTTTTTCTTGTTTTGCCAGGTGATGATTCACGGCCACAAATCCACCACGAAAATTCTCCAAGAAATTGCAGCACTTAAATAACTTAAAAAAAAATGCACACGTATTTAATATTAATTTTTGATTAAATAATTAATAAAATTAATTTTTTTTACCTAATTAATAAATGTCACTCTCTGTTTGCTTCTCACTAAAAAAAAATTCTTTAATTAATTTTTGATTTATCCAATTCGATGATAATATTTTTTATGTAAATATTCCGTCAAATAATTAATTAATTCAAAACAAGAGCAAAAATAAGCCAAAAAACACAAAAAAAATTACCTTGTTTAATGAAAATATTTCGCCATTTTTAAAACTACTAAAAATTATTTATTATAAATTTCTATACACCTGTATAATAAAAATACCTGTTACACAAACAAACAAATAAATAAACAAATACACTTGTTTACTAACACATATACTTATATATATATATATCTACTATCTATATATGTATAAATAGGTAGATTGATATATAGATAGATATATATATATATAGATAGATAGATAATAAATTAAAATAATAAAATAATTAAAACACAAAAAATAAAATAAAAAGACAAAAAAAAAATGGGTGAAAAATTTCACCTGAAATTGTCATTCACTTGGTCTTGTCACACATACCTCACCACGTTACACAAGCAAAACAAAAATGGAATGTTTTCTTTTACGTTTTAAAATTATTGAATTTAAATTAATTAAATTATTAAGCACATAATACAAATATACAAAAGTTAACACACAGGTGGATGAATACAACTTTAACACCTTTTTTAAAGGAAATTAACACTAATTATTTGTTTTTTTTTTTTTGTTATTGTGTATATGTATGTGTGTTTATGTAACGTTAGAAAAAAAATAAATAAAGAGAAAATCAAGGTGTGGTATGGTGATTGTAAGGTAACAAAAAAACTAAATTAAACTGATTAATAAGGCCACTATCACAATAATAAAAAAATTAATAATTATAATAAAATAATTATTATTATTTAATGACCTTCATTATTATTATTTTTAAAAAACAATTATAAATACTATTGTTTTAAACTTGAAATCGAATAAAATGTAGCGATGGCTCTACCCTCCCAAAACACACTACTGAATACTGATCGGGATTTATAAATCGACGTAGAAAGCCACGTTTCTACTAGTAATTTCAAGCTACGTACAAGTAAGCTTAACACATGCAAAGTATACAAATGCCTATGAGTTGGTAACCTAATTGGTATTGGTTATTTAATTTTCGCCGGAAAGTTTTCTTTTTTATTATAATGTAGTACAACAAATACCTTTTAAATTTATTTTTTCCTTGTTTTTATTTACATTGATTTTTTTTGACATTTAATAAATACATCATAATAATATTTTTATAAATATTTTTGATGAATTATAATCTTCTAAAAGTTTCCTAATGATTCCTTTGAGACGTTCAGTACAAATTTAATTAATTAGAAAGAAAAATTTTAATTATTGAAAGTAAAACATGTCTAAAAAAAATAATAGCAATATTTACGCCAAAAGAAATTAATTTTAACTAGAAAACAAACCTGATAATGTCATACTGTCAATTTTATAAATATTAAATTGCAAAAATAATGTTTAAAATTATAATTTATATATAATAACCTAAAAATAAATCCTCAATCAGATTTTTTACGTCTTGTTTATTTTACTTAAGCAAAAATATTTTGTTTTTTTTTGGAATAAGCTTTGCTCAGTATACCAATTAGAATTGTCGTCGCTAAGTTTTTATATAGAAAAATATACCAATTCGATTTCGATTGGCGTATGTGTTAGTTAAAAATATGCTTTTTATGTTGTTTTTACGTGTAATTTTGTTGTTATTTTGCATATATTTACTTTATTTCAACTATATACCTGTTTGTTTTTGACGGTAGTCATATTCAGTTCCAATTCACACTTGAATAGCATAGCGTTAAGTGAATAGTTCCGGTTTGTGGTATGGTGCTTTAAATATTTACACCAAAAAATATTTTAAAATAAAATCCATTAATCAACAATTTTTATTATTTTAAAACTTTCGATTAAATATTTAAAGTTTTTTCCTTTTTGCGCTCGGTGTTTTTTATATTTTATTTTATTTGATTTAATTAATTTTTTTATTATTGTGGGGTTTCAATACAATGCATATTGCTTCAAACATAACTTTGTAAAAAAATCCAATAGTTGATAATCAATAGTTTAGTTTTAGAAAATATTGTGAAATACAATGTAGATACAAAAATCACTAAATCATTAACAAAATTTTGCCAAAACAAACATTATGTTTAATAGCTGAAAATAAATAGTTAATTGGTTTATATGCGACTTATTACTTTTTTAATTCATTTTTATCATATCAAAAACAGAAAACAATTTATACTAGATTTTCCGAAAACAAAACTCATAAATTTTTTCTGCCCACAATCCACATCATGCATCATTTTTTATTGCGAACTAAACTTTTCTAAAAGTAGAACGAGAAAAGTATGGAGAATTTTCCAGATAACAGAGCAGCGAAAATTTTAATTATACAGTTTGTTTTAATTTTTATCTTTTTTGTTATTAATTTATTCTTGGAGTAAAGTTTATTTGATTTTAATAAGATAAATATTAATAATTAAAATAAATTATATTACGGATAAAGTTTCAGCATTCTATCATTATATCATCATATTTACTTGGAAATTTATGGAATATTAAAGTGGTTCGACCACACATTTTCTAATAAATTGGTAATTGAATTAAAACAATAGTAGAATCTTTAATTTTTAATGTTTTTATTTTTTTTAAATTACAAATTTCTTGATTTTCATTATTTCTTCATTACAGTAGGTTTCTCAGAAGCACTTAAAACACAATAAGTTTTATTGTTCCTATTATTTTGTTCTCGTTACAATACGGTTATTTGACTTATAAAATATTATTTTTGTAAAAAATTATTCTTACGAAATATCTAAAGGAGAAAAAATAATAAACAAAATAACGGAAATAATCGATCAATAAGTGAAGATAGAAATGAACTTACATTCTTATATTAATTGTTCTAATACACCAAATAATACTCAATGTTTCCTGATGAAGATGAATACACGGCGAATTAATAAATACATAAAACTGAAGGCGCATATAAGCGTGGATTTTAAAGGCTTACGTTTTAAACCATATATAGAATTGGCATCATACGTGAAAGCTCTCTTATTTAATTTTACTATTGTTTAGCTAATGTCCTTCTAGAAAATTGAAAATAAAGAATGTATTTAATAAGTGCACGATTAAAGAAATAAAAACTTTTATTGTTAAATTTGGAAATAGAAAAAGTTTTATTAATTAATTAATAAGCTTTTTGAAATAGCAGTATTTGTATATATTCGGCACATCATAAAGAAACATTAAGCCGCTTATTATGTTGTTTTTTTTTTTTTTTTGCTTTAAAACCAAATTATAATAGAACCATTACACAATAATATTATTACCAAATCGTAGTCCTTTAATAATAAAATATGTTACGATCATCTTGGCATAGTTTTAATAATAAAAATATATACATATTTAGATTAATGAATTTAAAAAAAAAGGGCGACAATGAGAAATTTTCTACTTTTGGATTATGGCTTCTTTTTTTTAAACTATAATTATATTTTATCTAATTTTAGCAAAAAATTTTATTTTTGGGGCAAACAATGAGAAATCATTTTGGCAGCGGGTGTTTACAGTGTTTTTGATGTTCTATTTTTATAAAATCCGATTAACACTAATCGGATGACGACAAGTTTGAGGATTTTTCGCTATCAGACTAAAAGGTTCTTGTTTGTGTGTGCTTTTACAAATCTGGTCTTGTTTACGTCTGTTCTGCTAGAGATAAAATGGCCAGATTACTATTCTCATGTCTCTAAAAAGCTTAAAACTGTCGTATTGCCCTCGACACTTATTATATTTGGTTTACACATAGAGAATGCTTATCGATTTCTTAAAGTTGCTAGCATTTTGTATATATCAATGTTATTTTTTAATAGTTCAAAAGTAAATTACAATAGTTTTATCTACTTAATTTTTTCTTATTAATTGATTTCGATTCGAAAAAAAAAATTATAGTGAGGTCGCTTATTTCCGCTTTAATTTAATAAAAATCAATTCTTGCTTTCTTTTATTTTTACATGATTTGCTTTGTTTTTATATGCATGGCATATATATTTTAGTATATTATCTTTTTTATATCTACTTAAACAGTATTTCGTGTTATGCTTGGGGGATTTTTTAACCCATATATATATATCTAACTGAAATATACATATTCTCTTGTTTTTCATAAACATGTTCACATATTTTTGTTTTATTTATCAGAAAAATTTTGTTTTCATTTTTAGTAAAATTCCTGAGAGAGGTGACACCATACTTTCGTAAAGCGAGTATAATATCTGAGGTTGGATGGGAGTTGCAACGAGCGTTTTTGTGTCCCCTAAATGGAGCAACGGTTCCTGGTGGTGGCGGAGGTGGAGGCACTATGGGCAATGGTTGCATTGGTGGCAACAATTTACAACAAACCGTACAACCTTCTCCACTATGCTTACCTCCGCAACAACAACAGCAGCAGCAATCGGGGACAACTCCAGGTGGTCAAATAACAGAGACAAGAACATCAACAACAACTACTGGACAAACAACGATACCAACATCAACAATAAGTACAACAAGTTCGACATCATCACCACCTGCCGTGGCACCACGCAGTCCCCCAAGAGCGGACACACGTTATATACCTTTGCAACTGACACATCTAGCAAGAAATTTAAAGCATCATGATCCTGGTAAGTTATAATAAAATTCCTTATTTATAAAACTAAAATGTGCAGTTTCTCCAAATTATTAAAACTGTACACTTGCTATCTTGATGCCTAGCATAAAATTCTCATTGTTATACATCTCTGCATATTCATCTTATTTAAATCATTCATACATGTTCATATTTTATTATGAAATAAAGAGTTGTGACATTTGCATAGATAATGAGAACTCCAAACTGATACTTATTCTTCAGAAATAATTCTTTTGACATATTTCTAAATATTTTATTTACTTTGAATTGTTGAATAAACTCATAAAGTTTTCATGCATAAGATAAATATTTTGCAATAAACTTTTTTGTTATTTTTTATTCAACAATACGCAATTTATGTTACCACTTAACGTCGTCTTTTATGCTTTTAGCAAGTACTTGAGACACGAGCCTATCTACTTAATATTGCTTTATTAGTATAATAATAATATTCACGAATATCATCAACATTTATGAAAAAATTTAAATCTTTTACGTCTATTACTGCTATAAGAGCACTACAATAACAATGTTCTAAAATTGTCGCACATTGTATAAAGAAAGAACAAACACATGAGGCGAATTATTAAAAATTCTAATAATAAAAACAGTAAAACAGTAAATGAGAAATTATATTATTTTCGAATGGTTACTGTTTTCTTTTAAATATTTTTTATTATGGTTCTCACCCCACCATCTGCGTTGCTTACGAGCGACTAGCACCTTTAAATATTAGTGATAAGGTAATATTAAACTTTGACGTCATTATTCCTCTCAGTATTACTTTTCATTTTAGTTCATTTTGTAACTGTAAATGTATGTTAAAATAATCTGTCAATTCTAGGTTTAATTCTATTTAGCTATTATCTGTCGTTGTGACACTTTGATGATTTATCATGACGTTTTACACTTTCACTGTAAATATTTAAATAAGTACAGTGACAAATCGCTACATTAAAGTTTTGTTAACTTTTACCAGTAGTAGATTTGTTATAAATGCTAGATTAATTACATAAATAAGACAAATATTTATTTTTAAAAAAGCTACAAACTTTACAAATTACACAATTAAATTTCGCACCATTTCAATAATATCAGAAATACTTGTCGAAGAAAATTATAAATATTTCCATTGGCAGTTATATTTTTATTTTCAATTTTCACACAAATAATTTTTATTTAGCATTCACTCACCTTGTACAAATTTTGTTTTTGCATCAATTGAATTTTTTTCTAGACATTTGTTATTTTTTTTTTACCTTAATGCAATGCTTAAGAAACAAAGCAGGCAAATATGGCAATGACGTGTCTCGTTGGTACGTGGACAGGTTTTTGATGTATTTTCCTCAGTTTGGCGCGTGCATATGTTTTGTAGACAATTTTTAAAGTCTTTCTAAAAAAAATTGTCAACTGTCTCGTTAGATGAAATTTTACAGAAAAACATATTTAGTTTTTCCATTGCTACAAAATTATTAAAATCATTTTTCGCACACAAATGCGATGAACAAAGAAAATTCTATTTGTATCTGGTCCCTGAATAAGAAACGGAATCTTATTTTATTATTAGACTAATATTTTTATTATTCCGGAAATAGGGCACAATAAAATATTAAACAAGACGAGACACAATTAAACATTGAATGAAATGCGCATAAAACATTTAAAGAAAAAAAAAATTATCATCGTTCGCATTTTTGCACCCAGAAAGTTTACGATTTGGTGGGGTTCTGCCAACGCAAAAGAAACAATAAAAATTAAACGTGAAGATACAACAACTTTGTTAACAAGTAGCGAATGGAATATAAAAAATCACAATAAATTTCAAAGTTACATGTAATAAAATGAATAAGTAAGAAAACGCGCAAATTGCTTGTCAGGCATTGTGTGACGCGTGATTAGATTAGATTTTATCATCAAATTTTCTTATTAGCAATTTATTAAGTTTATTTAAATGAATTTCTTGACAAAATGGTGATGCTCCATGATTGCCAATTTGCATTTATTTTTAATTTAACATTTTTATACGCGACATTCTCTTGTTACTTTTGTGATGCTTAAAAAGCTACAGAGGTGTTGTCTAGATCTAAAACATATAAAGCCTAATACATTCTTCCTTTAAGAAACAACTAGTTTATACGACATTAATTCTATATAATGAAACGAAGAAAACATAAAAAAATTAATTGGAAGATATAATTTGATTATTTCTGATTTTGTTCCCAACGAAAAGTTTAACTAATACAAAAAATAAAAATTAAATATTGATTAAACTGGATTGATAGATCAAAAATTTTTATAGGATAAGAGAATTGGAAAAAAAAAACAAAAAGAGGTTAACGGTTTATATAATAATGTATAGTATTTTTATTTGTAATTAATTAACCATGTTAAGCAATTATATCATGTTGAGTATACAAAACGAATGTAATATGTTTGGTAGTTACACGAATACATCTTGAGGATATCGTTATAATTGATGATATGACCATCGGTCACTTTAGCATCCCACGTTGAATTAAATTCCTTATTTCCGTTAAGTTTGTATCCAGTCTGAATCTAATATCGTTGGTTTAATAGTAAAGTCTTTGTGAAAATAAAACTTTAACAAAAATCTATACAATTAATAAAATACAAAATATCAAAAAGAGAAAATTTTATCCATTTAAATTATTCTTGTACAAAAGCGATGATAAGAATTAAGTAAAATTGTTTTCATTCAGCACATTTGTTATCCCATTGTTTCTTTATATATTTATATTAAAACCAGACTGACTTAAATGTATTTTTCTTATCTATATTTGTTAACTCTGATACTGACTGATCCAGTTAAGCTATTATCTAAGGAAATACTTTTATGAATTCACGACGAACGCTCATCAGTGCAAATTGTCATTTTATATTTATTTCATTGTTATAGATCGAGCGACAACGGTGATGACTTGATTTTTATTGTTAAGGGATTGTAAACGAATTACAAACAAAGAGTCATAAATTATTGTCTATTGCTTTTAAAGATTAGGCATTTACAAAAAAAAAGAGATTATTTTGTTGAATTACATATTATTCTTGATTAATCTTTTTTTCATTTCACAGTATCGTTTTTCTAGTGAATATAATAAGATTATTATCAAAGTTTAATTAAAAGACTTAACGCATTGTTGTTATTTATTACTGATATAAGAAAAAGTAAACAATGACCCAATAAGCAATGACACGGCTCATAAATAATCAAGAATTTACTAAAACTCCTATGAAATTCGTTTTTCAATTTATATGATTAACATTTTTTTTTTATTACAATACTTCTCTGTAACTCTTGCGATCAGCAAAATGAGCTTCATAAAATCCTTACGATAGAAGAATGATTGGAAAAGGACATCATAGCAAAATATCCATTTATTTTTACATTTTCTATCTTATATGATTTGATTCATTTCACGCTTCACATACTACGAGAATGATGTTATCGTTTGGATACTCATTTCATTTCCTTAAGTTTACGATGTTTTTGCTTCTTCTTCTTCTTCTTCTTGCAATTCAGCAATCAGCATCGTTAGAGAAAAATGTTTAAGAAAAACGCAAATAATTCAGAAAAATAATGAAATGGAAAAATGAAGGTTATTTACAACGATGATATTGTATTATTATTTTTTTATATCTGGTTTAAATTTAATATATTTTATATATATAAAAAAATATATTATTTAAAATATTGAATTGATTTTTGATACAGAGATTTTGGTATTAAGTAAAATTGAACCATAAGGGACATAATTTAAATAATATATAATATTTATCATTTTTTAATGATTGATTGATTGTCATTCCGTATTTATACAAAATAATACCAAGATTACTTTCACTTTTTGTAATCAATTGATTGATATATTTAAACATAATTAATATTAGTTTTATTTTTAACATAATTTAATCATTTGTGGTTGATATAATTACTTATATACTTATTGCAAATAAATAAACAATATTTACAAAGTATATATTCTGTTTATGCATAAGTAAGAAATGTATAAATAATACTTTAAAATTATTTAACTATAAATAATGTTTGAAAAATAAATATAATAATTGTAGCTGAAAAAATGAATTGCTAGAGAGCTTATTAGCTGGTAAATATATTTTTCTATTTCCATTTAAATCTAAATATATACATGTTTGATGATCTTTAACAATTACATATATTGATGGTATATAAAACCAATTCTCAGTATATGATACTTTAAATTATATGAAAACACGAAATAATTTTGTAAATAATAATTTGGGAATAAATGCTACTCTTAAATAAACTTTAACTTCTATATATTCGCCCACAATGTATAATTTTATTTCGCCTCTGCTAACGTCGTTTTTATGGGGGTTTTTTTGCTTGTAAATTATAGAAAATAAAATATTCATAACCTGAATAAGTTTGGAAAAATATAACAGCATAATTAGAAAATAATTTTTTTTTTATTATTGACGGTTTTTTTTTTCTCTATTTTAGGTTTTTTTATGTGTGAAATATACAGCTTAACTGTGTAATTTAAGTTTATGGAAACATGATTGAAGCGATAAAGCAATAAGGCAATAAAAATATAAAACAGAAAACTAAACTAAATTTATTTCCTTATGACGATATTATTTTTTTTAGTTCGCTATAAAATATTAAAAAAAAAATTGTATAAATTTTATAAGCAAAAGAACTGCATAATGAAAAATTAAAATCAATCATAAATTATATTTTTAATAAATTTCCATTCTATGCATTTCATGTTTTCGTTGTTTTTCTAATAAAAACGAGTGAATTATGTAATTTCTCATATTAAAAAAATTGCATATAATTTTAAGACCATAAACTTCGTGCTAAATATTAGTTATATTAGAATAGCGATTCTTCTAAATCTCATTTTTTTTTTTGCTTTCTTTCTTATTTTTCATATCTTTTGAAGAAAATTAATAGCATTTTCTTACGACTTTCTGCTTTATAATGGTAGCAATTTATTACAAACATCAAATTATAATGATTTCAATTCATCATAAAAGATTTGTTTTAACTGATCTAAACTAAATAAAGAAATGAAAATAATAATTTATATGTATAAATATTTTCACTGTCATAATATTATAATTTCTATGCATTTGTAAGTAAATCATATAAATTTTAAAAGTAAATAATATTTAATTAAAATAAAAAAATGAATATTAATCTTGTGATTTATTGTTGGCTTGTCTAATGTACGGTGTAGGGGTCTTTGTCGAATTATAAGATATATTGTCTGCTTTTAAACACGATTTGTCTCTGATGTATGTATTTGTGTGTTATTAAAATTTAAAATATTAATATAAAGCTTATTTTACATAACAGTATTTCAGGGTGAACAAACACAAACTTCATTGATATTGATACTAATCAATTAACAAAAATAAAACAACATATTTCATTATTAAAAGTACTTTTAAACTGTGTAATAATTTTGCATTCATCTAAATTTAAGTAACATTCCATTAAACTCGATAATCAATTCCAAATCCTATCTATTATGCATTTTTATAACAATCTCGGTATTTTCACATATTTTCATTTATTATGATTTTATATTTGTAAAAAATATTTACCATTTTATTTCAATAAATAAAATATATTGCAGAATTGCATTTTAATAATAAAAAAATAAAATCAATTTGTCATACTTAATATTAATTTATGTTGTTATTTTTTTTACTGTTATGTTGGATTTAGCGTTTTGTGCATATAAGGCATAAAAAATAAATTTAATAACATTACGTAATTGAAAATCACAGCACATAATTAATGTCAGAAATTGTAATTTAATCTTTATTTTTTATTAAAAATATTTAACTCTTAAACTTTTTAAGTGTAGATGCTTTGCACCATAGTACTCTGATCCTTATCAATGTATCCCTAATTTTCTATAGAAAAATATTAAATTTATTTAAAAATAAAAATGAAAATGAAACCCATAATGATAACCATAATATGTTTTACTTAGTATGTTATACAAAAGGTCATCAAAATATTTTTAACTTGAAAATATTTAGTTCATATTGTTTGTTTTTTATTTATTTTCTCTTATAACAAAAAAAACATAGACATGGGATCTCTTATCGCATAAATGGTGGCCTTTTTCCTTTCATATGACATTTATAACCGTTTTTTAAGATGTCACAAATAAAATGTTATTGCAAATTTTTAACAAATATTGTTGAGTAAAAAAAAAATAGATAGATAAGAATTTCAAACACTGAATAACTGAATATAAATAAAGAAAAATAAAAAAGAAAACTAAATCGACAGTTATTATTTTTTTTCTCTTCCGACACAATTTTTTTTCTTTATATATAAATAAAAAAATATGTAGAAACACTTAAATATATTTTATTAGAAATTATCATGATATTTACATTTATATCCTTCAATTTAAATTAATCGATACAATTCAATGAAAGTGCGTTGACATTTAAAAAGGAAAAGTTATATTTGTTTATTTATAGTTAAATGCGTGCTTAAATGATATGTATTAAAGCTTAAATGAATTATGTTTCAATATTATTTTGTTATTTGTAGTAAACTATAGGTTATACTAATTATTTTACATAATTGTTTAATCAATTAACAAAGGTACAAAGAACAACCCTCTTTTCTAGTCACAATTTTAAGAAAGTAAAATACCAGAATAAGAATATTTAAATAAAGTATATATTGTGAAAGTTTCATCAAACAAATAAGAATAAATACAAAAATTATTCAGACAAATCCAAACTCGTGTATTGTGTGTAAAACAATGACAATTCAATCTTATAACAATTCTGCATCACATCGTAATTTAACCTCATAAAAGAGACTAAGATAGGAACATTTATTACTAGCCAGTTGAGTGCCCTGTCTACAATTAAATTCTTGTCTGTAACAATAAATAATAGAATCACATTTAACGTAGAAATTTGTAAGAATCAAAAATGTCATATAAATTCTACTCTATTGAAGCCGAACAATTGTATAAAATTTTATTTATTATTATTTTTTTAACGATTTATTTTTCTTCTGCATTTCCTATTACAGCTCATAGAAAAGTTTAATTTGAGCTTCAATGTGATAATTGCATGTGTACTTAGGACATTAAAGTCGATTTAAATGTAATTTAAACATTTTCAGTTATAAATAATGGTTTCAATCCTTAAAAGAAAATTGGAAACTATTGATATTTTTGACATTATTATTGAAAGTAGAGAATTGTAACATCTAAAGAAATATAACAAGTGAAAGAATATATGTTTTGTATGCGTGCTTTTACTTCTTTTTTATAAACAACCTTCAATGACTATAAATAATAATAATAATAATAATAATACAAATAGTGCCACCTACGTTACCACTGGGAGATTGGTTGTTTGCTATCTGAAAGCAATTTCCGTTAGTTTACCGCCGCCTCTTTATCGATTTATTCGTTTTGACATTCTTCTCCTTTGCATAAATTTTATGTGAAGATTGATAATTTAAAATAGTTTCATCAATTACTTATCAGAATACCGAGCATGGTACTTGTATTTAATTTTGTGGCACTCAGATTTTCCGTTCTATTACAATTTTATAAAGGACAAACTATACACTTTGTATTTTCATTTCTATTTGCATTTCCATTCATTTCTTTCCATACATGTTTTACATATTTGATTAGAGCACGTCCAAAATGACTTTTATTTATCAGGAATTCATAATATCTAGTTACAGTGAGTAACATTATTCCATATTATATCATTTGTCAAACATTGTGCTGCAACTGACCACAGAAAATTATAGCTGTGCGTGGCTAGTCTACTATCAGCAATGTCAAAAATGTGCATTATGTTGTTTCTATTTAAAAATTATACAAATATTATACAGAAAAAAGAATGAAGTAAAATAAATACTATAAACATCGTATATCATGTTTAGCCCTTAAAAACATGAATAAATAATAACTTACTCAACCCTTAATTTTGGCAGCCGAAAAACAAACAGCAAACAGTATGACCCATGATGGTTTTTTATTCTGCTTTTGCATTATATAATTTTTTTTACTATTGTATGCTTTTCTTCGTTTATTTTTTGTTGAGATTATGTTTCTATTTTGCTTTTATTTATAAAAACATAAATAAAAGGCTATCCCCATGCACACCCATAACCCTTATTTGTGATGTTTTTTGTCTGTTTAGTTTGAATGTTTGTTTGTTATTTGGTCGTACAACTTGGCCAACCTTTTATTTTTTTTTTTTCATTTTATTTTTCTTTCTATTACAAACTGAAATATTTATTTTATCGTTTGTCGACATTATAACAAAAACCTCATTCTTTTATTATTGCAATAATTTTTTTTTTTTTCTCTTCTATTTGTTGTCGCATTATATTCTGTTTTCTGTTCTTTATGTTATTATTTTTATTATTATTATTATTATTTGAGTTCCAACAAAACACAATTATAACATCAGCTATAGCACATTATATCTTTAATATTTTTCTTTCGTTTTTCCAATGTTTATATTATGTCCATTGTTTCGCCAAGTTTGTTTTTGTAAGCCTTTGTTGCTTTTTTTCTTTCTTCAATATAAATGAACAATTATAATATAAAAAAAAACATTGTTAACCCCCAACGGACTTTTCCGTTTTATTCAATTTTAAATTGTTTTATCATTTTTTTTCTACTCTTTAATAGCAATAAAAACTGAAGAAGAAAAAAAATTAACTAAAAACTTGTTAAACGAGTGAATAGAAACTAAATAAAAACTGTCTTAAACAGCAAAAACTATTTAGTAAAATATATAAGTTGGTATAAATACTTAAAAAAGGATGATTTTATAAAAGGTAGTAGTAAAATGTTAAATATTCATCAAAAAAAAATATATATATATATTTTACATAACAAAAAAATTCAATTTGCAAAAGTATTATTTTGCAATTAGTTTAAAAATCTTTTATTTAAGAGGCTATCGAAAAATTGATTGCTCTTAATATAGACTTTTTTTATTATTATCCATGAATACAATGAATATTATCCATCTTTAATAAAAAATTATGAATAATAAAAATATTTTTAGTGTCTTTTCACTGATCAATTTTAATCAAAAAATTTTACGCAAGGAAAATAAAAAAATACTGAAAAAGTAATTACTTAATGACATCATTTTAATGACATAATGAGGTTTTATGTATTTGTAAATAATACTCTGATTTCCTATTCTGTATGTTTACTTGAACGTGAAAATAAATTTATAGCTTTGGGGATATATATAACTGCTTTAGGTGTATTGATATCAAAAAGCAATATATCTTTTCAGTTTCTTTTATGTTTGATTTTCATTGTGAAAGCAATTGATATTGTACTGGTAAACTTGCACCATCACTTTAAATCACAATACATCAATTGTTGTTAAAGCTAATATAATAGTTACACTACATTATATGAAAGACAATGAATAAATGTCTTTATTCAGTCAATCAGTCAATCATTTCGCGATACTAAACCATCTCTATTGTTCCTTAAAGGTATGAACTTTTTTCTATATTTAGCATTTAATGAGTACAAGACTAAGATATATCTACCCACAGCCTTAATTTGTTGCTTGTTGATTTATCTTTCAATTTTATTATATCTTTTCTTTTATATTTGGGAATCATCCCATAGTCAATTTCAAATATTTTTACTAGCATTTTCTTTTTCGGTCTACTAGGTCGCTTGTAAGACTTTTGCATTACAAGCATGGTGTTGAGTTGGAAAAGAATTTTGCTGAATATTGTATTATATTTTTTGTAAGCAAATTTATTTAATGTTGATTATGATCTGGAAAATTAAAATATCTTAATAATGGAAATTACCTTTTCCCTTATTATCTTATTAACAAAATGCATTTAATCTCGTTAATAAGATGTTTTTTTTTTCTGCTGCTTTATTACCTAAAGTATTATTTCACAATTCATAAATTAAGGTTCGCAAAGTCATTACAGCTTAAGCACGCTTTGCGTACTTATAAAATTATTATAATAACAATAATTAAGACAACAAAAGAAACCCTAGCGATGATGATGATTTCAGAATTAAATGTTAAAGAAATACGTGATACTATTTTAGCCAAATGATAGCTCGTTATGGATGTGTCATTAAGTATAGAATACATTCCTGACATATTTCTATTTTACCATGGTTATTTTTATTATATAGATTGTCACCTTAATGATGAATTATATTATTATATTTTAATAATTTTGCTATCAATAGCAAAAGAAAGCTTTTTATTATATTTTCATGGTAATCTTCAACATGTATTGTTAGTTATATAAAAAAAATTCCTCTTCATCATTCCTGTAAGCAATATCGTACCTTATTATTATGCTGTTATCTTTAAAGAAAAATAATACGAATGCAATGCACGTGCTTTCCATGAATTAAAAACAGCGCATCTCGCCAGAACAATATTGTCTGCTATGAACAAAATAAAATTCTTTCACGATAAATGTAAATTTTTTTTGTAATATAAAAATAACACTGCAGTTTCAGCTTTAACGTCTCATGTTTTAATTATTTCTTATAGTTACATATTTTATATAAATAAATTGGAATTTAAATAACAACGTTAAAACCAACACAGAAATATATGTAGAGAAAAAATATAAATAAGCAAAAGTAACAAAATGCCATGTCAGAATTTTTAAAATAAGCTTGTGCCAAGTGGACGTATTACTTTGAATAAAGTTTCGTCAGGAGTTGGCAAATGTTAAAAAAAAAATTGTAACAGCATCCACTCAGATGTATATTTATTTATTTTTGAAATAAATAAATTAAAAACATTTTTAATATATTCTATATTTCGTTTGTTTAATTTAAAACAACTAGTACGTTGACAAAGACAAATTTAACTCAAATTTATCTCAGAATGTTTGTAGGAGGTAAATAAAAATAAAATTAATTTTATTAATGCTGGATTCTGTTACTGTTGTTTCTTTTTTCTATTATTATATATATTTTCTTTTTTTGCATTTATTAGTATACAAATTAATTAAGACTTTGTATTCTCTCAGCAGCATTAGTAATTTATTATTCGGACAGCAAACATCAGTTTCATTTCTATTTTCATATATTATCTAGATGAATTTTAATATTTCTCTCACAATTATTTATTAGATTAAACATTGAATAATATCGTGATAATTAAAGCTTTTTAAATGTTAAAGACACTAGATGAATGGCAAATATGTACGTTAAAAAAATTCTGTATATTAAAATTATTGTATTATAGCAAAAATCTGAATATCTATAAAAAAAAAAGAAAAGACCAGAAAAACTAATGACAATTATATTAAAATAAGGACAAACTTACAACGATGGTAATTTTTCGTTGAAATGAAAGGCGTCATCAAAACCTATGCTATAAGTAAAATGGAAAGAACACCTACAGAAAAAAACGACAAGAATGATATGACCACTTTGAATAAGCCTGTAGACTAATCTAATGCTCTAACCAGACAAAAGCCGTTAAGCTTTTAAACTAAGCCAACCATGAAGACCACATTTAATTTTTGTTTTCATCTGTAAATTTTTTATGAAAATACTTTTTATTTAACTTTAAGAAGCGGAAATGACGTTAGCCAAGCTTATGAGAAAAAAATAGTATGATGATGGTGCTAATCAGCATCATAAAATTGCTAATATTAAATTTGGGTGCAAAAAATAATCTAACTGAATTCATCACCATTAAGGGAAATAAAAAACTCTTCAGAAGCATTAACCATACTTGAAGGTGTTAACTTGGTGGTTTATCTTCAATTTTATTATATATCTTGTTTCGTGTGTATGTTTTGACCAAAGTTTAAACGTAGAATCTGCCAATGACGTTTCTTAAAAAAATGTTTTATACGTGAAGTCGATTTGAAATGGTTCCTTCATAATATAAACAACATGATTATATGATCAAATCACCAAGCGACAACACTTCTACGTGATAATAAGGAAATTCTAAAGATTAGGTTTTCGATTGATTTTGTCGGGTGTTTTATTAAAAATGTTTCTGTTGATCGTCACATACGGCAAAATACAAAAATCATCTTCAATAATCCTTCAATTTCACCAAATTCTATCTTGTTTCATATTTATAAGGGTAAAAAAAGGTGAAAATAATATAAATAATTGAGATAACAAATAATACAGAGAATAACTATATAACCAGCAATTGGAAAAATAAATTCTCTGGTAATTTTCAGTTTCTGATTAAGTCTACTTTACGCATTCAAATAAAAAACGAAAAAAAAAAATTATCAATCGACGGACAACTGATTTCGTGATACAAATTCATCAAGGCAGGAGCAGATGAGACCAGCAATAAATTGAATTGCCTGATTATGTCAAACCTTTATGATAGCGGCAACCAGGTAATTTCAAACGGACGTGAGCCAAAAGCTTAACGTTTATTGAAAGGATAAAACTAGCACACAAAAAATAAACACAATTTTATTGAAAATGATTTCGAAAAGCTTACTGATTAGTTACGTATAGAAAATGGAAAACAGATTTTTATCCTTTAAGTGGAATTCCAATAATTTGCACCACTGAATTTAATAATAGAAAAGTTTTTACTACTTTTTTTTTTAATTTATTTACTTTAATAAGCATTGAAACTTAGCATTTGAAAACCAATCAGAGGATTTAAAAACCAATCAGAAGATTTTAAAAGCAATTCATGGCGTAAATATAATAAAATAATTATTAAAACAAATACAATTACGAAAAATACACACTTTAAATAAACTTCCGTATTGAGTTTTAAATTAAAACAGGTAACATCATTGTTATGCCCTTTATATATTTACCAACTGGCGCTAAATAAATAATTCATTGGCAAAAATGTCGGCTACTTGTAAAATACAATCCATCAATCCTCTATGGATCTCAGTTTATTTGTTTTAAATTATAAAAGCATGACTTGTAATGCGAAACTTTTAATTAAATATTTTAATATTTAAATAAGATAAAAAAAGTAATATTAATTAAATAAAATGAATGTATAAAATATATACATTGATTGATATAAAATAAAGTGCGACTGTTTATCATAAATACTTAAAACCAAACTTTCATTAATTTTATTGCTAATGTTCAACACGGAATTGTAGCATATATGTAGTTAATCTAATTATTAAAAATAGGTAACTTAATTATTTAGCGTGTTAAAAAATAATTAATATACTAAGCAATTGTCTAATTAAGTATTAAACAGTTTGAGCTAATATATATGTTATGACATTTTATTTAATTAGCTTGATAGGACTTGGGATTAATGTGTGATAGTGACGACTGATTTATAATTTTATAAAACATAAGATAGCAGGGAGTCACTAAAGTAAAATACAAAATTATATACAAAAATTAAACATTTTATCCTAATTCAATAAATAATAAATCATAAAAACGAATTATCAAATGTGAATAGTTTAATTTTTGATACTTAATAAAACATATTTGTACAGAACATTTGAAGAGATCTTGTTTGCCAGTTTTTCTCATTTTATATACCTTGGAAATACTTTCCTTTAATGTAATTTATCTATTTTCATTTAAAAATAAATACAAAATCGAACTGATAATAATTGAAACAGTCTCATTTTACATTTAAATTTTTACCCTTGATTTTACCATACCCTATCTGTATTATTTTAAATTAAATATTTTGATGTTATTAAATGAAGCACAACTGATGCCACGCTTCTGTCAATAACAATTCTGTTCTTTGTGTATTCCCCGGAAATTAAATTTTATTTTCGATCATTTACTATTTATGCAATTAAATAAACGTGAAAACAGATTCACTTACAATAATTTTAAATTAAATTTCAAAAAAATTAAACCAAGCATTACAAATTTATTTTTGTAGGATGTCAGTGACATTAATAACAATAGCTGAATTATTTATAAAGAAAATTCATGAATAGAAATCATTGATTTGATGTTTTGTTAAGAAAAAGTTTACGGTAGTATTATTTTCAATATTTTTTTTATATTAGCATATTCTAAATAAGATATTGAACTCCGCCAATTTAATGAATAAATTTACTATACAGTGGTATCCTTTGACATTTATTTTTCAATTACCAAACAGCAATCTTGAATTAAGTTGAATAATATAATCCTTAAAGTATAAAATTGTTTAACATTTAATAAATAACAATAGTTGGGCTTTTAATAATTTAATGATTTTTTCAATCTTTAAATAATTTAATTGTCTGTCAGGTACGCACTTTTTGTACTGGCATTAAAACGCAACATATTGTGTAAAAATTTAAAAAGCTCACATTACACTCGTCATCATAATCATAACTATAGTTTTCACAATATTTTTAAGTAAATGCTTATAAATAACAAGGTGTGGGCACTATTGAATCCCGTATGAAAGGTATTTTTTGCACTAAAACTGTTTTCGCCTTTGTATTAACTATAGTATGATGTGAGGAGCACGTAGACACGGCCGACATCCTGCTTTTAGCAAATGAATTCTCTGGAAATAAAAAATAAATGTAAAACGAGCTTTTTGTCTGTTTATCTGCCTCTTTATAGCCTACGAAGTATGATGTAAAAATGAAGTGGAAACGAATGAAGGCAATGAATGGTTAAGTGGGAGTTAAACAAAATTAGGTGTATGAAATTTAGAACCGTAGCCATTTCCGTTCATTTTCTAAACGATTTTTAAAATTATTTCTATATAATATTTGCTATTTATTCTTTAAATACCAGTGATACAATACCATTCTGTAAATAATTGCTGAGTTTTGTATATTTAATAGAGATTGAAGACTAAAGAATATAAAAATAATCATAATAATAAAAGTGCATGAATATGCAAATTTTATGAATTCAAGGTACAACAAATATGATAAATATTAAATATTATTAAACATTTGAATAATGTAAATATTAACATTTTCTTTTATGCTCTAACAATTATTACCATGTTTTTTCGAAATAACATTAAGTTCAAGTCTTGAGTTCCTATCGTATTTACATACCTCTTATTGACATTGCCGAACTGCAATTTTTGTAAGGTGTCTATGATCCGAGTTACCGTTTGACCTGTACCAGTACAGAATAAAAAGAATAACAGGAATTTTAAAATATAATAAAACTGCACATTAAAATTTATTATTAATATTTTATTCGTGGCTTTTAATCAGTGTTTCTTTTTATTAATTTTAACTTTGTCATTCAATTGAATGTGCTTGCAAAGCAACCTGAAATAAATTTATTTTTAAAATTAAATAGTGGGTGTCAAATTATACAAATTATAAAATTCCAAAAAAATTAAAATAATAATAAAAATGTTTTCTGTTTGCTTATCGACTGTTTATTATTTGCTCTTTTCAATGTTATTTTTGATATAAGCAAAGTGTATTTACATAAAGTATGAAAATAATGATCATTTGCGTAATATTAATATTAGTTATTTAATTTACCTCAAAATTTGTTGGTTTATTTCGTTATTTGGAAATATGGTATTGTATTTATGCTGAGTATTAATTAATAACAAATTCAACATTCTGCACCAGGTGCCTTAAATTATGTAAAAAATTTAACAGATGTTGGAATTTCTTTAGTCACTTTAAAAACCACTAAATAACAATTACTACACAGCTACAAACATTTACAATAATCATTTCTCTACTTTAATCATTCGTTAATGATTGATAAAAGAAATTTTTGATTTTTTTGGATAATGCATTTAATATAAAAATAAGAAAATGTTCAGAAGATAGTGAACATTTTAAGTATCTGGTTGCAGAATACTCTGATGTTTACAAAAGTAAATTAAATTTTACTACAACTACAATTTTTACCTAAAAAGTAAAATAAATAAATTAAAATTAAAATGATGACATAATATATGAAAATATTTTAATGGATTTTTTAGTGCACGACAGACTACTATCCGCTGCATATTTTATAGCATCGGTGGCTGTTGTCTCTTTCAATATATGAATATTACATTAAATGAGGAAAAACTCAACAAAATGTAGCGCACACTTTATACAATTTTTCATTTTATTATATTTTATGATGCTTTTGTCTACTACCATGCATACCGTGTATACGTCATCATAAAACATTATTAAAAGAAAAGCTGAGTGCATTAGAGAAAAATAAGTTAAATAAATAAAAACAAATCCTGAAAACGAGTCAGATATAGTTGTACAAAGTACACGATGGTTGAGTGCTGCAAATATTCTCCCATTTTTAGAATTATAATTTGTAGAGATATCGTTGCATCTATGAACTTTTTTCGTTGTTGAGGGTATCCAAACAAAAATTGTCAAACCATCAAGATGCCAGAATACAAAAAGCATATTTACTTTATATAAACTCATTTGTGGTCTGTTTGACTTGGAAATTACAATAAATCCAATCTCTTTCTAAAGCAGCAAAACCAAATCATATTAAAATATTGAATTTTCCATATTGAGATTCTTGTGTGTTTTTTATCGATCTGGAGGACCGGAAACATAGAAAAGTAGTTAATCTTCTATAAAATTGTGGTTATCTTGTGTTTGAATTATAATAATCGTAATAATAATCATATATATCTTATGATTATCATCTTAGTAATACTCTTTTACTTGATCATAAAATGGTTAAAATTACACTTTTCAGCTTATCTCTGCCATTTCAATAAAATTTAAAAGCTCTGAAAAATAATTATGTACAAAAATATTTCAGAAGTAATACCAAAAGAACCCATTAAATTGTTATTTGTGTGTCTCAGAAAGCATTTAAATGAGTCTAAACATCGCATTAGACCAATAATGCACTTCGCCGTCTCTATCTGTACGATAATTTCGATAATGGAAAATCAGGTCATCGATTCCTTTTGGCTAGTTTACGTAGAAAGTTTGATTACATTTATTGTTGAGTTTTTGATTACAACAAAATGATTCGATGAAACTAAGGGATAAACTTAATATCATTTATTATTATTTTCAGTTTTTCGTTGTTGTATTTTCTATAAGATTATAATCAATAAGTTAAACAGTTTATTGTTGCCTGAGCTGGATATATAGTTTGTAGTTTATTTGTTTTCCTCTTTGTTTTTATAATGGAAAAATATAAATATTTGTCGATACACAGCAAATACAAATACAAATTATAAATAATACGATAGTAGAACAACACGCGATGAAATATTGTAGGGACGGCTGATGTACAAATAAAGATAATTATTAAATTTAAAAAATGAATATATAATTATTGGATTACATAGTTTGTCATTTTGTCTGATATTTTTAGTAAATGTTAAGTGTGGCATCAACAAACTAAGTAGATAATTATTTTAATAAATATTATTTTTTTCGCTTATTGTTTTAAAATATTTGAGTTTATTTAACAAACACGTTTTTACTTTATTTTTTAGAAAATCGTTGTATTGAATTGCATTCGCCTGATGGAATTCATTCATGCATATTACGAGCATCTGATGCACAGGAAGCACTTGCATGGTTTAATGCCCTCCATTCAGCAATGGGACGATCAACATTACGAGCTCAACTAGATGCCAATAGAGCATTAGCAACGATAATTGGAGAACTTAAGCACATTGGTTGGTTAAGTCGACGAATGGGTAACGACCAGGTGAGTTCAATTTATATTAACATGATAAATGATCCGACCTTAATGATACCATACACAAATTTAATTAAATTGCCATTAAACATATACATTGATTTATGTACGACATGTAAATTAATGTCATTTTGATTTTAATTAATTATCATTATATTTATTATAACATTATTTGTAGTACAAATAATACGTAGAATATACCTAGAAATAGTGCATTTAAGAAGGCATTATTAATTATTTCGAATAACAATATAATAAAATAACTAAATGTAAGATTTTTTTAATTGCATTTTTTTAAACAGCGTAATATTGGTCAATAGAAATAAAAGTTTTTATCGTCGTTATGCTTATAAATAAATTAATTTCAATCTGCTAAACGTGCACATTATGTTCACACCGTCAACATTCTGTATTATTTATTAAACAAAAATCAAAAAGCAACGACAAATTTGCATGTAAAGACAATATACAAAGGGCCAAGTTTTCGTTGATTTTTCTTTTTATAATAGCATAAAGTTTTTTTCATATTTCATCAGTTATGCTTTTCGCTAAAAGTTTTTAAATAAAAAAAAAAGTTAAAAAAGCAAAAACCGGAAAAACTTTTCATAGTGGGTAATTTTTGTTTTCTAGAATTTAACTTTAACACTTTTATATTTTTAGAATAACGCGAAACAAATATTAAAACGAAATATAATGACAATATAAAGAAAAGAACAAAAAACTACTAAGGAAACTTCTCAAAGAATAGAAGAAACATCATGATCCCTAAATAGCACTAAAAATTTATCATTAGCAAAAGTAACTGAAAACTTTTAAAACTCGTTTCATTATAGGATGTCATCGTCCGTTTACAAAGAAGAACATTGCGTAATTGTTTTCGCAAGATATCGTTGTGTAATTTTATTGCAACTTAGTTTCAATTAACCTTTAGTATTTTGTAAATTCTTATTATATCTTTCACTTATATTGTTTCATTTTTTGCTATTGAAAATTTAATCAATGAGCTGAAATGGTGGTAAATGAAAAAAAGTTTATAATTATCTTTTTTATACAAAAAAAAAAATTGTTTTTTTTTATTCCTTCCGTTTTATTTTTTTTCATTATTAAATAAAAGATGAACATTTTGCTATGTTTGTTGATAATGCAAAAAAAAAAATATAAAATTAATTAATTAAGGTTTAAGTGTGTTAGTACTTTCACTATTCATAGTGAATTTTAAATTTAATTATAACACCAATAATGAAAAATGGTTTAGTTCATTTTTAATATCATTATAATCATTGTTTTATTAGCTTTTGAAATATTAGTAAAAAAAAGGGTGAATATTTCTTTAGTTTTTTTATTTTTACACTTAAATAATGGGCTTAACTTTAACTCGTGAAATGTTCAAAAAAACAATCCACAATTCAAAACCAATAAAAAATAAACCTAAATCCATTTTTATTTCATAAAATCAAATTGGGTTAAAAAAGGAAACAAATTTCACGGTATTTTAGATTTGTAGTATCCAAATCACCCTCATGTAGAAAGTAAACAAAATCAATCGATCAAAATTTTGTCACCTTATCGATAAAAATTATATTAAATTTCGTGTGTGTTCTTTTTTTCGTTAATAGAAAAATAATAATAATACAAATAATAAATCGTTACAAAGTGTATAAATCACCCTTACATTTGTTCCATAACAAACAACAAACTCATCATTTGTAATCAAAATAATAAAGAACAAAACGAAAACAGAGTACAATAAATGTGTCTACATGTGACACATTATTCTTGTTATTAATTTTATTATTATGTTCGGAAAATGAGAAACACGGTGGCAATAAAAAACAATAAAATATTCCCCAAATTGCTTTGGTGCTGACTTTTATCGCACGACATTACTAAAGAATTCATTATGCCAGCCTTTTGTATGTTTTCCATCTTTCTTTCAATTAAATAATTTTATTTTCCGTTATTCACTCTAAAATCCAAAAATAATTATCTAAAATCATAAAAATAATGATAACACTTTGGATTCAAAGTAGCACAAAAATATGTTACCCTTTTTGAAGAGAATAATACTCATTGCAAATCGATAAAATCTTTTATTGATTCAAATAAAATGAAATCGCTGAATTTTAATGTTATCAGCTATAAATTGTACCACGATGGGTCTGATATCTCCCAAAAAAATTACAATGTAATAATAAGGGAAAATTTGATCTCTTTCTATTGAAACTTAATGCTATTTTCTTTTTTTTTTAGTACATTAAATTTAAATTTTCACACCCACACTTGATTTCCTATAATAAATACATTTTGATTACATTTTGTAATAATTTAAACGTTTTTTCAATCTTTAGAATGGACGATCAAGCTCAGAGAGTTCTGATGATACAGATCGATGGCAGCCAGTTTTTGTTGCAGTCACGGATCGTGAACTGAGGTGAGTCAAATTCTTTTTTTGATAATTTTATTTTAATTTAGATATAAATTGTGAAAAAAAATCCCTGTTTAAATATTTTATGAATATACATTTATATATATATGAAAAAGAGTTACCCAATTCGCGTTATAATTTCTTGAAATGATTACCGAATTACCGAAAAAAAAACCGAGAAGATCTTTTTTAAATTCATCATTTTGTGTTTTAATTCAAAACAATTTTCATCCCCTAAAGAATCCTTTTTTTGTTTTACCAATTTGAATCCATTACAAAATTGTTAATTTCTGACAATATTTTACACCTCGTTGTTTTTTATTACCGCAAACAGACATACGTACGCACAGACAAAAAGTCAGAGTTTAATAACTATTCATCCCTCGCACGGGTTAATGAAGAGATTTAAGCTAACCCTTAGAATATTATTTGCAATGTAGGCACACATAGAAAAATCTGGTTACTTTTAACAATTACAATTGTTGCGCCATTAACCAGTGTACATTATTATATTTATATTTTTGTTATTATGGCACTAAGGTGAGGGTGTAATGTAGGCGTAACGTTATGTTCTATTGCCGCAAAAAAAAAGGTTTTTCGTAAAAAGGAAATTTTTGTAATGATGTTTCGAGCTGTTGAATGTTAACTTATTTAATTTTATATAAACAATCTACTAGTGTTTAATTCCTGTTTTTAAAAATAAATTAACAAAAGTCAATATTTATACTGTAACGACGATAAGATATGTTTATTTTTGCACTAATCATTAATTCATTAATTTCGTTTTTCAATGTAAGTTGCCTAGATACAAGCGACAACAACCACTAAATAAAATAAATAGCTTTAAAAGATTAAAAAGTGGCAAATTCTATTCATACTGCATGAAGGATTTTAATTAATGGACTCTGTACAACCAAAAATTCAGTTAAGTTGTTGCTGCTTAACCCACTCATTCCATTGGAAATAAATATTTCAATGTTTATTAACAACTCGATAAATTTTTTGGCATTATACAGGAGCACGGATATGTTTTTTTATAAAAGACGTTGTATGTGGTGGCTTAATCGTTTATCGTTCATTCAAGGGGGAAACTCACAACCGACGTAGTTTTATTTATTAATTCTATTGGGGATTTTGATAATTTTCTACATTTAAGATTCTATTTCGATTCCTCGTTATTTAATTAAAATAATTTGCTAAATTTTTATACTTATCCGTTTTATTTATATATATATATATATATATATATATATTTTTTAACCCATACAAATTGCCTACAGACTTTAATTCTTCGAACCATAATGTTTTTATTAACTTTATAATAACCCTTATAGCACCAAAATAGTTTTATTTTTCTTAATATTTTCATATTTAATATGTTTAAGCCGTTTATCTAATAAATTTAAATATATATTTTCTCACTTTGTAAGAAAAATCTGATATAATATTTCAATTTATTTGTATTTTTTATTAATAATAATAAGTCTTTGACTGCCTCTAAACTATCTAAATTACACCAAATGTTAAATATACAAGAAATACATAAAACTGTTAACTATAATTTAGATTGTAAACACAGGAAGGTAGTATACCGTCGTTAAAGCTTTCTACAAAAGATTAAGCTGATTAAGGTTTGAGGTTTTACAATTTTAAAGTTGAGTTTATCTTGTTGTTAGCGACGCTATTACTAAAAAGAAAAGTAACATTTCTTACTGAAAATGGTAAAAAAGTAATTCTAATTTAATATTTAATTGAAACGAGATAATCTTATATTACTTTAGAATTTTATATACAGCACAAAATAAAACTTTGTTTCCCATATTACATTAGACAAAGTTGATAACTTTTATCACAATTGTTAATAATAAAACGACACATGTAATATCAAAACTTTAGTCATTTTTTATTATTTATTTATCTTTTGGAATGGTAAAAGTTTCAAAATAAATTCTTATTATTTTTATTTGAATGATTGATAAACACTGTCTTATTTGTTATGAAAACCAAAATTACAAATTACTTTTAATTTCATTTATCTATAAATAATTGATTATAATATAGTTTTATTTACTTTCAAATATTACATTTTTATAACGAATCAATATTATTATTCAGAGTCATATATTTAATTAAATAAAAGTTAATTAATTTTGATTCTTTGATTATTATTATTTTATTTTTAAAAAATATTTGATTAAACTTTCATGCCATTCTGATATATGTGTATCAATTTATTGTAATATTTTATTATTACTACAAATTACTAATAATAATATACTTTATATGATAACCACATATCTTTCACTAATAAAATGCAGACAACCAATAAACTATTCTTTTGTACTTTTTATATGATTTAATTAAAACGCATATATCTATATATAAAATATATTACTACATTGCAAGAGAGTTGATCTACATTTCATATCGCAGTAAAATTAATGAATAAGCATAAATCATTGTATTTAGATTGTCCATGCATATAATATTCTATTTCTACGAGATAATTATGTAATTATAAAGTGCTGAAAGTGTGAAAAAGAGTTGTTGAAAAATTGCCAATAGCGAAAAATATGAAGTTTGTACATTAAATGTTTGAGTACTTTGCGCGAGATTATTCAACGATGATGCCAAAACAAAAGAATAAATAAAACTAATAAAAGTCATTGACCCAATTAAGCATCCTTAAATTTTCGTTTTAAGAGAATTTGTGACTATGTAAAGTCAAATAATAATTTCACTGCTACAGAAGATAATTGTAAAAAAAAAAAATTCTTTGTTTTTTATCAAAAAATAAACTGTCTGTAATATTAGCTTTATCTGCTACAGTTCATTTTTAATACTACAATATTATTAAAGGTAATTTATTCAGCATTTAAAAAACAGTGTGATTCGAATCTTAAGCAACTTCGTGAAACGTTTTGATTTTTTGCATTTTTTAAAAATTATCATTTTTATTTCTTTAAGTTCTTTAAGATAATAAAATGTTAGAAATCTCCCTTTACACATCGCAATCATTAGAAATGTCTCAATAAATATCAAAAATAAGTTTTTATAGACGAAATAGCGACCCCAAAACATTCTAAATTGGCTGTTGAATGCCAAAGTTCATATGTAGTATGATGACGTTTATTTTTTGAATTTGAATGCTGTCATAAGCATAAATGACATGCTTATGACAAAGTTCTACACAAATATTAACGAGGGTCAACCACCATTTAGACCCTTTAGCAACTTGAATAAAAATAATAAAATGTTGCTATAATTACGACAAAAGAAAATAAATTGCAAAGAAAAGTTTATACAGTAAATCATCTAGTTTTTCTTAATTCATGAATTCTTTCTTTCTTTTGATAGTTATTAATTTTCTGTTTTTATTTTGTTTCAAAAGGAATTATTACATGTCTTTAATTAAGACAGCACGATACTGCAGGCATTACATAATGTAATTCTCTAGTTGCGAAGAAAACTATGTAGTTTTATAAATACTTTCGTAAAAATAACTGAGAGAATTAAACCCGTGAAGTAATGAACATATGTATGTTTGAGTGCAATAGAAGATGGAAAGAATTAAGAGGACACGAAAGCATTCAATATAGAAATTATACAATAAGAAGTAATATTTGGCATAAATATTACAAAGAAACAATGTTTCGCACATATGTCGCCTTTTATTACACTTTATTGACACAAAAGAATTCTTACGAGTCTACACTTACCACTTATAATTACCATTCATTAAAGGGGCTGATTCAAGTATATTCGCTACACGACATAAATACAAGGGATGATAAATACAAGGCCTACTAGTTCAGTGGAATGTATATTAATTCTGCGGAGTTTGTTACATTTTATTGAATGTCGTCGTCACATATTGTCGTGCAATTCATACATACCCTTTTTGCAAACTGCCAACAACCGCCGACTAAAGCTATTTCATTCTATATTATTAACTTGTAATATTTTACATTTGTTAAGAATTTTCTAATTTAACTTTTTATGCCCTAAATAACTATGACTAATTACAATTTACTCATTTGAACGAATTATTTCACTATAAAATTGTGTAATTTCTAAGTTTACATCCGGATTAATAGGGAAAACTTTTTCTTTTCATGCAGTTTGATTAAATTGTGGCAAAGTTTTTAATGAGATTTGATTTTCCTGTTTACAAAACTATTTGCATGAATCGAGTGGCATTGTCTGTCCTAAGTTATTTAGTAAATAAAACTTATCCATTGCAGTCCAAGGATTTTGTTCTTAACATTGCAAACTGTGATGACATACATTTTCCAAATTTCTATGCCAAACTACTGCCAAATTTGTATTTATAGCGTCAGTTTTGTATATTTTAAAATAAATTAATAATTTTTGTTAGAACAATAAAAGCCGTAAAATGTAAAATCCTATTCTACTCAAACTTAAAGTCTCTGATGATGTAGCAAAGACTGGAATATAATCTACCTCACGACGGCACAAAGAAAACTTTCATGAATTAATTGTGAAACGTTAACAAAGGGAAACTTTTGTAGACAATTGTTTCGTTTCGCTATGTTCTATGGCGTTGCGTTGTTCACAATGAATTATTAAATTCAATTGCCACCGAGAAGTACTGTAAATGCCTTTTCTAATTATTTATTTAATTTTTATTAATTGTTTTGAAATAGTTAATTATTTTCCGGTAAAATAGGAACATTGATTTTGCAATCGCAATACGTACAGCGTACTACTCATCGCTGCTACACGAACGTAACAAAATTGAAACAACAACTTATGATAAAAAAATTCTTTCTAAAATTGATTTAATTATACAAAACGGCTGAACTCCCTTCAATTTGTACAAATTAAATTAAATTAAATTAAAAAAAAAAGAAGCAGAATTGGTTCACATTGTCGCAGTCGAGTAGTCAACAGCACAAAAAATCGCTCATTTAAATTTAAAACGTTTTTAAAATGATGTTTCAGCTGATATTAAAAATGATTTAAATTTCGATAGAACAAAAACAGCAAAAACAGTAAAATTGTTGTTTTATGCAAAACAAACACGACCCAAAGTAAACTTGTTGTGTTTTGTCAACTTTAAATCAGAGAAAAACATTTCATAACTTTTTCCACTGTTTCTCATTGGGTTTGGTTGCATCACATAAAATACGAATAATTACAAGAAGCGACAAATACTATGCTGAATTAATTCGTTTGTGTTGTTTTTTGTTGATTGTGCTTCGCTGGTATTCAGTTAATCCAGAAATAATAACGAAAACGGAAATGTTCTGTCAAGATATCTTGCTAAGTGGCAAAAGTATAAACAGACAGATGAAAACCTTAAACCATATCAAAAAGTAGGCAAAAAGCCTAGCCAACCAACAAACAAGAATACCCACACAACCGTTTCTTTGTCACATTTGTGTTTATTTTATTTTTTCTTATTTTCCTAAGACACAAAATAAACAAAGAATAAGGAGAAAAAAGTTTTCATTGCTGTTGACACAATGAAACAAATCTTTTTTTAGTTTTTTACTTCTAACTTTTTTTTAATTTCTTAGTAAGTTTTATTTCTTAGCTTACGAATACAAATTTAAAATGAGTCAATTTAATGAATTAAGACAATTACAAATATGAAAAAAATTATAGTAATCAAAAAATATATTTTAATGAAATCAAACTGTGTAGGTTGAACTTTTTTATTAATTTAAGAAAAAAAAGAAGAAAATTCAATTACGATGTCGCTTTTCTAATAGAAATTGTAAAGAAAAAAAAAGGTTTTTATATTTTATCATAGAAATGTGGATAATTATTTTATTTTTTGTTTATTCCTAAGGATTAATGTTTTCGAATGTAAACAAATATATATCGTGAAATTTGCTTAATCTAATATTCTTCATTCAAACATTTAATTTCTCTACTTTTTATAAGTATTAAAATTAAGTAAATTAAGGACATTTGTTTTTGTTAGTTGGATTATTATCCCTTAAAAAATATATATTTTATTTCTAAAATAAGTTCACCATTTTACCCATTAGAGTTGTTAAGCACTCAACATTTTCTAAGGAAATAAAATTAATAGGTTTCTCCTTTTTAAGTTCAACCTTCAGTATGAAAGTTTATTTTTTTTCTCCTGTTATCGTGAAAGGACTTTAATTTTTTTTTTTATAATTTTTCTATTAATATGTAAATTAAATTTATCATTTTAAAATACCTTTTTCCATTAAAATTATTAAAGAAAAACAGAATTTAATCCTTTAAAACAAAATTTTTTTTTTATTATTATTTTAAAAGTAAAATTTTGTTAAATATTAACCCCTAATTATTTATTTATTTATTTTTTTTTTCGCTTTATTTTCGCAACCCCATTTTTATATTTTTGCATACTTATTTTTAATTTTATTTAATTTAATGTAAAACCCATAAAACAAGTGCGTTAAACATTTAACCAGCACATTTATAGCCAACTTATAGACCAGTTTTATACAATTTTTTAATTAATTTATGATTTTTTTTTTGTCAATACATTGTTTAATAATAATAATACTTTTATTCGACATATTTATATTTTACACAATATGACTGGGGATTTATATTGTTTTTTTTTTTTAATTTGCAACAATTCAATACTGTTTGGTAAATAATTTTTTTTTTTTTTTGATTCGGTTTACATTGCGTTTTAATAATTAAAGTTAATTAAATACGAGTACGTATATGACTAATAATTATTCAACATTAAAAAAAACAACTTTTGTTAACTTTAATCAGATGGAAATAATATCAACAATATTGAATTTTTTTTATATACAAATACATATTTTTGATTAATAAAATTTTGCGGCAAAACACTTTTATACAAAAACTCTCCAATTAAATGTTGACCATAACTTCGTTAAACTAATTAATACGAGCCGAAAATAATGTACAGATATAGGTAAATAAAATATAGATATACATTTCAACTATGAAAATCAGAATATACCATATATAAGTAAGAAAATTCACTAAATAATATTAAAGAAACAAAATATATAGAAACATGACAGAAAGTTTTGTATTCAAGCGGGAAAAAGAACAAAAAGTAAGTAAACTTTTATGGTCAATGGTGTTTATTTTCTTTTCTCTAAAGGCAAAACATGAGAAAAATACTTTTGTATAAAAATGTTTTATGTTGTTTTGTGTGTTAGATTGTTGTTTTATTTTTCTCTACATTTTATTTAAAGAAGCTTAGTAAGGAGTTTATATCGTTTCGTTTTTGCTTTATTTGTTACACTTTCTTTACTCAGTTAGTTTTTTTCTTTATATGTATTTCACGCCCGCAAAGGATATTAAAAATAAGGGAAAACTAGAATATACAATAAAATAATATATATGTTATACTTACTGACCCATTGCACTTGAATAAATTCAAAAAGAAAAGAAAAAAAAAACGAAACTAAACGAAAACGAATACAATAATTTATAACAGAATATGAAAAATTATATAGCCTATAGACCACTAAAGCTCTAGACATCGAAAGAACATATAGTTAAAAACAAAACAAAAAGGAAAAATAGAAAAGCTCTTCAGTTTGCGTGCGTATAAATAACAACAAAACAGCGATACGAGTTCATGATGATAGATGGATTTATTGCTGCGGAACATAACAAATTATTTTATTTTTATTCATGTTTTTGTTAGTGTTGTTAAGAATGTTATCACCATAAAAACTCATGAACGCTCAGAAATTAATGAAAGCGCGACATGATTTTATTGATTTATTTATTATTATTTTATTTTTTTGCTACAAATAATATAATTGAAGACTAATGCGAGAATATCAAATTTAATAAACTACTAAACAACTTATTGAATTTAATCATAACAAAATGTGTTAAGTTACTTTTACATTGTTTTCCGATTGAGGAAATGTTTGCCTTGCACTGGGGTACACATTAAACCCATACCTTTGTTTATTTTAATTTTATTATTGTTCAAAGTATTATTTCTTAATTTTTAATTGACATGTGTTTATCGTTAATTACATTTTGAAGCTGTTATAAATGTCATAGTATTAATTTCGTTAAAATACCAATTTTGTAAAAAAAATTTCCGTACTATTTCTAGTCTCTGGCTTACGGTAGTTTGCCTAGAGCAATAGGTAGCTGCCGGCTAAAATGACATGGGTTCTATCGTTTTGGTTTTAAGCAATAAAATGTTTGTCGCACTGAACTAGCTATACATAAAAGCGAAAACAATGAGATAACAACTTATAAATTAAGTAATGTTGATCTGGGCGAATAAAATAGAATCATTTATATTTATAATCGGTTACCCTTGCGGTTAATAATAGTCACAATGAATATAATTATTTTGATGTTCTCATGATCGGTTAACGTTTTAATTTGACTATTTAAATTTATTTATTATTGTGTATAATGTCACATTAAACCCAACATTCTTCAATCATAATAATCCTTAATCGGAAAACCAATGAATAAATATTTGGTTTATTACAAACTATTAAATTATTTTATAATAAAATTGGTAATTATTAACACACTTAGTGGTAGTATAGGCTTGTAAAGTGATAAGAATTGATTTTAATAAATTATTCTAGAAGCTATTTAAGTTAATCGTTAGAGTTTTGATGAATGTTTAACGGCAACAACAAAAACATTTAGATTATAAAAATGCGGTTTATCGTATTAATCTGATTTATGAATTAAATCAATATCGTCCTACTTGAAAATTCTGTATAAATATTAAATATTATTGTACTTATTACCTTTATACGTATTCAATTACACATAAAATGCCTAGGGCCTTATTTTTTTTGTATCTTTTTTATTTATTGCAAAAGAATGCGTAGGTACATACATATTTTTGTAAAAATTATTTTAATAATTGAATTTATTCTATAAACATAAATGCAAAAAAAAAAATATGTTTGTTTTCCTAATGTATTTAAACAATACAATTACATTGTACATTGTATACAACAATATCAATTTAACTATTAATAATTTATATATTTTAATAGGATTTATGAAAGTGCACCGTGGTCTGTAGAGGCATGGAGTCGTCCAGCAGAAAATTGTCCACTGGCATCAACAAGACTTGCTGGAGCCGGCAATACATCAACAATGAATTCAAATTCAGTGAGTTTTTCTACTTTTTTGAGGTTCTTTTAATTATAATAATATATTTTTAATTAAATTAGGGTCAGAATACAGTTTTCTGTGTTCGTTGTGGTACCGCACGCGGTGTTATCAGTCATTGGCTCCGTGCAGAAACAAATCGTGATATGGCAGCTTGGGCTAGATCATTGGTGCAAGGCAGTCACAATGCTGTTAGCTATCAGAGAGAATTCTCTTTCCGTTCTTTATATCAGGTAAATATCAAATTTTTAATCAAACCATATAATAGAACAAGTAATAAAAATTCTAGCAAAATTTATTAATAGCAACATTCAAAAGTGATGCTATATCTGCCTAATTAATTAAGTTTTTTTTGCTGTTGATGCTGTTATTGGTTTTATTTTGCTACTGTTGTTGCTTTGATAAAAGCAATATACTCGATAATGCTACTTTGTATTTATGATCATGTCATCGGAGCAAATGTTTATCGCAAAATTACATTTTGTGGCTCATTCTATCGAGATAACATTTTAGAGCTAATTTCACCCTTAAGCGTGTATTATGCCATTAAACCATTTCACAATAAAAACCGACTTACTTGCTTTGTTGCCACAATGATGACAATGACGATGGCATCAAAAATATAACCCTTCTTTTATTATAGCTACAATTTGAATTCGTTGTATTTTGCATGTATTTCTGTGTCTCCATTTAGTTAACAAAAAGACACTAATGAAACAAACACCATGATTACATTGCGAAAGCTAAACAAAATTAAATGTCGGTGTTGTCATGCTTTAATCAAGTGAATACAGAATAGATTTATGTAAAGATAACACTACGCTTAGGCTTGTTCATAGTTGCTACTTTTGCTATGCCGACAACGACAAATTCATAAACAAAATACAATACCATGACATAGCATGACAGTAATCTATATTCACCCGTTTAACTTCAATGCAAACAATAATAATAATAATAACTAATAATCATAATAATGAAAAAGATAATCATAATAATAATATTAAAATAATAATAGAAACAGTGGGTGGTGATAATTCCTCTCTGTTTTGTTATAATTATTGCCAAACACTGTCAATTAAACCATTCAGCTCTATAGTGTCTTAACTATAGTGTTGCTATATTAGTTTAAAGCATTACTATTAGCGCAGAATAAGGTGGTTATAGGATACATTGCGTGCTATTTTATTTTATACTTTTCATAGTATTATCTCCTTAATTTAAAAAGCTTTTAATTAGATGGTAAATAGCATCAATAAATTTAAATTGTTGCACTATTAGCAGCTTTTATATCACTTTCGCCCTATTAAATGATTTAAAATATCATTTATCTTTGATAAAATATAGTTTTTGTGCAAATTGCGACACCAATGGCAATTTTATTTGTATTGTCCTTTTTTATTTAATTACATTTAATATCCTTTTGTTACATTTTTATTATTAAATTCTTGTTTTAGACAAAATAAAAAAAGGAAAAAGTCAAAAATAATTTTAATTAAAAACCGTAAAGTCATTAAAAGGAAAATAACACAACCAATTTAATAACGCGACTTTAACTTTAATGTTTTTTCGCCTTTAATGTCGCCAGTCATAATAATAATTATAATTTAAATAATTATTTTATTTATGTATATATATATTTGTGTGGGGTATTTATTTATTTTTGTTTCTTTTTAACACATGTGAATTGTACCTGTACGTTTATTAATAAAATATTAATTAATGCTTTTACCACTCTCACTTTAATGTTTATTTATATTTTAATTAATTATTTTAACAGCATATTTTCGCCTGTAATGTCTTTATTATCTTTATTTTTTTATTATTATTATTGTTATATTTTGTTATACAATTTAATTACGTTTAAATGATTTTATTATTTTTATTAAATGTTTTTTTTTCTTTCTATGTTTATAGAATCGTCCATGTCAATTGATAATACATTTAGATCGTGGGTTTTCATTACTTGAAGGTGGCTTAGGACCATCAGCGAAAGCTATTTGGACATTTCCATTTGATAAACTAAAAGGCTCTGCTGATGATGGACATAGAATGTTATTTTTAGATTTTGGTGGTGATGATGGTGAAATTGTATGTTCTTTTTTTTATTTATTATAATTTTTCGTTTTTATTTTAATTTATTTTTTCTTTAACTTTCACAGGAACTTGACATGGAATGTTGCCCTAAGCCTGTTGTTTTTGTTTTACATAATTGTTTATCAGCTAAAGTACATTCATTAGCGTAATATTAAATTAAAATTTATTATATATTCATAAATCTATATTGTTATTTTAAAATGTTCTTTTTTACATAATTATATAATTTTTTTTAATCATAATTAGATGAAATAAAAAAAAAACGTTGATGTAAATAAATTTCGAAATTTTAGTTCTTGATTTTTATCTAATAAATTAAATAAATAAAATTTTAAATTAAAACAGTAATAGTAATTAGCCATTACCATATCAATAATAATAATAATAACAATAAAAAAAGTTTTTAATTTTTTATTTCTTGATAGTAAAAACTAGTAAAATAATTAAACTATTATTATTATTATTATTCAAAAATTTTTCGTTTTACTAAAAATGTTTAACAATTGAAAATAATAATAATAATAAAAATTTTAACATAATTATATTCCATATATTATTTATGTCATAGTTAAAAAAAAAAAACTTTTTATTATAATTTTTTTTTTTAAATTAATTTTCATTATGTAATTTGGGAATAATTTTAATTAGAAAACTATTTGTATACCAGGAAAATAATTAATTAAAAAAAAAAAAAAATGAATAAATATCAATAGAAATTAAGATTCTTAATAAAATATTTTTTTTTTAGTAATAATAATTATAATAAACTATTAAATTATTATTATTATTTATTAATATTTATAATGGACTGCGTGTTCAGGTAATTAAAACAAAAAAAAAGTTAAAAAAACTTCTATGGTTGATGAATAAATTTTAATAAATAGTACATCGAGAATTTATTTTATATATTTTTTTTTTTTTTTAGATAAAAAATTGAAAAATAAATTATTATTTTTAATATAAAAAAGTATATTTTAATGACGTGACAAATATATAATATTAACATTAATATTAATTGTTATTGTTTTAAATATTTTAATAAATAAAATTTAATTAATCTCTTTTCTATGTTCTGTATAAAGTAATAATTATCGCATTATAATTTCGTTTAATTGTCTTCAGTCAAAAGCCATAGTAAATACCACAGCATTAAAGGAGAAAAAATATAATTATAATGAATTCCCGAAAAATAAAACCTCACCTACAATTAAATAATTATAACAATAATGGTAATAGCAAACAAAACTTGTATAAAATAATAATAATATCGAAAAAAAAAAAATAGAAAAAAAATTATACAATAATTATCTGTAATTAAATATTTATTATGCTAATAAATTTAATGGTATTTGTTTGGTTTATTTTTATTTATTTATTTATTTATTTATTTATTTTTTTCAGTCATCAATTAATTTTTTTTTTTGTTAGACAGTCAATGTTTATTTAAAAAATTATAAATAAAAATTTTGATTTAATTAATTTATTATTAATATTAATTATTATTGAATTAAAATTATTACCCGGATTAAATAAAATAAAGAACAAATAAAAAAAAAGAATAAATTTAAACACAATTTTTGGCAAAACAAAAAAAAAATAATAATAATAATAATAATGATAATAATAAATAAAATAATAATAAATGATTTTAATGCAATGAAATTTATTAATTTATTATTACAAAACCATATTTTATTTGTGATTTCTTCTTGTTATATATAATCTCCATTTTGCCGGTGGGCGGTTAACACTGGAGTGATGAGGTAGCTTCAACCATGATATGTTAATAAGAAGCAAACAGCAAAAAAAAAAAAATAAATAAAGTTAAATAAGCTTAAATAAATAAAATTTAAATAATATTTTTAATTCTCCAAAACTGTGCTACAATTAAACAACCGAAAAGAAAAATTCATTTATTTTTAAGTATAATTGATCAATTTCCAAAAGTTATTTAGTTAAATACAGATTTTTTTTTTAATTTTTTTTTTAAACACTTGATATGAAGTATGAACCTTACTTAATCATACTTTAAGTATGCAGTTAAATTATCTAATTAATTTTACTATACATATATAATTTCGCATGTTTTGAGTAAATAACAATTTAAATAAATGTTAAATAATAAAAATTTACAAAACTTTATTCTTGTTAACGAATTTTGAACGTTAAAATGTTTTCCTTTTTTTATATTAAACACAATTTGTATGCATTCAGAGGGTTTTTTTTATTATAATTATATTTTAATTGATATATTTATTATTATGATTTTAATAATAATTAAATTTAATTTTTTTTTTTTGTTTAAGTCACGTCATTAGAAAAGTTTTTACTAATTTAATTTTAAATAAATAATTATTTTATATCGACATATCGTTTTTAATTTATCGATAAACATCAATTGGTTGTTATCTTGACTTATGTATTAGAAGCAAAAATAATATTTGTATCTATTGGTTATAGCGATGATAATTGTATTATAATAAGCCTAAAAAGAAATGCATCTGATTACCTGAATTAAATGAATATTTTTTACATATCTAATTAAATAAATTATCATTGATGTAATGTTTTAATCAGAAGTAACTTTAATGTTAAAAAAAACCAATTGCAATAAGTTGTTTCTGCATTTTAATTCACATAAAAAATTTCATAAAATAAATCTTTACATATTCAAATGTTGCAAATAAACAGTCGTTATAAACAATATTTACTGTAATTAAAAAAACTTTAATTATTGTTAATTAATTCAAAAATATTTATTATTTTTGTTCTTGTTTTTTTTTTTAATAAATAAAATAATTAAATAAATGCGCTATATGGATAATATTGTGATAAAAATAAATATAAATAAATGTAAATATTATTTAAAAAAAAAAAAAGATTAAAATAATTAATAAACTTTTCATCAATTATTATAATAATTAATTAAATTAATTAATAGCAAAAACTTTTAGTAAAAATTATTTAAATAAATGTATAAAAAAAAATAACTGAAGAATAACTGAGTGAAAGTAGACAGAATTAATAAATAAATAAATTTTAAAAATAAATAATTTAAATAAATTTAAAATAAAATAAAAAAAAAATTAACATAATCAAAACAAATAGATAAAATTTAACAGAGAAATTTAAATTTTATTAAATTAATTTTAAAAAAATATAAATACTGATAAACGTGATGTCAGAATAAATTTTTGTATATTTAAATCTCTTTAAATTTCAATTCTGGAAATTTTTCTTTACCAGAAATTCTATCATAAGAAAAGCTTTTTACAATTTATATCGTGTATCAAATGTATCGAGATATTTGAATTATCTAAGGCTTAATTATATGTTTTAAGCATACATAAAAATGACTAATTTGTAATAAACCCAGTTTCTCGTTAAAAAATAATTTTTCTACACGTGAAACTTATTTTTGCATACTCCTAATTAAGAGGCAGAAAAATTGCAAACTGCAAACATATTAAAAAAATTAAAATCATTTACATTTTTTTAAACAATACTTTTTTGGATGTGTACATATCTTTAAAAATTAATTATATTAATCAGCGAAATGAAAAAACAACAACTAATTTAAAAAATTCTATTCTCAGAAGCAAAAAAAAAAAATAGAAAAATTTCTTTAACTAAAACATTTAATTGTATTAAAATAAGTAAATAAATCGAAACTTAATTTAATCTTATAAAAGTATTTAGTAAATTATTAACTATATATAATAAATAATTAAATATATGAAAATTGGACTAAAAAAAAAATAATAATAATAATAATAATAAAGAAATCTTGTATTATTGTTGGGTAGCAATAAATTAATAAATTAATTAAATAAATATAAAATGATGAAAAAAAAAACAAGAAAACTATATTAATTAAGAAAAGATTTAAATATTTGTAATTATTTTCATTGAGACATTGAAAAAAGAAATGAATAAATCAAGCTTTGCATAGCGGAGATTAATTGATTTGGCAAAAACACAAGAAATTGGCAAAATTTTATGAACTGAGATGATACATGAGCACGATTCGCCCTATTCAATAGCGTGCTATGCAAGGTATTTTATTAATGTGTAAAAATAAAAAGAATAAAAAAAACTGAACAACAATTTTTCAATATAATAAAAAAAATAATAATAATTTCAAAAGAAAGGTGTCTTTATGTGTTTTATTTATTAGTTATATGGATTATTGATAATTAATTAAATTTTATTTAATAAATTATTAAACAAATAATTATAGTAATTTTATTGCAGTTTATTTAAACAATTTAATGTGTCTTTGATAAATTTGACGTTTTACTAACTGTCAGATTTGTTTACATTTTGCTTGCGATTACAAGTTATTATAAATTTGATAATTATTTATTTAACCAACTATCTAATGAATTTTAAATAAATATTATGGAAAAAATTAAATTAACATATCTAGCTGGAACAGCGATGACTTTTAATGTTGATGGTAAGTAGTGACAACCAAAAAAAAATTCCAACAATTTTTATATTAGGTTATGTGATGGAATTTATTCTTATTTATTTAGATTACATGAAAATCCGTACAGAATATCGAATAGTTGGGAATTTAATAGGTGCGGCAATAGCAGAACCAAGAAATATTAATATAAATGGACTGCCAGCCGTTTATAATGAGTATGAAACAAAGTTATTGATCAACAAGGGTTATGCTGTGTTAATAGAAAAACCAGAACTTAGTGAATCTGTAACTGAAGATATAAAAGAAAAGTATCTTGCTTTTTTAGAGAAACAACATAATGAACAAGCTATAGAAATGAAAAACAATAAAATTTTAGAAATAAATTCAATGCTAGACAAAATTTGTGATGGTAAAAGAAGAAAACTATTAAATCTGGGTGTTAAAGAAGGTTTGTTTATTTTTTGGATTTACTTTTAGACTGAACCTAAACGTAAATGTTTTTATCGCAGACATAAAATTAGATAAAGATAAAATACGAAATGAAGAAATTGAAAAAATACCAGAATTACATCGGGACAATGCTTTAATTCAAATACCAACAGAATATCCTTTCTTAACAAGTTCGTTAATCTTTATAATCTTTTCTCTTTTTAATAATTACTGAAAAACTAAACCCATTTCAGATGTAAAAGAAATAAATATTAATTTAGAAGTTAATGATACGAAATACCGTATATTTAATGATTTATGGAATAAAGGAAAATTCATAACAAACGGTGATAAATTTGGTGGTGATTTTTTACTATATCCTGGCGATCCAATGTATTTTCATGCTTCACATATAATATTTATCTTAGATAATAAATTAAATTTAGATATAAATTTTTTAATATCGTGTGGACGTTTATCAATTATAGTTAATAAATTATTTACATTTGTTTATATTGATAAGGATAATGAAATTATTTATCAAAATATTGAATGGGAGGGTAATGTTAAATTAAAATAAATATTTGTTCTAAACATTTTTTTTTTTTTTTGAAAAGCAATTATTTGTTTAATACATTTACTCAAATTCTAAAAATATATACAAACAAAATTATACAATTTAATTTTTTATTTGAAAATAAATTTCATTAATAAAAATAACAAAAATAATTAATTATATTAATAATACAACAATATTATAAGGAATTTCAGTATATATATTCATTCAGCTGTGTGCTATTATTTTATTTTTTTAACCAACCTTATCTTTTATAGTTTTTCTTCTTTAAAACTGTAAATACAAAATGAAAACTGCTTTATTTTTTAAATTATATAAATGATTAACGTTAAGTGATTAATTATTTAATTTGTATTAATAGATTGTTTATTTTTTTGTAAATTAATAAAGCAATGCACATTTATTGTTCTTTTTTTCCTAAAGTATTATAGCTTGGTGGTGGTTCCTATTGTTTGATACAATGAAAGAAGCAAAATTATTATCAGTATTACATGGAATAATCACAAATTTTATAAAATTGCAAAAATAATTTACATAATAAGGAGGTGGTGGCACATATGCTGTTTGTGGCTGATTAGGATCATAATAAGCGCTTTGTGCAGCCTCTGCTTCTTTTGTATCTATTATTAAAGAGTTTTATTAATAATTTATATAATTAGAAATTTGTTGATCAAAATACATTAATCTTGAAATTTACTTGGTTGTGGTGGAGCTGAAAAGCCCATTGCACCTTGATTTCCTGGTGGATATCCTGCTGCAGGACCAGGAGCATTAGCAAATCCACCTGGAAAACCTGGTTGAGCAGCACCAGGATAACCTGGTTGTGGTGCCCCGCCTGGATAAGCTCCAGGTTGTGGTGCACCACCAGGATATCCAGCAAAACCACCTGGATATCCTGGTTGGCTCATGCCACCATAACCTGGGCTTGTCGGGCCGGCACCATAACCAGCTGGTGGATACGCAACACCCTGTGGATAGTTTGGAGGACCGCTCGGATATCCAGATTGTGCAGGATAGCCTCCAGACATGCCAGGGTAACTAGGAGGACCAGATGGATAGCCTGCTGGACCACCTTGCTCATATCCATTATATCCTTGAAAAAAATATATTTTTTTAAATGCTCACTCATAAATTATCCGTAAATATCTTACCAACGCCAGGTCCAGGAACTATACCAGGATATGGTGGTGGATTATCTGTCATAAATACTGTACCGCCTGGAGGTTGATTTGGGAATGCCTGTTTTAAAATGTTAAAAAATATTTTCAATTGATCTCAAACCTAAGAGAAGTTATTAATCTTACTGTTGTATCCGGTACCCAACCATAATAGCCTTGTGGATTAGAGTGATAAGCAGGTGGTGGAGCTTCATACCAACCACCATTTGGTGGTGTATATGGAGGAGGACCATTTTGTACATTTTTCATAGCCATACGGGCAGCACGTAACATTGCTTGTCCAAAATCAATACAACCGCCATTTTTAAATACTAATTTAAATTTCGTTTCGCCGGTCCAATTTCCATTCTGTTGGGCACGAACTTTTCCTTTTAAATAATTTGATCCAAAAACTGGTTGCTCCAATTCAATCTATAACAATTTAAGAGTATGATTAGTAATATCTAGAATTTAAATGATAATCTATCAAACTTACATCACTTATTGAAATAAAGGGAAAACTAAATGATTGCATTGGATCACTAGCCATTTTATTATTAAATATCATACGATGTGTAGTTAAATATATTCGTCCAGTTTTTGTTCCTTTGAAAAGTGCGCCATCCTGGCCACTAAATTCCATTGTCACATTATCGCTAAATATCAAGATACTACAAATAAAACATAATGAACATCAATGACATCAATTAATGTCGTTAATAATATAATAAAACTTCTCACATATAAAAATAACAAAAAAAAAATTAAATTAATTGTTAATTTAAATTAATTACAATGATGCAATCTCTTTGCAGTAATAAAAATATTTTACATTTCTTGGGTTTTTTTTTATACATTTATTTATACAAACAACAAAATTTCATATTTAGAAAGTTTTTATTTTCTTTTATCATTTAATTCAGAAATTAAAATATTAGTGGTTTTGCATTGAAAATGTTTTTATTTTCAATTTGTCTAAGAAAAAGAAAACAATACATATCTAGAAAATTAACTTTTTAATGCGACGACATTTAATTGTTTCTCTTTTTTTCTGCTTTTGTGATTTTAACATGCAATTCATATTTTTAGTTATTAATTTTTTGAAACTTTGAATTATTTACCTTTCTCCCGAATGTATTAAAACACCATTATTGGCGTGTGCTGTATTTACAGACATCTTAAACCCGTTTAATTAACAATTTTTCGCGTTCTCGTTGCACAATTGTTATATATGTATCAATTATTTACAATTAAATATTATTTTTAATAACAAATATTAGAGACTAGAACAATCTGCTATTTACGACTACTGTCAACAACAAAAAAATTCCTTCTGTTATTCACTTTTGATCAGTCGCTTCAGTAAATGTCATATTGACGTAAGGCTTCGTTAAAAAATCATGAATCATAAAAATAATACATATTCATCTCGCTTTCACTCATGCATAATAAGGAAATTAGAGACAAAGTAAGAAGACTTTGCTAGACTTAACGAAAACAATAATAACTAAACACACACGATGCCTAAAACTGAAAGTACGATGCCTAAAAATTTTAAATTTATTTTCGATATTGTTTTTTGCAAAATAGAAATGTAGATATTTTTGTATTTTAACAAATTTTTTTTCCATTTAAATAAACGTTAAAAACTAAATTAAAGCATATTTTATTAAATAATAAAAAAAAATATATTTTAATTATATTATTTTTAAATGTTGTAAGCAAAATTTTCAATAAACATATATTATTTGTATGTATTATTTTGAAAAGTGAAAAAATATTACTGCTGAATTAAAATCAATTATTGTGATTTTGCGCGGTGTAACAAAAAAGGAGTGAAAAATAATCAGGAACTTTTTCGTGTTGTAGGCGATGTTGTGAAAATTACTAAAATGTGAAGATATTAAAAAATTATTTAAAAATAAAGTTAATAAAACTAAAAAATATACAATAACTTTTTTAAATAGAGTAACATTTTTATTTTAAATATAATTTTCCTTTAATACAACAGTAAAATGTAAGCTAAAAACGGAAGTGATATAAACAGAGGAATATACTCCAATAATTTACTAAACATTAAACCAAATAAAAACAATAAGAAAAAAATAAATAACATTAAATAATTTATTTATTTGTTATTAATAAGATATAAAAACACACAAAAATGGATATAGGCGATACACAAGCAAATTCTTATGAACCGCTTGAAGGACGACGTAATACAGGGCATACAGATAGTCCAGAAATCGATACAGGACCGCCGCAAGATCGTCGGCATACAGTGTATTTAGCATTGCTAACAGCTGGTATTGGATTTGTTTTGCCATACAACAGGTGAATTCAGCAATGAAATAATTTTAATTTAAAAAAAATTGTTTTGTAATTTCATTTCAGTTTTATTATCGCTTCCGATTATTGGCAAGCAAGATTCCCGGGACGTTCTGTTGCTCTGGATATGTCTATGACATATATTATTGTTGCTTTTGGTACAGTTTTATTAAATAATGTATTTTTATCTTTGGCACCATTTAAAATTCGCATTGCATTTGGTAATTATTAAGTTTTTTTCCTATTACATAATTCTTTTATTTATAAAAAAATATAAATATTTTTAATTGTTTTACACAATTAATACTTTTAATTAATATTAAATTTTTAATTGAAATTAATTAACATGAAATAGGATATGCTGTATCATTTGTAACATTAATATTTGTTGCACTCTGTGAGGTTGGATTTAATATGTTTAGAGAGTCAACCGCATATTCTGTGAATTTAGCAGCTGTATCCTTTGTGGCAATTGGTTGCACAGGTAAACTATTATTCAAAATTAAATGTTTATTTATTTAATTATATAAGTGTCATTTTAGTGCAACAATCAAGTTTTTATGGATTTGCAAGTATGTTGCCAAAGCAGTATACTCTGGCTGTAATGGCTGGCGAGAGCTTAGCTGGTTTATTAGTATCTTCCAATCGTGTTGTTACAAAATTAATGATACACAGTGATCAACTATCAACAGTTATATTCTTTTTTACATCAACAATTTATATTGCATTTAGTTATGTTTTACATGCAATAACAATACATTCGCCATTTGTGCAATATCATTTAAAAGCGTGTGCTAAAATAATATTACGACCAGATGAGGATAGAGTTCTCGTAAGTTAATTATATAAATTATTTAAAAAATAACGAGTAGTATTTTAAATATAAAAAATATTCGTAGACTGATCCTTCAGATAATGATCCGCCTAAATATGGGGTTTTAACATTGGACTCAAGTCCTCCGTTACCAATTCCACCTGCACCAGCATTAAGTTTTTGTAATCCTGTTTATGAATTATCAAATCCATCAGCTGGTGAGAGCACACTAGAAAATTTAACTTCTGAAATTAATGGCAGTGGTCCTGCGGTAACAACTACTATCGTACCTAAAACAACATTTCGTCATGAAGCTCCTAATGTTGCATACAAAGTTGAACATGTAATTACACCGGAAAGTTGCCGTTCCGGTTTTTTTGGAAGTTTTAAAAGTAATTTTGTTTTTAACGTATTTTTTCTATTATGTTTTCTGACTTTTCAAAACTTTTTTTTAGGTGGATTCGAGTCACGTTGGCGTGTAGCCCATTCTATATATCCGTATATGGTTTGTATAGCATTGGCATATTGTGTAACATTGTCCTTATATCCTGGCATTGAATCTGAGATAATATCATGTACATTAGGCACATGGATGCCGGTTTTACTAATGTTTACTTTTAACGTAGCTGATGTTTTGGGTAAACTACTAGCTGTGGTACCATATAGTTGGTCAAGACGACAATTAATTTTAATGTCGGGATTACGTGCATTATTAATTCCATTACTTTTATTGTGTTGCACTCCTAGAGAGAAACCAATAATTGCTGGTGAAACAGCTGCTTTTATATTTAGTGCAGCATTAGGTGTGACAAATGGTTTGGCTGGTAGTTTGCCTATGATGCTGGCACCAGCTAAAGTTCCAGCTACATTAAAAGAAGTAACAGGAAATATTATGACTTTATCATATAATGTTGGTTTGACGGCTGGGTCACTAATTGGCTATGTTTTTGAATCAATGCTAGGACCACAAATACCATTTTATTGTGATTCTTATCCATATATACCATCAACACCAGCTATAAATTTGACAACATCTACAACAACTACTACATTGTCACCGCTTATATCATTATTAACAACAACGACTTCAGCTGCAGTATCTACTTTGCTAAATAGTACGACGACATCACAGTCATCAGCAATAGGAACAAATATATTAAATTCTAGTATAAATTATGGTTCAACGCCAATTGAAATAATATCAGATGATGGCCAAAATCAAATTGTATCAATTGCGACAACAGCTTTTTATAATGTAACACAACTTTTATTGTCCAACAGTAGCAATACAGCATTTGATAATAATGAATAAATTTAATTATGAATATTTATTTTTGCAAGAAGTTATTCTAACAAAAAAAAAAGAAGAAAATGTAAAATAATTTTTACAAAAATAGCAAAGAATTTTCTTAATTTACTTAATATTTGTCTTTTTAAAAAAAAAAAATAGTAAAAATGGTATTTCAAGACAGGATAATAATTAATGATAAAACATTTAATGTATATTTTAAGCTGGGATTATTAAAAAAAAAAGTAAATATTAATTTTAGAGTTTATTAATTGTAATTAATCATTTAAATTATTTAAAAGTTATGGCAAACAAATAAATTATTTTGTGAGAATAAAATACTTTCAATTTTTATATTTATTTAAAATAGTATATATTCAGTAAAAACGCTTTAAAATGATGAATGTTTCATTGCGAATGGTCGTGAACTCACTTATTATATATACTTCCGAATTATAAATTTCATTTTCACATGGTTCACAATTATATTGAAGTTGATTCAGCAAAGTATTGTGATTGTTTTCTCGTCGACCGGTGTTGATTTTCTAGTGTTTTTTTTTTCACTTTAATAAAAACATTTCATAATAAATAAATAATTTAAACAAAATAATAAAAATGAATAATATAGTTAAAGCTGCATTCCGTGCCACAACATTAAGTAAAACATTTACAACGCCATTAAAAGGAGCATTTGGTAAAAGAGAATTTACTCGAACATTATGGCACATGTCCAAATCTAACAAAAGTCCTATTGGAATTGTAAGTACCGCAGTCAATATCCACAAGCCTTCAATAAATTGTTCATGCGGATGTGGTATTAAATATATACATACAAAAAGTAAGCATGATAATTATATAACTAAAAAAAGAAAAATAGAATTTTTAACATAACCTTAAATATGTGCCTTGTAGGTGAACGAGAATTGGTTGAATTTTTAGCTGAAGAAATTGTAGCCGAACGTAAGGCACAAAAAGTGAAATCATTACCATCAGATTTAGAAGGATTTAAAGTTAAATCAAATGGTGCCGATGTTGAACTAGTCAAAGAATCTGATAAAGAAAAGTAAATCAACGCTACAACATGTAGTTCCTATAAATTTTATTTTATTTTTTTTGTTTTAGAATAACAATATCCTTCAATGTTAATCATACTGTTGACGCTGATGAAGAATCAGATGTAGAGCCAGCTAATGCTGATAAGCCAAATTTTGCGGAAATGAAAAGTCGTCCAACATTTGAAATTGACATTGTTCGCGGTGGAAAAACTTTATCATTTACATGCTCATTTTTACAAGGACAGGAAGAACAAGAGAATGAAGGATACAGTAATTAATAATTTATTTTTAATCAATAATTGTTACTTTATATTTTTATTTTAATTGTAGACGACGTATTTGGTATTGATGAAATAACAATGTACGAGGGAGAATGGACAGATAAAAATTACGCTGTTGCTGGTGACGTGCTTGATGGAGTAAAATATTCTTGTAGATTTTTTTTTGCAATAAACTAAATGTGTTTTTTTTATTTTTCAGTATTTGTATGATCTTTTAATGAATTTACTTGAGGAGAAGGGTATCAGTAATGAATTTGTTGAGAAATTAGCCAACTTTAGTACCGCATATGAACATACAGCATATATTGGTTTATTAGAAGAATTATCAAAGTTCACCGTTGGAAAGTAAGCGTCTTATATTTGTTTTATTAAAATAAGTATTAGGAACTAGTAAGAAAAAAATAATTATTGTAAAGTGAAAAAAAATTATTTAGTCGTCTAAGATTAACTTTTAATTTTCTTTGTGTATTTTAGTTATTTGTCATTATTTTGGCTAAAGTACATAATAGTTTCTATATTTTTTTGTTGTTTAATTAATTATGATATAAAATTTATATACAAAAAACTAATTCAAATTTTAATATTTTTTATTAGACCTGAAGATCAAACAGCAATTCCTTTATGTCCTCAACCAATCCATCCAAATTATTTACATTAAGAAAAATGAAAAATTTGAGAAAAAAAAAAATAATTTTTTTCTATGTTTTCTTTATTTTTAATATCACAAAAACGTATTTTAATAACAATTGCGTTTTACATTTAATTATATATATAGTTATGGAATAATTACATAAATTGTGTTTTTATTGGTATTTCTGTTATACATAATTAGATTTATCAATAAGGTATGAATAAAATTAACAAATTGTGTAGTGAAGTTAAATGGGCAAGTAGGAAATTAAACATCAATCATTGTGTTGAATAATACATTATCCAGTTATAAGAACATGATTTCTTTAAATATTACTGCGTGCGTATTAATGGTGATAAAATATGATAAGAACAGCATGGTTTATAAATTTAATTTAAAACATATGGTGTGTTTCTAGTCACTTTGCTGATTGAAAATATAAATAATGGAATAATTGGTAAAATAAAAGCAATTCCTTCTATCCATTCATTTTTTTTTAATTCCTTGGGAAACTACACAAGTTCAGCATTACTGAACAATAATGATGCAATTTTAAATAATTAAAATCAAATTACACAATTATTGAATACAATCGAAATGACACTTTTTTATGGTAATTATTGATAATTTTATTTACACTTTTTCTGTTTTAGGTTAAATTATCTAATTTTTGTTTCTTTTTTTTTTTAAACATTTAAACTGTATGTCGTCGTATAAATTTTCCATCAATATTGTGTCAGCTAGATTCTTTATCTGTGGGAATTTTAAATTCTTTATCGGATCCCAGATGATCAGCGTCTATTTCTTTAAATTCAATTTGTTGTTCCTTCATTGCTTGCTACAAAAAAAAAATCCAATTTCAGTTTAATAATTAATTTATAAAAATATTGATTATACCTTGACACATTGTTGATATATTTTAAATAATGGGGCACACATTGAATCGTCCGTATTACCGCGTAAGAACTTTTTCGAAAACCATGAATTAAAACATTCATCATAATTTTTTTTTAATTCATTACAATTTTCACCTATACTATTCATGTTCTTTAAAAAAAAAATTAATAATTATATAATTAAACACGTTTTTAATTCTTGCTTAATAATAACTTTATTTTCAAATAATAAAAAAAAAATAAAATTATGACATTTGGATGTACTTAATATGTATTCAATACGTTTATAGCGCTAAATTTTTTTTTAAATAATTATTTTGATTAAATAATTAATTAAATAGTAATAAATAAACGAAAAGCATGAAAAACTATTTATTTTATTTGAAACAGAAGGGATAAAAGACACAAATTTATTAATTAAATTATAAATATAATTTAGTTTCAATATTATGAGAAATGAAACATAAATATATAATACAATTGTTGGTAAATGTCAAATTGCGTGCGCACCGGTATTCAAATTGTTCTTCTTTTTTTTGTTCATTATTGCCTTCAACATTTGTTTTATATATTTTATGATTATTATTATTATTACATTTATTTGATTGTGTTGTTTAAAATGAAAAAGTAATAATCTATAACAATTTACAAACACACATTTATAAATTACATTGCAGATTTTATTTCATTTTTGTTATGTTTTTTTCACATCATAAATTTTTTGTTAAAATAATTTCACAGACATTTATTATTTAAAATTGATAGAAAAGTTTAAAGTGTAATTTTAATTAGATGTAAAATGTACATAGTGTTTATTAATAATTAAAGTTTGTGCACAAGTGAATTAAATTAACTAATTATAATCATGTCAAAGTAAGTGAAAAGTCAAAAGAGTAATGTTGAAAATTTTAAAGTTAAATTTTTATGGAAAATGAAAACTTAAAAGAATAATCGATTACCAACCCTATTCTAGAGTGACATTGATCTAGTTTTATATAATTTAAAATCCAAATATTTATGGAATAATTTATTATTCTTAAATAAAATGTGTATTAATTGTTAATTAATTATAAAAATAAAATAAATTTAAAAAAAATCAAATGTAAACAAAATTAGACAAATTATTGAAATTCATATAAATGATAGCTGTCAATTAGATTTTTAGTATTGCTTCTATTTAATAAAAGATGGTAGCTGTGGTGCTAAAAGGAAATTCTACTAATTTGTTATTGTATTTAAGTCGAGCTATTTGTTTATTAAATTAAAAATATAATAAAAAACTCTAAAATGCGATTTAAAACATTTAATACTTAGTTATTGAAGACCTTCAAATGCTTATAATGTAATTAAATATTTTTTCCGATTTTTTCATTCTATAGAGAAATGATGATTGTTTTTGTGTATGACACGGAATATTGTCAAGACGAACACGATGATCCGGTTAAGGCAGTCTTATATTTTCATCCGAGTTGGGTATCTGATGTTCAAAAGTTATCACTATGTGGACAATTAATGGGAACAACACAATTTTTACGGGACTGCTTTTCGCAGCCAAAACTCATTTCATTACAAAATGGTAAATTTGTTATGAAATATTTTGGACGATTTGTGTTGGTGAGTTTTTATTTGCTTCATTGGAATTCAATTTTTGCATTAATTTTTTTATTGTATATTATTTTTATTTTAAGGCAATCGGTACAGATCGTAATATTCCCGAACCTCTGCTAGAACACAGAGCAAATATTTTAACATCATTAATACGTTTTTATCATCGTGATATTCAAAATATATATGATCAATTTATAGTAACGACAACCGATGATATTTCTATAAAGACTGGACAAAATTATAAAAACTTATCAGAGAAATTATATCATATTTTTGAAACGTATTTACCAATATTACAATTTAATGGTAATATATTTCAAAATGTTCCGGTTTTAAAATTACCAAAGGTAATTTTTCAATTTTTTTACTGTTTTTATATTTTACTTAATTATTTTTATTTATTCTTGCTATTTGTTCAGAGTGCAAGTAATATATTTTTAGAGGCAATGCAATTATTACAATGTTGTCAACAGACAAAGGGTGTACTTGGTGGTTGTGTTTTATATCATAATAAGTAAAGAATAATCATTTTCAATTTGGAAAAAAAAAACATTTATTAATTATTAATTAATATTTATTATATTTTTAGAGTTTTAGCAACACAATTATCATCAGAATTAACAAAACGTTTAATTATAACTGATCCATTACGTATTAAAACGACTGGTGATCAAATTAATGTAAATTTTCATGTACCAATTGGTATACAATTGATAATTATATATATATCACATACAGAATATATGTCATTAACAAAAAATATATTAAGAATACAACAATTATATAATACAAATTTAAACAGTAATCAGAATTTACAGAATGCAACAAGTAATATTCAAAGTACATCCTGTAATAATTTACCATTTACATTAAAAAGAAAAATTAAACGTGATAAATCATTAATATTTTCAAATATACCAGAAGAAGATTTATTATTAGAAAATCCAAATAGTAATAACAATATAAATAATAATCATAATATTAATAATAATAATAGTAATAATAATGAAAAAACTTTAAAAGATGATGTAAAAGTAGTAAAAACTCAACGTCCGACACATTTGCCATTACGTTTTAAAACAATTAGTAGTAAAGATATACCAGAATCTGGTTTTAATTCAATAAACTTTGATGAAACGGATAGTTTTCCCGATTTTATTGGTAAAACATCGGTATGCTCAACACCAATGACTGAAAATAAAGTTTTAAATAATATAAATATAGTATCAATATGTTCTAATCCATTTGATGAAGAATTTAAATTACGTACAAAAATAAATAATGAAAATAAAGAAATAAAAAAGAATGTCTTAAAAACTAATAATAGTAATAATAATAACAATAATGAGAATTATATAAAAAATCCATATAAAAATCGTAAAAATTCACTAGATGATATGGATCATATATTTAATAAGATTGGAAAACATTTAACATTACGTTCACTGGGTATTGGTGGAAAGAAATCTAATAAAAATTCAATTAAAAATAATAATAATAATAATAATGTTTCTGCTGATTTTGTTATAAAAGATGACTATTTTCGTTTTTATGACGATGATATTATTGATGATAAACCAAAAACTTATCATACAATTACTGATCCAACGTATCCAATATTTAATTCAGATGGTAAAGAAATATCAAAATGTTTATATCAGGAATATATTGAAAAACAATATATAAATTTATTGGAGGATGATGATGGTGCTGCTGATTTACAATTAGATGATTTTGACACAGATTTAATTATTAATCAAGATGATTTAATATGTGTGGAGAAACCAAAGAGTATTGAATTAAATATTGATAGTATTAAACAGGATAATGATACTGAACCAGCCGTTGAGGCATTTGAAATAAATAAAGTAATAAAATCGAAAACAGGTACAAATCGTAAATCGTTAAGTTTACCATTAAAATCATTGAATGATGAATTAAATTTATCAACTGGAGCATTAGCCAATGTTCCATCAACTTCAACAATTTTTGATTCGCCAGGTCGTAAAAAGAAATTATCTGGCCTTCAATTAACACCACTTATGTCAAAATTAACAATATTAGCAATGAATGATGAATGGTCAAGTGGTTTTTCTAGTTTTGATACGACACCGGGTGTCGTTGATTTGCAGACAGCTGGTGCGCCAACAAATCTAATGACACCGATTGATAATTTAGCAAAAAATTTTATAAGACGTAAATCATCGGCTATTAAATTAGATGACGTTATAAATGATGAAAATGTTGGTAATATGCAAAGAGTAGAATTATTTATTTGCGAACAACAAAATATGTCATTATTTTTAATATTAGATGAGACTTCATCACAAAAACAGGAATTAATCAATTCAATGGTAAATTTTTGTTCAAACTGACACATGACAATCATTAAATCTATAATATGTTTGTTATTTTTTAGTGGGATATATGCTTGTCACGTTTACCACGTATTGAACATAGTTTACAGCAAATTATTAATTTAAATGTTGATAATATTAATGATAAATTACTAAATGATGGTGATTATAGTTTTATTAAAATTGATCCAAAATGGGATACAATTGAGCGTAATGGACCGTGGAACCAAAGTGATTTAATTGCATTAGAATATATGCATAGTAATTTAAATAATGATACAAAACTGATTGAAATGATTTTAAGGTGAGATAAATTGAATGAAAAAAATCGTTATATATTTTATTGTATTTTCTTTCAATTCTTCCATAGACGTGACGATCATGTGTTATATGGTTATCAATCTGGACAAACCGAAGTGTTTTATCAACAGTCAGCTCAGAGTCAACATGGTTTGCCACCGCCAACTGATTTAATGGGTACTGTAGCTAATTGTGCTAAACGTCGTCTCGAACGTGATCATTCAATTTTAATGTTGTAAGATTTTTTTGTTCTTGTTCAATTCATTTAAACTAAGAGGTGTTCAATTAAATGTGGTAAAGAAATGAATAATTGAATAAACAAACGATGGAACAACCAGGTTTATTACTTGGCTTCGTTTTGAAATTAATTTTTGTTGTGCTAAGAAAAAACGCACACACAGTGGTTTTTGTGTTTTCTTCTGAAGCCACTATAAATTTTAAGCTTTATTCACATTCCAAATAGATAAGATAATAAATTAATAAAATATTTTATTTTAATAATTATTTTACAAAGAAAAAGTATTTTAAAACGTGAATAATGAACACCTCAAATTACACAAATAAAAATATTAAATAATTTTGTAGTGTTTATGTTGATAACCAAAACGTAGAAAAAATAATTATCATCATTAATATTATTATTATTTAATTATATATTATTACAAAGTGGCATAACTCTGTATTCTGTGAATAATTTAATAAGTTTTTTCTAAATAAAACGTAAAAATTTAATTGATTACGGAATGTTTTTTTGTACTATAAAAGGATTGCTATAAATACTATGTTCGGTTCGAGTATATGCTAAACATATATTTTTGTTAATTATTATTTTTTAATTAAATGTGGTATAGTACTTAACATATTACGATAATTTAAAATCAATGTTATTTTAATTTTGCTTATTTAAAATAATAATTATATGAATATATATATGCCATTATCGTTTAGTAATTTAATCATTAAATAAAGAGAAAAAAAGATACTAAATAGACTACTTTAGCTAATTGTTAAACCAAAATGTTTGTTTCTTTAGTTGCAAGAAGTTAAAAAAAATAATATCAACACTGCACAATGCAAGCTGCAAGTTGTTGATCCACCGAATTTTGATTAAAATTTCATTTCATTTAAATTGAACATTAAATGTTCGTTGATTAACATAAAATAAATTTGCAAAAAAAAAAAGAAAAGAAAAGAAAAGAAAAGAAGAAATAAAAAACAACAGGAAAGTGTTTTTTTTTTTACTTTTTGTAACTTTTGTGCCAATTTTTTTATTTAGATTATTATTATTAGTAATATTGTTATTATTTTTTTCTCTTATTCTTTTTTTAATGTAATTAACTAAATAATAACAATAACTAAAAAGAAAAAAGTATTCTCTATATTTTTTTTTTTAATGTCAAGTCGTTATTTTACTTTAAAATATGTTTAGTAATAAATTTAATTTAATTAAAAATATAATTATAAAAACAAATGATTCTGATAAATAAATTATAATAAAGAAAATAATTTTAAAATAATATATTTAAATAAATGTTTGCATTTAAAAATGAAAATTTATGTGTATTATGTGAATTTTTCTTTATTTGCATTAACTACTTACTAATTAAATTATTTAATTATTACTGACGTTCATATTTGAACACGTTTTTATACAAAACTCTATAACAAAAATGCTTATTCTTATTGTTTATGCAATTAGTTAGAAACGTAAAAATTGATTATTTAATTAAAATTCTGCAAAAATAAATGAAATAATTCGAAATTTAGTTTAAATAGTTAAAAAATCACGATTCTTATTTAAAATAATATTTTACTGCAATATATAATGTTAAGTTCCTGTTGAATATACTTAAATATCATAGATAACATCTGGTTACACATTTTGAAGAATTTTATATGCTGCCAAATATGTTGTTTCTATAAACTAGATGGCAATAGTAAATTTTCTCATAATTTTTAACCATTATATCGCGAATGTTAATAAAATTATTATAAATAAATGGCTTGTATCTGATAAACATATTAATTCCAGGCTTAAATAAAATGAACATTCAAAGTTGCGAAAATAAAACAAGAGGGTTAGCAAGAAAAAAAAAATACATAAATTGCACAAATTGTCGCTACAAAAAAATAAAAGAAAAAACACTGTTTGTATTCCAAAATAAGTTTTTCCTTTATCAAAAATTAACTCGCGTTCGCATTACATATCCCTTTTCATTAGAATAAAATCATTTTTAACTATTTTCTAGTAACATTAAAATCGCTTTGCGAATCTAAATTACAAAGATGAAACATAAACAACACAGTAAGTAGGCAGCAGACATTCAGTAAATGGTAAATAGTAGCAAACGCAACCGATAAATTATTAGGGGTGAAAATAAAAAGTGCTTTTGTATTCTTTCTTCCTTTTAAAATTTTCTATTTTTTTTTTTTTTGGTTCGTCCATTTAATACATTAAAAGTGGACCCTAATTTAGTTTCACCCTCTAATTAACTGATAAACAGATAAAAGTTTAATGGATTCAAAAATAATTCAATGCAATTTTATATTATTATTATTATTTATTTTTTTCCTCCTTTTATATTTTAATGAAATTATTTACGTTTTTATTTTATTCATTTTTTTATTTATTAATTTCCTTTAATTGTGTGTTGTTTGTATAATTTTATATTTTCATTTTAATCAATTTGCACATTTAATTTAATTATTATTATTATTATTATATGAAAAAATTCTTTTTTTCTTCTGTTTTTATCATGTTTTTAATGAATTCATTATTTTATTAATAATTAAATGAAAATTAATTCATAATATAAAAGTTATTCATTATATAATAAATATAAAATTGAAAATTTGTGTCAATAATGAATTTAGCACTTTTTTTTTTTTTGGGTACTTTTCCGTTTTATTTTTGCAAAAGTAAATGCAATTGTTTGTGGAATATTGAGATTTATAAATTCATTATGAAATTACCGTGTTTTTATAATTAATAATGTGGTTTTTTTATATTATAAATACTCAAGTATTGTCGATTGGACTATTTTATACGGTTGATCCGATTTTAGCACTTCTTTTTTAATGTTGTGGCGTACAGTTTTGGCAACAATTAGACTTTCAAATGATTTTGGTTTAGGAATGAATTTTTTTAAATAATAAAGATAAACTTTTATAATGTCCTGTTTAATAAAAGACGTCACTATCAGTTTTGTTACCTTAAGAATAGTTTTCTCAGATCGTTATCAATTTAGTTGAACATTTTGTAGCGGAAGTATCACAAAAATACTCTCTTTTTGTTGCAAATAGGTTCTATGGTTCTACTTTTAGTTCTAATTCTGCTATTAGACAGTAGAAACTAACTCTTTAAAGATCATTTTGTCACGCTTGTTAAAAACTGCATAGATCCTCGTTATTTCGTTAAACAATCGTCAACGCAATAATTCGGTAGAATAATATTTCACATATTACTGCGGTCACACAGTTTTTCTTTACTTTTCTTTTCTTTTAATACTGCATAATTCATTAATTTTGCAAAAAAATTCTTCAACCAAAACATGTACACAGTAATTTCTTACCGAGAAACATTAAATATATTTGACATTATAATTTAGAAAAATCAGCAAGTATTTTTCATCCAAACTGTGTTTAAAAGGACATAAACAATTGTTTACTCAGTTGCCAATTTTTTTTATTTATATCTAAAAGATTGGTACAAGAAGAAAAAATATTAAATTAAAATTAATAAATAAATAAACAATAAAATATAAATATATAAAATAAAGAAAAAAAATTGGCATCGCTGAGTTGTTTAGTTTTAGTTTTGCTAGTTTTTCAGCTATAAAAATTGTATTTTTTTTTTTCCGTTGTTCTTATTTATTTATTAATTTTGACAGATGTAGAAAAGTTTTTATCCGTTAAAATGATTTTCTTCTTTTAGTAATAATATTATTTATTGTTTGTATTTATTTTATTTCTTTCTTGAAATTATTTTAAACAGTTGAAAACACATTTAAACGAAAAGAATTTTATTTTTAGTTATACTTTTTTGCTTATAGTTTGATTAAGTTTTGTAGATTTTTGCTAGAATAAAGTGAATTAAAGTTTGTTTATTATTTTTCTTTCTTATTTCTTTGAATGATGAAAGTTTAAGGAATTTTATTGTATTGTATGTTGTTTGTTAATTTATTTCAATTATATAGATTGTTGTATTTGAATTATTATTATTATTATTTTCTCTAATTATCTGGTTAAAATTTATTAAATTTTCATTATTTTATAAGTATTTTTGCTGCTGCAAGAAATTTTCGTTAGTTTTTTATTTAATTTTTTGTTTAAATCAAATATTATTTTTTATTGAGAAGGATTATCTGGTTTCTTAAATAGTTTTTCTACTTTTTATATTTTTTTTTTCAGTTAGTTAATTAATTTTCTATGTTAATCACAAAATTTATCGTACAAATGTAGAATATTTATAATTAGTATAATAATACATGCAGCTTTTAAATAAGTAATTTCTATAAATAATTAAAAGCTTTGATTAAAATAAATTTAATTGAATTTTGTATTATATACAGCTTTGACTAGTTATAAATGTTTAATAATTACAATGTAATTGTGTAATATATTTCTATGTTAATTAAATAATATAAATGATTAAGACATTAATCAAATTTATATAAATTTTTTCTATTAAAATTTAAGTAATGAGACATTACCTTCTATTAACTATTATTTTATGAATTTATTTTGATTAATTTTTCAAATTTCATCAACTATTACATGTAACAATGTCTTGGAGCACAGAATAATTATTTATCACTGGATTAATTGTTAATAAATTATGATTTAATACGTAAAAATAGAAACTAAATTTTATAAAATTCTATATATTCGAAAACATGACCTAACATACTATAGTGTTTATTGTCATCTAATAAAATCTAGATCAAGATCCTTGAAATAATATTAGATATAAAAATATTTTTTCTTTTATTCAATTATTCTATCATAAACAGTAATAAAAAATTATTCAAACATAAAAATAAACATAATTAAATTTAATTATTAAAAAAAAAAAATAAACTATTTTATTCATTTTTGTCATAAAAACCAGAAAAACCACAAAACATATACGGTATAACATAAAAGCGAAAAATAAAAACACAGCACAGAACAACCCTTAACATGACAAAAAATAAGTTTTGACAAAAGAATATTTCTCGTGAAATAAAAATAAAATAAAAATTCAATAAACAACCAAAGTTAACGAAAAAATTAAAAACAATTATTTTTCTTCTACATAATCTACTATTATAAATTTAATTGTATTATGGTTTAAAGTATTAATATTAATTTTTATAGACAATTAAATATTATTTAAAAGAAAAAAATATGAGAATTAACGTTAACATGACTTAAGTTAAACTAACTAAACTTAAAGATAATTTAACAATTAACAATCAACAGAATAAGAAAAAACAAACAAAAGTACATAATGACTGTGAAAATACATAAATAAAAGAATTGAAAATGCGGGCCATTAAAAAACATTAAATATAAATAAAATGAGCAGAAAACATACAAATTTAATTTATTTTATTTTCTTTGAGCCCAGCATTGAATATTACAAACAAAAAAAAAGAAAAAATCAAACATAGAACAAGTCAATGTTATTTATTGTGTCCAGAGTAAAATGTTAAGTCAGTCAATTATAATGGTAAATTTAATTTTAATTAGATGAATACATTTATCGTGTATATACATAAGTGTGTGTATATTCGTTATTTACAAAAAAGGTTATTTTTTTTTTATTTTCATCATTCGTATATTGTTTTTGATTGTTGTTTAGCTGTAATGTTCTTTATGCGCATTAAAATTTTATACATTTAATTGGTTGTTTGGCTGTTGATTGTTATGTAATCATAAAATGTATGAGAATTTTAATTTTATTTTTTTTTTTTTATTGATATCAAGATGTCGAGAACCAACAAAAGATAGAAAATTTAAGACAGTATTGGTGGCGGTGGTTTGGTTTATCTTTAATTCAATTCAATTAATTATTTTATTTAATTATTAATATTGGCCATTATTGTTATGTAATAAAAAGGTGGCAACAAAAATGTTTATAAATATTTAATACATGATTAGTGGGAGAATACTTTTCCGAAGAAAATTAACAAAGTAAAAGTATTTTTTATTTTCTTTTGTTTTTCTCACAAGCCTTTGGCGGTTTTATCATAAATTTTTCATTGGAAATTCAGATTAAACAAGAAATATGAAAACAAAAAAAAGAAATACTTTGTGGCTATTTGATCTATAATATTATTTTTGACTTAACTGACTTTTCATTCTATTCTCTCAAAGTAAGTATTTTGTTTTCTTAGCCTTAAATATGCCAACACACGCACATGAAGAAATATAAAAGAAAATCCTAGAAAATAACGAAAGCAAAGTAAAAACAAATAAAAGTAAAAAAAAAACACATAAATAAATTTAAAGTTAACACAAACAGGTGATAATTTTCTTAGAATTTCTTATTCTCTTGTTAGTAATTTAAGACATCAAAGTAACAAAAAAAAAAAAAAAAAACGAAAAGTAAAGTAATATTCATTGAAAAAAAATTAACGAAAATAAATTAAAGGTTTAACCTACATACATTTACCTGGATTAAGTGTATAAGAAGAAAAAAAGAAGGAATTTAAGAGAGGCCGAAACGTGTTTCAATTCTAACATTTTCTTTTATCCATAGCCTCTTTAAGCATTAATTTAATTTTATTTATTAGAAAAGTCCTTCAAATAGGTGTTATTAGATGTTAAAACTAAATTATCATGTAATTAAATGGAACCTTAAGGTTTTTTTTCATCGTTATTTTTAGAAAGGAATTAGTTACGTTTGTATTTTAAAAGTTAAACTCTTAAGTTTAAATGTCATATTAGTGGTTTAATTTATTGTTATTAGAGATTAAACCATTCATTTAGAGTACATTAAAATTGGCGCCTGGATTTTATATTAAATTTAAGGTTGTTGTTTTTATATCAATGAAAGTGAAAATTTTATTTATTTTTATTATATTATTAGGTAGCCTAAAGAATCCTTGTTTTACTTTTTTTTTTGCTCTTTGATAAAATTTATTATTTCCGTTGGCTTTGTTTCAGTTAGATCGGGATTTTCGTATATAATTCGAGTATTTAAATGTTAGCAAGTTAAATTACGACGGAATTTTTTAGATGAAAAATTTATTAAATATCCTTAAACTAGTAACAAATCTAACATATAATACTGTTTTAATAATCTTGTTTTAATCCTTTTCAATGTTATATTTTTATTATTATTATTATTATTATTATTTTATGTTTGCAAATATGAATATAGAGAGACAAACACAACTAAAAGTGAAGCCAAATTAAGCCGTCTAGTAACTTTTGTATAACAATGTTTCATAAAAAAAAAATTGGTTATCAGTAAGCAAATAAATAAAAAAAAAAACCTTAAAAAGGGGTTTTTAATCCAATCAATGTTTTTACTCTATTACACGATAGTTTAGATTACCAATCACCATTTACAAAAATAAAATAAAAATATAATTGTAAAACTGTTAAAGTTAGATCGATTACTTTAATCCTTTTATTTATTATTATTATTATTATTGTTATATTGTTTTGTTTTCCGAGGTTTTTATATTTTGTTAAAAAACAACGAAGATTAATGTACCTTTTTCGCTTTATTTTTTTTTGAACAGAACAATTTTACAGTGAATGAATGAATCCTTCTCAGGTATTTAAAAAATATTTAGACGGACCGCACCGAATTATTTTTTTTGACCACATTTACACGTTTTATTTTTTATATTTCTAATTCCTTTGTCTAATTTAAATTGACTTAACTTAACTTTAAATCATTAAAAAAAAAAAAAAACTGTTGGTAAAACAATAAAATATTTTTTTTTTTTGTTGAACGCTGCTACCCATAATTACCTCTAATTACAGGTTTCAGGATTTTAAAATTTTATTTAATGATGAAAAAATATAACGTTAAATACCAACAAGGATACAATAATAAAATATTTTTTGGTTTATTTCGTTGTAACAATTTTTTTTTTTTTAATTATAGAAATGCTTTGTGGTCTGTTTGCGTTTTAGTTTTTAATAACTATTGGCTTGTTTATGGTAAATAACTCAACTCAGGCTCATATATATATTTTTTTTGTTATTTGGATAAGCTAATAAATAATCGTAGAGTATATAGAATTTAGGAATTTTTATTTGCTATCTAGTAGAAGATCTCCAAAAAAAAAAACACATAATCCTTGATTCAGTTTTTGTAAGGCAAAAAAAATAGTTTAAATAAATACGAATGAAGCTTATATAATAGTCTGCAAATGCGGTTCGTTCATTAAAACTTGCGAGGCAATGAAAATAAATAAAAACTATAGTAAATCCAAAAAAAAAAAAAATGAAGTCTAATGAAATTAAACATTAAAAAAATAAATAAATAAATAGAAAAAAGAAACTCACCCAACACATAAAATAGACGCAATTAACCTTTAAACTTTATTTTTTTTTTTCATTCAACTAAATAAAATTTCCAAAAAATAAAGCCAAATAAACTGAAAATTCTAAATGATCAAACAAGTTTATACTAAAGTCACAACAAATAATAATAATAATAATAATAATAAAAAAACGTAGAAAAACACAACAAGACAATAAAATACATAAAATTCCTCTTGTTTTGCGTCTTTTTTTTTTATTATTTCTGTTTTTTTATTAATTTTATTTACTTCATTTATGTTATTTTCAAAATAAATTTTTATTTATTTATTTTAATGTTTTTAATTTTTACAGTAAAAAAAAAGAAACATTTCCCATGTTACTAGCCGAAAAAAAATTTAGAAATAAAAAATAACCGAAATGAATAAAAATGTGTAATATCTGACTGAATGCAGTTTTATGTTTGTTAAAATTAAAAAAAAAAATATTTTGTATTATTAAAAAAAAAGAAAAAAACTGAAATAACGTACTAATAAATTTTAAGGATAGTTATATAGAGAAAAAAATAAATAAATAAGTTAAACTGTAGCGATGGTTAGCCTACTGATGGTTTTGTTATTGTTGATGTTGCGCTACTATTACGGCTAACTACATACTACATTTGTTGTTTATTTTTATGTTCATATATTCACTAGTTACTCCTAATTTAATTAATTAAAATGTTATTCTTTTGACATTTTAATTAATTGCTTTTTCTTTTGATACAATTTTGTGTCTTTTTCTTTAAATAATAAAAATAGAGAATTAATCTTCTTTTCCTTATTATTAAAGGAATAGTTATAGAATATATGTAGATAAACTGGCTGTAAAGTTGATCATAGAGAATCAATTAAATTAAACAATATTTTATAATTTTTAATAGAATATATTTAGTATATAGATTAATGCAGTTTTAAAGTGGACACCCTTTGTTAAATTAAATTTTGTAATAATGTCTATTGAAATACTATTGACAAACTGAATTAATTACTAAAGTAACGCTAGAAGTACTCTTGTAATAGCCTCTTGCTTGATCGAATTATTTCATTATTATTATTACTATTTAATCGTAAATCATTAACCTTTAATAATCATTAATAAAATAAAAAATTAAAGTTAAAATAAAAATAAAATTTTATTACTCTCGTATACGATAGAAAATGAAAATTTATGAGAGAAACTAATAAAAATAAAATTATATAATCAAATGTTAATGTTCAAAGTTGTACATAGAATATGTTTATGCTAATGAAGCGCAAAAATTAATTCTAGTTAATAATTAATTTTACGTTTTTCGTTTTCTTGTATTATAATTAAATCTTAGTGAAAAGTTTTTAATAGAAAACAAAAAAAGAAGAAAAACAAAAATGTTTTCCATTGTGACAGAGCTTAGGGAAACGACAGTAACAAAATAATATTATAAAAGGACAGAGTGAAAAAAACAAAAATGAAAGAAAACTAATCAAAGCTGAGGAATAATAATTATAATGATAATTGTTCTAGTTAATGGCACAACAAACTGTCGCTTTGAACTTGTCTAGAAATTATTCTGTGAAGCATTAAACGAGTTTGTAACTTTCTATTATTAATTGCAATTAAACATTTAATTCACTTATCAATTATATATCTGGAAAATATGTTGCGAAAATTCTTTAACAATTTTTTTTTTTTTCGTGTACCCTAAGGACATAAATGCAATATGCAATAGAAAATTTAACCCCGCTTATGGTCATTTGTCATTTAACAATACTTTATCTTATTTGGTAATGTCTCGTAACATTAAATTATTCGCAAAGTATTGAAGCGAATAAAAATAGCAAAACTCTTGATAATTTCTCTTAACACAATGAAAATGGTAAAAAGTTTTTTTTTTTTTTTATTTTGTTAATTTATTTACCCTATTTTCTTTTTAGTAAAGAAATAAAATTGCGTCTCGTGTTTGCAATAAAAATAAAATGGCAAAAACTAAACGAAAAACCCAAATGTGCATCGTATTATGTCACGTGCTATAAATTGATTTTTAAACATTCAACGATTTTAATCAAAAAGAATTAAAGTTTTTGTGTTTGTATATAGTAAAATTTATATGAAAAATTGGCACGATAACAACATAAACTTGAAGCAAACTAAATTTAATGTGTTTAGTCCCTTCATACATATATATTATATGTATATAAAAATTGAATAATAATTTTATCATCATTTTGCTTGTAAGAATGGTCTGTGTGAGTCACTACAGAAGAATTTCATCTTAACAATTATTTTATTATTTATAATCATAGTTATGGTTAATAGATTACAGAAGCAAAAATAAAGAAAAATACTATTAAAAACATATTACTTATTTTATATTTTATTACTGAAAAAGTATTTTCCAAATTGAAGAATCAATTATCTAATTTTATAAGTAATATTTTCACAAAGGAATTACCTAATCAATAATACAGAAAAAATATAAATTTTATGGATAAAACCACAAATATAATTAAATTGGGAAAATTTTCTATTATTTTCTGTTAATTATATGTCATTTGTTTAATTCATTAATTATGTAATTAAAATTATATAGATTTTTATTAGTATTTATGTTGTGGTTTGTATATCCTCTTGGCATTATGTCATTTCCTTAATTTTTTTAACTAAGTTCAATAATACAATGTCTATCCATTTTCATTTATTGTAAATTAATTAAATTTCGTTTATTTTTAATTATTTATTATAAATTGTCATGCAATGAGTTGTTATAAGGCTTTAAAAGTCTACACCTACACTTGTTGTACTGCTTCGCTCCCCAAAAATACCAATCTATTAATTAAATTTTCTTTATATTTTTAATTTATCTAAAATAAATAGAAAATTAACTATAAAGTGTAATAAATTTAATTTTAAAAATAAATATTTAAACTTTATGTCAATATTAATTTAACGAAAAAAAATTTTTAATAAAAATTCTAACCAATATAGTTAGTTTACTGATGAATAAATAAATTGCATTACTTTGTAGCGTGCATATAATGTGTGTGTGTTTATTATGGAAAATTAATCAAATGCGAATAGAATTTTTTTTTCTGTAATATTAAATTTATTAACAACGATAAAATAATAACTAAAGAATTTATTAATTTATCTTTATTATCCTTATAAAATATAAATAAATACGTTTAAAATTGTCTATGGTTAGGTTATACATAATAAAGGAAAGTAATGTTAAGGATTTATGGTTGAGTAATTTTTGTGGTTTAATTATTTTCTTAATAAAAAAAATAAAAGAAATAGTAGACTCTCTCTCTTTTAACAAAATAAAATTTGTCATCTTAGAAGAATTAAATTTTGTACCCGGAAGATTAATAAAATAAAAGTAATAAAATTCTATTCTGACCTCAACAAATCAACAATATACAGGAACTAAGGAAAACCACACGATTTATTATGATTTTCACTAACATTTGTATCTCGGTTTCTTACCTTTTTTTTATAATCATCAGTTATTTAATATTTTTAAATAAAAAAAAAAGTGTGCAAAAAACGAATCTTAAAGTTCAATAAATAAATAAATTATTTTGCAAAAATAATACTATATAATACACACAGAAAAAACTCAACAAATCAACTTGGATAGATAGATAGATAGATAGATAGATGTATAATAATAATAAAAAATTGCACAATATCTTATAATGTGAAAAGTTTTTCTTTAAATCGAACGTGACTTATTGTTAAAGAGATAATTGTAACTTCGGGAAACTAAATCTTCTCAATTTTAAATGTTATACGTGCGTTACTTTCGATCTATCTATAACTTTCCTAGTTTTAAATATAATAAAATATTTTATTTAACAAAACAAAAAGTAAAAAAATAATAATAATAGAATTCTGCAACAAAGCTCAACAAAAATAATTTTATTTTTTGGGTGTCAAATTTGATACAAGTTTTTCATTTTCAGTTAATAAAAAGCTAGATAGAACAATACAAAAAATTTTTCATATTGTTAATAATTTATAAAGTAGAAAAATCAGGGATTCAACTGTCTTAAATCAGTCATGTGAAACATATGAATAATCTGTCAGGAATTCTTCTACTTCTTATTCTTTTTACTTATTATATATTTTTCTTCTTTCTCTCTACTGCTTTTCTTGTTGAAAGATGCTTAATGTTTTAACAATGAATTGGCGTTTCTTTGTTCATCGACTGAATACCAGAGCAACTAAAAATAATAATAATAATAAAAAAAAAAATATTATTCAATCAATGAAATTTTTGTTTTATAGTTTTCTTAACAATTTTTATTCATTATTTCGTGAAATAAGATAGTAAAAATGTATATTTTAAAGTAAATTTACGTAAAAGTAATGTATCGTGAAGAATTTTTTTTCTATGTTAAAATCATAATAAAGCATAATATAGACGGAATTAAACAGGAAAATAAAGAATAAGAATTTATTTAAAATATTATTCATGAGATTTAATGAAATAACTAATAAAAAAAAGCACACACACAAAACAATGGTAATAAAATTTATTTAATTAATTTTTCTTTTACCTTCTGCGTTTATACATTGAGTATGTCAGTTTTGTCGTTACTAATGAAAAGTTTTCTACTTTTATTTTTTGTTAATTAACTAAATAGCATTTTGTTTAAGGAAATTTATTTATGTTTTTTTTGTTGTTTTTATACTATAAAAGTTATTTGTTAAAATTATATTATTTAATAATTAAAAAGGAAAGTTTTCTTCCACTTTTTTATTTTTCGTATTAAACACATTTCGTCACTATATTATTATTATTATTTTTTAATTATTTTAACATGTGCAAAGTAAGCAAATGAAGTATGATTCAATTATTTAATTAATTAATACACAAAAAAAAGAAGTTTTTTATTTTAATTTTCTGCAAATTTAATTATTCATCAAAATAAAAATAAAAAATATATTCACATGCGAGCCAATTAAAAATTCAATTTTTTTATTTTACATTTAATTAAATAACTTTGTGATAAGCTTTTATTAGTAGAGACATTTTTTTGTATTTAATTATATTTGAGAAATAAATTAATTTTTCTGTTTTAATTCTTTTAATGTTATTAATTATTTAATTTAAATAAAGGACAAGGTATTGCATTGTTAACAACACCTTTATTGTAATTCCAGAAATAGTATTATTAACGATGTTTTTTTTCTTTATTATTTTTATTTAATTTATGTTATAATTAATATAATTTATTTTTTATATAAAAGCACCGTGAACAAACCCATACTATTGTGATAATTATATTCATGTAAAATAAACCGCAGATATAATAAAATATCCTATCTGTTAATAAATAATGTGAAAATTAATTGTCATCTAATAACACATATTAACTGTCAACATGTCATTATTGTTTACACATTTGTTGTCAAGTCCAACGACAAGTGAATTTTAATCAATGTTTAAATATATTTGTATGAGAAAAGAGTTGAAAATAAATTTTGTAACAAAAAAAAAATCACAGCCAAAAATCGATAAAGTATTAACCGTTAAACGCGTTTTATTTTTTTTGTCTAATATAATGACAATGCTTTAAACTGTCAAAACAAATACAAAATTACTGTGCTTTTTGTCAATTGATTTGAAACACGACGAGCTTTATTATACATTACGTTAGACACAAAAACACTGTACACCACATTGTGAAAATACTGTCCTAATCCAGTGTATTACACAGTGATTTGGTTTTTTTATTTTTATATTTCTTTCAATTATTTACATTGTTTTTCAAATTGTCCTGTTAAAGTAGTTTGTTACAAATAACAAAGCTTTAGGCCACCATACATTTGTTATAAAGTTTAATTGTATTTATAAAAAAATACAACATTGTCACGACAATACAAAATAATTAATTAAATATTATTGATGATAGTAGTTTCTAACTTGTAGCAAATAGAAAAGAGAAAAACAACAAGACTTTTATCGTTTTTCAATTTATTTTCTCGATACAATTTCGCTCTTTACGTATAAAGCCACTTAACACTTTTATTATTATTTTTTAGTTTAAAATAATTAATTTTTAATTCAACAATATTGTCCTGTTATTGGATTGATAACATAAAAAAAAATAAAACAATAATTATAAAATCCAATCATAACTCAATTAATTAGCGAAAATGTAGGGAAAAAAAATTCCAATTTTATTTTGGGGGAACAAATATATTGAAAATTTAAAATTGCAAAACTTAATTAAAAAATTAATATTGTGTGTTCCATAGTAATTGGATAATATTGTTATTTGTCTGGCAACAATTCGCTAAATAAATGTTTATAATAATGTCATGTAATAAACAATTAATTAACCTTTATAATCACTGCACTTGATTATTCGATTAAAATATTTTGCAATAATATTCCATTGTGTATTTTCTTAAAAAAAAAATTTTTATCATCATTACAATGCTAGACAATTGTAATGTGATTGCATAATTACGCAACGTTTGTTTTTCTCCGTCAAGTAAAAAAAAAGAAAAAAACCAAGCGATAACTAAAAGCACAGAAAGGATTTGCAAGAAAAAAAAAGGAATAATAAAGTTTTTTAAGTAACAAACACAAGAGTTTTTTATAATAATTTTTCTGTTTTTTGTTAATTTTTTTTTTTTCCTTTTTCATATATATTTTTTTTCTTCTGTTTTTTCATTTTCTTTTTATATCAATTTTCTTTTCTTTCTTTTATTTTTTTTTTGTTTATGTTTTATACATTTTTCTTTTTTTTATTAATTATTAAATATAATTTCTGTGTTCTTATTTAGTATAATCATAATTTTTTATTATTTATTAAAATTTATACACAAGGAAACAAATGGGATTTTTATAGTATACAAAGGACTGTCTGTGGGGTTTCGGAGTGTTTATTTTGTTTCTTTAGTGTAAAGATTCTTAAGTGCAATTTTGATGCATTTCAATTTCTTTAGTTTAGTTTAGTTATTTTTTTTTTAATTTGTTTAAATTCATTTCATCGTATTTTTTTTTTTTTTTATTTAATTTAATTAAAGTTTTATTAAAATTATTATTTATTTATCCATTTTTCATTCATTTTTAATTATTTTTATTTACTTCTTTTAATAACTAACAACAATGAGAAAAAGGGAAAAATGTTTTCGTTTTTTTAAAATTATTTTTGTGCACTAGACGAGACTTAAGTTGGGTTTTTTTTTTATCAATTTTCTTATTTTATGAATGATATTTAAAAAATAAAAAATAAAGTGTAATGTGTTAATTATGTAAAAGTATGTAATTTTATAAATTTTTAGATAATACAATAAAGAAGTGATTAAATAAAGAAAATATATATTTTTTGTGTCATTTTCTATAATCGAAGAAAAGAAAAACAATTAAAGAAAAGTTTTTATTTTTCTTAAAAATTACTTTAAATGTTTTTCTTAAACTAAAAAATATTTCTGTTTTCATAACAATAGTAAATACGATACGTGATTAGTTTTTATCACGATTATTATTTAGAAACGATTTAAAAAAAAATAGAAGAAGAAAAATAAAAAACACAACTAATTAAAAATAATAAATAAATAAATAAATTAACCTCGATTTGTATATTTAATGATTTTTATTTTATTTTACTTATTTTTTTTATTCTTTAAATAAAAAATAAAAAAAAACGATAATTAAAAATGCAATAAAAATGACAGAAAAACAACAAAAGAAATGAATAAATAATTCAGAAATAAATCACAAGCACAAAAACACAAAATGCTTGTAAAGTAATCCATTTACATTGTGTCAAACATTGAGTTGCTGCGAAAAATGTAAATTTTTTTTTATTTTGATTACAAATTAATCAAATTCAAAATAAATTTATGGGTTTTTGCAGATAAAATAAAGAAAAGAACGAAAACATACACATATATAGAGAACCATAGTTGATATTCTAGTGAAATTATCTCATCGAAGTTTTTTCTCATCTATAAAAGTTTTATTTAATGAAATAATATAAAATCAAATTAAAAAACATTAGTTTTACATATACCTTATATGTGCGTGTGTATATTTTCTATTTTTAATTAATTTTCTTTCAATGCGGTTAAATTAATTAAATTTCTTTCCCAAAAAATAAAAAAAACGAAAAAAAGAAAAGAAGATAAATTAAAAACAAAAAATAAAATATTTTTTTGATTACAAAACAAAATGCAAAAATATGTTAATTCAATTTATTTAAGGTTTTTATTTATTATTTATATATTTTTAATTTAATAAAATATCTTTTCTTTTTTATCGTTTCTTTATATAGAAATTTAATTTTCAGGTGAAAATAATTATCTTTTGTTTATCTGATTAAAGCTTTTCTTTTTCGTATTATTTTTATTATTTTTTTTTTGTCTATGCAAAGAAATAATAATGATTTTGTGTTAACTTTTAGACAAAATAATAATAATTTTTAAGTAATTTGTGTCGCGTTGTGGGTTGAATTAAGCTTGTTACGTTGAAATAAATATTATATTTATGAATTTGGTCTATTTAAGGAAGTTTATAATGTTTAAATAATAAAAAGATAAATTAATTAAATGCTTTTTTATTAAGTTTAAAGACAAAATCGATTTTTACAAATTTTATTTTCCTTTTATTATTAGAATAGAGTAGAAAACTCTTCTGTATTTTATTATGCACCATGAATTTAGTATTTTATATATAATATTATTTATTTTAATTAAAATTCTTTGATTATTGATTAATTTTAATTTAAAAAATAAAAAGTACAAACATTTTAAATAGAATATAATTACTTAACACTGTCACTAACTGCATGATCATCAATTTATTTTCAATAAAATTTAATAAAAAAAAAACCATCAAATAATCACTGAAAGGATAAAACAAGTTATTAACGTGAATTTCTGTTTAGAACAAGACTTTCCCACGATAATTATATAGAATTTTATTTTAGAAAAAAATAAACCGTAAAGATATCATTAAATTTGTAAATAATTATGGCACACAGAATGCAATTAAAAAAAGAACAACACAAAGAAAATAAAATAAATCAATTAAGAAAAGAAAAATAGCACAAAGAAATGACACGAAAAAAGAAAATAATAAATAAATAAATAATATTGTGTATATATATTTATATGTATATACATAGAAAAGACACAGGGTGTATTGTTTCTTATTTAAAATTCATTTCTGTTTGTTTTCTTTTTTTTTTTACCTTAAAAATAATTACTAATAATTATTTCTGTTTTTCAATTTATAAATTTTCTACTTGTTTTTTGTTTATAAGGATATTGTAATTTCCAATTATTTTTATTATTTATATAATTTCTGTTTCTTTAAGTAAAAGAAAGAGAAAATTATGAAAAATAGAAGGAAAAACAATTAAAGGTCATATAGGGCAAGAATATTGCTTATTAAGATTAAATGTAGTTTTTTGTTTTTCTTATTCTCTTAATTCAGTTTTATTTATTTCTTCTTTTAAATATATTATTATTATTAATTCATTTAAATATATATATTTTATTTACAAATTTTTTTATTAATTAGTGTTTTTTCATCATAATTAATTATTTTAATTACTAAAAATTTAAGTTAATTTAATTCATTATTCAATTATTTATTTATTTTTATACTTATAAAAGTTAACTTTAAGTTTTTTCTTTTCTTTTCTCAATTCTTTTTTAATTCATTTTCTTATAAATTTATTTTTATTTTAATGAAATTCACAAAAAAAAAAAATAAAAATTCCTTTTTAATGTTGGTTTAAGTATTCAAAATCTACAAAAATAATTAAATAATTGAACAAAGAAAAAAAAATAATGTTTCTTAAATTAAAATTCAGTACAATGGAAAAATCTCTAATAAATTTACAAATTAAACATAAAAAAGAATTATTTATTTCTAAAAAAACAAAAATTACATAATATTCATTTCATTATTATATAATTTAATTTACTTTTCTTACAAATTTTAATTTTAAATAATTAAAAAAAGAAAACGAAAAATGTTAAAAACTAAAATTTTTGTACAAAATAAAATTAATAAAATGAAAAATAAAATATTCACAGCATCTGTCTCTTTTTCAATTTGTTTTGTTAATTATTTAATTATAATTTCTCTTAATTATGACTAAAAAAAACTGTTGCAACTACTGGTTATGATTATAATAATATTATTATTATTATTATTCATATTTTTTTTTTTTAGTAAATACAACACACATTATACCAGTAATTATGCTAATGTATACCACTTTTTCTCAATTTATTATTTTTTTCGCTTAATTTTTTGTCTTCAAATGTCGAAAAATATTTTAAAATTGTTTCACTGTGGAAACATTTTAAAGGGAATGTTTATTAATTAGTTAATTAATTTTTTTTCTTCTTCTATATTGCTTAAAATTTGTTCTTAATTTAAAGAAAAATGAATAAATAAGAAGTGACAAAAAAAAATAAAAACAATGTGAGAATATAATATTAAATCACTGGTTGGGCTTTACTTTGATTAATCACAAACACAACGCACAACTAATGGAAGTAACGCGGTGGTAATGTTCGACGTCCAACTGTACTGCTGTTGTTGCTAGCACCATTTTGACCATTACGTAAGGGCAAAGCGGGTGGATGACCTGGTGTTGCTGTGGTATGATGTGAACGAAGTGTCATAACATCATTTGGATGATGATGATGATGGTGCCGATCTAATTCTAGATGCTCTGATGTATGATGATTGATACGTATTGGTTGTAAGTCATTTGGTGATGACTGTTGTGCTGTTGATATTGATGTCGGTAGCGGTGGAAGCGGTAAATTATTTATGTTGCTGGTATTATTGCTATTATTATATGTATAGAGTTTTGGCGGTGGTATTACACCACAACCACCTGATTGTAGATGTTCCTGACTTAATTGGAAAAATGTAACACCGCTCACGGCATTACTAGAACAGCTACCACCACCGTCTATACTATTACTCGCTGACATCATGGGTGGTTGTATTACTTGTAGCTGCTGGAGGCCGCCGCCCCTGCGTGGCGGGGGTGGCGGTACTTCTAGCTAGAGTTCCGTTACTGGAATTGGCCTTAAGTTTGCATGATGATGATGTGAATAATTAGCTAATGTGGATTGAACACTTAGGCTACATGGATGTGAATGGCGTGCCATATATTCCTCTTCTGAAAAAGTTTTCTGATATTCACGTTCTTTGCGGCCTAACGCACTGTTTCCCCATCCACCTTTTAATACCTCACGGATGCGGCGTCGACAACGATATAATATTAATGCTAACGCCGTTAATGTAGCAGCTGTGCCAACGAGAAGGGCGCCTATCATCGCCTGTCGTTTTGGATCTGTATGTGTACAGCCGAGTAGATCAGGCGACAATAAACTAAGCGGCTCTTCTCGTAGACGTTCTGGCGTTGCACACACCACACTATTTGATTGTAACTGGCTAGCATTTCGTGATGCTAATAAATTACGTAACCATAAAACACGACAATCGCAAGATATTGGATTTTCTGCCAAATCAATTGTATGTAAATCAGACCAGGGGAATAGTCCTTCGGCTAATGTGGTTAAAGCATTATCACGTAACACCACATGTCGAAGATGCGGTAAACCACTTAGTGCTCCCTCTTGTACTTCTACTAATTTTTTATTTGATATTAATGTTAACGACTCCAAATTTGTATTTGTATCAAAAGCTCCTGCCTCGACAACACGCAAACGTAACGAGCCAGTTATATCCAGGCGACGTAGATTAACTAGGCCGACAAAGGCACCCTCAGGTACTATTTCAAAATCGGTTTGACCAAGCGACAATTCTTCAAGTCTTGTCAAAGTGCTTAATTCTACAGTTGGTATGCGCTGCAATCTATTATCACTGAGATCTAATATACGCAAACCATCTAGGCCACTTAATGATTCTGCCGTTATATTAACAAGTGCTGCGCCACGTAGATCGAGTTTACTTAATCCTTTCAATTCGGCAAATGCAGCCCGCGGCAATGTCGAAAATGAATTTATTCCTAAATACAGTTCAGCTAAACTTGGTGATGCGGCTAAAGCATTTGAGGGTACAGCACTGAGTGTATTATCGTCTAAATAGAGGACACGCAGATTAATTAAGCCATCAAAAGAAGTCGCATCAATGCGACTTATTCGATTTTGTCCCAAATTCAATTCTTCTAATTTTGTTAATGCTGAAAATACGCCAGCACTCAATTCATCTATGAAATTACCACGCAAATTTAATACAGTCAATGTTTCTAAGCCGACAAATGTTTTATTTGTTATTGAACCAATTTTATTATGATTCAAATGTAATTCTTGTAATTTTTTTTGATAAAAAAATGTTTTTGGTGGTATATTAAATAAATGGTTATAACTTAAATCCAAAAATGTTAATTCAGCATAAAATTGTATTGATGAATCAATTGTCTTGATTTTATTATTTTTTATGACCAAACGTTGTATGGACGGATTTAGTGCGATTGGTAATACATCTAAATGACCTTCGCCACATTTTACAACAAGTGTATCATCATCACATTTACAACCATTTGGGCAATTTGCCAGACCCGCACTATTTGGTATATAATGGAATACTGCTAACAGTGCTACCAAAATGATTACAGGACATTGAAAAAACATCTGAAAATAGAAGAAAAATAATAAAAAATTAATTATTTATTTCACGATAATATACATAAAAATGAAAATGAAAATAAATTTATAAAACATAAAAAACAATCATAATATTTACGGAAAATAGGAGTAAAAACGAAAATCAAAGCATTATAGATGAAAATAAGAAAAAAAGGTCGTTTAAAAGATAATAATAAAGAGATTTTCTAACATACTTTATATTATTTAAATATCAATAAAAAATTTAAAAGGTTGTTGTACGAGGAGCGGCAGTAGCATCAGCAACAGCAAAAGCAGTTAAATAAAATATATAAGAAATTAAGATGATACCATTTTATCGTTTTGTTATTTAAAATGTATATCCTTAATAATAAAATAAAATAAAATCCTATAATAAATTCTAACATCAAAACTCTTTAACTAAGTAGGATCAAAAGCGGCAAGAAAAAAAAAACGAAAAAAAATAATAATAAATAAATAAATCTGAGAAGAAAACAGTAAGAAGCAACAGCAAGCAAGTAAATCGTTTACATGTTTATTGTACTTATGTAATGCCACAGATAGATAGACAAACAGACAGACAGACAGATAACAGCAACGAAAATAAGAAACAGAAATTGTTGCTAAAAAAAAAGCGAAAATAAAAAATACACGAAGGATGTGCGCTGTTTCAATATATAATTTTTTTTTTTCACTTCTTATTTTTCGGTACAGAAAGCGCAAGAATCAAATAATAAAAATTTATACATTGTGAAAAATAAATACAAAATGAAACACGGGTTAAAATTGTTTCTTTGAATCGAACCGGATATCTCATCTTAAATGCCGTTTTCTTTAAAATATATTGCTGTTATCATCGCAGTTGATACTCAATATATACGCTGTGCAAACAGTTGATATTGCATAATAAAATTACGCGTAGGTTAAATGCGTTTTTCCTTATCTTTTTGCTGTTCTGTCCTTCAATCAATTTTTTTCTCGTTGCTTTCTTGTTTGTTCATTGTCTTTTAAGAGCCTTTTTTTATTAGTGTTATTTCTTCACATTACAAAGGATAATAAAGAAGTCAAAAATGGATAAAAAGAAAATATATAAGCGAGCACACACCCAATGAACAGTAACAAAAATAAAAAAGAAAAAGGTTTAAATATTATATTCAAGTAAATTATAGCTTTTTTCCGCAAATCCTTAAATTGAAATTGACTCTTTTTCTAAGATAATAAAGACAAAGATTCGTAACAAAACAATTTTCAATCTTGTTTCTAAACATACTTATGGTTTTTTACCATCGTAAAACATCAACGAATATAAAGAGCAAAAACAAAAATAAAAGATTAAAGGGAAAATAGTACCAAAAAACACATAAAAATACATGCAAGTGAGGCAACAAAGAAAATAAAATAAATAAAAGCACAAGAACAATAAGATGGGTGTTTTCTTATTCGGATTGATTATAATTTATAACATTGCAACCACCATTGCCACCATACAATAACAACAACATTACTCAGATTGTTAAATTAATATTTTTTATTATCATTTTTTTAGAAAAAATAAAAACGAAAAAAAAAAACGAAAAAACGCGTGAAAAGGTCGATAAGATGGCAAAGTGGTTAGAAAAAATGTTAACACATAAAACACCAAACCATCCACATACCAATTATATATACCACAGAGATGTGGCAACTTCAAGGAAAAAAAAATTACAAAAAAGTTTTAAAAAAAAGGAAAACATTCAGACAAAGAAAGCAAATCATCATGCATCTCTTGGAATGTACGAAAATAATAGCAAGAAAAACTTTTTACTTTATTTTAAGGTTTTTTTTATATTTTGCAATAATAATAATAACAGCACCAGCAATAGCACCAGTATCCACATAACGGTAACAAACAGAAGAAAAAGAAAAACACACACACACACAAAACATCCAATGAGCCAATTTTGTATTTTGCCACAACGCAATCTATGAAATAGCACCCACGGGGCAAACAATGTTTTGTTGGTGGCGTTTTCTTACTATATGTATATATTTCAATGTTTGGTTAGGGTTTTATTTTTCTTCTCTTTATTCGTATTCTTATTTCCAAAATTCTTAGATGATGAGGAATTTTTTTTTTCACTTTGGTGGATAATAAAACAAACGAACAAACGAAGATGAAAAAAAAAACACATTTTATATGTACAAAGAGAACCGCGTGTTATTTACGTTACCATGATCATCATCATCAACTTAACTACGAAAATCGTTTATTATTTTTTTTTATTCTGTTATGGTTTTTTTACCACTAAATTTAAATGAAACAAACAAGCAAAAGAAAAGAAAAAAGAAACATTACGGTAAACTCCGGTGGTAACAATTTTCATTTTCCTGGTGTTTACTCTTCATCATTATCATCATCATCAACAGTCATCTTATTATTTGTTTTCCATGCCGAACCAATTCAACCACCGTTCTTTTAAAGAAGAAAAATAAATAATAAGCGAAAACTACCCTTCATACAAGAAATCTTGCTTTATTTTTTCTTTTCATTTATTTATGTTTTGTTTTCATGCTTCATCTTTATGTCTTTCACCTATTTTAACAGAAAACATGGAAGAAAAATGTTTCTCAATTTAATAGAAAAGAAAAAATTAAAAAAAGAGAAAATTTTCTTAATTTTTTTTCTTACACAAGACGAAGAAAAATAATAATAACAACCAAATGAGAAAAGGAAATTCAACAACAATCAGCATATACCATTTTTGGTGTATATTTTGTTTTGTTTTTCATTAAATAGTAGTGAGAGGGTGAGTAAAAAAAAAAAATTAATAAGAAAAAAAAAACCAGAAAAACAAACGCAAAAATTCTGTTGTTTTTCTTAATAAAATTTATTAATTTTTTGCTTTTCAAATTCATTATTTGAGACTGTGAAGTATATATTTACAGTATTTGTGGTAAGCAAGCCATCCAGCCAGCCATCAAGCAACCAAGAAACGGCAGAAAATAAATAGAAATTCATAATAATAATAATAAGAATATTTAATAAAAATGAAACATGTAAATTTTTTAACATCATTTGATGATGGTTTGAAGAAGGCGTTCTTCTTATTCTTATTATTTTTTAATATTTTTAAAATAAGAGAAAATAATATTTAAACGAAAATATGCTAATTATAAATAATACAATTTATTTTCATTTTTTCTTTCTTTCATTTTTCTTATTCTTGTTTTAAATAATTATAATAATAATAACAAATAATAATAATAATAATAAAAATTCTTGAATTGAAAATTATAATTATATTAAATCGAGCTAAAGAAAGACGTGCTGTAGTTTCACACAACATACAAACGTAAAACCAACACAAAGTAAATAAAGATCGTCGTGCGTTAAAGAGAACGCATTAATAATCAAAAACGAAAAATAATAAGAAATGAAATAAACGATAAAACAAATAAATTGAATTAATGATAAAATATCAGATGTGTTTCGTGTGTGAGATCTTAACATATACAGTGTTATTGTGGTAACAAGCGCGCGATGTTTTTGTTTTCTTTCTATTCAATTGACATACAAGATAGGCCATTGTCCGCGACGTTGCACATATTAAAATTTCTTTTAATATAAATTATTTATCTTCGAGATCTTCTATCTATTTATCCGTTTATCTTTATATACTATAAAAAAAAATTATTCAGTGATGAACAACATTTTCTTTCTTTTTTTTTTTTATTACCAATTAAATACTGACGTTAAAAAATTAACATAACAAACATAATGGATAAATGTATGGCCGTAACAATAATAACGTAGCATAACTCTGATTTCAAGCAAAGTAACAATAATAAATAATATATTTAAAAATATATATTATAAACAAAAAACCTAGAATAAAGCAGAGAAAATGGTACAACAAGTAAGAAAATAAATACATAAATATGTTTATATAGAAAAGAAAAGAAAAAATTAAATACATGAAATAATGTTTAACATTTAAATGGGAAAAAAAAAATCATATAATAATAACAACAGCAACAATATAAATGGTTCAATGGCATAATGGACAGCAAAAGAGAACACAATATATAAAAATTTAAATAAATAACAAGCAAGCAACGAACCAGCTAAAGAAATATATCAACTTTAATAATAATAATAATAACGAGAAAAACTTAATACAAGATTCTAACCGGATTGAACCGTTTTAATGTTTTTGATTAATAAATAAGAAAAAAATTAAAATAGAAATAAAATTATTTTTTATAATTTATAACCTGGAAATAATGTTCTGTTTCTCAGCACGCCACTGAAAACATTCGTATTATATATGGCTAACAATATTTGATTTTTAGCCATCCTAAAGAGGCATATAACATAAGGCAATCTAACGTAACTACATACCATCAAAACAGAGAATCGACCAACAAACCAACCAACCAAATGAAGATCATTTTGGACAAGAAAAATATAATAAAATAAATAATAATATTGCGATTGCCAGGCTAGTCAGAGAGCCAGTATATATTCATATGTGTCTATTAGATTGAATTGGATATGCCGTCGTCGATGTGATTGTTGTTGTCGACGCCGCCACTAAAAATGTGCATGAATGGTTAACAAAAATAAATAAAACGAACAAACTTGAAGAATAATAAAGCAAAAATAAAGAAAAAAAAACTATTATTATTTGAAATGAAGATGTATGTACTTTAAGTACAATAAGAATAAGAATAAAAAAAGAAGAAAGGAGAAGTAAAAAAAAAAAAAACGACAAAATAAATAATAATGTTCATCAAAAACAACAATAGCGAATATAAAACATATTTATATAGAAAGAAAGCAATGATTTTGAAGATGTCGGTTGGATTTTTGTTTGTTTGAAGCCAAAAATAAAATTGAAATAAATATTAAAGGAAAAAAGGCAAATATAATCCAAACAATAAAGTCTCAAGTTGAATGATGTAACTGCATTAAACAGTGATGATACACATAGATGAAATACACAGTAGCAGTAACAGAATAATAATAAAAAAAGAAAAAACTGCTGCTTCTGCCGTTATTTAAATACGAGAAATAATTTAATAAAATTGACAACACAGTTTAAATGATGATAACGTTAAAGAATTCACTTCAGCAACTTAAATAACCACCACCGACACAGCATTAATAATAATAATAATAATCCTCAAATAAAAAGTATAATAATATAAAGTATGAGAAAAATGTCTTAAATGACAAGAATGAGTAATGGACATAAAATGGTAAAATGATGAAAAACTTTTTAGAAAATTTACAACAATTATTTACTAGTTAGTCATCACATATAAAACTCTCTCTATATATATATATAATTATATGCTGTTTTTTTACTTATTTATTACAATTTTTGCCTTATTGTTTTCCAAATAATCACTTTTATTTTATGATTTTCTTTCTTTTCTTTTCTTTTCTTTTTGTATATAATATACCAACGAAAAACAAAAGTAAATAAAAATAACAGAACCATGATGTACACAAAAATGAAACAAGGCAACAGCTTTTTCGATAATTGTGAAACAACCAGGGCACGTTTTTTGGTTAAATAAAGAAAAAAATGTAACAGCAAAAATATGTTTATTATCAAAAATAAAAAAAAAACTGCAGAATGGTATAAAAACGTCTTCTGGGAGTAATCAGTACGAGCGTAACATTGGAGTTTATTTATTTAACTTTTTTTTTTTTTATTGAAAATAAAGGTTCACCACCGTTTTACCTATATTACTTAAAGTTTTACCGACGACAATTCTGCGTATATATGATGCATCTACCATTAGTACTGCTACCAAATTAAGTTTAACTAATTTTATGATAATAAAAATTAATTAGTCACATTTAACAACAAACGATAAACTCCATAGGAGAGAATAAAAATGAAAAAAAAAATAACAACAATAAATACTAAACTTTATTAACCTAAAGTATTTTTATTGGTTTCATTATTGTTAATAATATATATATTTATTTATTTTTTTCAATCATTGATTCGTCACCGATAACAAACAATAAAACTGCTTAATATGTAATTTCCATAAAGGCGAGGAAATTCAAAAGAATTACAACATAATGAACGAAGTAAAAAAAAAAATTATGAATAATAAAAATATCATTAAGAATTTATTTAAAACTATTTTTAAATAACTTTTTGAGACATGGAAGCAATTAGTTCAAGCAAAATTTAAATAAAATTTTTAGTATCATCAACAAAAAGCTAACATTATTATTATTATTTTTTTTTTTTTTTGTTAAATATGAATTAAATCTTTTGTTACTCGGAAGCAATTACATTTCTCATGACGATTTAAAACGCAGAATAAAATAAAAAAATACTACATCTCAAAACCACAAACAAAGAATAATCAAATCAAATTAAAAATAAAATATATTCGGTTTAAAAAATCAGAGTCATGGCACACATAAAACGTCACTCATCGCTTTGGAAAGAAAACAGTGAATTGAAAAAAGAAAAATTAATTATTAAATTGCCACGCTAAAATCGAAAAATAAATTATTCTGAATATGTATTATGTAATAATATTAATTATTAATTAATTTAAAAACGCAAAAACTAAAATAAAACACATGATTAAGATATTGCTCTGTTTGTGATTTCTTGGCTAATTATTATTTTTGCTTAATTATTGAAAAATAATGACTCAACTTTAAAGCAAATTAGTTCTTTAAATAAAACACAAATAATTCATAATACCCCCTAGCCAAGTAGCATGTATTATAAAGTTTTCTTATTTCTTTTATATTTTTCGTTAATTTAAGTAAAACATCATTATTATTATTATTTGAAAAATAAATAATTAACAATTCATGGCACGCATATTTTGCTACAATTAAATTAATTTTTTTTTTTTGTTTATACTATTCGTGCTAATATGGTGAACAATGGTTTGTTCTTTATTATATCATTTTCTGTGTACGGATATTATGATTTTTATTAATAGAAAGGAAAAATAAAAATTTAAAACATAACACACACTCTGAAAAAAATAAACAAAACGAAGAAGGAAAAAACGTTTTATAAATTATCATAAGATATGAGATGAATTTTAAATTATATAATTATATGAAATAAAATAAGAAGAACTTTTGTAAAATGTGGATTTTTTATTTCTTTCACAAATAACATATGCGGAAAGTGTTTGTTGCGGTTTTTTTTTAACCGATAAATTAAATTTTATCCAAGACACATTATTAACAAAATGCGATTTTTATTTTTGCAATATTCCAATAATATTTTCTTTTCACTATATATTTATTTTTTTTGTTATTATTTATTACCTATAATAGTAATAATAACACTAATAATTGTGTTTTTAAGAGTAAAGCTTTTAACATACTTAAAAACAAGTAATGAAACAGAATAAACTGAGGGTGTATTAAGTGTTTAACAGTAAATGTCATTCAAAAGAACATTTTAATGCACTGTGTTTCTACCATTTAAAAACTGTTTTTATTATTGCATTTACTTTTCATCTATTTTTTTTCTTTTAAATTAAAAATATAATGTTCAAGTAAAAGGAAACTAAAGCATCAAGAGTAAACAGTGACAGAGTGAAATTGTTTAATAAAAATAAAATAAAAACGAATTTACTCGAATGTTTAAAACTGTCATAACAATATTCTTTGATTGCGTTTATTTATTTAAAAAAATAAAATAAAATAAAACAGTAACTAAAGTTAAAACAAACAACATAAATATATATTTTAAATATTAATAAGTCATCTGGGATTATATAAAGTATTATTAAAGACTTTTTGGACATCAAAGTTCCATAATCTAATTAAAGTTAAAATATAATTAATTTGAACCTTCTTTTTCGTTTTTACTGTTTTTAAAAACTCAACATTTTTCAACCCATTTAAACAATATAATAATATTAAACCATTAAAAACTTTTGGTATTCACAATAATAATCCTTACCCAATCAATGGATATAATATATAATTTATTTTTTTACAAAGCTTTATGTATTTAACCCTAAGCAACAATTAAGGATAAAATGCTTATACTTTTTAATAATAAATAAAACACTTTACTTTACTTTACTTAACATTACATTGCTTTACTAGTCATTAAAACAAAGTATGTATAACCTTGTGAGGTGCAACCCTTTAGAAATAAGAAAATTAAAATTTTGTAAATAACATGATGAAAAATAAGAACTTGAACATTTTGATATTATACAAACAATTAAATGTGTTAAAATCGAGTCAAAGGTTGTACATTTGTATATGTATACAAGATCAATGCATTAAAATAAAGGAACACATTTAAAATAGACAAACATTAATTTAAGCATTAAATCAGACATTTAGGATTATTAATATACTTTTAAACAATTTATTTAAATTAAAATTTATTTCAATACACAAAAATAAAAAGAAGAATTAACTACCGAAAATCTTATACTGATTTAACATTTTTAAAGTTAATAAAATAAATAAGTAAGTAAAATGATTAACGAATAAATTAATGAAAGGAATTTTTTCCTTTACGAAATTACCTAATAAAATACAGCGAAAAATCATAAATAAATACTTAAAGATAAAATAAAATTACTCATCATAAAACATAATAATATTATGTTTATATTAACATAAATGTTAATGTTTTCTCATTAGATTTAATTTAGTAGTGTTAAGTGATATTTATAAAGAACAAATCAACATCACACTACCAACAACTAAGTGTTGAAAATGACTTTTTAAGGAAGAAAAACAAAAATATATTACCCTCTTTATAGAGAATCATTTACATATTATTATTTTTTACATTTTAACACCAATAATATTAATAACAATAACAAGAAAATGAATAAAAAATGACACTTTAAATATTATATATAATTTCGTGTGTTAATGTTTGTCAAAAATAAAATAAAAAAGAAAAGCGAAGAAATGACTCAAAACCGATTAATCTGTGTTAAGTAATTTAAAAACTCTATATTTATGTTTATTTTTCTTAAAAAAATATTTTTATACAATATTTAAGTAAATAAAATAAAAAAACAAATATAATAATAATAATAAATAAATAAACTAGTTTTTTTTTAAATATATATATATATGTTTTATTTACATAATTTACTTTACTTTAAGTTTGTCAAGCTAGATAGTTGAGTAGGGTTTCGATATATTAATTAAATAAAGCTCTATTTTATTTTATTAGCTACAAAATTTATAATTAAATTATATTAAAAATTTAATTATAATAATAATAATTATTATTGTAATAATATAAAAACAATAAAGAATTAAACAAACAAACAAAATAAGAAGAGAAAAATTATTAAAAATAGGTTACTATTGATAATTAAATTGATTTAATTTATAATTTTTATTTTAAAATCACATAAATAAATAAATATTGAAAAAATAAAACAAATTAAATGTCACGATAAAATCAATATTTATTTGTTATTATAATAATAATTATAATTATTATTAAAAATTAAAAAACTAGGCGTCATTTTATTAACTAAACAAATAACAAGTTTTTACCATAATAAACAGCCCAACATCGCCATCAAAAATAAAATAACATTTTTTTTTATTACTTTTTTAATAACACAAACGAAAAAATAATAATAAAACAAGAAAGTAACAACAAAAAAAAAATAGCTTATTAGCATATAAAAAATTAAAATAATCATAAAAAACATCCTGTATTTTAATTTAACACAACAGGGTGGTCGTCTTGTAGCAAAATATATATATATAAAAAAAAGAAGAAAATAACAACACTTAATTTTTCATTCTCTACATATTTCTTAAAGTTCACAAAATTGAAAAATATTTCACTTTAATAAAAAAATGAAAAAAAAAAAACCAGTTTAAAAGCATTTTATATGACTTGTCTTCATTGAATTATGTATTTATAATGTTGATTTTTGCTGCTTTTACATAGAATATGAGACGAGAAAAGAAGATACAATAATAATAATACATAAAAAAAATTCAGAAACTGTTAACACTGCAAAACTGCACTTAGGAGTCTGCACAACAATTGAATTACATATTATTAAAACACATAAAATATGATAAAAGCTTTGATTTATAATCAAAACATAAAATAACAAATTAAATTCAAATAAAATTGAATGAAAAATATTATTGTAATTTTTTTTTTGCTGTTATTTGGCAAGACAGACATATAGTCTGTACAAGTAATTCTAAGAAATATGTATATAATACAGCTCAGCATTATACTTTATATCCGACATTTATTAATAAAATTGAATTCTAATTATGTAATTTCTAACATACGTTATTTCAATTTAGAATAAAAAAAAAAACATGCATATATGTAATTATAATAAAAAAAAATAAATAAAACTTAAATGAAAATAATTATTTCGTCATAAGAAATAAAATAAATACAATAAATGTGTATTGTGTATTTTATAAAGTATCGTTATATTGTATAAACAAGCACACATAATCATAGTTTATTCATTTCCTATTTATAATATATATGACACAATAATGTACTATTATTTATTTTTATTTTCTTTATCTATACCAGGTAAAATACGTGAAACATTTTATTTTAATTAAAAATAAAAATCAAACAAAAGTTTATTAAACAAAAAACCGAAAAAAAACTATAAAATAGTTTTTTTTTTTTAATTAAAAAGCATTCAAACTACGAAAATTTTAAAGTTGTTTTATTTTTTTTAATTAATTCTTTTTTACTAAACATACAGTTTAAAGAGTGAAAAAAAATAACAACGCTAACACGCAAAAAGCTTTATATAAACGTTCAAAAACTATTTTTCATTGATTTTTTTTTCCTCATGTTTGTTTTCATAGTGTCTTTTTGTGTTATTTTGGAAAAAAATAATAAATAAATCCGTGTTATCTTGTTAGTTTAATTTATAGTTGATTAATTTATTTATTTTTATCAGCAATAAAGTAAACAAGAAAGAAAAATAATATTAATATGAAAATAAAAATAAATACAATGTGCTGTTGTGACTGTGTAATAAAAAATACAAAATAAAATTCATTTCAACTGTTGACTAAATAAAATATAAATAACAAATAATACCATGTAATATATTGCGTAAAAAAGCTAAACGACCACCCTATACTTTAGTTAATAAGAATTTCAAACAAACAAAACCATTGATAAAAGCAAATTCCATTAGATAAAAATATATATTTAAACAATAAAAAAATTAAAGAGAAAAAAATATCAATAACACTTGAATACATAAATTAATAAATTTATTTTAATCAATTTTGTATAAATAAATAAACTACAAAATGTAATAATAATAAAGAAAAAACGCAAAAAATGCATATGCTTTTCACAGATATATTAAAAATGAAAAAAAAGCTTTATTTTAGAGTCTAGAAAAGGCAAATAACATTTATGAAAAGAATATTTGTTTTTTTTTTTATACTTATAAAAGTAATAATATTTTCCAAGAAAATATACGACACAATCGTGACAATTTATTGTATTTTACAAATGTTAAAAATAAATAAATATATTTTTTAAAAAAATGTGTATTAGCAATAAATTTATCATCCAATTAAAATGTGTGAATACAGGAACCAGAAGACATTGATGCATTTTAATTGGTCTGCATATTTATCATTCTTGCAAAAAAAACCTATACTTCATGTGAATTAAATATGTAGAAAATGCAGGAAAACCTTTAAAGTTTAAAACATGTAAACAACAAAAAAAAAAAAAAAAACCCAGTACTAACAAGCAACAAGCCGTCAAAGAAGGTGTAAATATTTAATTAATTAATTACGAATTAATTAAAAATAAAATTATAACAAGCCAGAAATAAAAAATTCTTTAATAACATAAAATTCAAAGAAAAAGGATCAAACATTCTATTTTTTATAATTTCATTTGCAAAAAAATAAAACGCAGTTACCAGCAATAAAATGAAAAAAAAAAAACAAGTAGCAAAAAAAAAGTGTAATCCAATTACATTCATTGAATAGTTTTCCAGTCAGCTCACTCAAAAAGAAACAAAGCGCAACAATAACAACAGCGAATACGAAAAGCAACATATCACATAAGTTCAATGAAAATAATAAAAATAAACAATAATAATACAAAATATAATGTTTTATATACAATTTTACAAAGTAAAAAAAAAATATATATAATAAATAAATTATATTTTCTATAACGTTGTTGCTGCCGCCGTTGTAACTGTTTTCATTATTACTGCCGCCACTGGGACATTCGCTTGAGTAGTCACTTACAAAAGTTTAGTTATGTTTTTTTGTGCATAGTTTTTATTACGAATTTTTAGTGTTTAACACAATGTGTTCAATTTAACAGCAGTATAGTCACTAGTCAGTCAGCCAAATAACCAGCCAACAGTCAGTCTGTCAAAGTCCCTATAAAGAACCCCTAGCAAAATAATAATGAAAAAAAAAAAACTATTACAAAACAAACGGAATTATTGTAAAAAGAATAAAATCAACAAAAATATGTATTAAAATTGATATGCGTGTTTTTTTTTTGTTTTATTCTAACTTTGTACTTTTGGTTTCAATATTAGAACAGCAAAAAAAAAAATGTTTATATCTTTTAATCAGTGAAAAAAAAAATAAAATAAAATATAATATTCGTCCTGTGCTCATGGTGTTTAAAGCCACAGTTGTTGCTGCTATTTAAGATAAGAAATAAATAATAAATATATTATATGTAGAAAATGCAACATCAATTAATATAAGTGAAATAAGGGTGCATTTTAGATTATCGTTGCACCCAGCTATTGCACACTTCAGTTTCCACATTTAATGACATAAATAAAAAATATATCTTAACGCATTGCCAGCCATTTAAGGGACCATACGGAGACGACAATAATGTGAACATGTCGTGTGTTTGTCGCCTTATTTAAAACTTAAGTGAAGTAAAGCAAAAAAAAAATTGTTTTTTTTTTGTAAAAATAAAGTGGAATTGAATTTTATTCATAAATATAAAGCAAGAATGAACAGAATAGAAACGGAAAAATTAGAAGATGAAAAAAAAAAGGTTATTAAATGTATATCTACAGTCTGACTGTTGGTGGGTTATTTCCTTTTATTTTATATATTTTTATTTTTATTCCATCTGTCATGAACTGTCACGCTTTCCTTTTTTATTTTTATTTTATTCCCTTATTTTGTAGCCGCCAGGCAAAGCCTCAAATTGTTTGTATAAATTTTATATGCACAAAACGAACATACAATATACGCGATTCTATTTATGAATATGTATTCTTGTAGTGAGGGCGATCTCTATTGTTTTTTAAAACCCCTCTCTGTATTAACTTAACCTTAAAATATGTATAAATTTTATTTATTTATTTTTTTCTATTAATATATATATATATACATATATTGTTTTTTCTGTATTACATACATATTTACAATACATTACTTACGACAATACTTTGCGTTTACAATAATAGTAGAAAAGCAGTGTTAACTTTCAAGAATATATACACTTTATATTATAAGGGTTTTTTTTTCAATTTTTTGCCTAACCCCTACAAAACATCCAACAATGGCAGTAGCAATAAAAACACAGAGAGCAGAAAAACACATTTATAATGGTTTTGGTTTTCATATTGCCATTACCAGGCACAAGGCACTATTTTTATTTCCTTTTTTTTGACAAATTATAAACATATACAGACAAAAGCCATTTACTAAACATTATAGGCAACATCTACAAGCCTGTAGTACAAATAAATTGCATAAAATATATAAAAATAAAATCTAAACACACAAAACAATATTTTATTTAATGTTTTCAATGAGTATACCACCCCCAACCAACCAAAATATGGTGTATATGCCAGATTGTCAGAGTTTATAAAAGAAGAACAAAACAAGTTCATAGCAATATCAAAAAGAATATATATTACTTTAATATTTTCAACGAAAATTCAACAAACTTTAGAAGAATCGTTTTTCATTTTGGAATAAATAAAAGAATAAAGAAATAAAAGAAAAATAATAATAATAATAATCGAACGAAGAGGGGTTTTATTTTGCAGACAAGTAGTACAATTCACGAGGTAGTATTCACATTACACAATTTATTCTATTTTAAATAAGAATTTAGAAGAAAAAAAAAATGAATAAAATAAAATCAAGTTAAGTAAAATTATTGTCTCTGGTCCTATAATATAACAAACATAAATTCTATTGCAGTAAATAAATTTATTCTATTCTAGGAAAAGAAATTGCACACAATTTTGCACGAATAAATTTGATATTTATCAACAATAACAACAGTGGAAGCTTTAAACTACCTTCAAGCGATTTTCTCTTTTACATTATTATTTATTTATTATCATGTTTTACTTTGTTTTTATTTCTTTCTTGTAAACTCAATTCTAATAATAGCAATATAAATTATTAAATATCTTTAACCTGAGTTGTTAACTTTAATAAAAGTTTGTTTATTATATTATTATTATTTTGCTAGTCGCATATTTATTTCATTTCTTTATCATTAATTCAACATAAATAAATAAGCAAAATAAACAAAATTGTTTTCTATTTATTTTTTTCTGTTTTTTATTAATAAATAAATAAATTATTAAAAAAAAAGAAAAAAACATGAAAAATTGTCAGTGAAAAACAATCTTTTCTTTAAACTTTTTTTTTTATACAAAATTATACAGACATGAAGAAAACAGAATGGAAAATAAAAAAAAAATAATAACCGACTACACAAAAGAAAAGAAAAGCTTCTCGCACATATTTTAACAAACAGAAAAAATAAAAATAAATGAAAAGTAAAGCTTGTTTATCTTGTTTCTTTTATTTTCATTATATTTTCCACGTTGAGAAAATAATATATATGAATGAATTATAATCACAATTCAACGGTGTGGTGTTTTTATGTGTGATTTTTCTTTTCTTTTCTGATTAAAAATGAGAGAAAATTTATTTTAAATATTATTATTCATTTATTAAATATAATACAAAGTTATAAAGATGAAAATTTATATATATATAAAAGAAAAAAGAAAATTGTTCACACATCTAGTGTAACACTCTATATTTTTTTGGTGTCACAAAGTCATAAATAAAAGAAATAGATACTGGTATTCGTAAGTAAATACAGTCTCTTCTCAATTATTGTTTCATTTTTATAATACTGTTATTAAGTCATTTGCATGCATTAAACACAGAAAAAACAAATAATAATTTCACATGGTTTAACACACAAATTAAAATTAAAAACAAAACCGAATCAGAAGCTTACACAAATGATGAAGAAAGAGTAAACCCCTTAATTCTTATAAATTGATTAAAAATGAAAAATTTTACACTGATTAAGCGTTAAATATTATTCAGAGAGATTTAAGCTCCTCTGTGAATTTTTTTTTTGTTTTTGTTTATAAGACTTTCCCATAACTAATCCACTTAAATAAGAATCTACTGTAAGCTTAGTCAATTTTTTTTTCTATTTTATAATTTTAAAGCTTTTTGACCATTTTGGTTTTCAACCTCTTTCAAGTTGTTCGTTTTTTTTATATTATTCAACCGTTTTTTGCTTTGTTATGATTATTTGGGTGTTGCTCTGTTGTTATTGATACCTGGTACCATCTCACACATATACATAGCTGACGTTAACAAATATTAATAAACAACAAAAAAAAACCAAGCATATAATAATAAATACCAAAACACAACGGCGTTATAACCAAAACAGCTAAAATATTAATAACAAAATATAAATAAAAACAGCATCCACAAACAAACAACAACGTTTCAATTATACGTAAAACCTTTTTTTTTTTCAACTCATATCTAATTCTTTAAAAATGAAAAAAGAAAAAATTATGAATTAAAAAAACCCACGGTTTAACACTTTCTAATTAACAGGTAGCAGCATAAAGCAGCATAAAAATTAATCCATTTCGTTACACAATCATTTTTTTTTTCTTTCTTCTCTGTACACATTTTTATGCTTCTCTATCTGAATATTTTCTTCGTTCATTATTATTATTATTTTTATCAACTTTAATAATAAAAATTAAAAAGGAAAAATAAAAAACGCGCGATGATACCTAAAAAAAGAAAAAGAGTATAATTTGTGTGGAATTAAGAAGAAATGAAAAAAAAAAACTGAATTAACAAAATGAGAACGACAAAGTGACGAAGAAAAATAAGCACACACAGTTTTTTCAGCTAATTCCAAAAGGCAAAGTCTAGTTAGCTTTTTATCTAGAGCTTAATTTTGCTATGGTAATTTATTTTTTCTTTTTACATCGTTTTTATTTATTTATTTAAAAAAAAAGCATTATTTTCTCTACTCATCACAGCCAAGAAAGATATTTTTTTTTGTACTTTAGTTAAGAATTTTTTATTTTTATTAATTTTTCTTCATTTTTTTCCATCTTTTTTGTATTTATAATTTTTTTTTTAATAATATTAATATTGAAATTTAAATTCATCTAATAATAACAGCACAATCACTGCTACAATCATATAAAATGCAAAAAAATATGTATAAATAAACGAGGAAAACGAAAAACAAAAAATTATTCTGACTCTGTGTTGATGTTGATGTTGTTTTTTTTTTTGCAGATGTTGCTGTGTATTTAGCACCTGTATAAATGTCATAATATCATGCTAATTCTTGGTATTAACGTTGTTATTTTTATTTACGTTGAATATCATAAGACTCAGTAATTATTTATTACTTTTTATTTAATCTTGTGGACTGTACACAGTTAACATGTCATTATCTGTATGAATGATTAATCTACACTATACAATATAAAAGTTAAATATTAAAAAAAAAAAGTACTTTAGATATAAAAGGGATCAACTAATCTTGCTGTGTGTGCATTTTTTCTATTTCAATAATATTAAGTATCTCTTGTATAAAATATCGATAATATTTATTAAAGAATTTTGTATAAATAAAATCTATGTACACTTTCATCTACAAATAAAAAAAATACCAATATCTACAGTAATTATTGAAACATTGAACCCATTTTTTTATATTTAATAAAATCGCTATTAACAATTATTTAACAAAACAATTGTTATTTTGCTTTTTTACTTTTCATAATAATAAATAATTTTTTATTTCTCATTTTGCAAAAATTTCATTTTTTTTTTTCGTAAATTGTTTTCATACGAGCAACAGAAAAATAAAGTATATTTATATTTTTATTATTTTATATTTAAATACATGTGAAAAAAGAAAATCACTTCGTACACACATTTCAATGTAAATTACATACGAAGGCAACAAGAAAAAAAAAAACGAGTATAAATAAATATTTTATAAAAATTACGCAAATAAGCAAAATTAAAATTAAATTTAAGATGAAAAATTAATAAGCAAATAAGAGAATGAATAAATAGACAGAAAACAAAATAAAACTGATTAAATTAATGAGCAAAATTAAATTAAATTCAAATATAAGAAAGAAAAAAAAAACAAGGAGAAAAATAAATAACAAAAATTTATGTAAATAAAAAAAATAAAATAATAATAATAATTTTAATTTGAAACCTTGAGAAATGACATCATATATCGAACGCAAACGAGAACGCTAACTTGAAATCATTATTTATCATTTTTATTAAATTTTTATTTAAATTTTTTATTATTTATTTATCTTTATATCACGTTACGACACAGCGTACACAATATACACACAGTAAAATTACATACAATTTATTCAATACACAGATTCATATTTGAATCTCATATTTCTCCTGCTTCGTCAATACTCTAACCGATTTTTTTTTTTTTTTTTTGCTTTTCTTTTGTATTTTTGTAATAATAATAAATATAATTATTATTACTTATAAATTTATTTATTTTTCTTCTTATTATTTAAGTAATAAACAAATGAAACCGAAAATTAGAAAACTTGAATTTAATTTATTAAGTTATTTTGATTTCAAGTATGGTGTAATGGATTGCAAGATTTCTTCTATTCATTAATTTTCTTTGAAGCAAAAAATTATAAGCGATAAACAAGCGCTCAGATCACGTCGTAAATCAAATATTTAAAATTAAAATAATAAAATAAACGAACAAATAACAAACAAAAATATAATAAATTACGTATGCAAAGCAGTTAAAACTGCTTTAAAGTGACCACTTAGGAATTCTACTACCGACTAGAATAAATTTATATTCAAGTAAAATAAAAATCGATAAAATAAAATTTTTATTTGCAATCAAATATTATTTTTTCTGTTTTTTTTTGCAATTATTTGCCTTGGATAAGGATTTATATCTGAGTAAAGTTATAAAGAAAATATTTCATTAAAAGTTTCGTACAGAATTTTTTTTTTTTCTTAAGAAAATAAAGAAAAATTCCATTTACAAAACCTCAAATAAATTCATTTTAACATAAACCATTTAACATTAAATTGCAAATTATTTTAAGAAAATAATTTTTACGATAAAAAAAGTACTTTTGTGTTAAGAAATTAAGTAAACCTATGTCAACAGAAGTCAAATTTAAAATTCACATTAAAATTAGAAGAAAGATGACGTGCTATTCAACATAAAGAAAAATAAATTTATTAATTATTTAATTAAAGAAGCGGATAAGAAACTGCACGAAAAAAAAAACGCGACATGTCAACTAATTAAAATTAAAAAATATTTTCAAGAAAATTAAATTAAAACAAAGAAAACAAAAAAAAAACGAATAAAACGTGTAAATAGAAGATTAGATCATCAACGTATTCGATGGTAAACAAATAGCACAGTGGTTGCCAGCTGTACGTTTGAATATTAATTAATAGCGAGAAAAAATTCCAATTTAAAAAATAAAATTAATTTTGTTTTCTCTTCTACTTACTTTTTAATAATTTTGTTTATTTCCAAAAAATGTTTCATTTATTTTGTCAGCAGCCAGGCCGTCATATAAAGAGCACACACACACTTTAATTTGCCAGATCGATAAATGCGAAAATAAAGAAGCAAACGAGAAGCAACCAAAAAGAAAAACAATAATAACAATAACAGCAGCAGCAACGTTGATAAAAATGAAAGAAAATTAAAGGAAAAACTTTTATTTTTCTTCAATTCTTTAACTTTCTTTTTACGCGACTGATGTTATGCTTTTTGCTACTTTTTCCGGCTTGTTTTTGTCGTTTATTTTCTTTTTGCGTCAATTTGTGTCACTTCTTTTATTTATTTTTTTTTGCTCTGTATTCTTGATCAGCTCTATAATAAAATTAATCCAATTTGTGGCACTGTTGTTTATTTTCTTTCTTTTGTATTCGGGTTCGTTTTAGTTTTGTTATGTTTTTGTCGCACTAAATATTTAAAAACATAAAAAATATAAAATTAAAAAAAAAAACAAAATAATAATTAAATAATTAATTCGCAAAGAAGAAATATTTTTTTTTTATTATTATTGGGTTTCTAATGTTTATCGCGTGACGATTTTACGCTTTTATCACATTTTTTTAATCCTTTACTGTGTTTGTATAGATAGTTTTCGGTTTATTAATATTAATAACTGCTTTAAAGCACAAATGAATGTCTTTTTTTCTTGTTCCTTCGCTTCCCTTCTTTTTAATTAATATAATAAAAATGAAATGAATAATATAAAAAAAATAATAATAATAATAAACAAAAAAATTTAATTAATTATAGGAGAGACAACACTAATTCAAATAATAAAATTTCCATCATTTTTTGTAACGTTGTTTGTTATTAACACGATATAGTGTTTTTTACTTTGAGGTCACGCACTATAGGGCACACATTTTTTCATTATGATTTAACACTTTGTCATTTAACTGCACTGTTTTCAAACAAATTTTAAGTAGACCTTGCCAATTTTCTTTACCGCATTTTATAATGCAAATTTAAAATTATAAAACTATATATAAACAAGTATTTGATACTAAAGAAAAAATAATAAACAAATTAAATAAAATTCACTTAGGCAATTACTTGTTTATTATATAAATTTTATTTGTAAAAAATTATAAAAAATTTATTTATTTTCACTTGCTTTTTATGATGCGTGTTATACGATTCGAATTCCCCTCTAGACTGGCACTTTGAATGTTTCTCAACTATTATTTTAAGCAAAACGTTTGAATTTACTTTAAATTTTATTTTATTTTATTTCACTGTTTACTATTCATTTAATTTGCCACTTCTACTATTCGTATTGAAAATCCCTACTTTACTATATTTGTTTACTTTCATAGTCTCTCTTATAGAGTCTCCAAGTATCTCTCAAAAATATCATACAAATGATGAAAATTTTCTTTTCTTCGCAATTATATTTGCTTTTTTATTCTATGATTTAGTTTTCTTTTATATAAATAGATTAATAATTGCAATTTCAAGATGTATTTAATAATAATAATAATAGAAAAATTCCCTGAATTAGAAGTAGCAAATAAAAGAAAATTATAAATTTAGAAGTAAGAAGTTATTGAAGAAAATTCTAAAGATTATGTAGCAACGGCAACATTGTTAAATGATACAATATTTTGTGTGAGAATATTATTTTTACGCTCATATTATTGCCATCATTAAAATGTCTTTTTACCATTTATTATTATTCTCTCTTTTTTTTTTTTTTCCTTAGCAATAATTGTTGTTATTTTTGTTGAGTGTTTTTCCCCTTAACATATTGTTATTCATTTTTGTTTATAATATTAGAGAGGAGTATTATTAAGAGAAAAGTTTCTCCTCCGTTTATATGATATTTAACGCATGCGTTAATGCCGCAATAAATATTTATTATATGTTTGCGTTATTTTCAATGTTTCTCCAGTATTTAGAGTATTTTCATAGTAAGTCGCGGTATTTATCGACCTCTATCAAGTTAAAATTATAAAACATAAAACGGAAAGGACAAAAATAGAAGAACATAAAAATTGAAAAAATTAAATAAAAATTGTTTGAATTGCAATTCTGGCAAACTGGATGATTATGATGATCCTCGTCCTGACAACGCAGTACAAAGTTTTTTTTTAACTCTATATATATATTTTTTTATTCTTTTTATTTATGGGCGTGTAAATACAACAAAGTTTAAAGTATTTTAGTTGTTTTTGTTGCTGTTGCTTCGACTGCACATATAGCCAGTATTAGTGAAACATTTATCACAATTCGCAACATGAAAAATAAGATTAATAAAAATCATGCCAAAGGAACTAAAAACATAAACGACAAAAAAACTAGATGATGCAAAAAAAAAAAAGGATTAAAAGCGTTATTTTATTTTTTCATTATTATTTATGAGTATGTTTCTCTGCATAATTTTTATTCATATTCATAATAATTTTTCTACAATAAAAAAATACCAAAATAATTCAATTAAAATATGCGAAAAACATGCAATTGTTATTAAAATTTATAAATTACATAAAAGCCATGTATATTAATTTTTTACTTATAAATTTGTTAATTACTATTTGAAAAAAAAAAAATAATAATAACCAATAAAAATAAAAAATTAAAAAAAGGATTAAGAAGTTTGTTGATTTTGCTATTTTAACCAATCTGCACCCCCATCGTGTATTAAATACATAGTTAACTTTTTATTTCTTTATTTTCATTATTTTTTTTTTGCTTGTTTGTTTATTAATTCGAAAAATGTGTATCCTTTTATCCTTTAATGTTGTTGCTGTTTTGAGACACGTTTTTCTTTAATTTTACTTTTTCGCATGACTAGGACGAATTTAAAATTTTCAAGGATTAACAAAAATAAAAAAAGAAAAATATTTTTCTCTTTATTTTTAGCTATCATCTGTAATTACAGTTTATATTTTCTGGTTACAGTGTCAGTTTAAGGATTATTATTATTTTTTTTTTTTGTTCTTTTCAGTTAATAATTATTTTTGTTGTTGCTTAAGTAGTATAATTGCGTTTTATTAGAAATAGTGGCATCAATTAAAATATTTTTTGCTGGTTTAAGCTTGAATTAATAGTACAAAGAGGGTAATAATAAACAGTTTTGATGCTTTAATTAGTGTTCTGGCGTTTCAAGTGATAATTTAATTAATTTAAATACTGTTCTTTCGACAATTATTATACTGGTAAAATCCTTTTCTTTTTCATTTTTCCTGTTATTTTTAGTTTTTACCTTTATAATACTTAGCTAAAAATGTGTGAATTTTTCCGTTTTTCTGTAGTATTCTTCTGTTAAAAAATGAATATATTTTTTATAAAAACTTCTTCTAAGTAAAAGAACAACATTATAAGAATTTTTTCATTCATAATCAACAGAACAACATTCTTATGGCCTTCGGAAGTTATTTCGATTTATACAATAACAATAATAATAATCATAAACAAAATGCAATAAATAATAATAATAACTAATAATTTAAGAAAACTAATAAATTTTTATATAGAAGAATAAAATTTTATAAGCACGGTAAGGTCATGCACATAATAAGCTGAGTGAAAATTAAAAAGAAAAAAAAAAAAAACAATATTAAACACAAACAAACATGCTTAGTTTATTACTTAAACCTTAGTACATATAATTACTTTAGTCATAATTGAGCTGACACGCGTAGTTATGACTTATGACACTCCAGGGATTCTCTAGCGATCGTAATAAAAAATTATATATATATATATATATATATATAACACAAAAATACCTAAAATAACAGCAAAAAAAATATATAAACAATATGTAACAAATAAGAAGTCATATAATGTATCTACACTTTTACATAAACATTTAATGTTTTACTTAACTTTACTTTACTTTGCTTAACTTATTATTATTATTATTATTATTATTGTTTTTATTATTATTATTATAAAGTTAAATAAAGGAAAATGAAAATAGCAACAGCAATATCCAGTTCTGAAATTAACATAAATAAATACGCTTTTAGTACTGAACTAATTGAACAACGAAAAAATCCTAAATACGACATCAATTGTATTATTTTTGTTTACATAATAATAATAATAAAAAAAAGGGCAAAAAAGGAGTAAAAATACGACAGAAAAAATAAAAATAAATCCATAAAACGAGAAAAAATCTTTGCGCTAATTATTAAGTCCCGAAGGTGTTTTATTTCTAGAGCTATGTTATGTCAAAACACCGAACAAATGTTAACAATGAAGAACAAAAAGACCATTTAACATGACATTGGCTTGGTTATCACAATTTTTGTATGTCTTCTTTTTTTTATCATAGCTGTTCTAGATTTATTGTAATTTTAATGCTTAAATCATATCACACGTGTGAATTTTTGGTCCATACGCTAAAAATAAAGTAGTCAATCAGATTTGTTTTTTATTTTATCCTTCAGTTTAAAGGGTTGCCTTAATTTTTGTTTTAAATGTTCCATAAGCAGCATGAGACCTTTGGATATATTTAAAACATTTAAAATAAGCAATTTAATTACTGTATTTTTTTTTCTTATTAGGGTTAAAAGGATACCGCTTAGGTGTATTTTTTTTAGTTATTTTTTGTTTCTTAATTTTTAATTTTAAACTTATTTTATTTTTTTTGAAGAAGATTGTAATGCCGCTAGCATATATTATGTGATATATTACCGGCAAAGTAACTAAGAAGTATCTTGTAAATGTTAACATGTTAAAATGTTTGGTTCAGTTTTATATGTTTAATGTTTGCTTAGGGAATACACATATATCCAGAGCTAAGTAAGACTAAACTAAATACATATCCTTCGTTTAAATTTTCCTATAGTTATTATTATTATAATTATTATTGTTTGTGTATTTTGTTTAGACTAATGAAGACAAAAAAAGCATTTTTTTTTATAAATTTTATTTTTATATATATATATTTTTTTTGGTATTTTACCATCACCTCTTTATGTATTTATTATTGTCACCCTGGTTGGCGCTTTGTTGTACAACGTTGCTTTGGTGCTATAGAAATTTTACTTGCGCTTCGTTAATTGTTGTGTTAATTTTCATGACAAACAAAAGGAATGGATGATGGCGTTTATATTATTATAACCAAATGATAAAAATTTAACTTAGTTTTGTTAGTATTTAACATAATTTTATATAATGGGGCAGTTGGCTGGAAAAGTGGAAAAACTATAATGGAAAACCATGTTTTGTGTATTGGGTAGGTTTTTCTTTGGTTGCATTCGAGAGATGAAAAGCAACTGAACTGACATTTGTTACACTAAATTCTCTTTAGTGTGCGCTTTATTATCAAAATAACAGCAACAAATAACACGAAACACCATATATACCAAACATTTATAATAATACCACCCACATTTTATTTCCATTATGTTTGTTATTTAAAGTATAGAAAACAATGTGTTTTCCTTTTATTTTTTCCTACTTTCCTTTTATTCTGTTGCTGCTATTTCTACTGCTGGTGCTACTGCTTCTGTTGTTACTACCACTATTCCTGCTACTACAGCTTGTGCTTGTTTGTTTTATTATGATGGGTGTTGTTGTTAGTATTATATTTGTAGATTGTTCTTTGATGTTACATACGCTGTGATATAGTTTTTATTCTAGCTTTTATACTTTTATTTTCAGTATATAATGTAAAATTTCTATTATTTTCTATGTGAAATAACGAACAAAAAAAGAAAAAGAAAACAGAATGGCAAGAAACAAAAGGAGAAAGAATAATGATCCAAAATAAGAAGCAATGCGAATAAAAAAAAAAGCCAACGCTTCCTTGGAGATATTAACATTATTCTTTAGTTTAGTTCAGTTGAACATTCTCTTGGTTTTCTATTTTTCTGTTGTTTTGTTTTCTGTGTGATTTTTTTATTTGTTTATTCTGACAACGGCATCCACCATACATTGTTGTTTTTCGGTTTTGTACAAAATTTAATGATGGCATGCAGTGTTGGTATTTTGTTAAAAACAAGACACTGATGTTCATTTACTTAGAGACTCTAATTGTATGATAGTTAAATGAAAATCTCAACTCTATTGTCAGCTGCTTTTTTTTTGTTTTTTAATTTTAATTATTTTACAAAAAAGATTACGATTTTTTTTTTCTTTTATCCGAATTAAAATAAATAAAATAAAACTAAGTTACAAAAAAAAGAAGTAAAAGCCATATATAAAAGTCTAGTCTACATAATATGTAGATTTTCGCTGTTATTATTATTTTGAAATGTTATTTGTTTGGTTTTACGATATTTTGTTTTATTTTTGTTTCTGTTTAATGTAGGTTAAAGCCCTAAGGTATTACATTTCCATAAAATTTTATAAGAGAATTTATAATAAACTTCAATAAACTAACAATAAAATTTTATATATATATATATATATATATATATATATATATATATACAATGGTAAAAATATTATAATCACAGTAATCTTGGCGTAGTAGTACACTTGCTATACTATTAAATGCATAGTGTATTGTTAAGTGTATACTCAGCTATGCTGTACCTAACTATTGTTTTTCTTAAAATAATAATCAACAACGTAGCACTTGATGCCCCAGGCTATAATGAAATATTGACGCTAAATCAAAATAAACATGAACGATACTTTTTTTTAATCCTTGCTTGCATTTCGTAGTTTTTGTGAATAATGCATTATCTATACTTATACTGAATCTGTGGATGTTTGCTAAAAAAAAATCAGAAAATGAGAAAACTCTTTGTTTCATTTTATAAATAAAAGAAAAACAGTTAACTGCTAATCTTTGTATTATAATTCGCTATTGTTTAAACAAGCTATGTATTAACATAGAATCAAATAATTCTATCTACTTCCACTCACTTAATCATAATATTTATTTGCAGCTTATTCTTAATATAAATAAAAAGGTCTTAACATTTTATTTTTACCAATGCCATAAATACGAATATCATCATCAAAATAAAATATGCAGCATAAAAATGTTGATGAAAAATAACAAACAGCGTTAAAAATAAAGGGAAAAAAATCATTAAATAAAAATAAATATGTATTAAAAATATTTATATATAAAAAAACAATAAAGTGTTGATGACAAATCTTCATAACTGCCACCCACAACAAAATCAACAACAACAAGAACGACATCACTCTACCTCAACGAAATATCTAAGACGAAAATAAAGAAAGAAGAAAAAAAAGTATAAGTAGCGTAAAAGACAGACAACAATTTTATTATAATACAGTTAAAATTAATTAAATCTTTGTGACCAAAATAAGGAAAACCTCGACAAGAAAATAACAATACATAAGGAGTGACGTCTAAACAGAGAAAAAAACCAAGAAAAGAAAGCGAAAATAAACACAATATGTACGAAAAATCACAATTTCTTATCCTATTTTATTTTGAATAATAAATGATATAAAAATACCACACTGTTTGTTATAAGGGGTGAACATTGCTACGTTTATTTCTCGTCTTATAATAAAATGCCAAAACAAAAAAAAAAAAAAAAAAAAAATTACGCAAAAAAGAACCAGAAAGGCGAATAAAACGTGAAATATATATATATTTTTTATTTATATTGGAACAAGAAGAAAAACCATCCTAACCTAACATATCCTTTAGTTATATATATATATATATATATATATATATATATTATAAAAACCAACAATTTTGTGATTAGAAGAGTAAAAAAAAAAAAAAAATTCTTGGGTGGTGATGTTTGGGTTATATCATTTATTTGTATGTAAGTATATAGTGCGGTGACATCGTTATTGTCATTGTTGTTACCGCATCGCGCACAGTTTTGAGATATATTTATACAAATTCAAAAGATCGATTTAGCACTTTATATAGATTTTCATCCCTTTTATGTTACATTTTCATATGCGGCTCAAGCTTACATCACATTTCACACAACCGACACAAATACACCAAACTTTTAAAAAAGATAAAAAACAAAAATTTTTTTTATGAAAAATATAAAAGGAAAAGCACACAACATCCAAACTGACACAAATAAATATACAATCACGAATAGTAGATATCTCTCTCGTATTTTTCTTCTTAAAAGTTCTTTTTTTTTTTAGCATCACATCGCTACTACCACTATTACTTTATGCCAATTTTCCCTTATATATATAATTCCGGTTATTTTTTCTTTTTCATTTTGCTTTCGTGAAGATTTTCTTATTGCTATTTGGGCGTTTTATACTTGAAAAACATTTTCGTTTTTTTTTTTTTTTTTTGGAAAGAAATCGAGATTGATTTTCATTTATTATAAAATCGAACACAACCTCAACAATATCAATTCAAGATGATTTAAAGATTGAGTAGAATAATTTGATCCTATTTTTATATTAAGGGTTATATTGGTTATTATTCACAGTTTAGTCATTAAAGTGAGAAGTATTTTTTTTTTTTTTGCTTTATTCTATATTTAAAGCCTTAGCTCGTGCTGCTTTTACTGTCGTTGGCTACAATATCTCATCGAATAATTGGCATTATCAATTTCTTTTCGGTTTTTCTTTTTGCACTTTTTCCTTTTCCATTTTAGCCAAGTGTTTAATATTAAATTTTATTATTTAAGTTAAATTGTAAGCTTTTTTTTTACACTTTAACTAAATTTTTGTCAATCGTTTCATACCCATTTTGTAGAAAATAATTTTTTTATTTCTCTTATCATTTTAATTGAGTAATCGTTATCAGGGAATACGAATGAATTAAATTTCGATAAGTTGTCGTAAGACGTTATATAGTGACAATTTAATTCGAATTTACGTATTTTTGATTTTATTTTTAGAATAATTATTATTTATTTATTTCGTTATTTTATTGGTAAATAAAGCTTAACTACAATTAGATCCGAGTTAAGTTAAATTTTATAAATTTTCGTTGATTTAATCGGTGTATTCAGTTTGATAATAAAAAATTTATCGTACTCATTTTACATGTATACGATATAAAGTAAATTATTATTTATATAAAAAACAAACAAACCGACATTAAAGTATCTATAATTTTCTCATAAGCTTAATTTTATCTCTTAATTTCAATAAGAAAAACAATAATCCAGAGGAATTAACTTAGAAACACAAAAACAATATGTACTAGACAATAATAAAAAAAAAGAAAAAGAAAAAGATAAACAATTTGAACAATCAAAAAACTAAGTTGAAGACATTAAAAGTGTTACGAGCAATACAAAAACGTATTAAAAATGATGGGAATCGAAAAGAAAGAATGAAAAAAATTGCAGATAAAACAAAAAATAATAATAATAATAATAACAATAATGTAAAGCACAAAATTATAAATAATCTTTAAGTGGTAGCAACAACAATATCATAAATACTTTAACAACATTTTAATTAGTAAATAATAATAATAATTATTTTATATATTTTTTGCTATATTCTTATTATTATTTGAGTTTGTTTTTTTTGTTCGTCTTCGTTTATGCATCAATAAAAATGCGACATAAATGTTTCATTTAATTATAATCAAATAAAAGTAAAAACATTATCAAGCAAAAATTATGATTATTATTATTTATTATAAAATAAATTCCATTTTGTTTATATTTATTTACTTGTTTTTTTCATATTTAATTTGTTATTTTATGTGTGCTTTTGCATCTGACATAAATAATTTTATTTTGTTGTTTATACTTTTTTTTTTGTAGCCAATATAATATTGTGGTTCTATAGTAGATACTTTGCTGTTCGCTGTGCTTTGTATGCTGCATTTAGTAGTAGTAGTCTTAGAGAAGTCTTACTCTGCAAGTAAGCTACCAATTTATCTAGGCGGGAAATGGACTATAAGCTTATGATGAGATTTCTCAATCAAATGCAGTTCAACTAAATAAATAGCATAAAAAATAAATAATATTCTTTAAAAGCTAACAGCAACAGACATGATTTTTTGATTATATATTAGTATTTGCATTTTTTTCTTTCACTTAGCTTTTCTCACTAGATGAAAACTCTATATAACACATTTTCTATTTTAAATAATAGAAAATAAGTATTATTATTGTTATTAAATAAATAATGGTAAATAGAAGAAAATAATAATAATAAAAAAAAACTACGTCAATTCAAATTTATCTACAAAACATAAATGGGTTGACTGGTGATTCTATTTTATTATTTTCTTCTTATATATATATTTATATTTGAAGTTAGCTAGAAGCAACAAAATGACAGTACCATAGATGAAAAGTGAACTAAAAATTTCTGAATATATATATTTCTTCTATTTTGTATAAAGATTGATAATAATAAAATGATATAAAAATAAATGGGGAAGTTAAAAAAGAAAATAAAAAATTAAAGAAGAATGAAAGAAAGTTTGTCTATTATATTATTGGAAAAACGAAAATGTCTGCCCCACATCACCGAAATACAATTTTTTCGTTTTTATTTATTTTTTGGAAATTTTCTGTTTTTCTGTTATTTTTTTTTTCGTTGTTTTTATTTTCATTTTCATGTGTGTGTGTGTGTGTATATGTACGCGATTGAAGATTTGTTTTTTATTTTTTGCAAGATGAAAATTTTGTGTTTTCCTCTTCTAGTCTAATAGTAAAGTTGAGTTGAGCGAACACAAAAAATATATCTATAAACGAACAAACATGACGAGTAAAAAATAAAATAAATAAAGACAAACTAGCAAGCTTTAAGCTTGAAGATAGATAAAACTACTCAACTGAAATGTTGATTTAACGAGTTTTGCCTGAAGCCAGGCAATATGTATGTGATTTTTTTTTTTTTTTTTATATAGTTTTTCTACAAAATTTTTTTTTGTCTGAGTTTATTTGTTGATACATAGATTTTTCCTCGTCGTTATTTTATAAGAATTTTCATTGCTTCTAAAGTAAGTGTGGTTTTTGCTTCTCTATAATTTTTCCTATACAGTTTTTATACGAATGAAAAACAAAACCAAAAAAAAAAAAAGAAGAAAATAGTAAAGAAAAAGTTTCTTCTCTTTGGCTTACACTTAAAATGTTAAGTACTTAGTTTTATTTACCACAAAACGGTTGCTGCTACTTTTCTTTATTTTATTTTATTTTTTTATTCTGTTTTCTCTCCATTTTTATGCTTAACGTTACATATTATGTATATAAAATTTAAACATATAACATTTATTACATATATATATGTATATATATATATATATTTGTTTGTAAATCCCTTAAATCCTTAAAAATTAATAAACATAAAATTAAGTAGATAGAAAACCACCTCATTTTCTTCTTTTACTTAGAACATACAAGACTTAATATGTTTTGTGTTTTTTTTTTTTCTTTTTATTTATTTATTTAATTCAGTCTTCTTTTTTTTTTTAATCCACATCACTTTTATGTTTATTATTTTTTAAGTCCTATTATTTTTTTTCATTTTAATTTGGTTAGTTTTCTCTCGTGTGTGTTTCTGTTACCCGAATTTGGTTTACTTTCTATGACTTATAAGAAATACCCATGGCAATATTACTATTATTATTATTATGATTATGATTATTATCAAAAAAAAAATGAAAATAAGAATGAAAAAACGATTAATGGGACGATCGTTTTCTAGACATGAACGAAATTTATATAAAAAAAATAAAAATTTTATATAAATAAATAAATTTATGTGATTTTTACGAAGCGTGCTAACCCCCATAATTTTTATTTTTATTTTTACTTTTAGTACAGGAGACGAGACCAGTTAGATTTGCTAGAGCAAAAAAAAAGAAAATTATGCTTGCTTTTGCCTTTTTTTTTTTGCGTTTCTCTAACCAACAAATACCCAATTTTTTTTTTTGTTCAATTGTGGGGTACACGCGATAAAGATAACAAACCAACTAACAAACAAAAAAAAAAAAAATTAAATATAACCAAAATCGATTCCTGGCGCTTATATTTTATTCCTGTTACTCCTCTATATATACATACATTTGTGTTTCTCTTTCTATGTGTCTCATTTACATATAAATTGACTTTATGTTTTATTCAAGCCGCCCAAAAGCAACCAACAAAAAAAAATAAAAAAAAATAAAATAAAAAATATTTTTTTTTGCCATTTTTAGTGTGTCAGTAGTGGAAGTAAATTTGGGATAAAATTATAATAATAAAAAAAAAAAATTCATCATATTTCTTCTTTTTTTTTTATTTTATTTTAATTTATAAATTTTTTTGGAAAAAAACAGCGAATTTTTATTTAATTTTTGCCCATACATCACTTTTTTGCTGTTGTTGGTCCTTTAGCTGTTGTTATGCATATATATACGCGTATAATATTGTTGTTGCTATTATTAAACGTCTGCTTTTGCTTCCTTTCTTTTGTTATCATTTTATTGTTATTATTGTTGTTGTCGCTATTGATATTATGGGTGTGGGTGGGAAATTGCATATTATATATATATATATATATATATATGATATAACTTTTATATAATATGTTCTGTTTGTGCTTGTGTTTACGGGAAATTGGTGACGATTAATTCATTTTTTTTATTTATTTATTTATTTATTTCATTCAATTTTTTCTTTTTCTTTTTTTTTTTTTTTTGATTTCACTGCTCTATTTTTATCGATAAATATATATATTTTTATATTCTTTTACTTTTATTGTATTTTATTATTTGTTCAAAAGCAATAAATTTGTTAACACATTAACAGTTAATTTATTTTCTATATTAAATAAATACTCGAAGCTGTTTCTTTTTTTTCTTCATTGAGTTCGTGTTCTAACAACATAAGAGACATTTTATTTGTTATTTTTATTTTCAGTCTGCTGATAATTTGATTATTTTTGCTTTGATTTTGATTAGATTTTGTTTTTTTTTTACTGTTCTATATTTATTTAATTTTTTAATCGTTTAAATAAAAATTATTGTTGGTAATTTTATTGTTGTTCGTGTTTGTGTGAAAAAATAAATAAAATAGATTGATCCTTATCACAGCTTAATTTAATAAAAGCTTTAATATTAATATAAATTTGCAATTTTTTTTTTGTCATAAAGCTATTTATAATTATTTGGTTTTAAAAATTAAATTTCATTTAATGTGTTATTATTATGTTGAAATTTATTTAAATAAGACTGTTGCACGCGTTTGTATCAAATGAGAACCCTCCTCTCATTGTGGCTTTAAAAATTCGACATGAGGTCGATAATAGCAAAAAAAAAAATATACTTTTATCAACAGAAAATAGGGGTGAACCGAGATTAAAATGTACTGTAACCAGTACAGAGCAGCAATCCTTTAATTTAAATTGTTTAATGATTAAAAATATGAACAAAAATCTTCACACATCTCATTTTTTGAAACATAGTATTACGTCAACCCTAATAAGGGTGATACGATACCGTAGTCAAAAAACGATTATTAAAATCATTATTATGTTTTTATTGTGGATTAATATTTTGATTGGCTCAAACATTTTCTATTTTTTGGGTAATTGTTATTTACTATGTATGCTATACTGATGGGTAAAATACATTAATCTGATTGTGTGCGATGAAAATTAGACAAAAGATTAGAAGAATTTTATCCTTTTTAAATCAAATAAGAATGGTGAGTAAAAACAGAAAGAAAAAAAAAAATAAAACAGAAAATTAATAGTGGTTAAAAATTGCCCAAAGCGACAAATGTTTTGTAAGAAAGAATTTTTTTTCTATATAAAATAAATTTAAAATGTGGGAATTGGGTGGTTAATTAAAATCTTATTTTTTGCGAAAAATTATCAGGGCTATAGTTGATTACATTTTTCCTTTTCATTATTATTATTTTTTTTTTTTATAAGTCTTGAAAAATATTTTTTTGTACATGAGATGGTATGAGCGTGGCGATTTGAAGTGTGCTGTTTGTCGTCTTTTTGTTATTCTTAAATGGATTCTGACGCTTTGATCCCCTTTAAAATTATCTAGCTAAACCTTACTTGAGCTGTGATTTTTATTTATTTATTATCATTTTTTTTTTAACAAGATCCGGTTTAATTTTATTTTTTTTTTTCATCTTCTTTTAAATTTTGCTTCATTTTTTTTAGTATATCCTTTTTATCATCAATGTTTCGTATTTTTTAAATATTTTACTATGCTGTCTCCCAATTTTAATGTCCTTTAAAATCCTTTACGATTTTCTATGTTTATTTATCTGCTGTCTGACGATACAACCACGTCCTGCGTCCACTCTAATTAAAACTCCAAGATTTGTTCAATAAAATCCTTAATCCTTATTTAATTTAAACATTCATTTATTTTCCTCCTATTTCAACACAAAAAATTTTCATTTTTATTTTGTCTTATTTTCTTCGCTCTTCCTTTTTCCTATTTCTAGCTTGTATATACGATCTGTATATATAGCAAAAAAAGAATAAACATTTCTCTTATCCTTTATATAATCCTTTTCATTGCTCGTTATGTAATTCTTAATTTGTTGGCTGATTTAATTTAATTACAAATTCGTCATTAAAATTATTTAATTATTATTATTATTACAACATGAATTTTGTAGTTGGTTGTTAAAATGATTAAATTAAGTTGAATAAATAAAAAATAAATAATGTAACTAATAAAACATTTCTTGGTAATTTATATTATAAAACGTATTAAAAATAATTAACTTTTAACTGTTAATAAAAAAAAAGAAGATAAATTATTGTAACAAGAATGTGCAAAGGTTTTAACTAAAATAAAACGTTATTAAATCATTTTATTTAAGTTAATTTGGATAAATTCATTTTTATTTTTCATTCAGTTAAAATAGTAATTATTTTATTCATTTTAATTCCAAAAAATCCTGTAATTAATTACATGAAAAATATTTGATAATAAATGTAATGCATTGTCGTACATCAAAGCTTTAAATGACACTAAAAAAAAATATAATAATAATAATAAAGAATAACAAAACTAAGCTATAAATTAATGTTGGTATAAAAGAATGGATACTTTATATTTTTTTTATGCTGTTTTACTTGTCGTTTTGTTCAATGTTTAATGAGAAAAAAGTGGGCACAAATTACACAGTTAAAGAATTTTCTATTATTCAATGCTTTGTTAAAGTTAAAACTTTTATTTTATGTTAACGATTTGTTAATTTTTATCTAGCATAACAGTGATAATTTGCTTTAAAAGTTTATTGTTATTTTCTACTGTTTTTATGTAACGAAAAGATGAAAAAAAAAACGTTTTTTATGTGTTTCTTTTTTTTTTTTGTTGTTCTTCTCTGTTCAGATTATAAATGAGACTTATTGTTAGAGTAGAATTTACCTTGCAGATGTTTGTAAAGACAATTGATTAAGTTCGGTATGTGTATGTGAAAAATAATAAAATATATTACCGGTGTTAATGGTGGTGTAACAAATTTTTTGTTTTGTTTTCAATTAGGGTAGTTCATATTTTCATTGTATTTCTATTATTTCTTTACTTATTTATACGTATTTAAAGACTTTTTAATGAACAAATTCGCCGAATTGAAGTTTCAATAAATTTTAAAAAGAAAAGTAACTAAAATATAAAAAAAAAAATAACTACTTCAAATATGACACCAAATGAAAATGAAATTGTTTAACGGATAAACTAATTAAAATCAATTTTAACACTAAAAATACATTAAAAAAAAAATTCTCATCATTACTCATTTACCTGAGTATTTTGTAATCCCAAACTGTTATCTTAACTTAATAATAATTATCTGGTTGACTTAAGGTGAATTTAATTTTAATTTATTTTTACTTAGAATAACAATCTATTATGTTGCCATTGTTATTCGAGTTGACAAAAGTTTCAAAAGGAATAACAATAATATAGAAAAGAAATAAATAAATAAGTATACAAAACGAAACGAGATGAAATACAGTAACAAAATGATGGCAACAACAATGACCGAAAATCAGTGGTCAATGATAATAATATATATTTAAAGGTGCAACTATATATCGCTTTTGGTTAATGTATTATTTTCTTTATATATTTTTTTTTGTTCTTCGTAAAATAATAATAAAAGAAAAATGAAAAGATAATAATATATGTGAAAAATGACCCCCTTCGGTGCACATTGCAAAATTTCATTGTATTTTGTTTAACGAAATGTTAAAAACGAAAAAAAAAGGATACAAAGGGTATTTTGTTGTTGTACGTTATGTCTTTTCATATTCTATATACATACATATATTTTGTTATAACCTGAAGCGTATAAATAAATAAATTGAAAGGAAACTGGACATCTTTAAAATATCGTCAAAATCTAATTTGCGGCCTATTCAAATTTAATACACATTTTATCTTTCTTCTTTGCTTATAAAATGACAAAAATATGGAACGATAACAAAAAAACTAATAGAAGAATAAATAAAACTAATAGAAAATATAAATCGTGTATTGATTAATAATAGTTTTTCAATATTATTTTTACAATGATAATTTTCTTTTCTTTTTATTTTAATAAAATGTGGATTTAAAAAAAAGGATATAAATCCTTTTTCAATTTATATTTCTTTTATTATTACTGTATTTAATTCTTTTTCTTTTTTTTTTTAGCCTTTCTTTCGTTAGCAAATAGTTAAAATAAACATCTGCTAGCGGCCTTTTTGTGTCCAACTCTTTCTAAATAAAATAAAAATTATATTGTTATAAAAAAAAAAAAACATGCGAAAAAAAAGATTGTTTAGGATCGTGAAAATGTGTACAAAATACTAAAAAAATAAAATAAATGAAGAAAATTATTGCAATTGTTGGGTGGTAAATATTTATTTTCTTTTTTGTAAAGTGGGTTAATTTTCCTGAATTTTTATTTTGGCGAGAAAATTGGTTATATGAAAATAAGGAAACCTATAAGACAACATTATTTTTGGAGACAAAAGTAGAAAATTATTTTTCTGCGTTTTCTTTATAATTTTTCCTTTCACTGTTTATTGCTTTTACCCTTTTTTTGTTTAGGTTGCTGGTGTTATTTGGGGTTGGTAACTAAAAATAAAACAATAATAAAAAAAAAAAATGGAAAAATAATAAAGTTCTGTTCCAGGGCAACCTCTGTGCCTTTGATAAACAACGATAAATGTAGAAAAAAAAAAATATAATAAAATATGGAATGATGTGACGATAGACTTTTTAGTAAACGATCTAAAACAACAAGGAGCTTTGAGGAAATGTTACTAGAATTTCTACATATAAGAAACTAAATTGTTGTGTATAAATAAAAAAAAAAAACCCCAAAAGCATTCAAGCATCCCCAAACCCATAACACCAGTATATATCGTTTGCATATTTTTTCTTTTCGTTTTTCATCTTTATTTACGTTTTTATTTTGTGTAAAGGAGAAGTTGGAATAAAAATAATAAAAGATGTCTAGAGTAAAGCATATATATATATATATATATATATATATATGTAAATATTCAAAACGTTTGATATAAATAAACAAACAAACAAACAAGCAAATAAACAAAAACAAAAACTCAAATGGTAAAGTAACAACCATCCAAAACAACCAATCTAAACTACTAAACGGACTGGCATATCAGAAGTGGCATAGGAAAAAGCAAAGAGCACAACTGATGCTGGATTGTGTACCGCATCCAATGTATACTGGTAACCAGATCTACACTATGCTGCCTTTTAAACATACATATATGTAAGGTTATATGGTTTTATATATGGGCTAAAGAAATTTTAAGAAATAAGGATACGTAAGTGGTATATATTATACCACTTATATGCGTTATTATATAATATAATTTTCGAGATAGAATTTACTGTATAAAATAGACATCGAGATGAGTTTAAAATATATAAAAATAAGATAAATAAACAAAAAAATTAGATCTTTATTATATCGTTTTTTTTTTTTTTGGTTTTTATTTTTTTAGTAGTATCATAGATTCATGAAGAGTCTAGTTTATTTGTATGATTTTGATGGCAACGAACAACAAAATATGCCAACACATCTTATTTCTCATTTTTCCTTTTATTATTATATTTTTATTTTCTGCCTTCTATAAAACATTTAGTTTTTCTTTTATGCAAATAAGATGATGTTTGTTTGTTTGTTTGATTGTTTGCCAGTCTGTCTCTCTGTCTGTTTATTTATTTACTTTATTTACTCGTGATTCTTTACCTCTTTTCCAAGACATTTTATAATATTTTTTATATAGAGATTTCTTTCCCTTTTACTTCTTATCTTCATGCATTTTTTTTTTGTTCTACATTATTCCTTTTTTTATGTTTCACTGGTTTGGTTTTGTTTTTGTTTTCCTTTTAATTTAAAAATAAAATAATAATAATAATAATAAAAACCTTCGTTAGTTTCCTCTTCCACTTACTATTTCTAAGTATATATTCAATGTTTTAAATAAAACACAAAAATCAAACACAAATTTGTTCCTTAACAATTGTTTATCCAACAAAAACAACACTATGTTGGATCATGTTATTAAGTTTTTATTTTGAATTTCAAGTAGAGCAGCAGCAGCAGCAGCAACAACATCAGCATCAACAGCAAAAAAATTGTTGTCTTGAAGACAAGTAAAAAAAAAAAGAAAAGACAATCTTAAAAATGTTGAAGACAAAACAAATAAAAAACAATAAAAGCAAATAAACCTAGTAAAAAAATAACTAATAAGAAAAATATAGTTGATTGAGGTAAAAACTATGAAAAGAAAAATTGAAAAAATAATAAAAATTAGGTATCCAATCATGACAAGAATAAATATAAAACATTTTTTTTTATTTTGCTTTATTATATTATATTAAAATAATTTTTATTTCTTAAATTTATTTTATATCAAAATATGTATAATTAAATTCTATTTATGATTTATAAAATTAATTAAAATAGTCGCACACAGTATTGTTTAAAATAAACAAGTAAAAAAAAAATAACCTAATAGAATCAATGACATGTGATTAAATTTAATTAATTATTAATTTTCATTAAATATACATATATTCGATTATTTTATATATTTTTACGTTTAATTTAATATAATATTTATATGAAAAAAAAAATGTAAATATAAATCTGTTATAAAGATAGAAAATAATATAAATGGGGAATAAAAAATAACAAAATGAAAAATTGAAAATAATACAGAAAATTCTGCAGATGTGTTGTTATTTTTTTATTATTAATTTTAAAATTCATTTCGTTTTTTTACTATTATTATTATTTGTAATTTGTGATATACATATAGAAATGCATGTTTGTATAATAGGCTGTTTGATGTTTAAATTACGAAATATAAAACGATAATCGAAATATAGTTAAATAAAAAACTAATATTTATAGGGTGATTCGAAATATAAATCGCCTATAGGTAATTTAAGTTAACTTTTATTTTTTTTTTAAATTTTCAATAAAATATTATTCATGTTTTTTAATCGATTTCAATCTGTGTGTACATTTTATGTTTGCGGTTTATTAAAAAGTATGCCATTATAAGGGTTGTTAAAATAAATAGCCTTCAGTATTAACATAGGAAATAAAAATACAATATAAGCGTAGAAGCAAAATTAACCAAACAAATCAACATTTATACAAAAAAAAAAATAAATAGAAGAAATATAATATTTCTATGTTTCTGTCATTAAAAGTTCTTTGCTGGTTAAATCGTTAAAATACCATCAATTTACACCAAACAACTCATTTTGTTAAATTAACCGAAATAATGAAAAAAGAAAGCAAAAAGTGTTTCTCTTCATTTTTTCTTTATATATTATATATTTTTTTTTTGGGGAATATTTGTTTTGTGTGCTGGAAAATTAAATGAAAATTTATATGAAAATTAGTTAAACATATATTTAATGAATTTTAAACTTAAATTTAATTTCTTCATCGGGTTTTACGTACCGTTTTTCTTTTTATTATTTCTTATTTGCAGAGTTTGCAAGTTTTAGAAGTTTTAAAATTATAATTTTATTTTTGTTACTTTTCGTTGTGTTTTTCAAGATTTAGAACTTTGCTTTGGTTAAAGATTTTCTCATTATTATTATTATACTTTTCTTTGGGTGCTTAATTTTCCTGTTTTCAAGACTTAATTGAAGTTACAAATTTTTTATCTTGCAGACAATAATTATAAACGACATTATTTTCATTATTTATAAAAACGTTTATGCTAAATACATAAACATTAGATTAATGTTTTTTTATGCTTTCTTTAGTTTCGTTTATTTTCTTTGTTTTTGCAGAACATATTCTGCTATCAAAATTAATTTTTAAATAATTATTAAATGACAGTTTTATGGTGTTTACTTTAATTTAAAATTTCTTTGTTTTTAATTACAATTTTTTTTTTTTGATGTATAGAAAAGTTTTTATAAATAAAGTTTTAAAGCTTGTGCTATGTTTAATTGAGAGATATAAATTTAATAGGAATGTTTTCGATTCAACAACGTGAATAATGTAATCAAATGGATTTAAATGAATTTTTGAATTAAATATGTATGTAATATAAAAATAAAACAACATTACTATTTTATATTGATCTGATCAAGTTTTTAACTGAATGTCGATTATAAATTTTGTAAGAACACAGCTGTAGCACAGTACATATTCAAGAATTCATTCTTTTTTTATGGTATGTCTTTATTGATGCTAAAAACACAATCTTAAAATGAAAAAATATAAATTATAATATAACTAGCAATGAACTGTCGCTCAGGTGTTTATTTATTAATGTATCTCGTTAATATTCATTTAATTTTCGAGAATATTTTGATAAAAATCCATATCAAACAGATATGCACAACAGTACAGTAACATTTTTTTTCATACAAACTGCAACATGCCTTATTTTTAAAACAAATAACCGTGCCGATAAATTTTCATACAAAATTATACATAAATTTATCAAAATTATAGACCACTGTACCGTGAATTGTAATGATTTTCTGCTTAATTTAAACTAAAATTATCAAATAACTTATCAAATATAAATTCTACCCCAGTCTGTTCTTATTTTTATTTTACATATTTTTAAAATAAAAATTAATTTCGGTACGAAACACCCTTTAAAATTGTCCCAAAAATAAAATAAGAAATAATATGAAAAAAAATTGATTATTCTCTAGTTAACCCCTAAATAGTTTATTTATGTTGAACAAACACAATAATAATAATTGCACACAGTGATTTCAATTATTAACTGAATTTTAACAATAGAACATAAAGTTTTTATTATTATTATTATTTATTTATTTTTTTTAGATTTATAAAAATCAATTTAGAATTAATGCCAAAGTATTTTTTATTATTTTCGCTTTAGTCAAATAAAAATGTCATAATTTACCTTTTTTTATAACAAAACAATAATAATAATATTAGTAATAAAAAAAAAATCCATGTGTTAAAAGTATAAAGAATTATAAACGATGAAATATAGGTTTAAAAGTAAAAATAAAAAATACCATAGCTAAGGGTAGGTCGTTGATTCTATTGTCAACTATAGCTGATGCTGCTGATGACGCTGTTGTTGTGTTTTACTGTTGTGATTACCTTTCCCAAAAAAGGTGTAGATTTTTAACATTTCACCAGTTCGCTCCAGTATTGAAAATAAAACATATTTTTTCAGCTTTATATAAATAAAAAAAATTTTTTTTTGCTTTATAATAATAATAACAAACAATGAATAGTAAATAGAATAGAATTGGTCGGCGTGTCTCTATGGGAATATTGTTTGTTATGTTTTGTTAAAAATAAAGAAAATGAATTTTATTTTATGAGTTTCAGGCATTAACCAAAATATAACCTTCTAAGTCTTACTTTTTACACTTCTATTTATTTTTATATTTATAAATACATATATATTCCCTTTATTTTTTTGCTTTTCTATTCTTTTTGCTTAAGATTTTCAACATGCTTATTCTAAATAAGCAATATTCTAGCAACAACTGTACCACCAAAACAACAACGACATTGGTAGAAGTAATAGAAAATAAAGTTAAGAAATATCCTAACAATAGCTTAGGTTACCCTATAAACGCCACATCTACCAAATCATAGACTATAAATAAAAATATTAAATAAAAACCGATTTTACATAGGAATAAAGTACAAAAAGAAAAAAAAAACATTCTCAAAAGATCTTCAAAAATAACAGAGATTATTATTATATTATTTATATTAAATAACAAGAAAACCAAACGAAAAAATGATTATGCTTTATTATTATTATTTATTTTATTTATATACAATATATATTTCTTATTTTATTTTTTTCTTTTTTCAAAAAACGCGATGAGTTGTGTAATATGCGGAATAATAATAATAAAAAAAAAACAAACAGCTATTTTTTCTCTATTCTGTTTCTCTTTTCGTCTTTGGTGGGTTTGATAATCGTTTTTGATGAAGGTCAAATGTAATAATAACAATTCCATTGAAAATGATACAACAATAAACATATTTATAGATATTAAATACAAAAAAAATGTCTTTATTCGCTAAAATAAGAAAAATGAATGCATAAACACAAAGCAAAAAAATCACCATTTGTGTTTATTTGCTGTGAATATGATTCTGATATATTGGTTATTTATCAAATGAAAATCAAAGGATCATTAAAAAATAATTTCCCTTTGATCATTGATAAATCTGTATTTCTTAACAGTATCGATTAACTTAAAAGTTTACACGACATTTCACCTCATTATTATTATTATTATTTTTCATATAAAACATTTTTATATTTTAAAGCTTACTGGTAAGAATTCACTCTAAACGAGATTAGTTTCTGCTTTTTTGTTTAAAATTTATTCAAATAAAATCATTTTTCAAGGATAAAATTAAATCTTGATTTGTGATTTTGATACAATGATAATAAATCCATATGTAATGTGATACATAAGTTATCTTACCTGTAATTATATGATAAATATCATACAGCGATTAAATTAAATATTTTTCAAAACCACAATTATTGTCAAATATAATCTTAAGATGCAAAATATATAATACATGTTGATTAGAAACTACTATGGAAATTAATTAAATAAGTCATGTAAACTATTATGTTATTATTATTATTATTATTATTATTATTATTATTAGTTAAGGTGTTTAATGAACTGATTTTTGATATAATATTAATGTAATATATATGTTTTGTATATTGAGGTAATTTAAATAAATTATTTGTTGATAATTCTTAATTAATTATATTGCGATTGTCAATCAAATTATTTCCGCAAAATAATGCTTTACAAATATTATTTCGCAGAAGATTCTTGTAATTTATAAGTTAAAAAAAAGAAGGAAACTTATTGTAAAAGTTATTGAATAAACGCCACTAATAACTATTGATAGTGTTTTATTTAAAATACCTTGGTTAAACTTTATTGCTGTAAATATGCAGAACACCTGCTATTTTTTTATTTTACATTAATAAGCTTTAGTAGTGTTCCTGAATATTCCCATTTAATTAAAAAGTACATCTAATTAGTCTTATTTTAGTTAAAAGTTGATTGTTTACTAAAAGTAAATTATATAAAAAAGAAAACTTTATCCTTGTTGTATCTTTGTATAACATTTAATTTTCTTTTACGTTTTCGTTTTATTTTTTATTTTTTTTGAGTCAATATTTAATTTTATTCTTTGTTAATAAACAATTTACAAGTTTTTACTTTTATATTTTATCGTCATTGTAACTTTTATGTATCTCCTTAATTAAATTAAAAGAAAAAGAACTAAACAAATTGGGAACAACTTAAGGTAATAGTGAAATACAACATAAGAATGAAAACAAATTTAAAAAAGAAGAGACAAATGAAAACTACTGTGACAATCTTTTATTTTCAATAAACAATTTTAAGAGCTTTTCTACTTGAAATTGTTTTACTTTTAACTTTAATTGTTACTTTACATTAACTAATTTATTTTTCCTCTATTTTCTCCTTTACTTATTTAATTAATCTAATTTTAATAAAAATTTTAAGCAAAATAGTAAAAAATTATAAAAACTATGCAAAGACAATTATTACGTAAATTAGTTATATCCCTTTGATATTCATTATAATTTATTTTAAATATCATTGCGTGACATCAGACTATATTACCTATTTACATTTACCCTTTTATTATTTTTATTTTATTTTAAATTATTATTATTAAATCAATATTTATTATTTGTTTCTGATCACCTGAACAATTGTTATGTTGATTTTGAATGTGAATTTAAATTTGATTGTTTTGCTTATTTTCCTTTTTTTTTATTATTATTATTATTATTGTTGTTGATATTCGATATGATATGCTGTTTTGTAGGTCCTTGTTTCGCTGTTATTTATGCTTTATTATTATTTTCTCTATTGTTCCGCTGTTAAAAAATTTTTTATACGAAATATCCGATAAACAAAAAAAGAAAGAAAAAAAAAAGTTTAATAAAGTTAACAATTTTTATGGCTTGTAATCAATAGAAGTAAATTAATAAATTTTATTTCATTCATTTTTTTTTCTTTTTGATTTGTGTGATTTGTTGGCTTTTATGCTTTTTGTTGAAATTTTGATTTATATACGAAATATGATATGGTTTTTTCTTTTACAATTTCTATTTTATACAATATTTAAATATTTAATTGAGATAAGACAAAACTTCATTAAAATTTCATTATTTAAAATATTGAATAATCCATCTACTAAATGAATAAAAAAAAAACAGGTAAAATATATCGAAACAAATGTGGATAAAAAAAAAAATAAATAGATAAAATAGGAAAAACACAAACTTTTCTCACAAAACAAATAGTTAAGGCAAATAGAATTTAATTAGAAAAACTTCTCTATACAATTTAACAATGGTCTGCAGTTGACAAATAAGTGGAGTAACTGAATGCGCAAATGTTTTGAACGTCCTTAAGGATATTAAAAACTAAACAATAAGATAAATAAATTTGTTTTTTTTTTATTTAAGCTAACTCCTGTTTTGCTCCTGTTTTATGAATCAATGTTTTAAGAATATATAATCGGATAGTTACATAAATGAAGCGACAGATAGATGAACAAATACACATAGAACATATACATATACTCGTACCAATGTATTCAATATGAAAAACTTTTAAAAATTCATTAATCACATAAATCAATAAATTATTAAAGCCAAAGTTTAAGTTGCATAATTTAAATAACAAAAGATCTTTGGGAAAATTTATTGTGCAGATTTTTTTATTGTTTGACAATTTTTAGTTTTTTTTTTTTTTTTATTCATTTTTATTCTTCTAAAACAAGATTTTTGGGTTTTATTTTATCTAAAATGTGTGCTTTTTTATCTGTAAATATATATAAATGTATGTATATACACATTTTGCCATTAACTTGTCATAAATTTTGTGGTTATATTCAACAATATAAAGTACAAACTAGAAGTTCACAGTAGTACAGTGCTTTAACAATACATACATCTTTTATATAGTTTTACCAGCAAAAAATGGTTAAATTATTGATTTTAATTATTTATTGGGGTAAAAAAAAAAAAAATAAAAGAAAAGGGTTAAAACCGATAGAAAGCAAAAAAATAAATAAATAAAAGAACTTTTTTTTTTATTTTTACACATTTTTGAATTTTGGATTTTAATTTAATTAAAATTCCTCCACAATTTTATTGATTTATATTATAAAATTGTAAACGTAAAATAATGTAAAATGTAGTAATTAATAAATCATTATTAATTTTATAATAATAATAATAATTATAATTATTTATTATTTATTATTTATAAATAAAGTTTATTTATTTTATTATAAAAGTCAATATTTCATTTAGTTAAACGTGATTTTGTTTGTGTTATTATTAGCAATATAGAATTATTATTTTTATTTTTTTTGATTAAATATAATCTATGTTAAGTAGATTAATACAGGTAAATAATTTAAATGATTATAATAACTTTGAGTTACCTTTTAGTATTACTAATGTTAAGTGCTTTTAATTGCACTTCAAATATTTAATTAATTACATCATTTGAATTTTATTATTTTTTTTTTGCGTTTTTTCGCTCTCTTATTTTTCCCCTTTATTTTTGTATGTATTTATCCTTAATTATAGCGCAATCTTTTTTATTTTTTTTCTTAGTTTTGCTTTAGAGATATTTTTTTTAATTGCTTGAACTTGTTTTCATTACAAGAATTTTTTTCATTTATATATTTATTCTTTTTGTTTTTCATGTTGAAAACGACTTTCGGAACAAAATCTTTCAAGTTATTTATTATTTCTTTATCTTTATAGTCAAAAGAATGACAATAATAAAAAAAATGGTAACAGGGTAGCTTTTCATCTTTTATCTTTATTTTTTTTTCTGTTATTCTTTTAATTAAATTGATTATATTTCACCTCAATTAATTTTTATTGACATTATCTTTATCTAGATATTTATTACATTACAATTTAAAATATCTTTAAATCATTTTTTTTGTGTCCATTTTTGATTAGTTATTTTTTTTTTTAGAGTTTTAATTTATTGGGCATTAAAATGAACAAAGAATAGAATTTTATTTTATTGTATTTATCGCTGTGTGATTAATGTTTCTATTTGTGTGTTTGTCTGGTTAGATGGCTAACAGGTTCTTTAGCTATTTGATGTTTATATTTTATAATATGTGTGCTTAGTTTTCTGTTAATTTTATTTTATCCTGAAAATTAATAAACAGTTTATATCTATTTGCGCTAAATAATGTCATAATTAAATTTTAAATGTATCAGAAAATTATCAATAAATTATTCAAGAAAAGAAAAAAATATTCTTTCCTTCGAAATGCTTTTAATAAATTTGATTATACTCATTGGTTTAATTTTACGATTATTATTTTACTGGTCTTTAGATAAAATTAAAACAAAATTAAATTGGACGCGACAATTTTATCTGATATTGATTGATTGATCTCTTTTGATTAAAAAAATAAAATCATTTATTTTCTGTATGTGTCTGTACGTTTAACATTCTTTATTATTATTATTATTATTCGTCTACTTATATTTTATTATATTACACGTAGTCTTAACGTTATTAACCCGTATCCGATTCTTCACATTTTTTTTTTCATTTCAACATAAAATTATTTTTATGGAATTTTTATTTAATTAATTTAATTTAAATATAACGACATGATTTTGCTTTAAATAATAAATATTTTTATTTTTTCTGTTCAATTTTCATTTCAATATTTATATTTTTTTGAACCATGACCATGAACAAAATTAAAATAACATAAAAAGAAGTAAAAAAAAAAGAAAAGCAAAACAACAACACTAAGCAGGTGCATTGAGTTAATTTTTTTTACTTTGAAAATACAGAAAAAAAGGAAAAAAAAAGGTTTTTTTTCTGGTTTATGTTTGTTGGTTCGTTTTAAAAACGAATAAAATTAAACCAAAGGCAAAAAACGAGTAAAAAGTAATAAATGCACGCATGGAAGAAGATTTTAAAAGTGAAGAAAAAAATAAATGAAAAAATGTAGATAAATAAAATACAAAATACACTTTAAAGCGAGAAAAATGTAAGAATACGACGATGTGATGATGAGAATGAAATGCAGACCGCAATGTACAATATACTGCGTGTTCGCTATTTTCTTTTTTTTTTTTAATTTTATTTTTGCTATGCCTAACGTTTTTTTTTTCTTATTTTACCAGCGTCGTTTCAATCTTTTTTTTTGTGCTTTGTGGTGTGTCGAAAAGGATGTGATAAATTGGTCGCTTGTCGAGTTTACAATACACACAATTTTTGTTTTCTTATTAAATAAAAAGAAAAAATTGTCGAATCGTCGCGTTCATCGTTAAAATTGAAAATAAAAATATACGAAAGTATAAAAAATAAAACGACGATGCTTAAAGGGAATAAAGAAGAAAATGATTTACATGCTTTTCGGATTTTTTTTTTTATTATTTAATACTTTCCCATCTTCATGTTCTACCACTCTTAGACTTTAACTTCTTATTTTATATTTTTTATAAGTTTTTTATATATATATATATTTTATTTTCAAAGTAGTTTTGAAGTAGTTTTTTCTCAAGTTGTTTGGAAATAAACAGATAAAAAATGTGGAAGATTGTAAATAAGAAAAAAGAAAAAACAGAAAGAAACACAATAAAGATAATAAGAGGGCAGGTGTAATCGTGTGGCTCGTCTGGATCGATTCACATGAATATTAAATAATAAAAATAAATATATATATATATAAAAACAGAGAATCAAGATGAAAAAAGTTCTCGGCAACTAACGATTCAACTAAGTTAAAGACAATAGGATTGGTTTATTAAATACCTTAAAAGTTACACCTGCCAAAATAATATCTGTATTTATTATTTCAAATTTTCTGTTTAAATTTTTTGTAATAATATTTTTGGGTTTTTTTTTTTGGTTAATAAATAAATAAATTACCAAAAAAAAAAATGTATAACTAAAATTTTAAAAATTTCACCTGCTTAAGGAGGTAAAGGTAAAAACAATCTTTTTTAATTTGTATTGTTTTTAGTATTATTAGGCTTTAGTATACATTTTATTTTGTTTTCTAAAACAAACAAACTGTAACAATAATAATCATTATAAATATTTAAAAATAAATCATTAATGTATTTTTTTTTTCTAATTTTATTAATTATTTATCCATTCGTTAGTAATTCTAATCACGAAAATGTTGTTAATTATTCAATGTTTACCAAAAAGGAATATTAAAAATCTTGAATTGATTCTTTTTACTTTATTAAATTGAGAGTTTTATTTTTACTTTGATTTTTCTATTTTATTTACATTAGACTTATGTATCAGGCTTATATAAAAATATTAAAAAATAAAATAAAAAACTTTGTTTAACTAATAAAAAGTTTGATTACACTTCAGCATACTTCTAAAGGAGAGTTCATATTAAGTTTAGTTTGATAAGTAAATAGAATTTCGTATAAATACATTCATAATCTGACGTCTTCAAAAATAATATATAAATAATACTATAATCCACTATGATTTTTCGTATCTAAATGGGTCATTTTGTGTTTTACTGTTTTAAAAACTGAAATTAATCTTAAATTTTACAAAAAAATAAAAAATAAAAAAGATTACATCCAAGGATACAATCTCATGATTATATATAGAACTAGTACAGTTTTATTATACAAAAAATCAAATTTTTTTTATTCATTCAATGATATATATATTTTATATAAAATGTAGGTAAAATGAACGACCTTAAAATGCAACTAGAAACAGCATGTTGTCACATTTAAAACTTTATCTAATAAAATGGCAAAAAAAAAAAAAAAATAGACGAGATTCACTTAGTTTTCAATTTAAAAGTAGAGAAATTTTTATTTTCCTATAAAAAAAAAAGTTTAAATGTGAAACTTTAATTTAAATCTTTTTGATAATCAATTCGAAAATGAAAAATAAGGAAAAAAAGTAGCACAATTTCCGTATTTTATAAATTTTTATTTTTATATACATAAATTACCTTTTTCAAATTTAAATCCAATTTAACTAAATGTTAAATTGATAATTTGTTTAATTTTTATAGAACGAAAAAAAAAAAATAGTTGGAGGTATAAATGAAAAGTTAATTCGTAAAGCTTGACGCTAAACAACTTAATTAATTTCAAGAACTTTAAGGGCATTAACGACCGAATGACATAAAACCACTATAAAATTCTTTATTCCTTTTTTTTTGAGTGGTTTTTTACAGATATGTATATATACATTTTTAATTAAAATAGAATACATTTGGACAGTCAATCCTGTGTTCAAATATTCAATTGATTTTACCTTGTATTAAATTTGTATTTAAATGAAAAAAAAGGATCAAAATCAATCAAAATAGATTAACAGATTTATTTCTGAACAAATAAAGAGGAGAGCAAAAAAAAAAAAACACCTCACCTGACATATTGAAGATTACAAAATCTATCTAAATCTCAATTGTTTCTTATGTGCGGTTTTTCTCCTTCTTTTTTTTTGGTGATGTTACCATCCCCATTGCCACCAAAACTATCTGACTGTTTGATTGAACAAAAGCCAATAATGAACAGAAGAACAAAAAAAAAATTAAAGAATATAAAAGAAGTTAAAGAAAAGAAATGCAGTAATAATAATAATAGGAAAACTAAAGTAAATAATTTGTAATCATTTAATCTGTATCAATTTAGAGGATTACCTATTTTTTTCACCACAAATCTATATTTATTTTTTATAAATAAATAGAATAAAAAATGACGTTTTTATGATTTTTGTAGAAAATAAAAATTTATATACAATATATTTTCTCTTTAAAATATTCCCCGATAATCATTAATAAAAATATGCAAGAAAATATATATATATATTTTTCAATCTTTATATTAACCACAGTAAAATGAAAAATCAAAAAAAAAAAAATACATTATCTTGACGAATAAATTATCGAAAATCAACTTAAATATGCAATAAAAATAAATTTTCTATTAAAAATTATTATTATTAAAAAAAAAAAAAATAATAATAAAGAAAAAAACTGAAATAGAAAAAATCAAATTAAATATGCAAGTCATGAATATCCTTGAACTTTTTCTAATAAAATTTTAATCAAAATGAAAAATAAAAATATGTTTATCAAATAATATAGCAGAATGAATTTTTCTTCTTTTTTTTTATATATATATATTTTTCGTTGTTAAAATGTATACACAAGTTTCACCTGCATTTCTGGAAAAACTAAATTAACTTTTTTTTTTTTATTTAATTTTATTTTAATATTTTTACCTCTCTACATTTGCTAAATATGCTAGTTTAAAAGTTTAATAATTTTTTTATTTTTGTTTTTGTTTGTTAGTAAAGTTGCTTTGCTTTTATTTTTACTCCAATCGAATAAATTATATAAAAATTTATGTTAAAAAATACAAATATTATAAAAATAAAGTAAAATAAAACATTAAATATGTTCAAAATACATAAACATATAAATATATATTTCTATATCATCGATAGGAATATCAGAGCAGTTAAAGCATAAAATATGTAAAAAAAAAATTCTGAACAAAGGTAAACAGCAAAAAAAAAAAAATAAAATAATAAAAACGCAAAATTCTATACCATGAATTTTGATTAAATCACAATTCTTCTTAATTATTAACATAAAACCACAAAAACAAAATAAAAATTGTACGAATAATCGCGGATTAAAAATAAATAATACTATTATATATGTATATATTTTTTTGTATTGTTTGCGATTTAGTTTATTAAAGAAAGAAACAAGAATAATAACAACAAAAACTGGTTTTATGTTGCCTTTTTATGTTATTTTCTTTGGTTTTATTCTTTAATTTAATGTTTGTAACAAAAAAAAATTATATATATATATATATATTGTATGTAGTTAAAGTTGAATTAATGAATCACCTGCCTTTATACCTGCTTGCCTGCCGTAGCGCAGTTATAATAATTTTGATGATGATAAAAGTGAATAAAGACTGAGTGAGAATTAAGTGAAACCAGTTAAGATTTTTGTTGTATTTTTGTATTTCTGTATTTTAGTTCTTTAAAATGCTATTCTGTTAGTTTTTTATTTTTTTTTTTTATTATTACTTCTGTGTTTTAATCAAATCGACATCACGTTTCATGTTTTTAATTAGGAAATATTAACGCAATTTAACATAGAAATGGTTTTTTTTTTTTTTTGGTTTCTTTCTGCTTTTTGTACTAAAAATTTATTTTCGTTTTACATCTTGATTTTTTATTTTATAATTTTTAATTATCACGTTTCGTGGTAATTTTTCTTTTTGTCTTTCTTAATTTTAAATCGTAACTCAGAATTGTATAAACAATTTCTATGTTAATGGAAATAGAAGAAAAAAAAAATAAAATTAAAGAAATTAAATTATTAAATAATCTTGACAGTTTTTGAAGTCATGCAACTGCTGTCAATTAATAAATAAGAAAAAAATAATAATAATAAAGAAACTAAGGATTTTCCTCTATAGTTCTTTTTGGTTTCTTAAAAATAAATAACGGAAGCATAGTTAATGATGATATTTATGATTATTTTTTTCTTTCTTTTTATATTCACCTAAATTATTAACAATTTTATGTCATATATCTTATACATAATTATCTTACTGTAATATCCGAATATAATTTCTTTACAAATAAGTAAGGAATAAAGAATAGTCCTTTAAGTCTCTTCCTGAATTATTGTTGTTAGTTGCATGCTACAAATGATTGTAAATTATTTAACTGTGAAAATAAAATAAAAACTTAGAGACAACTTCGGCTTTTATTTATCGTATTAAGCAAATAACATAAATTTAAAGTTTTTTTTTGTCTTCTATTCTATTGAATGGAATAAAAAGGATTGAAATATACATAAATTTTGCGCGCAAACAGATTTTTTGCAAGTTTTTCGGGTTTTTTTTTTCTTCTCTGTTTATTTCAAAAATAATAGTTTGCTTTTATAAAATATATTATCGAATCGCACTTGTCAGATTTAATTAACTGAATACCAAAAATTGAAATGTTAATGGTTTTAGACCAGAGTTTACTATTACTTTTAATTATTTTTGATTTTTGCCCATTATTTTATTCCCTTAAGGCTTTATAGAAATTATTTGTATTTTTTTATAAATTTTTATCCTACTGCCAACTGTCAAGCATATAAACATATACTCATATAAATAACAATATGTACATGTAAATTGGCAGTGCACATGCAATAATAAATATTCAGACATATTGGCAGACAAAATAGACAAAATAATTGAAAATTTAGAAAATTTATTCTTTCTCAACTCATAATATTTGTTTTCAATGACAATATTTACAGTTTCTATTTTGAAATTTACTTTGTAATTTGTTGTCAATAATTAGTTATGAGTTAAAATAGAAAAACAGAAATAATTTTCTTTAATACTCTAACCATATTAACTGGTAATAAACCATGCATATGAATATCATAATTAACAATAACCACCATAATATCACATATAATATTACCATCAGCCCTTTTTAAGCGTTGTTTTCTCGTATATGAACTAAAAAAAAAACATTTTCCATAAATTACTTGTGTTAAAATCACGGAAGTCATACATCAAGTAGTATTAAATTTGAAAATTATAACAATGTAACAGCTGAGGATTTTATAATTAGAGTTTTGTGATGTGCTTAGTTGATTCAGCGTTTTTTTTTTTTTTTTATTATTATTTTACGATTGAATTTTTTTTCATTTTATTTTTTTAAACTTTGCTTATCAATCGACGTTATTACTATTTAATTAAATTTAATTTTTTATACCCCTCTAATTCATAATTTGAATTGTAATTTTAATCAACTGTGAAGTGTTGATAATTCAAAAATATTTCCATGTTATTATGTAACCCTCTAGTCAGAACATAAAGCAAGTGTAGGCGTTACAAATTTTTAACATCTCGTCTCTAGATTCTATTCTTAAATCTTATAAGTCTTCGATTCCCTATAAACTTATTACTGTCTACTGTAAAAAATCTATCAATTTATTTAACATGTAAACAGTTTTGTGTTCAAATTTGTTTAAAAAAAGTAAAAAGAAAATATCAAATCGAAAATAATTTCATTAATAAATTGCCTTCAAATAAAAAATTACCAAAAACAAGAAAAAAAGACATAAAGAAGGCACAAAATGTAAAACAATTAATTAAATATTTAAAGAAATAATGATAGAAATTAATAAGAAATAGAAAAGATAATAATACAAAAAAAAAGTGACGATAGAAAATGTCATAAAAACCTTTTAGTTAAATTATTTATTATTGAGTGTCTGATGTTATTTCGTATTTTTCTGTGTAAAAAAAAATCTGTTAAATTTCTTGTCTCTCGGTATTTCTTTTTTTCTGGTTTGGTTTGGTTTGGTTTTTGTCATTCCAAAAGTTTAGTATTACACAAATTAGACTCTTATACATTCCCCGTCTAAGTATCATCATAATTTTTTATTGTTTTTCTTATTGTAATTTGGTTACCGCCTTGTCATCCTAATTTTCCTCATCATATCATCATGTTATTACGATTTTTTATGCCAAAGATGGGAAAATTAAAGTAGAAAATGTAGAAAAACAAAATAAATTCAAAACAAAAAATAAACAACTAAAAACCAAATGCTGTGTTCATATAGTGTGTACGCTGTTAAGTGTGACAAAAACACGCAACACATCGTCACCATATACCATATTTATGCAGATTTATTACTTACCCCCTTTTTAATAGGAAAATATTGTTCTTGTTATGTTTTGTTGTTTGTGTTGTTAATGGTGACCAAATGGAGTAGCTGCTGTTGATGTTAATATCATTGGTGCTGTTGCTGTTACTTCTGTTGTTTTCTACCATTTCTGCCACTATAGTGTGTTATGCTGCTTGTTATATGTTTTTTTTTTCGCACTACACAAAACAAAGTTCAGCTAGGTGCTTTCGATGCGCCTGTATAATAAATATATTGAGGCTACAAGAATATTCTAGTTTAATAATATTAAATGGTTTGATATTTATTATGTTATGCTGCGTGTATAGAAGAAAAATAAAGAAAAACATTACTTGTGAAAATAATAACACCCCATTCATAAATATCAACGTTTGGATGATCAATTAAGGTACACAACAAGACTACCGAACATCACCCTTAGCATCATTTAATACGAATAAAATATCTGAAAATATCTACCCTAAAACCCATAACTTGATTTTCCTAATATATATATACTTTTATTTATTTATTTATATTTTGTGTGTGTTGTGTTGTTTTTAGCCCGCTAGACAGTCTGAGTTATGACATCGACCGAGTAGCGTAGAAAAAAAAAGAGATTATTTTTATGAAGAAGATGGTCTGTGTGGCGGGTAAGAAGAACGACTTTTACATTGAGGAGTGCAAAAAAAATAATAATAATAAAACATAACTAAAACATGTATGCTAAAAATGACTAAATGAAAATGATAAAAATATATAAAAATGTAACACTAACTAGGGATGAGACACGAATAATAATAAAAAAAAAAAAAAAAAAAACGGATGTGTGATAATATATGAAGAATAAAAATAAAAAACGAAACAAGTAAAATATAATAATAATAAAAATAAAATCATAAATAGTATGAGTTTGGTAAAGTAAAGTAGTGGCACGAAGAACAATTCAAGGAGCATAAATATATCAGAAAATTTATAGAAAAAAAATAAAATAATGAAGAAAATTAAGGGGATGGCTTGTGCGCGCACGTGAACACGTGTTGTATCGCATCGGCATCAGTTTTTTACTTTGCTTATGATAAAACACAAAAAAATATTATTATTATGAAAACGAAGAAAAATAAACTAAGGGGCTAAGGCATAACCATACAATAACACATAACATCACATAACGTTGTTGAAACGTTGATCTCCTTTGTCATCGTTATCCCCATCTGAGCGAAAAATTATTGTTCACATGTGTGTAATTAAGTAAAGTTTTTTTTTTTATTATTATTATTATTTTTCTTTCTGTATACTACTTCTTTTGGCACAATTTCTTTAGTTTTTTGCAGAATATATATAAATAGAAAAAAAATAGAAGAAAATTACAAGAAGAAAAACTCCACAATATTTTTTTTCTTCTTGTAAAAATGTTTGTTTTTCTTCTGTTGATGCTGCTATGTTGTTGTGCTGCGGCTTATGTTGGTTAGGTAAGGTTGTTGTTTTAATACTATATTTTGAAGAAGTTTATTCGTAAAGTGTTTGTTAGTAGTACCTTTCACTAGTACTATATGCAACGATATACTAGAAGAAGGTGCCACTGAGCCAAGGATACATATATATATATGCTTTCGTGCTTCAGTTCTGTACGTGACGTGTTTTTGAGAGAAAAAAAAAATAACTATATACCGTTGCCATGTTGACTATATTTTCAGGGTTTTTAGTTATTTTTTCTACTTTTTTTTTTTTGATTATTTATTTTGCTTTTTCTTGTTTTAGTATAAAATATATATATTACACTTACTGTGTTTATAATATAAAGTTTAAAAATAAAAAAATAAAATAGAAAGGATCATAATGGTCGTAAATTTATATAAAAATGAAAATAAGAATTTTCTTTTTATTCTTTCTTATTTTATGAACGTGGCTAAATTGGAAATAAAATAAAATAGAAATAAAAATATATTTAATTTTTTTTTTTTTTTTGACAATGTTTGACATAATAAATTGATCGCTTAAAATAAATAAATTGGTTATTTAATAAATTTTAAACTGTCATTATGATTTAAAAGATTTTTACAATAACAATGGCTACACAATTATTATTTATTTTTTGCTTGATAAAATGATTTTTTTTTTTTTTTTAATAAATGATTTAACTTTAATTACGTTTATATTATTTGTTTCTGTTTTTTTTTTTTATTTTGAATATTTTTTTTTTTTTGCATTTTACATGCTTAAAAGTCATTAAAAAGTCTATTAATAATATAGAGAAAAAAAAACAACAACATCAATTAGCTGGAGGCAATGTAACTTTAGTGGAAAAAAAAATTAAAATATTTTTCCAATTTAAACCATCTAGACCAGCCGACTTCAGGCATACTGATTTCCTTCGTTTTATTTTTTTTTTTATGTATTCATTAAATGTTTTTATTTTTATTTATTTTTCTATTCTTTGTAAAAATCATGTAAATCCATCTCTTTATAATGAATTAATTTTAATTGTGGCTTTTAAATTTATTAATAATTTTACTTTTAATATGAAAAAATGTTTTTTTTTCTATTTATTCGTTTAATTTTCGTATTTAACCATTATTCTACTCTCCTCGTCTTTCATTAAAAATTAAGTTAAAGATAAATAATGGAAGATTGATTGATGTTCGTTTAATCTGTAATCTTAAGGTTATAAGTCTAGTTATTAGTAGATGTAAGATAAAGGAAATTTGATATCAGCATTTACTTTTGTGTAAGGACGTGGATTGTTAACTTTTCATGTTTTGCAAAAAAAAAAACATTGGTATGAGGTTAATTTTTACTTGCTATTTTTAATGTATTTTCTTTAAGTGAATATTTTTAATTATGTTTATTGAATTAATTTAATATGTTTTTTTCTCATTCACAAGAGATTCAACTTTTCTAAGTTTATAGTCAAGAGAAATATTATTTTTGTTTAAATAAAAACCATTTCTACAAACCAAAATATAAGTAAAAATTTATGATAATTTTTTGAAAAATTAATCAATAACAGATGAGGCTGGTTACAACATTTCTATAAATACTTTAAAAATATTTTTATAATATAAAATTTATTCTCAAAGGAAAATGTATCACTTTTTTCTGTTTTACTTTTCCTTGAAAAGAAAACAAAAAAAAAAAAAAGAAAAAAGAATTGGCATATTGAGGTCCCAATATTATCCAATTTATTGAAAAGAGTCAGTAAAGTTAACGAAAAGTTAAGTTAAGTAGAAAATGAAAAGCGAAGAAGAAAAAAATAAACTTTACAGTAAAATTTGAAAACTTTTCACGTTTTTTAAGCAACCGAAGTAGCAAAAACAAAAAAAAAAATAAAATTGATATTTGAAAAAAATATCAAAACTTTTCCACCTTTCCAAAAATGAGAACAGAAAAAATAAACAATAAGGAAAACAATGTGTTACAAAGTAGGACATTTGTTAAGCCTATTAAGAAATTTAAAGAAAATGTTTCTTTTTTTTTTATATATATTAATAATAGAATTTAAGTAAAAAGATATGTCAATTGTGATTAGTATTTACGCGTCGTTACTGTTTAAATTCTATATGATTCTATGTCAAATAAACGTTTGTTAGCCGCAAAATTATAATTAAAAATTAGATAAACTGAGGTTTTCACTCTAGTTTGATATTTTTCAAATAATTTAAAAACAGAGAATAATATTATCGAAAATTAATTAATTAAAAATAAATAATAAAAAAAAAAAAACAGTAATTTAATTAACAAACCAAACAATGAAAGAAAGATAATAATAGAAAATAGAAATTAATTATATGGAAAATATATAACAAATATTCATAATAATAGTATAATTCATAATAACAATTATCAATTAATTATTAAAACAACTTAATTTAATGATAATGCTAATGTTAATTTGTTATAATTTAATTTTCTTCTTTTTTTTTAATGATTGTTTATTCGGTGGTGGTTGGTGGTGGTGGTGGTGATTTTTCTGTTTTTGTTATTTGTTAATTGAAATAAATCGTCGATTTTATAAAAATAAAAAAATAACAATAAAAATATGTGTAGAAAAATTGTATTGTAGCCAAAAATAATCATAAAAAATAAAAATAATAATAAAATAAAAACCATATGGATTTGTTATTATTGTGTAATAGTATGAAAAAAAAAATAAATAGAATAATAATAATAGGTGGATGGGTGGTTAAATATGGTGAATGGTGTTGTGTTCCGTTTCGTTCATCCGTTTCTGATTATAAGCATTACATCCTTGCTATTATTTTCGTATTTTTTTTTTTTTTTTTTTAGCATTTTGTTTCTCATTTGTTATATGTAATTTTTTTTTTCTTTTTTATTATTTAGTGTTTATTTGTTGTAAATGGTATTTCGACCACGAACAAAACTATGGACCAAATGTTTAATGTAATTTAAGCTGGGGTCGTTACATTTAGTCATTTTTTTTTTGCTTGCTTGCTTGTTGTCTCTGTTTCTGTTTGTTATTTATTTATTTTTTTGTTAATAGTTTTTTCCTCTCCCGTTCCATCATATTTATGTAATTATGTATATATATATATATATATATATATACGACTAAATCTATGTATTATTATTTAACAAGTAATAAATCAATGTACCACAAGTAATGCTGTTTTTTATTTGCTTGCATTATTTTTTGTTGCCGCTTTTTTTTCTGGTAGCAAAACCTCTTTATGTGTAATACAAGTAGCTTGTTTTAAATGGACGTGGTTTGATTTTAACATAAAAATTTTATGCTTAAATTAATTTGATCGGTAATTATCATAGAAATGAATCATATGGTCAAATGGTAGATTATAGAGTATTTTATGGTAGAACAGGTAACGTGAATATGCACGCACGTGTAATATGAGCTAAATATTTAGCGAATTTTAATTAAAATAAATTTTTCCGTTGTCACATTTTATGAATATAATATTTTCTATGCATATAATATTAACAACTGTTGACTACTGTGTTAGGTATGATTATTTTGTGTTTAAATATCTGCATGATGAAAAAAAAAACCCGAATAATTAAACATATTGTGGGAAGCTTAAGAACATAATTGCTAATTTAAATTTAATCACAAAGAATAAATATGTACCGAAGATGAATAATTATCAACAATTTAAAGAGAATCTCGGTATTTAACAATATTTTTATTATTTATATAAAACGATACGGTATGATGTATGCTTTGTTAAATGAAAATCGAAAATGCAATTGTAATGTAAGGCGGGAGTGTTACTTTAAGGGATGATTGTTGAAAAAAAAGAGAAAGAAAAAGAAAAAAAAAGGAAATAGAAATGAAAATAAATCGAAATTACTACTAAGATCGATTACAACTGAGTTGAACATTGAGCATTAGGCATTGAACACAATAATAATAATAATATAAAATCCTGGGTAATACATTATCAATGTTTAAACGATTTACTTTTAATGATTCTTTTTTACGTTTCGTTCTATTCTTGTATTTCTCATTGAAATAAAAAGAAAAAACTTTGCGATCACATTAACTACTGACGTTACTTAATGTCGATGGTTAATGTTTGAAAATGCTCAAATACACAAAATAAAACTTTGAATAAAGCGGATGTTTTTTGTTTATTATTCGTATTTTACCTTCGTTTTCAACAAATGTTTTGTATTTTTATGATTAAGGAGTTTCTTTTCTATTATTTTTATTTACGATTTTTATTTTGTTTGTTATATTTAAGAAAATGGGAAGCTGTTTGTTTGACGAAAGAAGTAAAAGCAAAAAAAAAAAAATGTGTTTTTTATTTATTTTTATTTTTGTATGTAGTAAAAGAAAAAACCGGAACATAAAAATACAATTATTTGTTTGTTTTTCTTCGTCTTATGGTTTGATTTATGTTTTTTAAATAAAAGAAATATATAAAGGTGACACCATTGCGAATACGTTATTTCCTCCCCAGTGTTTTGCTTATACGGTACTATTTTTCATCTCTTGTCCTTATTATTATTAATATTATTTTTTTAAATGATGAAAGATAGTAATTTTAAAATAATAAAACAGGAAGTGAGAAATTATTAGTTATAAAAAGTTATTTAAAAGAAATGAAAAATATAAAATTAATAATAAAAAGGAAAAGAAAAACTAAAAGGCAAACCACAGAAGTTAAGCTTTTAAGTTTGCTTGCCATAATCTTTTGAATAAACAGCAAAAAAAAAAAAAAACACATAAATGAAAAGAAAGTAGAAACGAAAAGAAAAATATATACTAAAATGACGATTTAAAATAGCGACAAAAATGTTCATAAACTTAATCAATTTTTTTTTCTAATATAAACAGAAAACAATTTAATTTAATATGTATATATTTTCGCATATTTTCATTTTTTTCTGTTTTCTACAAAAATCAATTTTACTTTATAACAAGAAAAAAAAAACATAAAACAAATAGTGATAGTAATAATAATAAAAAGTAAGATGGTATGAAAGAAAAAAATTTATCAAAATAATCTAAAATGATGAACAGAAAAGTGAGTGAAGACGAACCTAGTACACAAAAAACAAACAACGCTGCAAACAAGCATAGAAAAAATATTATTAAAAACGAAAAAAACTTGTTCAAAATTCAGTAAAATTGGTTAAAATGTTAGCTCGCGCGTGTTATATATACAATTTAAATCGATTTCAATGGCAAAAAAAAACAAAAGCAAAAACAAGCATAAATGAAGAAACAGAAGCAAAAAAAAAATAAAGTTAACACAGTAAATGTCGCATAGATGTTATGTTTAGCTGATCAAGAGAAATGGAAAAAAGTAAATAAATTTATAGGGAAAAAAAGTATTGAATTACAGCAACAGCAACAAAAGATGAGGTAACACGTTTTGTCATCCACGAAAATGTGACAATGTGAAAGGAAAATAAGAAAAAATGAATTTTTTTCCTTGTTTTTTTTCTTTTTGCAAATTTTTCCTCCACTTTATCTATGCTATCCAACGTCACGTTTCCTTATACGTTTATATGTGTGCTTTAGATACGTTCAATTTTCGGGCAATTTTTCTAAAAACATTTTTCACGTAGCAAGTGTTCATCTTCTTGTTATTGTTCCAGATAAAAAAAAAACAATATATATATAGAGTTTTTCTCTTCTGCTTCATTTTTAGCGTTTTCATCCCACTTTGTTGCCAAAATTTTATTTTTATCCGTTGTTTTTTGTTCCATAAAATAGTGAAAATCATTCGCAGAAAATGTGTTAGAAAATTGACGGAAGTTTCCTCATTTTGTTTTTTATACTTTAAAGGAAGTAAAATCGTTAAAAGTTCTGGAAAAGAATTTTTATGCATTTTACTAGAAAAAAAAAGAAAGAAAGGAAAAGTAAAATATAATAAAAACAGCAGCTAACGATGATGATCAATAACGCTAAAATGAAATGAAAAAAAAAAAAAAAATACAAAAAACATCATGCGAAGTAGATTTATTTATTTATTACAAAAGTTCTGCAAAAAGTAAAATAATAATAAAAATAATAAGTTTAACTTTTCATTCATTTCTTTACTTTAGTTTTTTAATTCGGAATATCTGTATCTGTCATTTGTTTGTCTGCATGTCTATCTGTTTGTTATATAAAAAAAAAATCTCTCTTCTTCAACTATTAACAACGCATTTATGAAAAAGATAAAAAAAAAATTGTTCAAAGTCAAGTAAAACTTGTAAAGTATTGAACAACAATAATAATATTTCATACTTCTTCGGTTAATAAAAGACAAACATGTTTGTTTGTTTTTAAGAAAAACAATTTAGTGTTGAAGGTTTATCAGGTTTCTTGAAAAACACTCAGAGTACTTCAAATACTTATAAATTCCAACAACAAATATTTGAAATAATATTATTGGAAAATCGAATTAAAATAAAAATAAATGAAAGAACGAATGAATGAATAAAATAAAGAATAAAAGTAAACAACTTAAACATTTGTTAAAGAAAAGAGTATATTATCCTTTTATAATTACTATTATCCTTTTTTTAACATCGTTTAAGGAAATATGATATGGTGGGCGGTTATATTTTGGCACACTCTTTTCGTTTTTATTATTATTATTTTTATTATTTGTATTGCTTCCCATATTTAACTCTTTTCACCTCGTTAACTACCCCTACGTATTTTATTCTTTTTATCCTTGATTTCCTTATCTATATGAAGTGTAGTGAAGTGAATACATATGAAATTTATTTTCTTTTCGTTACGTTTCTTTATTTTCTTTATTCCTACTCGTATTATATAAAGAATAAAAACAAGATATATTAATCCTTAGAATTGGATTAGATTGGATTGATTTGGCTGGATTGGAAACACCTTTAAGGCCTTGTTCATTTGTTAATATATATTTTATTCTAAATCTACTTGTTCCTTAACCATTTTTTACTTCTTGTGTGTGTTTTTTTCTTCTCTTATTTCTTATGCGTACAAGTAGCTTAAAGAATAAAATAAGAAAATACGAGATAAAAAGAATATAAATATATATATAACTGAATGAATGAATAACACCGCGTGTTATGGATAATAAAATAAAAAAGAAAGACAGCGAAAATAAGCAAAAAATAAATATTGTAGGCAAAAAATTAAAAAAGCACAAGAAAAGAGCGAAAAGTATGAAAAAAAAGAACGCAAAAATATTCAAAGACGTGAATAGAATAAGAAATTTTAATAAAAATAATAATAATAATAATCATAATATAAGAAATAAAAAATAAAGATAGTACCTTAACACGTCCTTTTTACTATATTTAGTAACATATACATAAAGTGAATAAAAAAGGATATGTAGGGTGATTCACACTTTATTTTTCGTTGTTATATTTTTATTTACCTAAATAAATTATTTTAAGCAACTAAAAATTTTTGAAAACTAAATGATATAGCATCGAATAAACAAATTTAAATAAATAATTAATAATAAAAACAAAAAATAAAAATAGTTTCTTTTGATCTAAAAAAGTTTATGTTTACCTTTGAGGGTTATTTAATTTAATGTGTTTGGTATGAGTGTTACCGACAAATCTAGCCACATAAAATAAAAAGATGAATTTTCTACCTCTTCTATTTTTTTTTTACCTTATGGCATTTTTACTTTATGTATTCGCCTAATTGTAGACTGTAGGACACTCGAAACTATATTTTAAAATAGAATATTTCTAGCATTTAAAAGGTTTTACATTTTATGTATAGTTTTGTTGTTTTTAACTTTGGCTTTTTGTTACTTATTTTTCTGTATTTTTAAATATAAAAGCCTCGGTTTGGTTTTTCCTATATATATTTTTTTAGTTTCTTTAACTATGATGACAGTTTTCCTCCATGGTTTTTTTTTTAGCAACCACTCTCTTATAAATTTATTATTATTATTAAACATTTTCTGTGTATATGAGTATAATGTGTATTTTTTCTTTTATTTTCGTTGTTGATAATTTTTTTTTGTTGCCTGGACGGTAGCAAATATTATTTCACTTAAAGCTATTGAAGTTATCTATGCATCACATTCATCTTGTTTTTCTTTTTTTTTTTGATGCTGTAGACCAATTTTGAATTTAATTTTTCTTCTTCTTTTTGGCGAATATTATAGAAATAAAAATCCATACAAAATAACATGACATTGGCTCTATGATATCATATTTTCATTTTTATTTAATTTTTTTTTCTCTGCGTTTTGGTTGTATTAATAAAAAATAGAAAAAAAAATAATCAAAATCACATGTTCGTGATTTTGTACAACATTTTTTTGATTTTATTCATTTTATGTTCATATTTTCATCTCGGATTTATATTTAATTTTATGATTGAATCAGTGAGCTTTTTATTCTGTCTTTATTTCCTTGTTATTATTATTTATTTTCGCCTTTTTCGTTTTTTATTTTTGATTTTTGTATATCATATTTGACTTTATAACATTTTATTATAATTTTTCTTCGTTTTTTTTTTTTGTTGCAGAGCAAAATAACAACACTCTGGCAACAACAAACAGTCATAATATAAAAAAGATAAAAAGCAACCAACACCAATATTAATATAAATGAATATTTTATGCTTTACAGATCTATTTATTTATTTTTAAAGTATATATATTTTCTTTAAAACCATTATCTGCTTTCCTTATTTCCATTCATTTTAGTTTAACTGATTTTGATTTTATTATTTCTTTCCTTTAACAGTAAAATAAATTGTTGAAAAATTGTATTAAAAAAAAAATTGCACAAGAAAATTATAGAAAAAAAACGTCAGTACACAAAAAAAATATAAAAAATAAATAATAATAACACAGAAAATGAGAAATAGAAATTTTCTTTTTGCATGTAGACTGTGTAAAGTTAAGTAAAATAACATCAACAACATCAACACAGAAAATTGATTATAGAACGATTTGAAGATTTTCATTTTCAATTTTTTTTTCTATTTATTATTATTTTGTGTGTGCGGATTCTTCTGTGTCTGCTTGTGTTGCTTGTTGTCGATGGCGATGGCGATGATGATGATGATGACGATGATGGCGATGATCGTAACAACATTGATTTGATTTCAATTTGCCTCATATTTATAATTTTCTTTTTGCTGAAGATGAACGAAAGAAGCTAGAATAGCAAAATAATAATAAAAAAGCAAATGTTATGGTTGCAGAAGCAAAATTACATTTTTTTTTATATTTTTGTTAAACCTTTTTTTTTATTATTTCTCTTCTTGCTTTATTTAATTATTTATTAATGCTTCATGTTTTTATTTTATTTTTTAATATTTCTATATTATTTTTTTTTTGTATGCTTTTAAAATTAAATTATTTTATGAAGACGATTCAATTTTTTCTGCTTATTTTATTTTCATGTTGCTATTTTTTAATAAGATTTATTATAAAGAAAAAAAAAATTAAAATAAAATTACATAAAAAAATACTTAAAATAATTATGTTAAAAGCTTCACTTTGCTTATTTCATATTACTGCAACCTGTGATTATACTAGATAAGATTAGATTAGAAAATATAAAAAAATGCTTAAGTAGACCAATATTAACTTTTTTATGTCTTTAAAAATATAAAACTAAGAAAGTTTATAAAATAAAAGAGTAAAAACGAAGAAACTAAGACAATAATAGTTGAAAAGGTAAATTCACAGCAAATTCTATGTAAGTAACAAAAATTCAGAAGCTTTGTCTACGCAAAACAAGACTCAAGAGTTATTATTGAATTATTAGTCTAACAACTTAACTCTACTTTTATTTTAATTATATTAAAATGTGGAAAACAAGTAATGTTAGCCCAAAAACTATGGATACATATATAATTTTTATTTGTCGTAGTTAATTTTCCCATTAACAAAAAAATATTTTCCACCTTTATTTCACATCTATGCGATTCAAATATTTAAATAAAATGCTAATTTAAATTTTTTATTAAATATTTACCATGGTTTAATATTAAAGTTTATGTAAATGTTAAGTTTAAGCAATAGTACTGGACTTAATACCTTTATAACCTTTAAATTATAGTCGTCGTGACTTTTGCTTGACTCACTTGACTTGTTAAATATAATGAAAAGCCAAGAAAAATTACCATAATCTATCGCCTTTAATATAAATATATATATATTTATTTTCATTACTTTTATATCATATTATTTCATTTCATTTCATTTTCTTTCTTATTAATAATATTTCAAAGATGAAATAGTGTTTTAGTTTGTTCTATATTAAACTTTAATAAAATTGAATATAAGAAGCAGGAAAAATGTATATACATGGAGAACAAAAAATAAAATAAATAGAAAAGAAGCAAAGATATATTATGAAACGATTGATTTTGTCGTTATAATACTTGAGGCTGTATAAAGTATGTCTGGTTGTATATTTTACTGTGTACGTTAAGTTAGCCTTTAAGGCAAATATGAACAACTGAATAAGAATTGTTATATTCCAATGTATATATCTATAACCAGGATAAACTAAAGAATTGGGTGGATTCTTTATATTAGATTTATTGGTTAAATAGAAAATATTATGACATACTCAATATTAGCTAAAGTAGAGTAGAGTAAAGTAAAGTAAAGTTATGTAAAGTAATGTAATGCTGAGTAAAGTAAAGTAAGGTATAGTAAGAAAGTTTCTTGTTTTATCAGTGTTAAAGCTAAATATATTGGTTTTGTGCAAAAAAGCAACTAAAATAAAAACTCACAAAATAATGGCATGAATATAATAACTTTAATAGAATAAAATATGATTATTACGTTAATAATAGTATAAGAAATGATGGTAAAATCATCTACTGGAAACTAATTGATGATCGATGTATATTCGTTAGTTAGTTCGTACAACTACTTCGTCATCTTATTATTATTTTCCAATAATATTTCTCTAAACGTAAAGCTAAAACCCTTAAAAACTAGAAAACACAATGTTTTTAATGTAATAAGTAAGGCGTGCCATATTAGATTATCGATGACATTACCACCCCATTTAATTTTTCATCATCATCGTCATCATCTTAACGCAACTTAACAAATATAATCGATGACAATTTATTTATTTTTCTTCCTATTCTTATTATTATTATTTTGTTATTTATGTCGCTTATGTGCTTTAGTTGTTAAAACAAGAGAAAATTTATATGATTTTTCTTTATGGTTTTATGGTAAAGTTTTTTTCTCTTTTAGTGAAATGTTTACCCGGCTATAAAAAATGTCTTTGATTTTTCTAAACTAAAATAAAAAAATAAATAAATCATCCAATCAATGTATAAAATATAAGGTACATTGTGTGATAAGTAGAAATTAAAATATATTTTATAAAGGTTCGTACTGGTTAAACACATTAAAATAAAAAAAATAAAATAAAATTCTCGTCTTGCATTTAAAACGTGCGCATTGATTAAAAAAATATATATATATATATATATTTACTTTTTATACCCTTGTGTATACAGATTTATTTCTGTATAAATTATTTTTCATTTTATTTACCTTTATTGGTTTTTTTTTTCTTTTTTATATTTTTTTTGCTTTCCATTTTTTTTTTAATTTCTGTATTTTGTATATTTCCATAAATAATTACAAATTTTATTGAATAATTAATCGCTGTAATCAGTATACAACCGTATCGTTTATTATTATTATTATTATTATTATTATATTTCACTCTATAATTGTTTATATTTGTGTTAAATAAATAATAAAATTTATATGTATATTTTCGTATTTAAGTGGATGTTAAGTGGAGGTTTTATGAACAAAAGTTAAAAAAAAAAACAACAACAAAGAACGTGGTGGAATAAGCGTAATTAGTATTCAGTATGCATTTAAAAAATAAATAAAAAATGTTAATAATGGTAAGGAAAGAAAAAATTAACAGAAAAATTCTCTTTATTTTTTAAATAAATTAACATAGCAATTGCGTTTTTTTTATGATTTTATTTTATATACAAAAATATATCAGGAGAACCTTGTTTAGCCTCTTAATATTCATCTAATCTTTGGAAATCGTGATTTTAACAATAAAAATTATTATTTCATTTTAATTTTTTTTCGTTTTTTGATTTGTTTTTTTACTTATTAAAATCCAAACTGGACGGACAAATGAAAAAAAAAATGTATATAGGGAAAATGACAAAAAAATATTTATAGAAAAATAAAAATAAAACATAGACACAAATTGTACTCAATTGTAACTGGTATAACACAATGAAAATGTTAACAATTTCTTTAAAGTCTTATTATGATCGCCAAGGGTGCAATACGATGGTTTATCTCATTGTTAAAAAAAAAGAGAAGAAAATAAGAGAAATAATAATAATAATAAAAAATATAAAGGAAAAAAAAAAAAAATGAAAATAATAATAATAGAAGTAATAAGTTTATTTTATTTTCATCGTTTGGTTGTGATCCTGGTTTAATGTTGGTGCTTCTGTTACTGCCGTTAGTACATTTTGGCACTCTGCGGTATCGTTCATTGTCACCAAAGTCACAAGACTGTTAAAATAAAAATAAAAATTATTATAATTTTCATTTCTCTTCTTTCTTTTGCAAATCTTTTAATTTGTTATTTTTAAATTTTATTACAAACAAACGAAAAAATAAAAAACAATACTGAAGACAAAAATGAAGGATTTCATTCAGTTTGTCGGATTTTATTTTTATTAATTTTATTTGTTGAAAAATTCAAAACTCTGCAAACAACAAAGTAGCTACAATTTTTATTTTTTTTTTTTTTACAATAAACAAAGTAAAATAAAATAAGGAATGTTAAATCTTACAGTAAAACCCAGCAGGAACATGTATATATCCACTGAGCTTTTAATGGGGTGGTAAAATATAGAACATTTGTGACTTAACCTTCTCACGGCATATACATATACTTCAGAAATATAACAAATTTCATTTGTTTCACTGTATTTTCTCTTTTATTTATATTTTTTAAACATTTTTACCATCCATCAACGGAAAAGCAACGGAGGATAACAATAAAAAAAAAATTATATATATATGTTGAGACACATACACAACAAACCGTAAAGACACGTTGTTACCGTTGTATATATTCGTTTAACTATATTACATATAGAAAAACTCAATAGACACACGACACTCGACACATCATACACCAAATATATATAAAATTCTATAAATAAAGCATGGAGGAAGAGCTTTATGGCGAAAATTGTCCTTATTCTTAAGGAATGCTTTTTTTTTGGTGTTTTGTTTTTGGTGTGTCTTCAGTCTTGTTGTTTTTCGTTTAGTTTCGTTGTTGTTATTTTTTTTTTTTTTTTTCATTTTGTTTTGTTTTACGATTTTTCATTGTGATTAATGCTTTTTGTGCGTGAACAGACTTTTGCAGATTCTTTATTTTATTTTTTATGTCATTTTTTATTGTTCTATAGTGTTTTGTCTTTAGCGTTTCTTATTTCTATCCTACAATCCACCCTACCACCCATTTAGACTTTTCTGTTTTTTCTTTTTATTTTTTTTTGTCTTTGAGATTGTCACAGTTTTATTTTGATGTATTTTTATTTAAAAAAATAAATTTACAAAAATATAAACTTTGATGAATTTATTATGATTTCTTTCTTTCATTTTTTTTTCTCCTTTTCGTTATAGGCTGTTGGTTGCTGGTGTCTTTATTTTTCTTTTCATTTAATTAATTAATTTACATTTCATTTCATTTATGGTTTGTTTTTTTCATATTTTTTTTTTTTTACTTTATTTTATTCTACTGTACATATTTTTGCCAGCTTTATTATTGTTGTTATTTTTATTAGTTTGTTAGATGGGTGGATCGGTCGTTTTTCCGTTGTATTATTGTTGGTTTTTAATGTTTTATTTTCTAGTCAATTAAGCTAAGTTAATTTAATATATAAACACGCTACGCTAGACAATACAATACGCCAAAGGCTAATAAGTTTAATAATAATAATAATAATAATAATAATAGAAAAAAATAAACATTTTTTTTGTTAGAACAACTGATAATGATAATAAAAAGGACAAAAGTTAAGCCGCACCCAAATATTAATAAGAATTATTATAATAAAAATAATAAAGTAAAAAAAAAAAAAATGAAAATATTTTCATTCACACAATAATTGGGTGTGTTTAATGTTTAATGTTTTTATACACATAGTTACAGTTTGCATTTATTATTATTATTATTATTATTTAGTATTTACAATGTGATAATTTATAGCCATGTACATATGTTTATTTATATATATTTTTATTAGTAAAAAATAAATAAATAGAGATCTTTTTTTTTCGGCGTTGTTAATAATTTCACGCTATCTATTTATTTGTTTGCTTTTTTTATGTCTGTTAAATATTAAATTTGTCAGTATATATTCTCATGCTTTTTTTTTCTTCCGTTTTATTCTAGTTTTATATAAAACTTCGTTGTTTTACCCACAATGTATGTAAAATAAAAATAAAAATAATAAATATGGAATAATATTATTATTTATTTTCATTCTTCCCCTATAGCAAAAAAAAAAAATGAAGAAAAACACGAAAAGTAGAATAACAATCAACACGATAAAAACTAACGAATAAAAAAAAAATAACAACAAATTTTCCCTTACTAGAAAGAAAAATGAAAAAATTGTATATTAATAAATAGAGGGTAATCCAAAATAAATAAATAAAGAATATCCTTACGTGTTTAAAGATAGTTCTGTTAGCTTTAACAACATAGAAAAAAATATTATTTTAGATTTAGATTTAATACCTGACACCTGTTTGAAAAATAGCGATGAGTATTTTTTCTTTTTTGCCTCTTTGTTTTCTGCTGTAAACCAAATATACTATTCAGCCACGTACGTATTCAAACTAGTCTATAACTTGTTTGGATAAAACATTGCATTTTAAGTAGATGCCAAAGGAATCTGTATACAAGTGAAAATTTTTTGAATAACGTAACCTTTTCGATTGACCTAAGGATCTCAGACATTTTCATTTTAATTTTATATAAAAAAATATTGTTAAAATAGGTAAAATCAATTATTGTCAATGTTATTAAAACTTTGCTTAACTTTATGTTAGAAAATTAACAATGGAAAGAAAAAATGTATCTTTTAAGAATATAATTTTAAGCATGTAGGTGTTTTACGTTAACGAAATTATAAATATAATTTTTGTTTATTTATTTTATTTAACGCACCCTAGAGTTTATTTTTTATGAGATTTATTTTGACACACCTTATGGGTTTTGCTTTTTTGTTTAATTTTACTGAAAACCAATAAATTGTCACACATATTATTTTTTTCTCTATAATAACAATAATACAGTCTGCCCTCCATTAAAGTGGTCTCGTTTATAAATTATTGCATTTTGACACGGTTAATTACACTTGCAGGGCCTTAACTCCCCTATTTATGTATTGAAAATCATACCTTGATTGGTTAATTATTATTATTATTATTATTATCAATATTACAACTAAAAACACTGCAATGCTTGCAAAATTATTTGTTACTATTTGTTAGTTTATATTCTTTTAAGCACAAAATAATAATAATAAAGTTTTTCTTTGCTCAGCTAAAGTTTGAACTTTATTATATTAACGAAGCAAGTTTTTAGCTTATTTTAACATTTAGAAGTAACTTCCGTTACCTTTGATATTTTTCTTTATAACAGCATAATTGTTATATGCTTGTTAGAATAAATGTTTTCTCAATACTAATATATAAATTTTCATTAAAAAAAAAACTTCTATTCCCTATTGATGAGCTTTGGCAACTTTATGTTCTATTCGGCTTAAATTACATTAATTTTAAGTTTTTTAATATTATTTATATATTTTAATTTTAATGTAAAATACGTACACCAACCAAATAAGTCGCGTGAGAGCAGTAAAAATCTTATAAAGTTATTATTTCTTAAAATAAACTTTATATTTTTTAAATCAAAAATAGTGTTACAGTGTTCGTATCAACCGAAAATATATTAGCCATAAAAAGCGCAAAAAAAGTCAACAAAAAACAAAAAATACCATAACGAAAAACATAAAAACACTTAAAATAGCGAGAGTAAAAAAAATATTTATTACCCGAAAATAAAACACAAAAAACACTTATTATATGTATAAATAAATAAATAACGAAAATTTTAGACCAAAAATAAAAAGAGGAAAAAAAATTCTAATAACAAATCATAATCATTCGTATTTATAATGAAAGAAGAAAAATAAAAATAATAAATATATATATATATATAAATATACCTATAATTCATGTCCTTTATACAATGTTTCGTATTTATTTATTATTAAATGTACAAGTAAATAATTTATTAACAGAATTATTTTAGTTAACTCATAAATTCATTAATTTACATATTAAATATAAAATTTTATTGTTACAGAAAAATGCAAATGAAAAAGAATGAATTAAAAAGCACAAAACTGTCAACCAATTTGTATAATTTGTTTTATAAATTAAAATAATAAATTAATATTACAAAACAATAAATAAATAAATAAAAGCCTAGCTATGATTGAATATAATTATTAGATAAAATTTACGCTAATTTATTTCATATGCGAAATATACAAAGCTAGATTATAAACACATAAAAAATGAAAAAAGACATAGACACAAAATAAACATTATCCAATCACAGTTCGTTAATTATTTTAAATAATTCTGATTGGTATATTTTCTATTTTGCATTTTAACAAAAATAATATTTAAATTTTTGTGTTTTTTTATTAATTTAATATTGTATTATCCTCGTACAAACATTTATTTCCCATATGTAAAACAATGAAGCACTATAAAAGCTCTACACACTCCACCAATAGATGATATTTTGTGATAATATATATTTTAAGCAAAAACAGAAAGCACCAAATAATAAAAAAATAAATAAAAATTTATATTTTGTATAAAATTATTAAAAACGCTGTTTGAACAATTTATAAATATTTTCACAAATACATTATACACATATAGCGAGACGAATAAAATACTGAGATAGAACATATTATGTTTAAATAAAATAAAATTATAATAAAAATTATAAATATATTAAAAGGAAACATAAAACAATATCAACAGAGTTAAAATAATAATTTTATAGCAAAAACCTTAAAAGCTTATTTAATAAATAAAATGTTTATTGTGTGTGTTTGGCAGTGTTTTCATCTATTTTCTTATTTTTTTTGTTCCCATACAATACTATACTATATATTGTTCGGGAGTGTTATTTTGTTTGCATTTCATATTTAGAAAATTCATTACAAAAAAAAAATATATATATTTAATAGAATAGACTTTAGGCATAATAAAATTACATCAAAACATATGTATGTAGGCAAATAATAATCTAAAGGAATTAAATTAAAATTTTTAATAAAATAAAATGAAAATTAAATTAAACCAAAAATTAAATAGAAGCGAAGCGAACAACATGAACAGCATAAAAAAATATATATGTATAAACATATGATCGAATTATTTACTTTAAAAATTAATTTTCAAAATAAAATAATAAATAAAATACAAGCAAAAATAAACGAAAAATATTAAGCCGAAATAAATAAATCTAGAGAGTAAAAACAAATAAAGCAAAAACGTGACAAAAAAAAAATTGTTTTTTTTTTGTCTATACATAAAGCTTGAGAAAGCTCAATGTTGTAGTTGTTATTGTTCTTTTATTTTGGTCAGCACAAAAAGGATATTTACAAGATGGACATATAAATAAATAAAAACAATAAAAATAAATAAAAGATAAAAATGGAAAAGAAAGAACAACAAGCAAAACAAAATAAAAAATAATTGAAAAGGCAAAATAATATAATTAAAAAACTAAACTTTTCACTTTGTTTTGGTTAGACGAAAGCATTATTTGTTGTTACTTTGGCATAATAAAAAAGTGCTTTTTTTATGCTGTTGTTTCTATTTGCTGCTGGTGGCACTGCTATTTGCTGAAATAGTCACAGTTATTTTTGTTGCTGTTATTTAATTCAATTTAATTTAATTTATTTATACAAACAAAAAACAGAACTTTTGAAAAATCCTTGTATTTTGAGTTTGAGGCAAAAAAATATAAAGAAACTTTGAAATGTTGATGAACAGTAGAATGGAAAATGGACAAATAAATTTTATACATTTGTGCCAATGTAATAGGTGTAATACTTACTTCTGGATAACATTAAAATAAAACAGAAAAAAAGGATATACATATAAATATATATTTGCAAAGTGTTTTTCTATAACATCACGATTGCATTGTTTTATTTTAAAAGCAATAAAAATTTATTTCTACACAAATGTAAAAAATAATAATAACATAAAACGAGAATAACAAATATATAAACATAAAGGAATAATAGGGACATTGGAGAAAAAGACGAAGAAAATAAGAGTTATAAATAAAGTCGGTCACTAAAAACGGTAGAGTTAATGTGCAAAGTGGAATACAATTCTGCTGTTGACAATATGTCGGTGACACAAGTTAACAGAATTTAGGAACTAAAATTTTTATATAAAACTATAGACATGCTATCTAACTTTGCTACTTTTAACTCTATTTTGTCGATATTTTGTATAATTTCTTTACATATATATTTTTTATTTTTGGTTTCCTTTTTTAAACACTAAGGAATAGCAAAAAAAAAAAAATTAAATGAAAAATATATGTATATTTCGTGTGTGTTTACTTGAAATGGATTTTTCGTATAACGTATAAAACCACTACGAATATATTTCACTTCTCAGCATATTTTATTTTTCCTTTTTTATTTTCTTTTTTCGATAATAGTAATAAAAAAAAGCAAAAAGAAAAAGAGAATTCAATGGTTTTACTCATTTTTAACGAATATGATAAAAACACAGCACAATATTGTATTGAAACTTCATAAATAATTTATCACTTTTAGAGTATAAAGTAGTATCAGTTGAGTAAAAGTACAGTACACTACAGCATCGCGACCATCATCTACCAATTCCACCATTCAGTGTATAAAATTATGGCAAAAGGAACAAAAAGAATAAAAATAATAATAATAAAAAAAAAAAAACACAAGCACCGAGAATGAATAGTCTAAGATGGTTAAAATTTATTAAAAAGAAAAAATATATAAAATAAAACGATGACGATGAAGATGATATGCGGTTGAGACAAAAAGGAAGTTGATTTTTTTATCGCTTTTCTTCCTTTTCGTATTTTATTTTATTTTTTTGCAAGGTTTAAAGAAGTGTAATTTCCTTATGGGTTTTCGAATGGTATCTTAGTTGTTGTTGTGTGTTTTTGTTAAGTGTGAGAACTGTTCTTATTTTTTTTTCCCTGTTTCAAAACATTTTCCTTTTTTCTTTTCTTTTTTTTTATGGAGAGCAAGCAACCTTTTCATGTTGGTCTCAGTTACAACAAATGAGACTCTGGTGACCATGTTAAACCACCTTTACCAAAATATAATTGGGCAAGGTTGAATGTTTTACTTCATTTTTCTATGTTTCTTTTTTATTTGAAGCTTTCTTTTCTTTACTTTATTTTCGTTAGAGAAAAACAAAACCTCCGTTGTGTTGTCTACAGTAGTCTTGAGGATTTTTCTTAGTAAATAAACATTTATTTAAAATATATATATATATATATATATATATATATATATGTATATATATTTTTTTGTTTGTGTTATTTTCTTTACATATCATAAAGCCTTAATCAAAGTTTAATAAATTTTCTATAACCAACATAGCAATTTTTATGAAACAATAGAAACATATGGCATACATTCTTTTTTCTTTTACTTACTAATGAATATAATGATAAATTTCCAATTTTTGATATATCTTCACAAATAAGCATCTTTAGTTTTATTATAATCAACGGGATAATGAATTGTTGATTTGCGTTTAAGTTTTTATTGTTTGTTTGCATTTTTATAAATGATGAAAATCGAAAAACATAACTTTACATAAAATTATTTTACTTAACTGTAATTATAGCAAATGCTATTACATATATGTGAAAAGTTTTAAAAGCTATGAATAAACGTTAATATTTAACTAATAACTAGCTTTAATAAAACGAATCGAGAAATCTTTAATGCTAACAATAAAATTAATCAAAATTCAAGTTCTATTTTATAAAAAATAAAATTAAAGAAAGGAAATAACTTTGCCCGTCCTATTTTTTTCTATTTAACAATCTGATTTAAATAATGAAAAGTTAAAAAAAATTAAATAAAAGAAGAAAAAAATGAAAAGAAAAATCGAAAACTTTATCAATAAATATTAAAGAAAATCGTATAGGTGTCAAGGAATCGTATTAACTCTATTGAAATTTAATTCTTATTGTTGACAATACGTATATACAAATCCAATACTTACACACAGGTTAATAATAATAAGAATAGAAAAAAAAGAAACTTAAAGCTTCTTACCTTCGGAGGTGTGTTTGTGCTATTGGAAATCAATATTTATTTAAAGAAAGAAAAATGACTAAGAAAAATGTTAGGAAATAAATTGAACTGAAAAGCAGCAGTAGATGAAGATGAAGAACGAAAAAAAAAACACAACAACTTGATGGAGAAAGCATATAAATAAAGGAATACAGAGTGTTTAGGGTGTGTTAAGAACTGTACGAATAACTGCACGTTAGAAAACTTTGCAAATCTATTAAACGGATGTGACAGGTACAGGGACGATTGTGTAATTTAAACATAGTTTGAATTGTACGAGGTTTTTTTCTATACAATTTTTGCTTTATTTTATTTTTCTGTTTTCTCTATAAGTTGTATTTTTTTCAACTTTTACATAAAGCTTTTTATAACGTTAAATGCATTTAAGTGATTATAAATGAAAAAGCTAATTTTAATAATAATTATAATAACAATAACAGTTATAATACCGAAAAATTTACATCAATTTTCACCTATTGTTTATTGTTAAGTAATGTTAAAAGCTTTTATTTCAAATTTCATAAATAATTATGATGCATGAACTTTAATGATTCGACATTATTTAAATATTCTAGTATATATTTGTTTTTAGTTTATCATTTTATTAATTTGAATTTTAATCATTTAATTTATATGCGATTAAAATCAGCATTACAGGTGAAATTCTATACAAAATGGAAATAATATTACTATCTTTTTTATTTTTTATTTGTAAATATAAAGTTGGTTCCACTTTGTATATTATTAGTTTAAATTGAAAATTTTACAATATTTAAGTACAGTTATTGTAAATGGAAAATGTTATTTTATAAGAAAATTCTACTTAAATCTTTTGTCAGTTAAATTGTATGTTGTTTATGAAATTATATTTGTAATCAAATGTTTGCAGTTGAAACCAATCAATAAATGAAAATAAACAACAATTCGTGCTTTAATCTAATTTGGGTCATATTATATTTTGTTGTGAAAAATAAAATAAAGATTTAAATGAAAAAAACGTACAACCAGACAAACATGTAAAATAGTAAAAAGACAGTAGAAAAATAGAAAAAAGAAAACATTTTCATAAATCATGAATAATGTGAAGAAAAAACGAAAAAAAAAAGAATTTAAATAATGTAATGAATCCATTGTTATGTGATGTTAAGCAAAATATATAAATATTATATATAAATCGATTTTATGCTGTGTTGACATTAAATTTTAATATCTTTATTTAATTAGAATTTTTTTTTCTTACTTTCTATTATATAATCTTTTTTACAACGATTATAACATTAAGAGGATTATTTTGTGGTTAGAAACATTGCATGGTAATAGTTTTTTTTGTTATTTAATTATTTAAAACCGACAAATGTATATAAGTTATGTATAAAAATAATTTTTTTATTATAACAAAAATAGAAACGAATTTAAAAAAAATCACTTCATTATTAGGCTGACAGCGCATTTATCTGAATATTTATTACATGCTACACACTACATAATTTAAATATAATTTTATTTTGGTATTTAACATTTAACAAGGACTGATATCAAAGAAACATTTATTAAAGTGATTTAAGTGGATTGTGGTGAACAATTGTAATTATATTCATTATCAAATTGTATTTTAATGTAAATATTTAGCCGTTAATTCGTACAGCTAAGTCTGGCCACAGAAATTGTATTAAAAGCTTTTACTAAGTGTTTAATTTTTATTATTATTATTGTTATTATTACATAAAAATGTCTGTAATGAAATGAAGTAAGACCAACAAAAAAAAAAACTATAAAAATCTACATTCTATAGTTAACTAACTAAGTACATAGAGACTAACAATGATTTTTAATATAAACATGATAAAAATCACAAGAACAAAAAAAAATATATATATATATAACCAAAGCTCGATATTGAAACACATCAATCAAGTCATGTCACGTTTTATATATGCTATAATGTCGTGTATAATATAGGGATATATAAAACAAAAAAGCAACAAACACAGAACAAAAAAAAAGCAATCACGATAACGATGCATCAATTGTAACAACAAATTTATATTTCCATAAGGTTAACCCAGTCACTCGATATCAAAATCAAATTCAAGTAAAATAGTAAATAAATTTTATAAAAAAGGTTTTTCTATTTTTTTTTATTATATTTTATTTATTTATTTTATTTTATTTTATTTTATTTTTTGTTTAACTAATTTAACCATTTTACGAAAATATATTGTTTGATGAATATAAATGAAGGGTTTTAAAATAAATAAAAAAAAAAAAACATGAAGAAAGTATAATACACGAAGGAAAAAACAGAGAACTCTTTAAACTAAGTAAAATTAGAGACGATAACGTTTGTATGTTTATTTTTATATAATAGTTAAAATCATGCACATTATACAACACAATATAACTCTTTTAAAATATTTTATATACTTATAACAAATAGTAAAATAAATGTGTAAAATTTACATTTTCATATAATTCATTTTCTTATCATACATATTATTATAATATTATACTTGAAGTATGTAGTATACTATTATGCATAGTTAACAAATTGTTATATACAATTTATATATATTTAGATTTATTAAAGAGATTCATACCAGTTAATATGACTCAATAGTTATTTAGAAACAAAAATAGCGTACTTCTTTATATATTGAATTTAAATCAATTTCCAAAAATAATTAGTATCTTTAAATTTTATGATAAAAGAATTATCGGTCATTTAGTAAATAAATAATTATTTATGCAGCTGTACAAGCAGACAGGTTAATTGCCGCCAGCATATGAAAGTGTAATATTTCGATTATTCATTTCAAAAACCACAAAATTATAATTACATACGGAACAAAACTTTGTAAATTATTAAATTCTAATCAGATATATTTATAGTTGACGTGTTAATAAATCTAATAACTAATTGACATTTCCAGTTAAATAGACAATATTCATAATTTTCAAATTTAAATTTAAATTCATTTTGAAATTAAATTTATAAATGATTAGAAACAAAAATAATAGTTGTTTACTAACGTTTATAAAAATTAATTGTCTTAAGAACGAAAAGTTAATTTTATTATATTTTTTTTTGAGATTTCACTGTACACAAATTTTTATTAAAAAAGAAAGAATTTTTTTTAAATTTATTTATTTATTAAAAATTAAAGCACATAAAACACATAATAAGTAATTGCATTTTATTTGTTTACTGTAGTGGATAATAACAGTAGTATTATATACACTTTATATATATATTTATATTTATCAATGTTAAATACATTGGTTTCACTATGGTGCTACACATTTATGTACGCTCGCTTTATGCAAAAGATTATATTTAACAAAACATGAAATGTGGCGTGTTGAGGCAAATTAATAGAGACCAAAATAAAAAGATAATCAAGTTTTCTTTCTTTCTTTTTATTATATATTTTTCCATATTTCAACCACCCTAATACAAAATTTAAATTTATTATATAATGAAATAGTGAAAACACATAGGAAAATGAAAACGATAATAATAATAATAATAATAATTCTATGCGAGTCACTCATAATTTTCACAAATAAAATGTTAAAAAAAGAAAAAAACAATATTTTTCTTTTAACTTAATAATATTATTGTGATTGTTGTATTTCATTTTCCTTTTTCTTCTTATATTTATTTTATTTTTGATAATCTGACGTAAAATATATTTTTTTGATGAATGAAGACAAATAGGAAATAGTCGTGTTCTCTACAACTCTCTGTGTCATGTTTTTATTTCTTATTTAATAATTTATTTTTTTTTTCTGTTGCTCTCCATTTTCACTTTATTTTTATTTCCTTGACGTTTTATTTATTTTCTTTTTATTTTATTTTCTTCTTAACGTTAATATTTTTCCTGCCAACAAAACACATACAGAACGATGGTCATTTTTCAAATAAGGAAACTGAAAAATTGTAATAAAATAAAATGAAATAAATACAAAGATTTTCATCACACATAAAGAAAAATGAAGAAATCTTGAAAACTTACAGCATAAAAAATAGTTTTAGTTCAAGTGTAATATGGTTTTAAAGTAAAATAATAATAATAATAAAAAAATATAATAAAACAGGAGGAATAAAGTTATTTTCCTTGCGGCTAAATAACATATGCATAAAGCAACTTTTTTATGGTTTTTTTCCCTCTATTTTTGAGATAAAAAATAAACCTTAAACCAAGAAAACAATACGATTAAGGAAAGATCAAAGATTTGAAAGATTTTCTAAAGTAGAAGAAAGTTACATTAAGAATGCTTGTTTTGTAAGCATAGAAAATTGCAAGTGTTTATCAGTGATGGAAAAGCAAAAAAAAAATAATAAGTTTAATTTAAAAATTCTGTTAAAATAGAAATGAGAAATGTTCAAATACTAAATCAAGTTTTAAAGGAAAGCAAAAAAAAAAAAAAAATTACGGAACTTTGCATTTTTTTTGCAAAATGAGGGTCACACTTTCTTGATGAGTTAAAAAAGAAAAAATTATCCTAAAGTAAACAGAAAAAAAATTATTAATCACAGAAAAGAAACTTTACTCTGCAGAAAGTTTTCATTTTTCCCGTTTAAAAATGTAAAATTTTCTTGATTTATAATAAATTTTTATTTTCAAGAAGCGAAGCAATGATACTGTCCAATATATTCCACAAACTTTGGACATCTAATTAAATTAAAAATATTTTTAAAAAATTGAATAAAATGAAAAAAAACGAAGAATAGTCAAACAATAATAATAAAAATAATAATAAAAAAAAAACTCAGATTGATCTTCAGATAAGTTCGAATGTAAAGCTAAAAGTCAATTTAAAAACTAATAATGTTTCCTCTAGTCTTTTCATTTGACATTTGATTTGATTTTAATTTTGACATAAAACACAGAACAGCATTAAAAACTGAACAAGAACGGTACACCATTGTAGAATCAAATAATGTATAAAATAGATCCGAAAATTTTCTGCAAAAACTAACTAAAAATAGAAATTTCACTGTATTTTATTTTTTTTTTTTGCTTTAAATGCGACAAGCACGTGAAAAAAAATATCACAAAACGGATATAAAAGCAATAAAAGAAAAACCAAAAATACAATTTCCTTTATTCCATTGAAATTACACTGACTTTAAAGCACAGAAATCAGCTTCATTTCTATTTTTTTATCATCGTACAAACAAACATACATGCTAAATGGTACAAACAATTTAAAACAAAAAAAAATATGCAATCATCACAAATTATTTTATGTTTTAATAACAGAAAATTAAAAAAAAAACAGAATTGAGGGAAAATTACGTTCAATTAGGTTAAATTTTTGTATAATTTTGGTTACTAAAGCGAAAACGTAGAGAGTAATGGAAAAACAGAACGTAAATTAAATAAAAAAAAATATAAACTTTGGTATTTGTTGTCATCTCTATCTCTGGTGATTTTGCTACATATTTTTGCTGTTCATGTGCGTCCAAAATAATATTATTATTATTATTTTATCCTTTATATCCTATTACATTATTTTTATTATAAAAGTGTAATATACATTGACGGTAAAAAAATAAATAAAAGAAAAATAAAAATAAGCATTATAGTTATCCTTATCTTGATTAAAATGACCAACCAATTTTATCCCTTTTATATATATATTTATATTTTCTCATAATATTCCTATTTTTTGTTTATACAGCTACTATAGTTCTATAGCAAAACATTGCTAAATATTAAATTCAAGGAGGATCCAATATAATAATAATAATAATAATAATCATAATCATAATAATAATAATAATACCAACAAACATGAACAGAACGTCATATTTCTATTGTCTTTAATTTTCTATATGGTATAGTATATTTTATTTTAATATATTTATCTGCACTATAATGTCCTTGTATTGTCCTGTACAAATTTGTTTTTCTTTATAACACAACTACTTTATATTCATTTACGTTTGCTACTAAAAATAATCGTTATGCTTAAATTACAAATTATTAATGTAAATAAAAATTAAAACCACAATAATAATAGCAGTAAAATATTAACTTTTTGGTTAAATGAAAATATATATATAAAAATTCAAAAATAAAACGCTTTTATATCCAATGTATTAACCATACCTAACACATCTTTAATTTGTTTCAACAAATAGAAACTGAGTGGTAGCAGTAATAATAATAATAATAATAATAATAATAATAATAATAATAAAAACATAAAGAAAACTTTAACAATAATAACATAGAAGGGAAAACAAATAGAAAAATCAACAAAATTTATAACTAAACAATATATATATATGTAATATAATTTAATAATAATAATAATAATATAATTTTTGAAAAACATTTCCTGAAAACTTTCGGTTATAGAAGTTTGTTTGTTGTTTTACTTCTAGAAGCTATTTTTTTTTTTTGTTTAGTTATATTGTATTTATTTTCTTTTTTTGCTGTTGTTTAATAATTTGTCCAAACTTTTTTATTTCTATTCTCGTTATGTTGTGATGTTTTCTTCACTTTTACAATTTTCCCTTTTATTTCACTTTAAATTACATAAAGAAAAAGAAGCGAAAATAAGTTTCAATAAAATAAAAAAGAAAATGTATTACTGAAGTATACATTCCGGCGATTAAATATAATAAAAAAAAAATAAATTTACTTGTTATTAAAAGCTTGCTTGTTTGTTTACCTTTTTTCCGTCGGTTTGTTTATTATTGTTTTTATTTAATTTTAATATTATTAATAAAATATTAAAATTAGGCCATACACCAAAAATAGCCATCAAAATATTCTACCTTATTTAATTTTTTATTTTACTTCATTTTTTATAATACGGTCGTGTCCTAATTTTTCATTATTTTTCATTTGCTCCTCAATGTAATTTTCGTGGATTTTTTTTGTGTTAAGTTCATCTTCTTTCTTCATTTCTAGTACTATATATTTCGTTGTTACAATTTAATTCATTTCTTGTTTTTAATACAATAATAAAACATTTAAAAAGAAAAAACAAAAAGAAACGGAATAAAATAAGGAAGATATGAAAATGATTACACTTGACTATATAACCAATTTTTGTCTGTTTTTCGTTTCTATTTAATTTTTTTTTTTCTGGTTCATTTTCATTTTTATTGTTATTAATGCCAAAAATATCAGCATTGTCTGCTACAAACTATGTATATAATAGAAGCAAAAACTATTACTGTTTACTGTTTATTGTGATGATAACATCGTAAACACGACTATTTTGCTAAAAGTTAAGTTTATATGACCAAATAAACTATTATTTATATTTTAGTATACTTTATTTTACTTTAATTTACTATTATAACTACAACGAAAAAATATTATTATTTAGTTTTTTTTTCTTCTATTGTTTAAAGCTCATATCTCCAACTTGTTATATTTTTATTACAATAAACAACAAAATGTACATCCAAATAAAAAATATGTTTGAAAAAAAAAATAGGATAAAATAATACAAAACAGAAATGAAAATAAATAAAAAAACACACCGAATAAAGTAGATAAGATGAAATAAAGTACGTGTCAAATATTATATTAGTAGTTGTTTGTTATACTAAAAGTGGTAGAGAAATTAAAGTGGCATAAAAAAATTATAAACAAAAAATAAATACTAATAACAAAAAGAAAAAGAAAAAAAAGCATAGCAAAAAGAATCTGTTAATGCCAGCTCTCTTGAGATAAAACATAACAAAAAATATAAAAAGAAAACAATTTATTGTCTTTTATTTTTTACTTATGAAGAAAAAAAAAAATAATAGAAATAAAATGGTATAAAAGCACCACAACACAAAGTAAATACGTACATATAGCTATAAAGCTTGCTATAAATAAAAATGTAGAAGAGAAAAATATATATAATACAACGGAAATGCGACATGATTTTAATTGTTAAACGTTGTTCTTAAGATGTAGATAATGTTTAACTTAAAAAATAAACAAGAAAAGAAATGTATCTTCTAATTTTCCTCTAATACTTCTTGTTAAATAATTTTCTTTTACCGTTTTTATTTCTTAATTTCTTATTATTATTATTATTATTATTATTATTATTATTATTATTATTATGTTTATTCTTTCGATGTACAAATTTTTTTCTCTCATGTATTATGTAAAAGACAAATAGAAATAAAAAGCTTTAATAGTTTTATTATATACATTTTTTTTTGCTATTTAAAATAGAAAATGAAACAAACTTATAAACACAGAAAAGTATAACAAGTAGGAAAATAAAACATTAAAAGATAAATAAAAAAAGGAAAATTGAAAAAATAAATGGGTGAAAAAAGCTCATACACACAGAGAGAGAGGTGAAAATTTTTAAAAGCTAAAGACATGATAATGTGCAAAGGAAGAATAACGAACAAAATGCAATAAAACCACCTTCTGCTATATTTATATCCATCCACAAGAAAAAAAAAGAAGAATTTATGGTATTTTTCCATTTATTTCACTCAACTTATAGACACACCTTTTACCTACTTGTTGGGTGGATTTGCTTTGCTTTTTCATATATAACTTATATTTTTTTATTATTTTCATTAAACCTCAATGGATTTTTATTTTCTCTTATTATTATTGCTAGCTATTTACACATTTTTAAGTCGAACTTTAAACATTTTATGTATTAAATATGATTCATAAATAGAATTATGAAAAATGAATAAAGAGTACAGAGCAAAAAAGAAAAGTGTTATATGATGCTTTGTCTGTTATGTGGTTGTGTGTTGTTTAATCAAAGAAATAATCCATTTGATTATACACAGAGAGACCTCAATAATTTTTTTCCCCTTTGCTTTACATTTTTATTTATTTTCTAATCTCTCTAATTGTTTAAATAGTTTAATTTTGGTTTAACTAACTAAACTTTTGCCTAAAACGTTTGTTTTGGCCAAATAAAGAATATTTTTTGTTTTGTTTCGTTATTTAATTTCATTAAAAATTATCTTTAAATGCGATGCTGTTGGTTGGCTTTTATTTTTCGGTTCGTTATTTTACTTAATACTTTTATTGGCAAATTTGTTGGCTTAAAGTTTAATTTTTTCTTTGGTTTATTTGTTTTTTCTTTTACCGAAATTAGGGTTAAATATTTATTTTATTATTTTTTTTTTTGTTCCTTTCGATTTTGACAGATATTTGAATTTAAAGGTGATGTTAGCCTTAAACTGTTTATACCGACTGTTTGTCTGATCTGTCTGTGTCTACCTACGCAAAGTTTTGGTTAGCCTGTAGCTACAAAAGCATTTTTTTCCTCTAGCCATACATTTTTACTTTTCTTTTTATTTATAAAGAATATCGGAAACGGATGCAAAAAACCAACCTAATAAAATAATATGAGAAACAGGGTTCAAAAGATATTTATTTATTCTCTGTTTTTACAGATTTAAAGTTTTTTCTCGTTATTTTTGATATATAAAAGAAAAATCAAAGTAAAAGTTGTAATTGATTGACAATTCATAACGGAAATTATTAAGTTAGAAATATATATTTTCGTTGACACTTTCCCTCTCGTTATTATATTATTTTTCTTTTAACTTCTTTTCTCAGCTTCAAGTAAGGACATTTAACCTTTTCTCATTTTTTTTCCGCTAAAGGTTATACGGAAAAGTGTTAAAGTTTAAATGGTTTTGTTACCAAGAAATATAATAATATAAATAGAAATTTTCTGTTTTTATTACATTTTGTTAGTGTATTTCTCGTTTTATTCTTAATTTGAATCGAAAGGAAATAACAGAGTAAACGTATAAGAAATGGAAGAAAAATATATGTGAAAATGTGTCTTGAGAAACAATATCGAGATGAAAGTCGTTTTTCTTAAGCCGTATTTAGGTAGATAAGGGTAGCAAGATTTAAATGATTTAGGATCCTTGCAGCAAATACAAAATTTTAAACATAAATATATTTATTTACGAAAAATATAACGTTAAAGCTCACTTAAGTTCACTGAAATTATATTTAGTTATGTTATGTTAAGTTAACGTTAAGTCCAGTTAAATTATGTTATGTAAAAGAAACATTAATATTTTACATAAAGACAATACTTTGGCAACGTTAACCTACAGAATTACTGTGAAAGCTTTCAGTAAGACAAGTGACATAAAATAATTATTTTAAAGTAAAAAATTATATAAAAAATAATAATAATAATACAATGACTATGGCTGACTAGTTGACTATTCTTTTCTTATTTTTCCCTTTGTTGTTTTTGTGCTAGAAGTATAAATTATTATTTTATCTTTAGTTAAAGGAACAGAACTGTAATGTGTCATAATATTTAAATCTTTTAAATGAATGAAGAAACACTTGCTATATAGTTAGTTAAACTTTTTCACAAAACCTTATTTTTCATGAAAATTTATATATTATATTTTTCTTTTTGTTCAATTACATTGATTACAAAATTTTTGATAAATTATCGTTACATATTTTCTATATTTTAAATTGTACAAAGTGTAGAAATAGATAGACAGTCTAACTTAAAATTTGACAGGCAACAAAAACAGACGTTCAGACAATTGTCCGTATTATATAGTTTTCACAAAAGTAACTAAAACCATGTTACATCCTTACATAGATAACATCAAATGTATGAATTGTTAAAATTGCCTTCTTAACTTAAATAGTTAAGCCTTAACGAGATTTCCTTTTAGATCAAAGTAAAAAAATCTAATAATACAATAAGCAAGAATATAAATACTACAAAAAAGAAAAAAAAAATATTAATAAAGAAAATGATAATAAATTGTGTGGTCAATAAGCTTTCGTTTATAGTTTTATTATATAAAAATAATTTAATAATTATTAAAGTAAACTTTTTCATATATTGTTTGTTATTATTTTAACTTTGTGATGCTTAAAAGGAATTTATTTATTTCTTTTCATTTTTTTTATATAGTATTATTATTATTATTTTATTTCTTTATATAAAGAAAACAATTTAAAATAATAACAATCTAATCAAAACTGATGTGTTTTCATACTACTTTTCTTTTTATATAAATATTTCATTGAAGATGCTTCTATTATCTGAAAATTTCTTTTACGTTTTTTCTTCTGATTATTTTATTTTTGCTTTTTCTATTCTCATTATTATTATTATTTTTTTTGTATATATATTTGTTGTTTGTATCGTAGATTTTTATTTTATTTTTCTTATACAGTTGCCATACTGAACTTAAATTGAAAAATTATTTTTCTTTATTGAAAACAAAAAAAAAATGAAGAAAATTGTAACAAAATGAATATATATATATCCAGCTATTACAACGTAACATCTCTTATCGTATCCTCTTCTTAAAGAAATAGCAACGAATAAAAGAATGAAAATAAAAAAGAGTGAAAAAGTGATGAAAAAAACACACAGAGTAAAGTAATAGATAAAAACAACAAGAACGATCTAAGTTATGTATGTAACACAGCATCACAAAGACAGTACGTACATCTTAAAGAACATTTGTTGTGTATCACAGTTTAATATATATTTTTTTCTTATTCTCTGATTTTTCAAAAAAAAAAATAAATAAATGAAAATAAAATAAAAGAAAAAGAATTTACCGAAAAAAATAAATAAAAATTCTGCAAAATAACAACGTCAAAAATGTATGAAATAAAAATAATAAAATTTACAAAAAAAAAGTCAAAGAAAAAAAATACTAGATACTGATGGAAAAACACAAAAGTAAAAACGACGTAAAAAATTACATAGTTGAAGGGAAGGTAAGAAAACCAAAAAAAACGAGGAAAATTCTAAGCAAATACACACACTTAACCGAAGAAAGCAATTGATGCTGTACAGCTTTTTTCAAATATAAAATTTGTGTTTTTCTTTTTGCTTCCTTTAAACAAGAAACAGACAACTTTTCGTTGTTTTGTTTTTTATTAAAAAAGAATCAATTTTGGGTGGTTAAGGTGTGTATAGTATATGTTTGCTTTAATATTACATAATCGAACGAAACTCCTGTTATTGTTGTTTTTTTATTTATAAACATTTTCTTTATTTTATTTTTTTGCTTTGTTACGATTTTTTCTTTTTGTTTTTATGCTTTTTGAGAATAGATCAACGTTGATGTTTCGCTTTGTATACAAAAATGTATCATCGATGAGACTTCTTTTTTTTTTTTTTGCTTCATTTTTATACATCTTCCCATACATTTTCCGGTTAAGTTATAAAATAAAAGACAAAATTATCCTTTTTATACTCTCTTGTTGTTTCCTATACGCAGAATTGTGTAATTTTTTCTTTAACGTTAAATGATAATAACAAAACGATGGGTGAAGAACAGACATATGAAAATATTGAACATATTACCTTTTATGTTATGTTATGTTTTTTATTTATTTATTTTTCTTTGTAAACAACGCAGCTAATATAAAATTGAAAAATTTTTCCATGGATTTATACATTTTTATATTCATATTGGATAAAAATAATTTTCTTTAAATAAAGAAAAGAAAAGAAAAAAATTAAACAACAAAATGAGAAGAAAATATTAAAAGATAAAAATTGCATACAATTTTATAACAGCAACGTGTTATTTAAAATTATACAACCCTCAACTTTGTTATTGTTGATTTTTTTTCTTTAATTTTTTTTTTTTTTTATTTAAAAACACATTTTTATATTTTATTATATATTTATTATATAATAAAATGTGATGATAAAAGATAAACAATATTTCGTTCATTCTTACTTATATTTATAAAAATGAAAATAATCATTGAATTCTACTTATGTGAAATTTTCTATAAAAAAAAAGTATTTTGATGAGAGATGATGGTGGTGCTCATGTATTATTTTTATTTGTTTGCTGCTGCATTAAAAATAAAATAAAAATTGCTGTAAAACCAATAAAAATTGTATATAAAATGCTATAAAGAAAAGAATAAAATTACCTACTTAAAGTATATCAAAACATTTCAATAGAAAAATAAACGTTTTAATGTTGAGAATTGGTTGTATTAGAGTGAATCTAGAGTATTTCTCTTAAGAATATATTTTTTTTATTTTTTGCAAACGTTTTTCTACTTCTGACTACTCTAAACTAAATATGTGTTTTATTTATTAACAATAATATACAAGAATAGAATTACGCGTACTTAAAATTCTGGACATGTTAAAATGACGTACGTTCTGATACACCGCATTGTACAATTGTGTACGTGTTTGTTGTAGCTTTTAAGGAAAATAAGAAAAGTTTTTTTTTTTTTAATACTTCTTCTTGTTACTTATTGTTGTTATATTATGCTGGTTTGTTCTAACTCTTTAAGGGTTTAGAGATCTTAAAATTTAATAAAATTCTTCTTATATAGAAAAGTTGCAAAAGAAAATGAAAATGATGGTGAATAAAAAGGCAACAATTCCTTAAGGGGTTTGAAAATGATAGTCAAGTTAGCTGGTAACCTTAATGCTTTCTATATTTCTCTAATCAGGCTGCAATCTTGTGAACGCAAAAAACAACAGCAACAGTAACGAAAAAAAAATAAATAAATAAATATATATACGAAAACAACACCAGCAATTGGCTATATACACATTATACGCTTTTATCAGTGAAAATATAATAAAAGTTTAAGTAAAAAGATGGTTTGTTGTTACATTTCTAACAAATATTATTTTATTATTATTAATATTCTCAAAAGTGAAAAATAAAAATGAAATAAAAGTTAAAGGAGCAACAAAAAGGATCACAAAAAAAAAAACATATCGCAGAAGAAGCATCAGCAGCATCATCATTAGCAACGCAGAAGAAATGATAAAAAGTATTAACAAAAAAGAAAAAAATAAGAAATATATTTTTTGTAAACTGTAAATGACAGAATTGGTGCTTTATATCACTAATACCAGTTATATATTATAAATAAATTTATTTATCGAGCTTTTATCTTTTTCGTTTTTATATATATAAATAAATTTTATTTTTACTAAAGTAAAAGTAAAATTATGAAGAAAGTAGCAAAGTAAAATTATGTAGAAACCAATGTGAAAAGTGTGAGACATTTTGTTTTGTTGTTATATAAATTGAAGATGAATAAAGTTGAAATTGGTTAAAGATGTTAATATTGCCTTAAGCTACTACCAATTACGCCTATACAAAAACCTTCAGTCGATTCTTCTCGTTTAACTTGTTTTTGTTGAATTTTTTTTTTTATTTATTTTATTTTCAACTTGCTGCGATGAAATGAATAATAAAAGCACGATAGAAAGATTATTATTTATAGAGATGAAATGAAACAATAAGGGATGACAATGAAAGTTTCCTTTATGCTTCTTTAATTTTCTTCGTTACTCTTATTATTTATTTAAACTTTTGTCTATGGCATAAGAATTTAATTTAACTCTTTTGTAAGTAATGATAATATTAATAATAAAAATAATTTTCATACAAATAATCATTAAAAAAAAAATTAATAATATGTTTTAAAAAATGAATTTATAATAAGGTCAGAGTAGTCTAGATAATAGTAAATATAAATATATAGATTAAAGATAAATAAAGGACTTTAATGTCAAAAAATAAAAAATATATAGGACAAATATAAATAAATAATGTAAGTAATATAATAATTTATAGGAAAATGTTTATATATTTTAGTTTAATTAAGTGCTGCTCGTTACATTATTTTCAATTCTACGAAACATCCTGAATGGAAAGCTTTGAGGCTTTATTATTTAATATTTTCATTTAAATTTTAAATAACTAAATAAAGGATGTCACGTTTACTATATTAATTACTAAAACGTATTTAATTATTTAAATCATTTATATATACACAAATTCAATTTATGTTAATTAATTAAAATAAAAATACAATTTTTAAACATTTATCATAAAATTATTTTTATTACTGATTATTAATATTATTGCTGCTGGTTTTTTTTTTTATAATTCGTTAGTTTTTATCAAAGCTCATTTAAATTTTATAATTTTAAAAAATTACTTATAAACAGAGAAATTTATTATGAAAATATAGGAATGAAGTAATTTGAAGAAATATTTATGATTTATGAAGAAAACGTATAAGAATATAATATTTTCATACTAGATTTAAATTTTATATTTTTATGTTTTAATGTTAATGTTTAAATTTTCATGTGAAAAGAATGAAAATTTTATTTTATTAATGTTTAAAATAAAAAACAGAATGACCACATATGTTTATGTTTAACCAAATTCACAAACTATTTTCTGTTCGTGAATGTTCAATGTGAAGGCAAATAATATATGATAAAATTCTTATAGGTTTTTGGTTATATATAATTTCCTTTAAGGAATTTGTTTATTTCTATAATTATCCTTTTATTGTGTAATGATCGAACATTAATGAGAAATAAAACAGAGTAGAAAAATATTTTAATTAACCACAAATTTGCATATGAAATAAATTTGTTAAAATATTTGGCGGAGAAATTACTTTGGTTATATACTCGTATTACAATTTTGTAATAGAAATTTTATATATGTTATGTACTAAATCGCGTTTATCATTTTATTTATAAGTTCAACGGTGGCATTTCCTATTACTATTTGTTTGCCGTATGTTTAGCCTTTAACTATTATTTTAGATAAATGATAACTTTAATCATATTTTATGCAACACTGAATTTATTAGGTGAATATTCGTTATTATCATTATTTATTTATTAAATTATTTGTATAGTCAAATATCTAAATTATAGTTAACTAAACTATTCGAAATTCCATCTTCAGACCAAATATTAAACAATAATAATAATAATAATTACAATAATAACATAAACAACAACAGCAGCAGCAACAAGAAGAACAGTACTAGTAACAAACAGAAGTAAATGTACAAAACAAAATGCATTGAATAAGAATGATTATGATGATAATAATAATAAAAATGAAAATAATAATAATAACAGAAGCAACAAAGACTGGACTAAACTGGAAAGCATCCTAATACAATAATGTATGTAATATTTGAGGTTTTCAGTTTATATAGAAGTAGAAAGGGTTAATACAACCCATTATAGCTATACTGTTATACATGTCATCAGAAATTGATGACATTGCGATGGTGGTTATCCACTAGAGGATATCCCTGTGGTGTTTCGAGACTATAATTAAAGCGGAATAGTATACAGAAGTGTACATAACAAACAAAATACAAAATCGACCAAATATAAACAACGAGGATAAACCTATATACATTAGACCAAACCAAAAAGAAGAGAAAGATGTAGAATAAAATAAGAAAATTCGAATCAGAAAACAACCAAACAAAAAATGACTTTGTATTATATTTTTCGATAAAATAAACCAAAACAAAAAAAAAACTAAAGACAGGACATAGCATTTGTATGAAAGGACACAAAACATATGTGTATTAAACCAATCATATAATCATACATAACTATATATAAACAATGTGGTATATTTTACTCATTCCAAATTCCTATTTATCTCTGTGGACATAATGTGATATTATAGGGAGTTTTCTTTTTCCTTCAACCAAAAAATCTAACAGAATAAGCAAAGCAAAGTAAAAACAGAATGAAAAAAAAAAAATAAAAACATCAAAATGTAATAAATGACTTCTGGTTCCTGTTTCCATTCAATACCTTCAATTCTATTATAAAGATTTCGTCTTCGTTTAAGTCGTCTCTACATTTTCATTTCTATACTCAAACTACAAAATAATTTTTCATTCTAGATCAATGCGCCAATTTTTCTTATCACAATATTTTCTATCTTTGTTACAAAAAAAAAAAAAAAGAAAAAATAGGAAAAGAAAAAGACTTTATCCTTATATAATATGTATATATATATTTATATTTTAACTAAATAAAACTGATGTTATTATCGTTCAGCTGTCAGTAAAACAATCATTCTATTTATTTTGCGATGGTAGCATTTAAGCAGAGTTTGAAGAAGTTTTTTTCTTTTGCTTTTTACAATTTCTCTATGTTTTTACCAGTTTTTTGTTTTGTTCTTCTAAATATACATTATTATTAAATATATATATTTAGATGATAAGAAAGTAAAATAGATATCTCATCAACGTTATTTTTCACATAAATAAATAAACTAAACAATCTTCTTGACATCACTTTATATTTCATTTATTTATTTTATTTTCATTATTTTGTTTGCCTCCTTGTATTTAGTAATAATAATATTTTATTATTTTTATATTTATGTTAACAAATACGACATTAACACGATACGACATAATATTATTAATCATTCATGATGATGATGTCAGGGGTTTTGTGCTTTTTTCTCATTTTTTATTACCACCATTTTCTATTATTTGTTTAACAAAATAATTTCAAATCAATTTTTTTCATTTTGGTTTTCGTTTTTCGTTTTTTTTTTATGATTATTATTATTATTCTATATACCGTATTTATTAAGGTCATCACTTTGGTTGTATTTTATTTTACTTTATTATGGTCTCTATAGTGTGGTTGCTGCCGTTATTATTTTTTTCTTGTTGTTGTTATTATTTTGGTGTTCATGTTATTACTTATGATGATCATGATGATGATAACAAATTGATCTAACCTTATAGTTCAATAAATAAGTAATCAATATTCCTTTTTAAGGGGATGATCTCTTATTTTACTTTATTGTGACAGGCGATAGGGTTATTATTTTTTTTTCTTCCTTATTTCTATTATATATACATAATAAATATCAAATTTCATTTACTAAATACATTTGATTAGTGAACACAAAAAAAAAATTATATCATTAAGTACACTTAAGGGTTTAATAGTTCAAGTTTAATTCATTGTGCGTTGAAAAACGTATTTTAAATGAAAATTTTCACATATAATGTTTTGGTTTTTTATTTTAAATTCAAAGTGTTTTCACCTTTTTAGTGAAAATGGAATTTTCATTAAGTATAGAATAGTGTCAAAATGTTTATGTCATTATATATTTTTTTTTGCTAAATAAATTTAAATTAAATTATGTGTGTATATCCGTTATAATAATTTAATAGTTAAGAAATGTAATAAAAACTAATGTTTGTAATACAAGGATATGGTACTTGCTACAAAAAACATAATATATACACACAAATTTTTTTGGAATTAATCAAAACAATAAGAAAAGATAAGAAAATAAAGTTATTTAAAGGTTTGTTTCTTGGTAAATTAATGTATGTTTGTTATATAGTTATAGTAAAAAAGAAATAATAATTAAAATAAATGTTATATTGTTAAAATAAAGATATTATAATTATTTTGTTTATAGTTTTACATAGATAGTTATAACTATTTTAATTTATACAATTTTATTTTACCTTTTAAATGGTATAAATTAGAGAGAGAGTTTTAAATTTATATATATGTACATACCTAACCGAAGAACAAAAACGTTTCTATGTAATTTTAAATCAGCAAAAGAAAACCAAAAATGAAGTTGAGACAAACAGAAAACAGTTAAATGAAAATTTTTGTTTGTTAGCCATAGATGAGACATTTTTCCTTTAGATATCTCTGTCATGATCTCTTAATCCTTAATTGCATATACAACTAACCAAAATAATACCTAAAAGTCGTTGTCCTTCTATCCAAACATTTATTTACAGGCATATAACAAAACGACAATGAAAATATATATACTTACACTTGTTCTGTGTCCTTTTTAATTTTCTTTTAAAAGTGATAGCTTAACTTTAACACCAGTTTAAGTTTATATTATATAATAGATAAACACAAAATCTTATATATTTTTAACTAAAAAGAAGACAATAAACAATGAGACGATGATGATAATATGACAAAGATTTTGCGCATCGCTCATATGATATTATGCTAAGGAGACTAACTTCATTAAAAAATAAAATACATAATTTTTGTAACAGAAAAAAAGTTAAACTTTAAGAAAATGATGAATAAAGAAGACCAACCCATTCAGTCAACTATAGCCTAAGAATTTTTCTATGTTTTTTTATAGAATATAATTTTTTATTTCTATATAAATATATATGTATAAAGAAAATGACAACGAAGATCAGGACGACACAATAAACCTTATCTTAATACCATTTCATGATTATGGTGTCGATGATGGCTGTACTTTGACTGCTGACTATTATACTTGCTGTGTTACTATTAATGCTATGTATAAAAGCTTTAGCGTCTCTATGTATTTATATGAAGATGTATGTGATTAGTGGGTTAGTGAGGCTGTTGGTTATTTTGGTAACATGCAACCTATCAAACAACTCATGATATACAAGCTAAACTCAGCTCAGCTCAGTTACATAGTTGAGCTTTAGCTCTATGAGTACCATTAAATAAAACACATCAGGGAATGATCTTTTTGGTGTGGTAAAATAATATAAAATATACATTTATAATACTATCGCATTGACATCAAATATATTTAAGCTAATCCAAACAAATTTGACATTAATTAAATTTTACCATTATCGTTTTGAATAGATAGAAGAAGAAATCTGAGATTATTTCGATTTTTTTTTTTATATAATTTTGTTTCTTTAATACAGACAGTTTATGTAATGTTAATGTAAAAAAGGATGAAGAAGAAAAAGAACAAGATGAACTTATGACCTCATTCTACTGTATTTAAACACATATTTTTGTAGGTATCACAAAGGCAAACGAGTTCTGATGACATAATTTTGATAATATTTTACTGTTGATAATAGAATCATTAGAAAATTACACCAAAAAACAAACAAACTAAACACCAGACAGCATAACAAACGAATATGAATATGATTGTATAGAAGTTTAAATGCAATTTGAGCATTTAACAAAATTCAAGCCACTTAATAGATAAATCATTAAATTTTTAACTCAGTCTCAACTCAACCACAATGCTGTCATCAGTAATATATATTTTTTTTTCTCGTTTAATATATCTTTTTTATTATTTTTTAGTTTGTAAATTTCATCTAATTTTATCTCAGGTGCATACTTTATATTTTCTAAACACTTGCTTAAAATAATTATTAAAAGTAATAAAGTGAAATTTATTATATTAACTAAAAGCTTTTTATTTATAATAGTTTTTTTTTGTAACTTTATTTCTTTAAGTAGTAAAAAACCCTTAAACAAATATTAAAATTTATTTATTTATGTTTATTTATTTATTTTTTCATTCGCTCTCAATAAATTATTATTAATGATCCCTACTTAAAATTATTTATTAAATAGAAAAAATATTAAGTGAAAGACATTAATTTTCCGTAATAAATTATTTAATCCGTTGAATATATTAAATTAAATTAATTTAAATTGCTTAGTAATACTTTAATAATAAAATCAAACATAAAAAAGGATAAATAAATAAGGGAGAGTAAAAAGCAAAGGAAAATAAAGTAAAAATAATCTGAAAAATAATGTAAAAAAGAAAAATTAAAATGGTAAAGGAAAAGACAAAAGGCCAAAATGATAAAAAGGACATTTTTGTGTATAGTAAAAAAGACGATGATATAAATATCCTTATTGTTCCTCTGTTTTTAAGTTTATAATAATAATCTCTATAGTTGAATATTTACTTAGTAATAGAACGGTATCGTGGTTTCTTTATATATTTGAAAAATTTTATTACAGAGTGCTACATAAATAAAATAAAAATTAAATAGAGAAAATGTCATTAATATTAAAATAGTAAAATTATTATAAATACGTGGTCGATTTTATTATCTAGGTAAAGTTAAACATTAAAGTAAAGAATATTAAGTAAAAAATAAACTATAAAAGTATAGTTGAAAATTGTTATAAAAAGCTGTTAAGGTAAATAGTGCTTTATCGTTTGATGATGAGAGACGACATCATCCAGTGGAGACGACTGGTTTAAAGTAATATAAAGTTTTTAGCTAATAAAAGTATCATGAAGATTATTTATATATGTATATAAAGTATTTTCACATTGTAACACACTGTTATGCTATATAAAAGGTCCCACAACTATTGATCAAGTGTTAAGAATGCAGTCACCGTATAGTCCTTAAAAAAAGCACACACACAAAACTACTAAACCCTTTCCTATTCTGTTTGCTTTCTTTTACCATTTTTATTATTTTTTCTTTTTATTTTGCTATAAAGCTATTCAATAGCAAGCTTTGTAGCCGGGATGTGATTTAACATTGAAATTATATCCATTTATCTTAAAATACATTGGCCAAAATACCAAGCAAAAGAATAGGAAGAATGAGCAAAGTTTTAAATGTTAAAAAAAAAAACATATCAACCAACAAAAAAAAAAGTTCAAACACGACAATTCTGAAAAAGAAAATAATAATAAAGAAGCAAAAAAAAAAAAAGATAATAAAGGGAAAAGGTATAATATCAATGACATGTACAGCTTTATCCTTTATATTCCTCAATACTTTATACGTAGAACATTTTTATTTTCCACAAATTTTTCCTTTTTTTTTCTATATATTATGTACTAAAACGACAAGAAATAATATAAAGAAATGTTTTTTTATTTTTCACATTTAAGATTTTAAAACATTTTTTTTTATATATATAATGTGAAGCGAATTGAATAGATTATTGTGTTAAAGTAACAAACGTAAAATAATAAAATAGAAGAAGCAACCGAACAATCGTTTTATGTATTTTCTGTGGAAAAAAAAGGATAGACAAAATAAATAAGTGTATAAATCTAAGTACACGTTTAATACTGACAAAAAACAAAATTAAATAAAGAAAAACACTAAAATACTATAAAATAAAATAAAAAAAAATGGTGAGAAACCATGATGAACAACAATAACAGTAACAAGAACAGTAAAAATAGCAAAAGTTTTTTCGCATTTATTGTTTTTATTATTTTATTTCTTGTCTATATTTAATGTTAAAAACATTAAGAAATTTTAATGTACCTAGATATAGATTCTTAAAAACCAGTTAAATAATGTTAATAAAAGTGAATCAAGATGAATTTTATTTTATTTTATTAATTTTATTCAGTGCATAAATGTTTTGTCGTCTTAAACACCGTCTTAACGGTAAACCTGACTTTAACTAATTTTATTTTATTTGTTTTAAAAGGTAAAAACTGGAAAAACAAAATTCTTTTAACCTCGGATAACATTGTCTGCAATAATTTATTTAATTTCGTTTTAATTTTTTTTTTTTTTTTTTTGGTGCTACAAAAATTCTTATTAGTTTCTAAATTACAAGACGACAATTGATTTGATGTCTTTTATTGCTATAAGCATTATAAAATAACTTTAAAAACAATTTTTATTATTTTATTTTATTTTATTATATTTTTTGCTAGACGCTTTAGTACAGACTGAATTTAAAGCTGTAATATCCATGAATTATGTAATTTCAAATGGATTTTAACATTTTACATGTCTTAAGAGTAGAGCTTTCAAAAAGGAATTACTTTTTTTCGTTTTTTGTTTTATTCACTTTTTATTACTTTAATGTATTGACTTATGGTGCTTATTATACTTTTAAATGAAAAACTACACTAGAAAATGCATTATTCAATTGTAATTTATAAATTATTTAGTTTCTTTATTGTTTCTTCTACTGTTTTAATATTAATTAAATAAAAATTTCAATTTTATATTCTTTTTTCGATGAAAAACAAGATAAATAACATAAAATGTTCATTTTTAACATAATAATTTAGCTAATTAATGATTAAAATGTATTATTATTTGTTAAAAAATGATTTTTTTTTTCGTTTCTTGATAATAATTCTAATTAAAATGCTTAAAAGAGTTTGCTGAACAGGAAATTTGCTTTTGTTTCCATGAAAATACTTTTAGATAACAAAAAATAAATAAAATTAAACGAGAAAATGCTATTAGTTTCTTTAACGCTAAAATTAAGTTAAAAATTATTGCTGAAATTACTCAATTTTTATAATGGGTTACAAATGTATAAGAGTGATAGAGAAAATTTTCTTTAAGAAGACAAATTAAATAAGAAAAATGAATGACCAGAAAATAATTAATATTTCTTTTACTTTTGACTATTTTTATTTCTTTCTAAGTAGATTTTCTTGTTAACAAGAAATACTGTTTTTTTTTTCAAATTATAAATGTAATGATTCTGTAGTCTCGCATTTATACAGAAAATAAAACTTTTTGTTACTGTAAAAATTTCTCTAAATTTTTATTTACATTCTTTGCTATTAAAGATTTAAAATAATTAAAACTAAATAAATGAAACAATTTAACCAAATAATTATAATAATTTGAAAATCCATGAAAATTGTTAATTTTAACGAACTGAAAGCAAAAGAGAGAAGAAATAATTTCTTTTCAAGATTTAAAAGTAAAAAATCGCAAAAACGATCCTTGTTTATTATTATTATTATTATTGCTTATTAGTTCCTAAAATAGATATACTGTAGGAAAATATAAAACATCTGTTTATAATACATAGCAACAAACAAACAAAAAATAAATAAATAAATAAAGAAAAAAGCCACTCAACCTCATGAAATATATGTCTGATGAGTGAAGTCTATAAAACCATCAAGATATACAGCAACACTTCAAATGCTCGTCTGTCGAACGTGCTATGCGATTCATTTTTATTTTTTGTACATTGTCTAATAGCAGGCAAAAGCATCACAATATAACAACAAGTAGTATTTAAAAAGCAAGTGAATATAAAACAACAACAAATTATAATAGAAGCAAAAAAAAAGAAAAAAATATTAATAATAATAACAGAAAGAAAAATAAAATTTACGTGATGGGTATACTGCTCGCGATTTTTCTTTCCCTTGCTTTTATAGCTTTTTAGAGTACGCGCTGTACTCAACACCGATTTTTTATTATTATTATTATTATTATTATTATTATCATTATATCTTTTTTCATTATTTATTTTTAAAGCATAATTTTTATTCTTATTGACTTTACATGCGATAAAAATACTTTACAAGAAAAAACAAAATATGCTGGATGGACATATATAAGCATCGATATGTCGTTCGTGCTTTTTTCATTGCTATTTATGTTTTTTTTTTTTTTTTTTTTGAGCTAATACAAAATTTGCTGCTCAATCTTTGCTCATCATTTATTTTCTATTCTTAAACTTTGCATCGTTTTGCTATAATTTTTATCGTTTAAACTTTTATTTATTTTTTCGTTTTGCTATACGTTTACGTTGTCGTTTTTATATATATTAAATTTTGAACATTTGTTGTTGTTTGGCCAAATGCGTCATTTTGTCTCGTATTCTTGTAAATAGATTTTATTATCATCCATAAATATGCATTAAAAATGAATGAAGATTTTTATAGTTTTTATATTTATTTTTATTTGAAATTCCTTTTATTGTTTCTTTATTATTATTATTATTATTATTATTATTATTATTATTATTATTATTATTATTATTATTATTATTATTATTATTATTATTATTATTATTATTATTATTATTATTATTAAAATTTATCAAAATTTTTTACAAAAGACTGCACTCTGTTATGTCAATGAAAGACACCTTTATAAAGTAGGTTTTTACCTGTCGGAATTCAAGTTAAAAACATCAAAGAAAAAAAAATCAATTTAAATGTTTAAAATACAGTCAATTTTATGACAAATGTTAAACGTAGTTTTTTTTTTATTGATTTATTTAACAAACAATTCTAAAAACTACAATCAATAAATGAAAAAAATTGATAGAATAATGCTGACTAAAAACTATAAAACATTTGGCGGAATATCAAGAAATATAATAGCAAGTAAAAGTGTAGAAAAGCAAAAATTATTAATTTTCCTTTCTTCGATAAATAAATAATTTATTTAAAAAAAAAAAGAAAAAGAAACTAAAACTGAAGTTTTAAAATGTAGATTTTTTTTTTGCTATAAATTTATTCTTTGTTTGGTTAAATAACACAGAAATAAAAATAAAATCTAACAATAATCGATTAATCATTATGCATTTGTATAGATACACATTTAAACTATTAAATTTGACCTCATTTCGTTGTCAATTTTATGAATATATAAAAAAAAAATAATAAAATAAAACGAAACGAAGGACTCAGTAACACCAGCCATGCTAAAATAGAATGAAATGGATAAAATATTTTTTATAACATAAATCTATGCTGCAAATACATATCGCTATAGAAATTGCATTAAATTAGAAGCTTTTACACATCTAAATTAAAAAATATAAATAATGGCATAATTTTAGTTTATTTTATTTCGTTGAAGCATTTGCACAACCATGTTTTATACACGACTGTTGTTATTTTGCCAAGCTTAACTTGTTTTCATTATTCCATGGTGGAAAAAAAAGACAACGACAACATATATTTATGCAGTCGTAAAATAATATTCTTATATTTATTTTTTTTTTGTGTTCTGAAAATCAATTGGACTTAATATTGTTGTACCATCCAAATATTTCTTTTATTCTGTTTTGTTATTTATATGATTGAATAAAGAAAACGAAAAAAAAACAGTAAATTTCTGTTCATCTCTAGAGTTACGTGTCGATAAATAGTTTAGAGATTGAACACAAAACAAAGTAAATATAGCATTAAAAGCTCATTGAAAATTTAATCATTTATTTACTTTAAATTTATGTTAAGTGATTTTGTATAAGTTTTTCTATTATTATAATGTTTATTCTCTTAAATAATTAACCAAAATCAATAGATATATTATGTTTAATTTATTTTATATTGATTGTTGTATTGTTATTATTTTCATTTAATGAAAAACATTAACAAATAATAAAATCAGAGAAAAAAGAAAACAAAAATCAATGTACTTTGTGGTTTTTATGGACAATTGAGTGACCAATCATGTGAAATTTTTATTAATGTTAATTAATTGAAATGAGAAAATGTTTATTTATATTTTTTCTGTTAATTTTTTTTATTTGTTAAATTAAATAATCAAAAAATTTGCTTAGTTTTGGTAAAAGTAGAGTTGGCAAAAGTAGAAGTAAATTTTATCCGAATTACAAAAACTATTAAAGTATTAATAAGACGTCTTATGATATTTAATAATTAATTTAAACTTTAGCTTATTGGGATTTTATAATAAAAAAAGAAATCTTAAATTTTAATATTAACCAAAGAAAGAAAAATTATTTTCAAGTTTATATTCGGTTTCATTTTACTGAAGACAAAGTTGTTAGTTTCAAGATGACCAACTCGTAAAAGTAATTAGTAAGAGTCTTTGTTAAATTTTCAATTGGATTTTTGTTGTATTTATTTTTATTTCCTTTTCAATAAAACTATTCAGGAAAATTAGTTAAAGAAAATCATCAAAGGATCAATATTAAAATTACCTGAAAAGTATCTTAAGTAGATTTTGCTATTATAGAAATTTTAATGATGATTTGATAATGAATTTTTAAAAAATAAAAAATTTTATTTCAAAAAATTAAAAATAAAAATACGAATAATTGAACGTAAAGGATAAGAAATTTCTGTGCTTATCAATAATAGATGCAAAAAAATGCTAAATTTTTTTTAATTATTTATTGAAAATATGTAGGTAAATTCCGTTTATGTTTTTGTTATTCATTGTAAAGTTTAAATATTTGCTTAAAAAAAGCAAAAAGTTCTACAAACGTATCATTACCATAACAAGCTATCAAGTGCTATTGTGTTGTGAATATATTTCTTCCCTTTTTTATATTAAGCATGCAGTTGTACAGTTTTCTAAATAAGTAACAAGCATTATCTTCTTCATTTGTTGCTGAAATTTATGAAAAAAAAATGTAAAAAAGAACGAAAAACATCATCATCATTATCATTATCATCAACAACAGCATAGCATTTATTTGCATCATCACATCGTAGGATGATACAAATTTCAAAATAAAATTTTTTTTTGGTGAATTTTTTAATAAATAATGAAAAACCAACTTATTTGTGTGCAAAGTTGCGCAAAATCATAGTATTATACCTACTCATGCTTGTTTAAAGTTTTACTTAGTTTTCTTCTGTTCATTTTTTTTTTATTGTTACATATTTTTACTCACCATAAATTTACTATAACGAGATAAAACTTTATCACTCAACAGCATACATAAATGAAGCTAATAAATAGTAATGCTTTTTATGTTGCCATTTTTTCAATGAAAAATGCTCAGGTTTTTTGCTACTGCTATTTTCATTTTAATAAAGTAATGAATGAACTACGAAAAACTCTTTTTAAACATGAAAACAATGGCATTAAATAAAAAGATAAAAAAATGCATTTTATATAATATAAAATAATTATCATAGATGTTTTATACACATGAGAAACATCGATAACTGACAAAGAATCAAACTAAGGAAACTACTTTGTCATAGTTTCAATAATAATTCCAGAAAATAATTTTAATTAAAAATTGAAGAAAATATTTTCTAATATATGTTATAAATATCGTGGTATGGATTAGTTACTGATGCTTTTATAGCATCTCAGCTGCAACTATTAGATTTCCATATAATGAAACTTTAAAGTTTTCTACGAATAAATATATATATATATATATATATATATATATATATATATATATATATATATATTTATATCTCTGTACTAGTTTATCTGCAATTAAAAACTGTAGTTCTTCAATAGTTTTACAGCAATATGTTGAATGGAACTTTATAAAAGGAAAGAAAAAAAAAACTCTGTAGAAGAATTATTAAAAATATTTCTCTTAAAGCTCTAAAAAAAAAAAGAACAGAATATTATAAAATGCTAAAAACAACAAACAATAGAATATTTTTGTCGTTTATTTTCCAGACTTTTATTCATTATTTAAAAGAAATTTACCGCTCAACAACTTTATTATTAACAATAATTAAAGAAATGTAAAGTAATGCAAAGTGAAAATATTTATTTGTGCAAAAAAAAAAGATAAAAACGTAGAAAACTAAAAATAGTTTAAAACGTTGTAAAGCATCATATAAGTAAATTGTTATAAGTAAGGAAAAAAAAACTTTCTTCTCTTAAAAACATTACTTTAAATATGAAAAGAAAGAAAATTGTTTCTCATTTTTTACCATCAGTTTTCTATATTCTTGTTTAATAAGAAACGAGAACAATAGCAAAAGAATCGAGTAAAACAAAAAGTTAGCACAAAAAAAAGAAGATTCTCACTTAACTCTACATTTCACTATATTTCACTTAAGTTTATTTTCCCTATTTTGCTATCTATTTTAAATTAAACGTTGAAAAATAAGCGAAAACAAAATTCTAGCGTGAAAAAAGTGAAGAGAAAAATAATTTATCCTACATTCTTCAGTTATTATTAATTTATTTATTTATATATATATATAAATTTTCATGTTGTTGCTTCCACTATGCGCTAACTTTAGCCTAAACATGTACATAATGTTCAGAAAATAGTTTAACTTTCTATAATATGTGGAAAATTGTTTACAAAATAGAAATACAAAAAATACCATTACGGTAATTGTACGAAAAAGGAAGAAAATTCTTATTGAAAAGTCATTCTCCCGATTCCATTTACTCCCACTGTTTCATTTTCTTTTATTTTCATTACATTTTTTTTTCGTTTCAATTTTCTTAAAGTCTGCAATTTTATTTATATTAAGTTAATGTTAATACTTAGGTTAATAGCATACTTTTCATTCATAATTTATGTACAAAAAAAAAAAAAATTCAGTTAAAAACTTTTTATTCATGTTAATATGCGATAAGTATTAAAAATAAATTTATGTACTAACAATAGGAAAAAAATATTCAGGTGTTTTGTTGATAAAATTTTAAGAAGCTATGTTAAAAAAGATATAAATATGAATAACAATAATAGACCTTAACCTTGAATAAAACTTGTTTTGATTTATTTTTTATTGAATAGGAATATTTCTACTTTTTTTTTTTTGTTTAACTTTTATAATGCTAGGTAAACTAAATGTTTACCCAAATCGATCAAAGCCAGTCAAAGGTTAAATAATAATATTAAGAAAAAAATCACTCAGCAAATATTTATTTCAATAAAGAGAAGAATTGATTATATAATAAATTTTTGTTTATTTATATTATTGGAAATTTAATTAAATTAAAAAAAAAATAATATAAATAAATAAATAAAAAACTGTTTTACATGGAAAACAACTGTTTTACATCGTTGTGTTCATTTCTGTGTTAAATTTAGACAAATTTTTGATTACTTTGAATTGGTTTGTAGAAGCCACAAACAATATAGAGAAGGAAAAATCTATTTTCATGGTGTTACATAACTAAACGAAATATTTCTTGTAAATCTTTAATGATTAATGAAAGCAAAAACTCATAACTTATTTACCTTAAATGATTAATTAAAGTCCAGTAAAATTCATAAATATTTACAGCAATTTTTTTTTGTCGTTACTATTTATACGTTATATATTCTTGCTACTTTAGTAGTTATTACTTTGCCTATAGATAATGAATCTTTTTAACCCTTATTTCATTTCTAATTCTAATTAATTATTTAGCTATAGTATTTCTATGACACTTTACCAGACATAATAAAAAGAAACACACAAAAATATAATAAAAATTATATATAGTAAAGAGAGTTAGGCTAGATTGTGGTAAATGACAATAATTTTAAGGGTTCGTTTAAACAAAAATCTAATCGAAACTGTTAAGAAACATTAATTTTTGGTTAAAAGATCGTTGAATGATAGAAAAGACAATTGGGAATTTTGTTTTATATTATCAAAGAAAAATCGGGTTGACTTTTGTTAAAATATATACATATATAAACACAAAAAATATGTCTTAACTTTAACACTAAATTTATTTTTTTTTTTTTGTGAATAATTTATAAAGAAAAACGAAAAACACATTATTTATTCTTCAAAAATTTACTCAGTAGAAAAGTTTAATTAGGAAATAAACATTGATTTTAATCTAAAATAAAAATGAAAATTTAGAAAAATATATATGTATTTCACAAAATTACTTGTCGATTCAACATTGATAATAAAATGATAAATTATTATGTTATGGAATATACATATATATATATATTTTATTTTTATTTTTGTTTTATTATAAATTTGTTACTAAAGTAATTAAAATTGTAGGAAATGAAATTTACTTATATGTTTACTTTCAATATCATTGATTTTAATATAAATGTAGATAGACGGTACAAAGATTTGTCAACATATTTTGTTTTCAATTCAATTAAATAAACATAACTAAACGAACGACAGTTAACTCTTGAGTTTTTTTTTTTCATCATTTTTAATTATTTAAAGAAGTAATAATAAAATTGACAAAATTGGAAAACAAAAATTCACACAATTAGAGTAAATGCAATAAAAAGCTTATAAACTGCACACTTAGAATGAGAGCGCGAACGAACGAAAAAAAAAGGATTAAAGTTTTACAATTAAAATCACAATCGTAGAAAATAAAAAAAAAATAGGAAGAACTAGTACAGAGAAAATAATAACGGAAAATAAAACTTTTTAATGATGTTTCAATGTTTCTACATAAAAAAAATACTACCATATTGCGGGTTTTATGCACTAAAAGATCTACTTAAAAATATTCCACCTCGAACAGGTTTTTTATTTTTATTTTTTTATAACGATTGGCGAATAAAACTACTTTTAAAAATAGAAAATATAAACAGTAAAAACTAAAAAACTTTTGCTTATTGTACTCAAAAGTATTACCACTTAATACTTGGGAGTTTTTACTATTTTTTTTTTATTATTATTATTATTTAACAATATTAAACGTTTCGAAGTTTTATCCACTTAAAAACAGTTAAGATCAATCTGACAAGTGCGTTTAACCTTCGATTTTATTATTTAACGATTTTAACTTTTAACGTTTGTCTGATCAAATCATTTTTTATTTTTTAACGGAGTTAGCAAAATTTTCAATGTGACAAATCAATATGAAAAATTTTAAAAGTCTTCTAAAATTAAAAGTAAAGTATTTAAGCGTGTTTTTCGCCTTAAATTATACACTAATTCAAATTGCCGCTAAATTAAATCTTTGTAATACGAACTTCCAGAGTAAATACAACTCGATACTTTCATTTATATTAATTTTATTTGTGTTATTTTTTTCATTTTCACTTTTCAAAATAAATTTACATAAATAATAGAAAAGAGACGAAAAAAAAAAAATTAGCAAAATGAACAAAAACAAATAAAAAAAAAAATTAACCACAAGTCTGAGGGTGAATTATTTAACTTAGTTCCCTTTAAAGCACAAGGAAACCAGTAATTAATTAAAATTCAACAATAAGAGCTTGGAAAATTAAAAAGAAAAAAGAAATTTATATATAATACTAGCTAAAAAAGAACAGAAACAACAAAATACTTAATTTAATCCGTTTGTTAATTAATCCTTTTATAAATTCTCTATGTTTATTTTCGTTATTTAGCGTTATTTTAAGTGAAATTACACTGAATTTACCGTGTAAATAAAATAAAATAAATAAATTTAAATTAAATAATAATAAAAAAAAAAATAAATAAAAAAAAACAACAATTTTGATTATATAAGGAATTACAAAATTAATAAAAAACTCATTAAATTTAATGTATTCGCTCGTCATATCAAATTACTTTTAACTTGATTAATTTTATAAAGGAAAATTAGCGCAAAAATAAAAATAAATAGAAAACAGTGAAAAAAATTTTTTTTTTGTATTTGGTTTCTCGGTATTAAATGTATTAAAATGAAATTTGCAATTATTGTGTTAATATGTTGTATTGTTGTTTTCATTAGTGCAAAAACGGTAAATGTGGAAGAAGAATTTTATGGTAATTTAAAGAGTTTAATGTGTGAAATATAAAAACTGTTTAATAATAACAACATGGATAAATACTATAATTTAACTTATATATATTTGTAGATGAATTTGATTTGATACAGGAATTAGGTGAATCTGATGATGTGCCGTCAGGATTAGAGGAATTGTTACGTGTAACACGTATGGCGAAAAATAAAAAACCGAAAAATCGTAGCAAAGAAAGAAATCGCAGTGACGAGGATATGGATAGAGATAAAAAACGTGATGCCAATAGAAATAATAATAATAATAAAAGTAGAAATAATAATAATAATAATAATAATAAGAGAGATCGTAAAACTAATGATGATGATGATGACGATAATTCACGTGAAGCAGGTAGAACTCAGCGTGTACGTAGTAAACGTATGGCAAAAAAGAATAAGCACAGCCATGAAAGAAATCGTAGTCGTGAACGGAATCGGAATAGTGGTGAGAAGAAACAAAATAAATGTACATTTGGTGGGCCATCAGGTAACTCCCAATGCTGCAAAGATAATATTGAAAAATTATCGAATAAGGAAAAAGTCAACGAATTAGCAATTGAATGCATGGATGAGTTAGATGGTAAACATTTTTCTATTGTTTCTTATCAATTAAATGAAATTATTTTCTAATTAAATTCTATTTCTGTTCAGTTGGTGACTTTTGTGATAGTCGTGAACAAAATCGTGATGATCTTAATTGCTTAATGCAATGTATTGGACAAAAGCAGGGCACTGTAAGTATTTTTATTTTTTTAACAATTAAAAATAATACAATATTACAACGAAGAATATAAAAATTAATTAAATAATTTAAAGTAAAAAACCATTATGATATTATTTATACATTTTTATTTGAAAAAAAAAAATAATAATAAAAAATAGCACCGCGAACACGTCTGCACGAACAAATTAACAAATTAAAAATATTGCAAAAAAAAAAGTAAATATAATTAACAATTTTTTTTATTTTTTTTCGGTTGAAATCCCCAAATTTTATATAACGCTTAAAACAGGTTTTGTTAAAAAAAATAATATATACAAAAATTCGCTTTATTATTATTTTTTTTTTTTAATTAAAAACAATTAATCGTTAATTTTAATTTAAAAATAAAGGAAATAAAAAATATACGAATAAAAAATTGATGATAAAAAAATTGAATAAATTGTTATTGCTAAATAAAAAATCAATTACAGATCAACGATGACGGGAATATTAATGAAGAAGGTTTAAGAGATTTTGTTAAAAATGATATGACGGCAAGTGGTTGGCCACGCGATAAAGCCGATCAAATTGTCAACAAATGCTTACGAGAGATTGGTGGTGGAAGTAATAAAAAAACAACTACAACAACAGCAAGAACAACGACAACAGCCAAACGATCATCAACAACTCCGTCAACGACACCATCAACAACTGTATCAACAACTCCATCAACAACACCATCGACAACTGCATCAACAACTCCGTTTACAACTCCATCAACAACACAATCAACAACTCCATCGACAACACCGTCGACAACAACAACATCAACAACAACATCAACGACATCGTCAACAACAGTTGCTACGACATCGTCCAGAATTCCGACAAAACCACCAACAAAAACAACGTCAGCAAAACCATCAAAAACTCCAAATGAAGCCAACAATGACAATGACAATAACGATATTCGTGAAAGAGATGGACGTCAAAAACGTCAATCACAATCAGACAATTGCAGATCAACGGCAAACAAATTGATGCAATGTTTATGGCGTGAATTTACATTAAGTTGTCCACGTAGCAAACGTAATAATACAAAAATGTGTCAACGTCTACGTGTTCAAATTTCAAGAAATGAACCTGTTCGATTATTTGGTCCAAATAATAGAAAGGGCGGCAAGAATCGTTCAAGCGAGGAGAAACATAGGAAACATTAACAAAATCATATTAATAATAATAATAATAATAATAATAATAATAAAAAAGATTGTATTGATCTTAATATTAACCAAAATAATGTTTATTCTTATTTAGTTTTTTCTGCGCCTAATAACTGTTCATTTTGACCTGATGTTGATTTATTTGTTTTGCTTTTTCTTTTTGTTATTTTTTTTTTTTTGGTGTTGTTAGAAATCTGTAAATTATTCTAATATAATAATAATAATAATTATAATTAGAAATCTAGAAAAAGAAAGAATAGAAAAATCAATTAAAGATAATAAATAAAAACTAAGTCGTAAGGCTATTTAAGTTCTTTAACCTTAAAGTACATAATCGTGACGCGTCTCGTCAACCACAAATTGATGGTGATTTTTAATAAATAAATTTATTTGAATACTTTAAGCCATCGATCTTCTGATTTTATTTTATTTTTTTTTTTTTTGGTTGAGTGTGTACATACATTTAAATCCGATTGATATTGATAATCTTTAAGCAGAAAAAAGTAAATAATCTAAAAAAAAAAAAAAAAATAGCAACATACTTTAATCTGTACATGGTACATCACAATACATTCATCCAACATCTCAAATCTGTAGTTAAATGTATAAAAAAAACACACAAAAAATTATTATTAAAAATCAGAGATGCTGAATCATTAATAATTGTTGCCTTTTTATTTTTCTTCTTTGATTATTTTTGATTGTATTTTTTTATTCTTACCGATATTTAATTCTCTTCTTATTTTTTAACATTTAACATTTCGTTTTTTTATTTTTTATTTTTTGGCAAAGATTTCTGTTTGTGTGGCGCTCAATTGGCATTTTTAATGCTTCGTATTGCTGTGCTTTTTGTACAGTAAATTCTTTTCGTTTTTATTTTAAAATAATTTTATTATCGTTTTGCTTGATTTTCTGTGTAAACAATTTTTATTTTTTATTATTGTTTTGGTTTTCGTTTTGTTGTTTCAATAATTTTTCGGAATTTCATTTTATTTCTTTAATTCTTCCTGCGGTTATTGTTGTTGCCTCTATTTCGTTGTTTTATTGATTGTTATTCGCTGATTTTTGTGTTTTTTTGTTCTTTCAAATATTGATCTTTTTTTTTTTTTTTTTGGTTGTTATAATTTTTTTTTTATTTATTATTATTTTTGTTTTTCTTATTCGTTTCATCGGTAATTTTTTGTGTATAAAAGAAACAGTTCTTCTGCAACGAAGCAACATAATTATTTTGTTAGTCGTTAGTGTTTGTGGTTAAGTTCGGTGCTTTTGTTTTTAGTATTTGGTTTACTTTATTATTTTATATTAGTGTTTTGTGATTTATTTCATTTTATTAATAATAAAAATAATAAATAACATAATCTATATACATGAATATATATAACCAAAATCAAAGTGCCACAATGAGATTTTTATATTCTCTAACATTAATTTTAATTGCAATTTCTTATAGTTATGCATTAAATATAAATTATTTTGGTTTGTTATTTAATATTTAATTAAATTTTAAAGCAATAAATAATACAACAATATTATTTTTTTTCTTTTCGTATTTAAGTAAGACAATTGGATGGTAATGATGAGGTCTCAAATATTCAGAGTTTTGTTAATAAAGGTAATAAGCAAGTATCTGAGGATAGTGAAGGCGGTGAGAAGACACATTGTTCACCGTTTAGTAAAACATCACATTGCTGCTTAGATCCATTAGATAAACCTGGACATCTTGAAAAAATATTTACGTTGAAAATGCAATGTATTGAAGAGTTAGGTCTTAATGCGACAAAAATGCTTGGTAATTCATTTACTTGTGATAGTATTTTTCTGTTTGGTTTATAATATAAAAATACATAAATTAATTCATTTAGTATCATTCTGTGATCATAACAAAGAAGAAAAGAATAAGGATGATAAAGATAAGGATGAGAAACATAAGGATGATAAATCTAAAGAGGAGAAAAATAAAGAAGAGAAAACTAAAGAAGAGAAACATAAGGATGATAAACACAAAGAAGATTATAATTGTGTAATGAATTGTGTTGGCCAGAAACAAGGAGTTGTAAGTTATTTTTACTTTTATTTTTCTTAATCTATTTAACAAACATTAGAACCAAGCTTTAAAGACTCGAGTTAATTTGACTTTAAGTGATTAAAACATTTTTTTTTATTACTAATCACTTATTAAATATAAAATTTAATTATAATTTATATCCTAATAATCTTCTATTCAATTTAAAAACGTTTAACGAACAAGTAGAAAATATAATAAAATTCGAAAATAAATATTCAATGAGTGAAGTAAAAATAAATTGACTGTTTTAAGTGCTTAAAGCTTTGTTTTTTTCCACCCGTTTTTATTACTTTTAATAATAAAATTACATAATTACTATTATTACCATTTATGTATATAAATATTTTTAATTAATTAAAGTACATTTTTAATATTTAAATAATTATGTTAAAATACATTAACGGTAATAAAATAAAAAGTAATAATAAGCAATTACTAATTTATTATTATTAAATTTCTATAGATTGACGAGAATGGAAAACTTGATGAAATAAAAATGAAAAAATATATTAAAGAAAATGTTGTTGCAACCGAATGGCAACAAGCAATTTCTGATGATGTTGTACAAAAATGTATTAATAAATATCAAATTGATGATAGTACACAAATACCAGTGACTGTTGTTTCTATTGCACCGGCACCAGTGCCACTAGCTATATTACCTGGTGACGCTGATACAATTAAAGTAAATATTGAAACACAGGTGCCTGATACTGATGTCAGCAAAAAATCAAAATCAATTGATACGAAAAAAGCATGCACATTTAATGGTTATAAAATTGCAAAATGTATTTATCGTGAATTTATGACTGCGTGTCCAGTTGATAAACAAAAAGATTCAAAAATGTGTATACGTGTGCGTGAAAAATTTTTATTAAAAAATGAGAAAAATGATTCCAATAAAAAGCATGGAAATGATGCGACACCAGTAAAATTGACCGAGATTAAAGTGGAAAAAGAGGAAGCAGTACCAGTAACGGTGGTGATTAAGGATGAGAAAATTGTAGAAAAAAATGAAAAAGATGAGAAAATTGTGGTAAAAGATGTAAAGGAATAATTAATAAACCGATGAGAATAATTAAATAAAATATTCAATTTTTAATGCAATTCATTTTTACTATTGCAATTTTATTATTAAAATAAAATATTTTGTTTATTAAACTTTATTTTTAGCTTTATGTATTATTGATTATTTTCATTATTTTTAAAGGAAAAATATATAATTATTTTTTAAAAATAATATTTAAAAAAATGTGTTTTTTCTGTTTATTCTTCTTAAATGAATATTAATAACTCTTTTATTTCATTTGATTATTTTATTTAAAACAGTTCAAAAGCTTATCTCCACCTAAAACAAACAAAATTAATTCATTTTTTTTTTGTTCAATTATGGTTTGGTCTTTTCTGTAACTCTTTTATTATTATTTACTGTTTTGTTCATTATTGAATTGTCCTTTTTTCCCTTTTATTTATCCCTTTTTTGTCGTTGCCTTTTTTTTTAAATAAAAATATAATAGAATGAATTCTGAGTTCTTTATTATTATTTTTTTATATTTTATTCATTCGAAACGATAATGCAAAAGTGTTGCTGCTGATGCGGCTGAAATGAACTTTAAATAATACGAAAAAAAAAATAAAACGTAAACAAGACGGAAATAACTAAAGATAGAGAGGAGAAAAATAATTCAGTAAAATGTGAAATAAATAAAATTAAAATGAATATTCATTAAAAACAAAATTTTATTTTTATATAATAAATAAAAGGGATGAAAAAACGCGGACATTCAACGGTGGACCGTTTGTTTTATTTTATTTTATTTTTACTTTGCTTCATATCTTAGGCTTTTCAGTTGTGGTGTTGCTTCCTTTATATTTATTTATATAAATATTTTTTTCTTTTAAAGAATTAATAAAATAAAAGTGAATAACAAAAATAATTTTTTTATTTTATTTATTTTGCTGGTTTTGTATAACTAAAAGCAATGGGGTGCGATGGGTTTTTATCTTTCTTCCTATTTTTATTAAAAAGTAAAGTTTTACAACATTAAAAAGAAAAAAAGAAGATGAATAAAGTGAAGGTCTTTTTGGTCTCTTTAGTTTATGCGAAATAAAGAAAAAAAAATGAATAAAGGACTCATTCAGATGCTTACTCCCTTTTCGTACTTTTTTTCCTGGTTTTACTAATGCTTATTTATTTTTTTGCGTTTCTTTTATTTTATTTTAAAACAGTCTTTTTTTTTTATTTTTGCTTCATTTCAGCTCTATTCAATTGAATTCATGTAATAAAAGATTTAAATAAAAAACTAATTTTTTTGCAAGAGAATAACAAGTAAATACAGGACTAAAAAATTCACTGTGTTACATGGAATTGGAGTTTCTTCTTTTTTCTGTATATTTTTTATTTTTGTTGTTAATATAAATGCGTCAGCTATTATCAAGTCACAGCTTGACTGTCTGATTGACGAAAATTAACAAACAAAAAAAAAAAAAAAAACACTTTTTATAAGTAATAAAATTTTATTTTAAGTGCCTTAATTCTAATTTGGTTAAATAATAATAAAATCGTTCAATAATGTTAAAGAAAAATGAAATTGAAAATAAATAAAATACTTTTTTAAATTTCATCAATTGATAATGGATAAAAGAAAATCGATTATTTTGCATATGAATGTGACGGTGGCTTTTGTTATTCGTTAGTAAATTACCAGAGTTACAGAAATAAAAAAAAAAGTAGAATTAAAACCATAATAATAATAATGGAAAATAACGTAACCAGAAACAAACAATCACTGATTGCATTTGATTGAAAAATAAATAATTTATTTAAATAAAATTCATAAAGAAAGATTGTATTCGTTGAAAAAAATTTAACAATTTATTTTGATTTTATTAAATCTACTTTTTTTTATGTTTTTGGTTGATTCGTCCAGTCATTCTGGTCTCATCTGGTTTGCCAGCATTAAGTGTTGAATGACAATGAAACGTCACCAGTTTTTTAGACTCCCTTCATTTTTATTTTTTGTTATTAATTTAATTTTTTTTTGTTTTGAACTTATTTTTTTTTTTTGCTGAATGATGATAAAGAAACAACAAATGGACAATAAGAGTTGTAATTCAGGGATAAAGTAACTGTCCCATAGGAATTACTTCCCTAAAATATTATTCTTTATTAGAAATTTTACATTTTTTTCTACTCTTATTGTTGTTGTTCGTTTTCAATTCATCAACATATCAATCAATGACGCTTTCAATATAAATCCAACCATTCAAACCACTTTAATACTTAAATTTAATTATAATGAACAAAACAAAAAAATTGTATTTTATTTTTCCAGATTCTATAGTGACATTAAGAAAGGAAAAATTATGAAAATGCACAGATACCCAAAAATAAAAAGCAGTTGAAAATTCTTATTCCACCCTTAGCAGTTTTATTCGTTGCAATTCAAAAGGAAAATATAATATAAAACAAACAAGTAAAGTATACAACACAACAACAAGAAACACATTGAAATCAGCAATGCTATTCATCATCAACCGAATGAATAGTAAAGTGCGGTAAAGATGTAATACGTAGCTTGTATTTTTTATATTTATTATTATTATTATTATTATTATTATTTATATACGAATTATAAACGTATCAGGGTGGAATAAGCACAAAAGTAGTGAAAAAGTAGTATTTAACAGACAAAATGAAAAACTAAAATCAATGCTACTCTTCGTAGCAGCTATATCTTTTTCTGCTTCTTCTATTAAAATTTCAAATTAAAATTAAAATTTAAAAAGAATAAAAACGAAAAATCACATTTTACCAGTAAAGTTTTAAATTAGAAATAATATAATAGCGAAACAACGCCAAAGAAATATACTTGAACTTTTATTAATTTATTTTATTTTTTGTAAACAAATAAGAAGAATTATTTACAACAAGTAGTAAAATAAAATTAAATAAAACAAAGTTGAAAAATTATAGAAAACGAAAAAGCCATCATTACTACGTCATTTGTTCTTTCTTTTATTCTTGCGATTTTTTCCATTCTGTGTTTTTGTTATTTTTTTTTTTTTGAAATAAAAACCTGTAATGAATACAAAATTATAATAAATAAAATCTAAAACAAGAAGTAGAAAAAACAGAAAATAAAATTGAAAAAAAAAGAATATTTAAGACGAGTAATGAATGTATACTGTGCGGCACAGAATAGAAATGAATTAAATGAATGAAAAAATAAAGAACTAAATAAGGCATGCAAAAAAAGAGCAACAAGCCTGAAGCATTTTTTTTTCTACTCGACTGTTTTGATTTTAATTTAAAATTAAATAAAATTACAAAAATAAAATCGACAACAACAGAAGGATAGCGGCGACGATGACAACGACAAAATAGACAATAATGAGGCGTAGCAAAGAGAACTGTTAAATAGTGAAAATTATTTAAAATTATTATTATTATTATTTTCATTTTCTGTCGTTTTTTTTTTTATTATTATGTTACATTTTTGCTGTTGAAAGAATTATAGAGAAAATCCGGATGATTTAAAATCAGTGAACCTTGTTGTACTTAAAAAAAAAAAAAAGAAAAAGTTTTCTTTTTTCTTTTGTGAGCTTTTGACAAGAAGGCTGAAGAGTTTTCGTAAATTTAATAGAAAATTTTATTTATTTATTTGTTAATGGTTTAGGTTGGATCACCCACTATCCGTTGTCTCTTTGGTTTCATTTATTTATTTTTTTTGTATGTATAATTGGGTCAAACTTTGGGCTGGTATTGGTCAATGTTAACATTGATGTTTCTAAACAGAAATATTCTAGATTTCACCATCAAATACATAATAAAAATGGATAAATCTTCAATTTTATTCTTTTTTTTACAGTCTATTCTCCTACATAAGACAAAAAAAAATTAATGTTTTTCTTTTAAGGACTAATAAAGGAAGAAAAACATACCGACAAAAGGGAAAAATAAAGTTAAAGAAATAAATAAATATACATTCAGTTAAAACAATACAGAATTTTGTGTTGAGCTTTTTGGTTTTCATGATTTATTCTCCATACGAATTGGACAAGCATATTAAAAGGGAAGAAGAAATAATAAAAATAAAAATAAAATCAAAAAATCATATCATAAAAAAACGAACGAAATTGATTTAATTTTATTGGCAAAGACAAACGATTGAATAAAAAACAAGAAAAAAAATATTTCTCATTTAAATGTTATTTGATTTGTTGTCAACCATGCCGGGTGTTCATCCAAAGGCGCCCATTTAAAAGCAAACACCCAAAATCTATAATAACACTTTTTTTGTTAGGCCATCTGTTGTATCATGCAAAAACAAAACAAAACAATACAGTGAAAATGGAGACAAAAATATCAGATAAAGATGAACAAAAAATGAAAAATAAAATATCAATTTCAAGTGACATGGAAAATCTGTTAACACTGGTTTGAAATAGAAATGACAACATTACACAAGATAAAAAAAATAAATAAATAATAATAAAATAGAGAGAAAAAAAAAAGGTTAAAGAGGATAAAATTTAAGGCAATGTTGTAATTTTTTTACACATAAATGGACACAATCAAAGATTTATTCTGAAAATAATTCATGTGAATAATTAAAACATACATTTAAAGTCGAAACGTAAAATGCAAAAGCGAACAAGTAAATAAGTAAAAAAAACAAATTTTAAAATAAAAACAAAAACTTATTAATAAATAAATGAGAAAGCTTAAATTTCATTATATGCTTCTTTTCTTGGTAAAATAATATAAATCTTAAGCATTTTGGCACTGGTTAACAAAAAATAAACATGGAAGAAACAACAAAAAAGCCAGCAACACCGAGAAATGTAAATGTTTCTCCTTCAATGTGAAGAATATACATGAATTATTTATATTAAAAATAAATTAAAAGACTTTAAACTGAATAAACTTGATTTGTTAAGCTATTTAGTCCTGTTGTTTTTTTATTTCATTGCCCTATTTTTATCCTCGTTGGAGGATTTCTTTTTCTTTTTTATCGTTTTTACTCCTATACTTACCGGATAAAATTCTGTTTAATTTAAATCGTATTTTTATGATTGTTAACAACAAGTGTTAAAGTGATTAAAAGTATTTTAAAGTAAATTTATAATACCTGGTTGACGTGTATAATGGGGGTTTGTAAATTTTTAAATAAAGGTGTTACAATTGTTTAAATTTCATACATATATATACATATTTTTTTTTTGTTGCTCTGCTTTAGGAAAATTTCCTTATTTCGGTTTAGACAATTTGGTATTTGAAGTCGTATTTAATTTTAATTTTAATAAAGATTTCAACACTTGACTTTTCTTGTTTTTGTTCTCGTTTCTTCCCAGAATTTTGCTTACTTTAAGTGGATTATATATTCTTTAGCATAAATTAGTCTTCTGATTATTTTTAAATGCTAAAGAGTTTTTACACTGTATAATACACGATTTATTGTATTAATTTTATACAAGTAAAAAAGGTAAAAAAAAAGAACATTCAGAGGATAAAAGACCAAGATTTAACAACTTGTTACGTCGTTTTCTTTGCCTTTTTTCTTGGGTTGTTATATTATTCTTGTTTGAGATTATTTCCTTTTGCTTGTCGCTTCTATATGTTTTTTTTTCTTCTTGGGTAAATGAAATAATAAAAGACGACACGTGTTGCAACAGAATTTTATTTTTATTTTTTTATTTATCATATAAAGAAAAATTTAAAATAGATTTTCATACGTTTTTTTTTTTGTTTTTGTAAAACTTCATTGTACCACTTGTTACTTTTATCTGTTTATGAGTCCTCTTTAAATAGATATTTTCCCACTTGTTTTTATTTAAAGCTAATCGTTAAAGCTATAGGTTTGGATGCTAATAAACGTTACCTACAGTTTAAAATTGAATTGATGATTGATTTTTTTTTCAGCACCAATTAAACAAAGTATGTATAGACAAAGCACTTTTTTGTATTGAATACGCCTAAATGTACATACTATGTAATACACTATAGATCAATTTAAAAAAAAAAATCTTCAACAAAGTTAATTCACCTCGACAATGTTACATTCACCTGCTATAAGCTTTAATTCTATTCAATTCAATTGAATTCAATTAAACCCTATGAAAATAAAAAAATATATATAAAATTATATTAATCAAAGTGAAGCTTAATTAAATTTTCACAAATGTAGTTGAAAATCCTTGAATTACTTTAATATGAGCTTAGTTGAGTCAATTTTTACTCAATTAAATCAAGTTATTCAATTACATTAAACAGAAAAAAAGAAATTATTATTATTATTATTATTTTTATTACAACATTTTATTGATATTTTTATTTTCTATATTTAATTTTCATTTTAATTTGTTTTTTCTTAGTAATATTATTTTATTTTCAGTTTAATAAACCAATAACTCTAGCTGTGATAGTTAAATATATGAAATTAAATTTTTGCAAAATAATAATAAAAAAATAAAGCAAATTAAGAAAATTATTATTATTATTATTTACATAAAGAAGTTATTTTACATTTTCTTACAAATTTTATATATATATATGTACTACTTTTCTTTTTTATTATTTTACTTGTTTGTTAACACAAGGCACCAACTGTGATAAAATATTTTTCATATCCTGTGTGTGACAGTTAAAAAATAAAAAAAATAATAATAATAGTTTTCTTTACTCGTTTACGTTTTTTTTTTTTATTATTTTAATCAAACGAAAGAATTTTCTTCTGCTACACCAAAGTTTTACATTTATCGTAATGTTTTACCCCCGTTTTTATTATTATTATTATGATTTTAAGTAATTGTTTTTTTTTGTTTATTTCTCTCTTTAGTTTTATTTTAATGCAATTGAATGCAGATTTTATGTTAACTTTATTTATTTTTTTAATGTTTGCCAGTTTAATGTGAATTTTTTTTAAAGATTTTATTTATTTTGGTTTTCTTTAAAAAATAAGTTTTGTCGAAGAAGTCCTTCATTTGTACAATGAACTGTGTGCATGTATTTAAATTTTTTGGTAAATAAATTTAATTTTCATTTAACGTCCACTACATTTTAAATTGCTTTTGTATTATTTTACTTTGTTTTATCTTAACCGAAATTCTATTATTTTTATTTGCTATAGAAAACAATATCAGATTGGCACAAAACAATAAGGAACAATATAGCTAGAATATAATATGAAAATGAAAAAAAAAAGAAAAGTTTAAATCAAGTAAATTAAATATATATACAAAGTTAAGCTGAAGTAAATTAAAAAATGTAAACTCAAGTTAAGCAAAGTTTTGCTGAAAAAAAAAACATTAGTAAAGTAAGAAAAATTCATTAATTTTTTTTTTTATTCTGTTGCAAACAGAAAAACACTTGATTTTACAAATTGACCATAAAAATTCAAATTGGCTTCAAGACTTAAGTTTCAAATTTCATTTTAAAATAAAATCATAAAACAATAACGATAACAAAATACAAGTTAGCAGAGCTTTAAATATGGCAAATAAGTTTATCCAAAAAAATATAAAAAAAAAAAATATATAAAACTCCTTCTGGCTGTTGTTAAGAACAATACATATTTTCTTTTTGTTATAAGAAAAACAGTAAACGAACGAAAACAGTAACGATACAATCAAAAGAAATAACAAATCGTTTAACATTAACAAAAAAATAAATAAATTTTATAAAAGATTTAACAATTATTTAGCAAAAAAAAGTCACACAAATTAGCCATTCAAAAAAAAAAAAAAACAAGAAGGAAGAAGGAAGAAATAACGAAAAAGTCAGCTAAACCAAAAAGGACAAAAAAAAAATTACGCATGAGTTACTTTCTACACGCAACGCAACACAGAAGCTTGAAATGAAAGAATTGAAAATAAAGAAAAACTTTGAAATGACAAACAACACAAAAAACTGATGACGTTATACACATAAATACATTTTTCTTATTTTTTTTATATTTTATTTTTGGATGGTAGTTTATAGTAACACATTACATAATATAACACGTAGATGCGAACAAACAGCCATACATTGACAGTATGTACACGAACAAACGAAAGAACGAACCTTCAGATGAACACAGAGCAAAGTTACAACACTTTTCCAACCGAGTAAACAATTTGTATTATTATTTTTCCTTTCTTTACTTTTATTTTTCTTCTGTTTGCCTTTTATACGTATATATTTTGTGTGATTTTGCCTTCTTCATTTTGTTAGAAAGAAAATAAAACGTCACATGTCTTGAACAGCTGTTGTCGTTGATGTCGTCGAAGATATTGCCGTTGAACTTATAAAGTCAGTGTGTATTTTGGCCATTTAATATATATTAAACAGAAGAAAGAAAATAAATATAATAATAAAGGCAAAAAGGAAAAAAAAAACAAAGAAATAAAAAGGACAAACGATAGAAGAAAGTAGACAAAATGAGTAGTAAAAAAAAAGCTCATAGTGAAAAACTCAGTCACATTTTTATTTAAGGCAAGCACAACAGCAGTTTACAAAGTGGAAAGTTGAAAATATAAATATAAAATATATATCGTATATAAAAAGAATTAAATTTGTTGCTATTTTTATAAAACGTTTTTCATGCTTTTTTATAAGGTAAAAACAAAATAAAATAAAATAGCAACACCAGCAGTAGTAGCAGAAGAAACACCATCAGCAGCAATATCGTATAAAGAAAATGACTTTTTAGGTGAAATTGTGTGTTTAAATTTTCTACATCGATAAATATAAACTTCTTACACGATTTTATTTTTTATTTTTTGTTTGTTAGGTAGAAAAACATTTTTTATTTTTCAAACAAACAGCCGACTAAGCATCACCAACAATAGCTGTGCCAGCGACAGCAGATTGCTACAACCCACAAGATGAGAGATACATACCTACTATTTATTTTTTTCGTTAACAAAATTAAAAAATAAACAAAAATAATCAAATCAACATAAATAAAAATTCATTGTTTTAACGGAAATTAAAATTGATAACAAAAATAAAAAAAAATGCATTTGAAAATATAATAAAAAAAAAACGACGACAACGACGACGATGAAATAAAATAATAAAAAATTTAATGCTCGTCGACACACACATCCTATTTTTAAGCTTATTAGACACACAAATTTTATTTCCCTTTATTTTTTCGCACTCTTGCTCTGTGTTTTATTTTATTAATTTTACAATAATAAATACGATTCTAAAAACAGTGTTATGTACCATTCAAAAACAATAAAACTTTACTTTTAAACGCACGTGAAAAAGTGGCAAAGAAATAGCAAAAACAGAGAATAAAAATAAAAAAGTAAAAAGAAAAACAACAAGAAAGAAAAACATTATCTAAGAAAAACATGAATAAAAATGCTTTTGTAGGGTATTTCATAAAATACTTGTTGTTAATATATATATATATTTATATTTCTTTCAGTTCTTTAAGACAACAAAATTTCGTTTTCTTTTATCAAATTATTAATCTTTATTGTTGCCAAAATAATAACAAAAAGAATAAAATAAAAATTATTTAACAAGAGTTCCTACACACTCCAAAGTGTAAATGTTCTTGGAAATTGTTTCTATGTTTAAAGGAAAAGTTTGCTATGAAAAAAGAAAACATAACAAGACGCAACATAATTTTTTTTTTTTGTTCTTTATACTTAAAAACAATTTACTTTTACTTTTACATTTATTTATTAATTTATTTATATATTTTTTGATTACTTTATATTCCCTTTTTCTCTATTGATTTAAAATAATTTTATTTTACATTTTTTCTTCAATTGAATTAAATTTTACATTTTGTGGTTGGTAAAAAAAATAAATAATAAATAAATAAAATAGAAACGTTTATTAAAACATCTCTGTATTATGTTTTTTATTTGGCGATTTTATTGTTTTAAAATGAAATACTTTGTGTGTGGCAATTGTATTGAATTACGTTGAATTTTATAAATAATATTTATTTTTCTTTTAGAACAAGCAAGAAAGTTTCGCTTTTAGCTAAATTCATTGTGTCTATATCCAATTGATTTAATTCAATTTAAATACGTTTTCTATTAAATAATTCAGTATGTACATTTACTTATAATTGCCACTAAAATATTTTTGAATAAGCTTATATAAAGTTTCTTTTGTGTTTAAATAATATTTTATACATTGCGGTAATGACTTATTTATCAATCAATTAATCAATCGCATTAAAGTTTAAGCGTATTTTTTATTTAATATATAATTTTATTTGGTTATATTCAAAATATATAAAATTTTCCTAAATACCTTAGAACCGTATTGTTAAAAATATTTTATTTAACAATTCTTTTATTATAAAAACGCAAATAATAATCTGTAGTTATTAATTATTAAAAATTAATTGTAATTTCCTATAAAATATTTTTCTTATTATTATTATATTGTAATTAAAATAATAAAAAATCATTAAGCTTCTTTAAAATGGGACTTAAAGTGAACTTTATTAATAATTTATAATTGTTCGCGTAAAAAACAAAATAAATTGAAAAAATAATAAATAACGAAAGCAGACAATAAATAATTAATATATTTTCTGTTTAATTCTTGTATATTTTTTTTTATTGCTGTAATGAACCACACTGTAATTATTATCATTTCTGTTGTTGGTTTTTTGTTAAAAAGAAAAAAGAAAATAAAAACAATCTTTATGGTTAAAAATTAAATATTAAAGACGCATACAATACATTTTTCATCTTTCTTAAATATCACTTTAAATGTTTATGAGCTTTTATTTTTGCAAAAATAAAACAAAAAAATTATTATTAATATAAATTTTCATATTTTGGATGGGTAAAATATTTTTGCAGTTATTTTCAACTACGTTCTACCTTTTTTTATTTTACACTAAAAAACAAATTAAATATGAAAAACGAACAATTCACCAGTAGTAAGAAAATATAATTGCAAAAAAGATGAATTGTGTGCTTTATATTGTTACTCCTTTTGCAACAACGGTTTACTGTTGTTTGCTGTATATTACTACAAAAAATAAAAGAAGAAATAAAAGGATTAAGTCTTAAAATGAATGAAAAAAAAATAAATTATAGAAGGTGAAAAGGTTAACGAAAAAATAAAAATAATAAAATAAAATGGTTAAGAAAAATATGGAAAATTGAAGAAAATTTTATTATTATTATTTTATTATTTTTAATAAGTAAAAATTGTTTAAGAGTTTTTTTTTTTTCGTTGAAAAATGTGTTGTTTGTTACTTCCTTTTTTTTTCTGCACGTTTTTCTTTCTTGAATCTCATACCTTGTGTAATTTATTTGTTAAAACAGAAAACAAAAAATAAGAATTTTCTTGTTCAGAAAAATAACTGAAGAAACGAACTTCTTTAGTGGAAAATAAATAACAACAAGAAGTTAAAAGCTTACCACCGTGATATAGAAGTATGTATCTCCCTTCTACAAAAGTACGTTCTACGTTCTTTTAAATGGCATCTACTAGTAGCTACTTGATTTTATATCTTTTAATGAAAATAATAAAAGGGAAAAATTATATTTTGAAAATCGGGAATACGGTTATAATAGCATCAGCAGTAACAGCAGTTCAGTGTTAGTTAAGTAAGTTAAAGTATATCAAAAGCAACAATATAAACGTTTTCTGTTGAAAATATAAAATTAATATATATAATATAGAAAAACGTAACAATTGTTTCAATTCCCTTTCATTATTTTCATTAGAATTCCCAAACCATTGAATGTTGAAATATAAGCGAGGAAAATATATTCTTCCTGTTGTTATAATTTTTTTTCTTTATTTATTATTATTTTTTTTAAGTATTTTATAAGCTACTTTTGTGATCTTTTACTTCTTATGATAAGTTAATTGTTAACACAAAGTTTGTGTCTTCATTTTTATAGAAAAAATATTATTATATATTTTTAGTTTAAGCTTTTAAAATTTATATTGCATGATACTTCACTTGATATTTTCTATGCTTTTCTGTTTTTTTGTTCTGTTTTTTTATTTTGATTTCATTGAGGATATATACTTTGTTATTTGTTAATTGTCCAAACATTTTTCTTAAATAAACAACATAAATAAATCGTTATTTGTGCTTTGACAATATGTGCTTTTAATCTAACAAACAAACCAAAACACATTGAATTTCTTTATTTGTTTTTCCTTTCTTATTCAGTTTGAATTATGAAAATATGTTTTTCGTTTATTTATTTTAAGAGTTACCGATAAGCTATAAGCACATCATTTCTACATCGATTCTTTTAACTCAAGTATCCTATACTGATCTTGAGAAGAAAACAAAATAAACCGAAGTAGAAAAAGCGTAGAAAGCATATAAAAAAAAATACCAAAAACTTAGATGAACAAGTAGAAAAAAATAGAAATTTGTTGCCTTTGAACGAAATGCTAAGTAAAGTTTTTATTATTATTTTCTACTAAAAACAAGAAAATATTTTGTCTGTTGGTGTTGCTGCTCTTCAGTTATTATTGTATAATAATGATTTTTCATGTTTTTAATATCTTCAAACGTCTACATTATATCTATATATTTATTCCTTGATCAAGCAAGGTAAAAATAACAAAAATAAGATGTTTTTGTCGGTTTTTTTATTATGTTTATTTTCTTTTATTATATAATTTTCTTCACTTAATTTAAATAAACAAAATAAAAATACGAAAAAAAGAACAAGTTTATAATATCCTTTTGTGTTTTTGAATAATTAACAATTATTCACTAAATATATATTCTTTATTAAATTTTGTTATTATTAATAATTATTATTATAATTTGTAGTTGTTATTTTAATAATCATAATATCGTGAGTTTGTTGTACAAAAATAATAAAAGCTCTTTAGTTTCATATTTTTTTTTCATTCATTGTCTTTAATAATTTATATTTATTGTTATTTTGTTTAGTCAAAAGTTTATTTATTTATTGTTTAAACTATACATGTAATCATGTATCAAGTGACATAGAAATGGTTTTAAAAGAATATATATTTATTTTCAACATATAAATAAAATTAGAATGAAGTATATATGAGTGAAAGAATTGCAAACAAACGTGTTTATTAAAACATAACAGAATACAAAAGATATAACTAATTAAAACTATTTACAGTAAAAAAAAAACTCCAACAAGAAAAACCCCTTTTATTTAAATATATATATAAAATCAACACCAGAATAAGGGTAGTTTAGTTGATTATTCATGGTGAAAAAATAAATGAGAAAAACAACATAACAAAAATATAAAACAATAACAGAGAGAAGAAAAAATTAAATAACAAGAGTAAAGTAGTTAACAAGTCACAAATGATACGGAAATGTAAGTGAAAAATTGTTTAAGTACATCATCAACATCAGCAACAATATATGGTAAGAACAACAAGCAGAAAATAAAAGAAATAAATACTAATAACAACAGAAGCTGTAACGTTGTTGTTAAAAAAAAGGTAAAAAAAGTCAGCGAAGCAGCTAAAATGTAAAATGCGCCTAATTGTAGGCAAATAACAATAAAACACATTTTGCTCTTAAAAAAAGCATAGCAGACATGCCGTGGCAAGAACAGCAAAATAAAAATAAGTTAAAATAAAAACAAAAAGCATAAAGAGAGTAAAGTAAAAAAAAAACAATCGAGGTGGCCTTTGTGTGCTTTTTAGTAACAGCTTTAGATATGCTTTTTTATGCTGCTGCGATGCTACATAAAAGAAACAAAGACCTTAGCAGAAGGTATGAAGACTTAATCACCTTTTATTTTTTTTTATTATTATTGTTATTTTGTCTTATATTTAGTTGCAAAAATTTCTACCCTTCGTTTCTTTAAAATATTTTTTCTGGTTTCACTTATAGCCGGCAATTTTTATTTATTTTTTTTTGCTTGGTTTTGTTTTTTCTTTTTCCGCCTAATCAAACAACCCCAACTTAGTTTGATTGTCTATGGTTAAGTTAAATTTAAATATTATTATTTTTTATTCTTCGGCTTTGTTTGTCTTTTTTTCTCTCTTGTGCTTTTCTTCTGCTATTTAAATAATAAAAATTGATTATCTATATCCAATTGTTTAAATTAATACTATTAGCGAGTCTATCAAATAAATTTCGTAACAAAAAAAAAATAAATTGAAGATAAATAGGATGAGAATCAAATGTGTTAATGGGCGGTTGGTTTAAATTAGGGAATATTTTTTGCGAAAAAAAAAACAAATTGTCGGTTATAAAATTTTGGAAAATTTACGAAAAACTAACATTCAAAACCAGAAGAGCAGAGAACAGATAAATAGACAAATAAAGCTGAATAAATTTATATATATGTATATCATCAACTGTGTGTATTTTGTAAATTTGTTTTAATTAATAATCAATGTGCGCGACGGTCTTTTTATGTGACGGGCGTTAAATTTGCATTTCTGTCTTTTTATTATCATAGATGTTGTTATTGCTGTTCCTCCTATTAGTATAGTATCTATAAATTTTATATTTGTATATGAAAATATAGAGACAATCAGTATAAACGTCACATTGTCGTCGTTATATATATTTATTTAAAATTATATAAAAATATATGTATCTTCCTAAAAATGCTTCTTTTTTTTACACTCACATTTTGTTTCTCTAGCTCTTGTATGCTTTTTTCTTCTTTGTTTTAATTTTATTTTGTCACACAAAAACCATTCACTGTTTTATTGTATTGAATAAATTTTCAATTTACAATTGTCACCATTTAGTGTGCTTTTCTATATATATATAAAGCTACCAAGTGTGGTGAATTTATAACTCTTACCCACCCAAGCATAGTACAGATTGGCAAAAATAAAAAAAGCTTCAATGCTTATTCACATTTCTATATAACTATTAATGTGCTCGTCTGTTCTTTTATATATATATTTTGTACTTTATATATCACAGTATAAATATGGTAAATTTTTTATTTCTATTTTATTTTATTAATTTCAAATTGTTAGTTTGAGGTATGAGCAGCAATTTTTCGGTATTACATATTCTAGCTAACTAAATTTTTTATTTCTTTTGGTGTAAATATTGGTTTGTTGAAAAACTATTTCAACGTAAAACAGATGAAAAATTATTGGTTTGAAACATTTTGAATTAAAAGAATAAATAAATTTTAACCTAAAACTCATTCTATTTCCGATATATATATATTTTTAATTATCCTAAAATATTTTATATTTTAATACTCATACCTTGTTATATTGCAATCATCATAGTTGCCAGGATTGTTATACAATTTGAAAAAAAAAACCCTTTAAATTGCATTACAATTGAACAACGATTTGTAATATTACAATTGATATTGAAAATAATTGTATGCGGTGCTTAATTGTGTTTTACTTTAATTGACAAGCACATATTGATGGTGTTATTGATGGTGTTCTCATTTCATACATATATATAAGCAAATAATGTCATAAATAATCTCTGTAGAATAATTATATTTATATAAATGTAGATATATTGTGCATCATCACAAGTATTTTTTCACATTTATTTAATAGCAACATCAAATATAATCGATTTACCTTTGACTAATTTATTTTAAATGCTAATTTTTAAGGGTTGTCATTTTCTCTCAACATAGAATGCTTTATTTTTTTTTTATTATACATTATTTTACTTTCTACCATAATTTCTAACTTCAATAAAGTAAATTTGCTAAATAAACAGTTCATTAAATATCAAATAAAATAAATAGAAATAAATTGTGACTAAACGAACTACTTTGCTATACGTATATAAAAAGAAAATACCAACAAAAATAACGTAAATAACACAAGAAGGAAATAAAATAAAACAAAGAAAATAAAAAAAAAAAAAAACTATTCTTTATGTAAATTAAAATGTATATTTTTACTGCTGTTGTTGTTACCTTTTTGCTTAATTTAACATAGGCATGAATCCGGTCAATTTAGTTTGAAAAATTATACAGTGGAGACGCCAGGTATTTTTTAATGTCATCGTGTCAATTGAAGATTTTTACTTCTATTTCCGTATAAATTTCCTGTATTTAAAATGAGTTTTTTTTCTCTACTTTATATTTTGTATTTATATATAAATCCTTTCTACATTATTGATTAATCTTTCTGTTTTATTTTTATTTTTTTTTCATTATTGTTTTTCCTCTATTCTAATATTTTCAATACTTAATTGTTTTTTCTTCTCTTTTTTTTGTGTAGATTTTTTTTTTTTTTAAATTAAAATATTTCACATTAAACAACTAACCGGATATAACCGATTTAATGTTTTTTTTTTTATTTACTATATAATACATTTTCCGATTTAAATTGCTTTTATTTTAAATATTTTCAAAATGACAACAACAAAGAAGATTAAATTTTGAATGAAGTAAAATCACAATAAAAAAAATGTATTACTAATTAACGAGAGACAGCGGGTGTTAAAAAATTTCTCACTAAATTGTTTTTATATAGTTTCACAGCTATATATCATTATAAATAAAATGCTGAAAGCGTATAATTTTTTTTGTTGTTTATTTATTTATTAAAAAGCAAATCAGATAAGAGCAAAAATTATTAACTTTTAACATAAATAAAAGAAAAACATAATTAGAAAGCGACTGGAAAAGAAGGAGTATGCAAAAAAAACACACACACACACAAGAACTTTGTAATCAGCGAAACCTTAAAAATTTTAGACGCAAGAAAAAAGGATAACGGGGAATGAAAATTAAAGAGAAAAATGACAACAAAGTAATTTATAAATGTCACCATTAAGAAAGAAAAAAAATAAAAAAACTAGTAACAAATAGTAGATTAAAATATTCAAACAAATTAGCTTAAATTTTTATTTTATATATATATTAATTTATTTTCATCTAGCGACTACTTCTCTCCACTTTAATCTAAAGTATTTAATCTTAATTTTTGTAGTACACTTTTGGTATTTACTTTTTTTTATATTTTATTATTATTATTTTTAGTACATAGCAAACATTTAACTGATAAACATCATAATACAAATGATACAGCAGCAGCAGCAGCAGCAGCTGAAGTTGAAAAGATGAACAAATAAATAAATATTAAAAAAAAAGCTCGCACACAACAACTTTGCTAATAACATAAAAATGTGACCTCCGCTTAAATAAAAAACAAAATAAATAAAAATATGAGGCAATGAAAAAAAAAAATTGGTGTCATGTTTTTATGTGGATATTTCTTCTTTTTTCTTTTTTTTGGTTCATCTTTCAGAAATTTGCGGTAGCTTGAGACGCGGCATCATGTGGGTGGAATGTACCAAAAGCTTTTATAATTTTTCTTACTAACACTAAGACTATTTTTTATTATTTTGTTGTTGTTACTAATGCTGATTTCTATACAGCTCGTATTGCTATCATGTTCAGATCAATTTTATGCTAGTAAACTTGAAGAAGCAAAAGTTTTCTTTTTTTTTATTATTATTATTCCTTTTGCTTGTTATTTTTTTATTTATATTTAGCGTTGTCTTTATATTAAAAGCGAAAGAAAGAAATTTTTTATTTTACAAAATAAGATAAGCAGCCTGACGGTGTTTTAGCATTAAATAAAATAAAAAATTATTTATATAAAAATGAACCAACAAGAAGTTACAACACCATCAGCAACATCAACAGCAACAGTAACAGCCAAACATCCTTAAAGTAATGAAAATAAATAAGAAGAACAAGAAACAACAGAAATAAATAAACAGCACAACAACTGTGAAAATAAAAAATGAAATGTTTAAAGTCGATAAAGACATAAAAGAAAGAAGAAATATTATTTATATTAAATGAACAACAACAAAAGTCATAAAAAGTGTTAAATTATCGCGTTTTTCGGTTATTGTTGATGTTGTTGCGTTACTTTTCTTTTCTTTTCTGAACTTAACTTTACTAGAAGTTACAAAAAAAAAAAAATTTATTCATTTTTCTTTATTCTTTTTTATTTTTTATATATAATTTTTATTATTTTCTATAAAAAAAAAGCTCGCAGAAACTTTATCCTTAAAAGCTTGTCTTATGTATAGTCTTATTTTTTTTTTCTTCTTAAACTTTCTGTTGTTGTTTTTTTTACTTCTTATGTTTTTTAAGTTTGAAAAAAAAAATGAACAGAAAACAACAAGAAAACACAAACACCGAAGGTGTGGATAGCACATATTTATTAATGTTTTATGGTTTTCAGTGGGCGAATTATAAACAAAAATCGTAAGTGAAAAACGTAAGGGGAGAAAAACTAAAATCGTAAACAAAATTTTTTATAAAAAAAAAAGAAAAACATTTTCCTGTTTATTATAATTAAATCTAAATAAATAATAAATAAAGTTTCGTTTCCGTTTATGAATATATATATATATTTTTTATTAATTTAATAAACGTCAACGATAAATTGTTGGTGTTTTCATTTACTTATCCTCTGTGTATTTTCACACGCTTATAATACACTTTTTTTACTTTTTCTTTATTCTTTTACTTAGTTTAAGTTGTTTTTATTTTTTATTATGATTATTTGGAATTAATTTCTTCTTTTTTCTTTGTACATGGTAATGACACCAAACTATAAACAAGTTAAAATAACCAAAAAATTATTTCAATTAATCAATGTCTATATATTTATTTAATATTCCATTTCTTATTTATTTAAATACTATGCATTATTATTTTCCAATTAAATAATTAAAAATTAATTTATAAACAAAAAAACAAAAAAAAACTTCCTCAATTAAAAACTTTAAATAATAATAGCAATAATAATTATTATTATTATACGGAAATGTTAAATTATTATTTACTTGATGTTCGATTTATTTATATTCCGGTGTATTCAGAACAGTAAAACTTTATTTTAAATAATAATAAATAATAAAAAACAACAAACAGAAAGAAAAGCTATTCATTATTGATAAATTTATAATTGTTTTCAATTTTAATTACCTTATAATTAGTTACAAATAATAATTGCTATTTATAACTTTATTTTTTTAGTAAATTTTCTGCTATTAAAAGTGTCATCAATAGTAAATACAGTAAAAATAGAACAGAAAAAAAATTATTAAATAAATTTAAAAAGTGGAGGAAAGTCAAAACTGTCATCCTTAAATAAAAACCAACTTAAAAAATTAAATATAAATAAATAAATAAATAACTAAAAAAAAAAAAAACCTAAATCAGTCAACTCAAAATGACATTTCAAATTGTAATCATAGAAATACAATAATAACAATAATAATAATAATATATAATTCATTTATGTTTTTGTTTGGGTTAAAATTAATTACTTTTGGCTATGAAAATTTTCTGTTGACAGACAGATAGTTTTGTCATCATGTATGCTGTTGATATTTTCCCTTTTATTTTTCTATTTTAATTTTATTTATGCTTTTACCATGGGTTATTCGGGTTTTGCTGATATATAAATATATTTTGCTGTTGGCTTTATTTTTATTTTCAATTATTTTTGTTGATGCTCCTGATGTTGCTTGGTATTCTTTTGCTTTTATTTTTAACATGTTCTTCTTCATATACTTCTTGTTTTTCAGTTGATTTTATTTTCTATATATATATACATACATTTATTGTTTGTGGTTGTTTATGGTGTTATATTGCTATACTGTTAAGGTTATGCGGTTTATCAAAATACCGAACGAAAAAAAAGAAACCAAAGAAAATATCTGCAAAAAATGACAACATCAAAAATATAAGAAGCAAAAAAAAAAAAAAAGAAAAAACCCCATCTAAATGGTAAAACATTGGATAAATCTTTTCCATTAGAAGTATGGTGAAAGACATATCTAAAACAATTTACAAAATAAATATGATAACAAGGAATAAAGAGAAAAATTAAATAAATAAAATGAATGATGTCGTCATCTGGTGATTGTTATTAAAAGATGAATCAATGTCTGAGTTGCGTTTACTAAACTATTTCGATATGTTGGGTAATTTTCCGTTTTGTGTTTATTGTTTTTTCTTATTTTTTTTTTTGGTTTTTCCTTTCATTTTCAATCAATTTATTTATTTTCTTTTATTATTATGATTATTATTGTTATTGTTATTATTTAGGGACTCGGCCCCTACAGCAAGTATAACTTACAGAAACTAAAGCTAAGGGTGTGGTCGGTGGTTTAGTTTTAGATTTCTTTACTTTTTTTTTAGATTTTTCTATTATTTTACTATTCTTTTGATGCTTCATGTTGTCTTTTAGATTTACGTTGTGATGTTACTGCTTCTGCTGCTGGTATTTTATTTTTTATGCATGTTTTCAGTATCTCAACATATACTAAAACTATTTGAGCATGATGTGTTAAATCGTGTGTTTGCTTCTTCATATATTTATTTTTTTGCATTTATTCTTTTTGTTATATGAGAAAATAAACATCATACTCACTTTACCGAAGAGAAAAAAAAAACGATTTTATAACCGAAAGTACATATAAACCATTTTATTCTAGAATTTATGTTTATATAAAAAAAAAAGAAGAAAAAGAAAATACAGAAGCAAAGCTAAAAATAAAAAAATAAAGGAAAAAATAGGAAGAAATTTTTCTATATAACAAACCGTATATACCTCATTCTATTCAATATATATATAATATTTATTTTCTTATTTGATTTAGTTAGATTTGTTTGTCGTACAGAGCTAATCTTATGATTTGTGACAGTTATTGATTTTTCATAAAATAAAACCCAAATATATAATAAAAGTAAAGAAAACGCAAAAAACAAACAAAACAAAAAAACATATCTCCTATCAATTTATTAACTGAATCAGCTTATGTTGTTGCAATTTGTTTATTAAGAGACTTAATTTTGTGATTTATCGAAAGCTAGTCGTGTCGTTAAGTTTTTCATTATATAAACTCATGTATATACATTGTGGAAAAAGGTCTTATTAATTTGTTTATATTAGATTTAATCATATAACAAAATGGTAATGGTAATGGTAATTTTCCTATATATTCCTATAATAGTGACCGAATTATAAGTAATTTGTAAGCGTATCAGTTTCTTCATTGTTATTTAGCTGTGTTTGACTGTTCATAAAATTTCAAGAATAGAATATTATCTGGTAAATCATTGAAATAAAAATTTAACATTGTAAATATCTGTCAGTATCAGTGACAAAATTATTTTAATAAATATTATGGATAACCCCTAAAAAATTTGTAGTTTACGCTCAGTGAGTAAAACAACAAATTTGTATTACGTAAAAGCAAAAAAAAAAAAAAAGTAGAAAAATAAAATTAACAATAAAGCATTTTCAAATTTAATCCTAATCTAAAAACTAAGATTAAGTGAAGCGAATCATTAAACAAACAAACTAACAACAATAATATGAAGAGAAATGAAAAAAGAAAATAGAAGAGAAAATGAAAATTATAAATTTGAAGTGAAATTCATGAAAAACCAACAAATTCCTACTGACAGATAGAAAATGTAAATAAAGAAAAATAAATTTAAATTAACATAATTAGTCGAAATGTTGTTGTTTTATTTAATTTTTATTATTATTTTATTTTCAACTTAATTCAATTAAATTTTATCGTATGCAAATTTTAACCGTAAATAAGGGAAAAACTGTTAAACAATTCAAACACACAATTTTTGGGTTAATTTACATCAATAAATGGAAATGAACGTTTTTTTTTTTTTGTTAAATTATTATTTTTTGTTGATTTTGTTTGGTTTTGGTTTTGGTAAATTATCTGTGAGGACTGTTAAAGTCGGTTTTATTTATTTGTTTACTTAAAAAATAGGCACTGGGGCGTAAATGGACGATATAACAATTAGATTTTGTTGGTTTTTTATTTTTAAATATATATTTGTAATGAATAAATGCAGAAATCTAATTAGTTTTATAAAATTATTATTATGTTAGTCATTATTATTATTGTTATTGTAGACAAATAAATCAAAAATATTTATAATTTGTCTGCAAATAAAATTTACATTTTTCTCATTTTATATATTTCATGCAATGGAATATAATATTTGTGCATTATTGCATTTAGTATATAGAAAGCTTTACCGTAAAACCACAAAATTTCAAATGGACAATAACAGAATTATTATTATTGTCATTATTATTATAATAAATATCGTAGGGGCGTTGTCTCTATTTTTTGCAATAGAATTGTCCAAAAATCAGTTACAAATAATTTGTGAATGTCTGTAATATTAGGCACAAACATTACATCTACAGTTTGTGACATGAAAAAAAAAAATTCGCCACAGAAAACGTAATGTTAAACAAATACTGAGTTAAAAAAATGAAATAATAAGAATAATAAAATGAATACACAGAAAATACTAAAATAGACTTAAAGTTAAAAGTGGAGAAAATGATTTTTTTCTTTATTTTATATTTTTTTTGCAAAATGCCATATATTGTTGCTGTAAACCGCACTATTTTCGTTATTCTTTATTTATTTTTTAATGGTTATACAATTTCATTAATCATTTAAATGTTAATTAACAATTTTTCATTTACCAATGTTGGCTTCAATGTTTGGATTTTCTATTATGACTTATGGAAAAACCCATCGTTAAACAGTTTTATTTTTTTATTTATTTATTTAAAAATTATATTTAAAAAAATGGTGAATAAAAGCTAGCAAGCAAAAAAAGAAAAAGGAAAAATCAACAGACATTCTCTGCTATAACAAAAATAAAGTAAATTTTTTAATCAAATAGAATATAAATTAATTAATTTTTTTTTTTTATTTTATTATTTATATACAAAAAGTCTTGTTACCATCAGAAAATGTCATCTTTTGTTAACAAAGAACTGAAGCAGAGGAGAAACGAAAACGAAAAAAAATATTAATAACAAAAATGATTATTTATGACTTTTAATAATAGTGCTGAGTAAAAATTATTCTCATTTGTTACGTTCATTTGAACATTTTGTATAATTTTTTTATCTTTTGCTACAATAATAAAACATAAAATGTGTATTAAAAAAATAAAGCATAAAAAGTGCTTTTATTGTTGTCAAGTATATATACTAGCAACAGCAGCAGCAGTAGCATTACCATCAGCAGTAGCAGAATCAACAGCAACAACAAGAAATAATAAAACATTTATATATACATAATAATAAAAGAAAAAAAAATAATAAGAGAATAAGTGAAATAAATAAATTTAATAATAAAGACAACAATTTAATCGTTTAATCATCATCAATAAATCATTTGAGGTTTTGTTACTTTTGGTCATTCTCTTACCAAGTATTACGTCTTTCGTTATAGTTATTATTATTATTAATAATAATCATATTTTTTTTTGTCTTATTTTCATTCCTACTTTTTTTTTTTACATAATTTCGTTTTGTTAAAAAAGTTTTTCTTCAAAATAAATACCACTATACGAAGACAAGTAAAACTAGTTTTATAGAAAGTAAAATCTTATATCATATATCATGAAAAGAACAAAAAAAAAAAACACACACACCACATGGTATTCCGTTTTATTGTTATTCTTCATCATTTTGTTGCCACAGCTACTTGCTGTCGGTGGTGTCATTGTTGCTGCTGTTAATCCACCCCAAGAATGAATAAATATATAATAAAACAAAAATATAGTCACTTTTAAAATCTCACCAGTCAAAACATGGATAAAGAAAACAGAAAAAATATATAAATATTACAGTGAAATAATTTTAACCATCAAGTTAGTTTTAGTGGCAATCATAACTATCAAAATACAGAAGAAGATAAAAAAAGAAAGAAAAAAAAACGAGCCACAATCCCATAAACCACAATCATAAAACCATAACCGAAAGAAAACTATTATCACAGATGAGAGACGAAAGCAAAACAAAAAAAAAATAAAAAAAAAAATAAAAAACACAATAATAATATAATAACATGAAGGCTGAATGTTTGAGACAAACATTTAATGTAATCAGACATAGAAAATTAAGTAAACTGAACTATATACAAGTTTTTTATGCCAAAATAATAAATAGAAATGTGAACATAGCAAAAAATGAAAAAAAAATAAAACATAGGAAAATTAATTTGTTGTAGAAAAAAGTAAATAAAAATCCTTCATTTTAGCTGTTTCTAGTTATATATTTAAAGGACACAAACGAAATGAAATAAGTAAAATAGAAAGAAAAACTTTATTTATTTGTCGAATGTTTGTTTAACTTTTATTAATAAAAAATAAAAAAAAACAGTGGCATCAGCAGTAGAAACAGAACTAATAAAAGAACAAGCAACAGTCCTAATAAAAGTCGTGAGTTAAAACTTTAACTAACTGAGAATACAAAAAGAAAAAAATAATAATAAAAGAATTATTGCCAATTTTAGAGTTCGCAAAGCTTTCTTTAGACTACCTTTTAACTATTATTTTATTTATTAAGTAGTTTCGTATTTTTTTTATATATATTTATTTGCCTGTAACTTTTTATTTTCCAAAGTGATTCTTAGTTTTATAACTTAATGGTAGTTGTTTAAAAATTCATTAAAAATTTGAAAAATTCTTTGTAATTTAAGTAGCAAATGGATTTTTTTTTTTATTCTCTTATAAACTTCATTTTTGTTTGTTAATAAACTTTAAAGGATCTTTACTCATTTTTTTTTTTTATTTAGTAATGATTTGCCTATTTTTATATTCTGAAAGTGAAACTTTTTGATTGTTTTTCTATATGCCTTTCATTTAATTTAATAAAGTTTTTTGAGTGTTAAGTTCACCATTCAAGTTTGTCTGATATTTTAAGAATAAAGGATAATTTAATAAATTTGTAATAACTTGTATTGAATGTCAATTTATTGATTAATAATATGAAAATAAAAATTCTTTTATTTCTTTTCTTAGAAATCGATGTAAAAATTTAGAGGAATGTACATCAAACATAATTTCTTTTTTCATTATTTTAAAACCAAAACTACTTGAAATGCCATAAATAACAGGGACTAAAAACAAACAAGGAAAGCTAACCAAAACGAATGTATACTCAGGAAAGTAATAAAAATGTTTAAAAATAAATAAAAATTAAAAAGGAAAAATAAAATAAATATAATTCGCTAAAAAGTATGCAACGTGACCACTTTTCATGTTTAAACTTTTCTTTTCCCCTTCAAGTCTATCCATTCATTTTTCTCTGTTATTATTTTCAGCAAAGAAAATTTTCTTTGAGAGAATTCTTTTTTGTTTTTCTTATTTTTTAACTTTTTCTTTATTTATATAATTTTTAACTTAGTTTTCGCTTGTTTTTTTTTTTTTTAGTTTTTCTTTGCTTATTTGTGCTATTTTTTTCCTATGTGTACACAGCACGATGTAATAAAGTGAGGTCGTGAATTGTGCACACTAAACTTTGTTTTAAAAACGATTTAGACATTGTGTAAGGTTGAAATGAGTTTTTTCTTTTTGTTTTAAAAATAAAATAATAAAAATTACGAACGAGTTAAGGGAGAAAAAAAAGCAGAGAAAAACTGTAAAAGAAATAAAAGTTTATCAAACATCTTCCGTTTTTTTCTTTGCTTATTTTATTTTATTTTTTTTTTCTTTGCTTTTCAGCCTTTATATTTTTTTTTTCTAAAGAGAAAAAAAAATTCTTTCAACAACGTTAGTTAGGTTAAATAAAAATAAATAAATAAAACTAAATGTTGAAATCCACCTTACCACCCTGAACAAGACGCCTAATAACCTATTTTTTGGCAGAAAGAATTTCTTCTTTATTTTTCTTGCTCTCTATTTGCTAGAAGTTCGAGTTTAACTTCCGTACTAATTGACCCACCACAAGAATCAAATTAGCGCGCACAGTTGTATAAGTTTTTCTTTTCTATTTTTTTTTTTTTATTTCATCATCAACAAGGCGACGACGATGAAGAATAAAATGAATTTCCGTTTCGACCCTTCTTGTATCTAAAATGACTTTTTCCTAGTGATTCTACTGAAAATAAATGAATAGCAAAAAAAAAAATAAAAACGATTTTTAACCCAGTCTTGGTTACGTTTTTATTTGTTTAATTTTTGTTACCGTTTTGCTATTTATTTTTCCTCCGACTGTTGACGTGCCTACGAAACGGGTTGAATAGCAACAGAAAAAGCTTTACAACAAGCTAAAAAACATAAGAAAAAAATTGTTTCGAAAAAGTAAAATATCGAAATGACTTCTGATGTTTGGTTGAGTTTTATTCTTTCTTTTTTTTCGTTATAATTTAGTTTCTTTTCTTGCTGATGTTACAAGGGTAGTTGCTTTAGTTTGATAACAACAAAAGTTTCTATAGTTTTTTTTCTTGCGTTCGCATAAAGAATAAAAAAAACTAACAACATGAATGAAGGCACAAAAAGTAACAAAACAGTTAAGGAAGAGAAAATAAGTAGAAGATGAAGACGTGACACGAAGTGAATCAGTTTCCGTTTTTTTTTTTTTTGCTTTTACTTTTTCTGTATGAGGCGTGCGTTACATTAATACTGCATAAAATGGGGGTTTAAGATTTTCACAAACAACACAGTATAGGATTGTTTATTTATTTATTTTCCACACAAAAAAAAAATGTCTTGAGCTAAGTAGGGTGCGTTAATGATACCAACAAAGTAAAAAAGTTAAATTTAACTGAAATAAAATGAAAATCAATACAGTGTTTTGTGGTGTTTTTTCTTTAACTTCTTATTTTTTTTTATCAAAATGAAAAAAAAAAATATATAAGATTAAAATAAATCAATCAACGTTTTAAGGGGTTTATATTCTATACAAAAATTAACTTTCTTTACTTTTATTCATGATTTTTTGCTTTTTTCCTATCATTTTACGTCTTGCAATTGTATTTGGTCAAAGTTATCCCCCAAAAAAAAGTAATTGGTAATTAACAAAAACAGAATTAAAGCTGAAAATGAAATATATTTAGAAGAAAATAAATACTAAAACAAAAAAAAAATTCCTCGACATAACCAATTACAGTAAACGATACCAAAAAGAAGTGAAAGTCAATCAACAAAATTTCACACTAAATCCTCATTCAATTGAATGTCTAAAAAGAAAGTAAAAAACAAATTTTATTTGCCAAAAAAAAAAATAAATAAAAACGAAGTAATATTCAATCAACAACAAAATAAACATCAAAAATCATCGAAATGAATTTCAGTTATAAAAAAAAAAAAAAATGAGCAAAGAATAATAATATAAATGAGGAAGAAAAGAATAAAAAAAAATTAAACAGACATCATGTAAGTATCAAGATCATCATCATCATCACACACGACTGAATTCCCTATTTTATTATTTTGCCGAACATTTTTGCTTATTTTTATTATTACTTTCTTTCATTCGGTTGTTTTTGCTTCTCTCCAACAATTTCGTATTCATTTTACTTATATTCTTAGTTAATGCTTGGAACAATCATAGCATATCTATAAGACATTAGATGATAAAACTAAAGTAAAGAATGAATTTAAAAAAAATAAAAATAAAATGAAAAAAGAAAAACGAGAATCAGTAAAACGAAACTACTTGGCTTTACTTTGATTATTTATATTTCGTCTACTATCTAATGTATTGATTTTTATGCGTTTTATTTCTCATCTTTAGTCAATAATTTTAGCAATCAAAAAACACAAAATCTAGTGATGTACAAGCAGCTTAAGAAATGATAAACAAACAGCAAAGAAAACAACAAAACACAAGAAGACTTTTTTCTTCTTTTTTTACTCAAAATAAAATTCTACTGTGATTTTATGAATTTATTTTCATTTTAGGTTTTTTAGTTCTTTTTATTAAATTTTACTGATGCCAGCAATTGGTAAACAGTAGTGGCAAGTAAAACAACAATAATATCAAGATAAATAAATAAAGTTTTAATAAAGCAAATCAATATACATCATGTATTCTGTTGAAATACTTTGAAATATATTTTTGAAGCAATGTATAGAAAGGATATTATTACAAATTTCGTCAAAAGTGTTATTTATATTATAAAAGTATTATATTCTAAAAATAATTCTATGTAATATAACTAATATTCTTCACTGTTCGATTAACAATTAATTTTATAATTTTAACTCAAAGAAACATATATTTATAAATGAAAAGTTTCAGTTTACATTTGAAGTATAACAATATAGACTAAATACACAAAATAAACATCAACAATTACTAAAGTTATGCGCCTTTAAACAATTGTTGGTAAATGATTTTCTATAGAATAACTAGTAAAGTAAATTGTTGAGACCGGATAAACGGAAGAGCATGCATTTTGAAACAAATGAAATTCTATAAAAGAATGATACAAATAGGATAATATTGAGAATGTATAGTGGAAATCCATATAATCTTAAAGGATTAAACGATTAATGATGATTTTATATAATTTGAAGATATTTGATATGTTCATTTTCATTTATTTTGTTACCATTATTATATAAACATTATTTAAACAACAAATGTAAATATAACAATAAGCAAGGAAAATAATTAATAAAAATGCAAAAAAGAAAATAACAAAACAAATACACGAATATAATTATTATAATAATAATAATTTCTTTGCATCTATTTAAATAATAAAATATTCAAAATAACAAGAACCACAAGAAATGATTTTAGTCAATCTATATTTGTTTATTTAATTTTCTTTACACTTAAAACAAGAAAAATTATTTAAATAAAACTGAAAATAATTAAATTTCTTTGTATTTGAATCTTGTTTTATTGTGTTTTTATCAGAATACTTTAGTTGAATGAAGAAACAGCAAGGGGATGATAAAACATGAAATCAACAAAAACTATAACAAAAATAATAAAACTTAATTCCACTTGTATAAGCCATACATAAGCTTAAATAATGGAAATCTTGTATCCTTTTATTATTATCATTGTTATTATTTTATTTTATTTTTTGTTTCTACATATTACCCTCCTATTGTTTTTTATTAATACCAATTAGTTTTTGTTATTTTTATTAGGTACATTCAAACTATTATTTACTATTTTATTTAAGTTTTAAAGCTATAAGATTACCTAATTAGTATATATACAGTATATATACTTCAATCAAAAAAATAATGATAAAGAAATTTAATAAATTTAGCAAAAATAAATATATCTATATATATGAATTCACGTAACTAATCTATCTAATTTGTATTTATTTATTTACTACATAATTTACCACCCTTAAGCATTTATATTTTTAGTAATTAATAAATAAATTTATTTCATTTATTTATTAATGTGTAGGTGAAAATGATAGTTAAAGATTTTCTCGCTTATTTTATTAATAAAATTATGGAAAATTTAAATTTCAAAAGGATTTATGCTTTTATCCAACACTAATAGCATTAATTATATCGTGTATGTACTTCTTTTTTTTTTTTTAATTACATTAAATAAATTTACTGTATTTATATGTAATTGGTGAATATGAAAAATTAATATTTAATTAAGGTAATAAATAATGAGAAATGTTTAGTTGTTGAATATTTTATATATGTATTTTGGAAATTAGAGAGAAATTATTACTTATTTCTTTTTTTTTTTCAAAAAAATATTCAAATATTAATTAGGATTATTAAGAATTAATAGCTTCTTATAAAAAACAGTTTTATTATTTATTTTTAAAATTGATTTTTTCATTACAAAAATAAACGATTTAAATCAATTAAAAACAAACTAAATGGATTATCCTCAGATAAATTTACCTTTACAGTGCAATATCTAACTCCTTTAAAACTAATATAGCTTATTCCTTTTCTTGAAAGTATCTTTTGAAAGCTCTTTCAGTTACATCGCTTTATTATTTTCTTAACATAAACATTTTAACTACTTTTATTATAGACAGAAAACTACCCAACATTTTCCATGAATTTTTATGAAATACTTGAAGAAATTATAAAAATTAAATCACCTAAAGCTTTAAATTCTGTTTTTTCAATTTTTAATTAACACAAAAATACCATCCAGAAACTATTTTAATTTTTTAATAATATATAGAGCTAAGAGAATAATTTTCATTAAAAAGGAATTTTCTTTAAGATTTTCTGCTAAACATAATTGAATAGTCATTATATATCAAAAAATTTTATCTATTAAACATATGTAATATGATAAAATTTAAATTATAAAAACGACTTTAAACAGTAAACAATTTTACTTGAATTATTTAATAAAAATAAAATAAATTTTATTTTCAATAATCTTTTTTAAATTTTATTATTTTAGTATATATTCACTGTTTGTTTTAAATATGTGTAACGAGTGTTAAAACCTATAACTTTATTTATTTACAAGCATAAATAAATTAAATATGCTACAAATACATAAAAAAATAAAAATAAGCAAACGATTTATATATATATATATATTTATATATATATATTCACTGTTTATTGTTATTTTTCGTTTCTTGTTTTTTATTATTATTATTTTTTATTTTTTATAAAGCGGATTTAATAACAATGATAAATGTTTTTGTGGTTTTTTATAGCTCGATTTCTGATTTAATGTTTAATCTGCATTTTTTTTTTGTTTTGTTCATACGTACGTACATTGTGTGTGCTATCTCTAATCGATTTATTTTATTAATAAATATATACTTTTAATTATATTTATTTGTATATAGATATAAATTTTGCATTCAGATTAAAACAGCGAATAAAAAAAAAAAAACACTTCGCTGTAGATTTTTATTTATTTTCTCTTTAAAATACTTTTTGCAAATGCAAATGAGACCTTTTTTTTTCACTACACAGTCTATATTCAGTCTAATTTCTTTTAAAACTTAATTTTATTTTTATTTTTTTTTCATTTATTTCTTTAATTATAAATTATAGACAATTAATTGAATTGTTAATATTATTCACTATTTCCATTTGATGTATATTATGCCTGATGCTAATCGATTGAAAAAAAAAAGAAGAAATTGTAATGGGATTTAACTACTATTTAATTAAAGCAATGAAATTAGAGAGAAAAGAGTTCAGTTAATATATACATAATAAATATTTCATTTGTCACAGTCTATATTCTCAATTTAAAACATTTTTCATTTAATTTTTCTTTATCACAATGAAAGAGTAGCAAAATAATTGAATAAAAAAAAAAGAAAAGTAAAATAAAATCCAGTTTATGAGTCTTTTTGAAATCTGATTTAATATTTTCTGTCGATGTAGCAAAAAAAAAAAATATTATTTTTTTATCAGACTGTAAGACTGTGAAATGGTTATAAAGGCTGTTTTAATGTTCAATCGATCGATACAAAAACATTATTATTATTATTATTTTATCTTTACTTATCTTAATTTTTATTTGTTGAAATATTTTATGTGATCACATGAATGGGAATTTATTTCCTGTACTATTCCTGATAATACTAGTGAATACAAGACCAAAAAAAAAAAAAAACATGAGAAAAGGTAAAAGCAAACCAAGAAAAATTATTACATAAATAAAATATTTTTGTTAAATTAGATTAGAATTCTTAACATAAATTCTTAACAACATAATTAAACATAATTATATTTAGGGTGGTAAATACTAATATGCACCCTTATATTATCAATTAGATTCTTTGATATTCTCTAGCATTAACCTGTTTATCTTTTTTCTTGATTTTTTTTTTCTTGTTTTGTTTTGTGTCGTAATATTTATATCAGAGAAATAAAAAAGAAAAGAAAATACACTGAATATACACGATGATAGGAAAATTTAATGAAAATTATTATTTTATTTTTCATTCACACTTATATATATATATATATTTGTCCCATTCTTGTCAATTTTAATCAATTATTAAAATTCATCTAATTATTCCCAGAAATATCATTAAATATCAATTTTACTTAATGTTTATTAAGCTTTCATTTTCTATTTGGAAATGAACATTTTCTTTTTCTACTCCTTCTTGGCAATGTTTAAGCGATAAACGAAAAATATTTATACATTTATCACTTAACAAATTGTTTATAGAAAAACGTTTCATTATTTTTGTTTTTCGGGGTTTTTCTTCGTTGTTGTTTTGCCCAACATTTAAAAGCTGCAAGACACAAAAAAACTACTTTGCTCATCTTTTTTTTCGTTTTTTCCTATCACGCCTAACCGCTTGATGTTACAAAACGAAATTGAACAAAAAATTGTGAAAAAAAACACACACACACACACACAGAAATAAAATAAATGTGATAGTTGGTTGTCGGGTGATTTTTATTTGGTTTGAGCATTTAGTGTGTTTTATGCTTTAGAGCTGAATGATTTCATTTTGGGGCCGATACCGGCGTCAGGATACTGTTACTGATATACCCATAGTGTTAGAAAATTCCTCCCCAGAGATTTAACCTCGACGTGCCATGACTACTATTTTAGTTTGGTTTTTTTTTCTGTTTTTTTTTTTAGTTTCTTTTTTTTATTTCTGATTCAGATGAAGTAAACTCTTGCCATTTTAACTAAACCAGGCAACAATTCAAGTGAACATTTAAAGCTTATAAATACAGTAAAAATAGTACAAAAAAAAAAGAATATGTGAACAAAATTAAAGGAAAATAAGGGAAGATCTATTATATATTTATTTAAGTAGATTTCTCACTGTGCCATTGCACAATATATATGTAACTATGTGTACATTACTACAATTCTCGTCCTGTATTTATTTTAACTTTGCAAAAAAATAAAATAAAAAGAAAGAATTATCAGCCAACTACAGTTCTATAAACAATGGTTCATTAATTGTATTGGATAGCAATAAAACATGATGCTTAAGCTTTAAGCTTTAATAGTTCGGTCATCAGGGTGTTTGGCCGTTTGTATTGTATAAAAGATGGCAATAGATAATTAAACCACCGATGAGGGAATAATGGCTAAAAGAAACACAAAATAATATATATAAATGCCAACGAAAAATTGCAGATAAAAAGAATAATCACCTAGTGATATATAGAAATTTTTTAGTTTTCTACTCTATTTTTTTTGTTTGATAGATAGTAAACAGTATAGTATAGTTTTTAAGAGTATTATAATGCATTTATATTATCAGTTTGACTAGCTACGATCATTTTATTGTTTTCTTTTTTTTTCGTTACATAAATTCAATTTAGAAACAATTTAATATTCCTTTTAAAACTATCAATAGCGCAGATTTTTCTTGTGAAATTTAGAGATATTACAATGCAATAGGTTCTGTTAATTATCCTACATTATTAATGGATAATAATTATTAGAATATTCTTATAAAAAACGTAAATTATGTGGAATGTTATCTATTACGCATAGTTTTACACAAAGTAACATCAGGTGTATTATAATAATAAGAAAAAACAAGCCAAGTTACCTTTGATAACGAAAACTACACATAAATTTTACATAAGCTATGCAAAAATATAAGCGAAAATTTAAAAAGTTTAATTTATTAAAAAGACAATTTTTATATATTTACTTAAGCTGTTGATTAAAATATTTTTTTTTTGACCAGAAAATAAATACTAATATTTGCCTGATAAGATAAACTCGTCTTCGATTTTTTCTATAATTTAATAAAAGAAAAAAATGTTAAATTTTGATAATAAAAGAAAAAATGTTAAATTTTGATAATAAAATATAAAAATTCAGTTGGTGATTAGTTGTTGGCTGGTGGTAAAGTTTCAAATAAATTTTGCTTAATTGTTTTTCTTTTTTAACGTTAAATAAAGTGTTCAAATGTTGGTAACAAGCATAAATCAGCTTGTTAAAATGATATATTATCAATTGTTTTTTGTGTTTAGTCTATTAACATTGTGTGTTTTTGCACAATTATCACCGATTGTAAATCTACCTGGACAAGGTGCATTACAAGGCTCAATAACAAATGGTGCATGGACAAATAAACAGATTTATCAGTACTTAGGTGTTAAATATGCTGAAGCGCCCAATGGGAATTTACGTTATAAAGTATGTTTTTTCTTCTTTTTATCTGTTTCTACTGTTGTTGTTTTAATCAAAGCTTGTTATCAGTGTGTCATTTCATTATGAATGTTTGTTTACGAGTCATTAGACGATGATTTTCATTAAAACAAAAAAAATATGTTAATAATAATAAGAACATTTGTAATGCTAGGCACCAGTAGAGGCTTTACCATGGTCAGGAACACGTGATGTCACGCAACACGGTAGAGATTGTCCCTCCCTACGTGTCCTCAGGGAATTGGGCGTAGGTCAAATAACGCCAGAAGTTGAAGACTGTCTTACATTGTGCGCCTATTCATCGGATGTAAATATTCTGACTGTTTTCCAGTGTTTATTCTTTATAATTTTATTTTTTGTTTAATGAAAAACCAACTTTCTAATTAATAACTAGTTAAATGCCCGAAAGCCAGTTATGGTGTACATTCATGGGGGTGGCTTTTTAGATGGTGCATCAAACATGCATCCACCACAGTATTTACTAGAGCGTGACATTGTACTAGTAGTGCCACAATATCGTTTAGGTCCCTTCGGATTTTTGGCAACAAAAACAGATACAATTCCCGGTAATGCAGGATTACTTGATGTAAAGTTAGCATTGGAATGGGTTCAAAAATATATTACGTACTTCGGTGGTGATCCAACAAGAGTTACAGTGTTTGGGCAATCAGCTGGTGCTGCTATTGTATCCTCGCTCACATTAAGTCCTTTGGTAAAAGCTATATATATATCCTTTTTATTTTGAAAATCAATTAATCAAAATCAAATGATTTCCAGGTCGGTGATTACTTATTCAATAAAGTAATTTTACAATCAGGGTCATCAATGGGTTCATGGGTTTGGGATAATAATCCAGAAGTAAATGCACGAGATATAGCTAGACTTGGTAATTGTGATCATACCGCTGACTTGACTACTGTTGAAAATTGTCTCATGAATATGAACGCCCTAGTATTGATGACAGCCTTCACTACCCACATTGTAATTATTATTTGTTTTTTTCATTCTCTTACTTAACTGAAATTCGTAATTAATTGTTATTCAATAACCAGATAATGGGATCATTTAATGGCGTTGATACGGTCGGAGGTCATCGCATGACCATTGGTGGGCCTTCCAATTATCTACCAATGAACCCGTACCAAATAATGCGTGCTGGCGGTGGACGAACCAATTTAAAAATGATGGCAGGTGTCACAAAACATGATGGCACATTCGCTTTTGCCAGTAAGTGCACGATGGCCTCATTTACTGCAAACTATATCATTTCAATCGCATAATTGCTCTAATTGAATAAAATGATTAAATTTTTCAGATGTCTATGATGTATTATTGAACACCGTTGGGGTTACTGACGCCAATTATAATTCATTTAAAATGATTGATACGTTTAATCAAATATTGGGGGTTGACGATCCTTCTGGGACATTAACTGGCTTCGCAACGAAAACCCTTTTTACACAAAATCAACTAAAGAGTGGTAATTTTAATAACATGTTAAATGGCTTCACCGATGTACGTAAAGGTTGTTTTTCTTAATTTTTCTTAAATTAATTGAGACAATTTTTAGTTGAGCAGTGTGAGCATGATAAAAGGTCCGATAATGCGTGCAGCACAAGCAAATGCCCGTGTAAATCCTGGCCAAACGTATTTGTATACATTCGATTACAAAGGTGAATTCACACGTTTTGGATATGGAGCCGATACTTCTCATTATCCATTCAAAGGCGGTGTTCATCACTCAGATGATAACATCTACTTGTTCCCATGGCCAGAGAATGTAGCAAATTTAAATGCAGCAGATACAGTAATGGCTCAGAAAATGGTTGATTTGTGGACTTCATTTGCTATAAATGGTGTCCCTGCTTCATCTAACGTACCTTCTTGGCCATCAATGAATGGTAAGCAAATGGTAATATTTAGCAAAAACACTAAAAATGCTTGTATTGATATTTACTAGATGTCTCTGGACCGTATCTACATATAAATAGTGTCTCGACTATTGGAACAGATTTCATTGATGAATATTCTGTTGCAGTTCGTGAAAATTTAAATAACAATTATAAATTGGAGTTTATGCAACGGGTTAAAACAGCACGTCCACCATTCTTTGATACAAAGAAAGATGTGCCAAATTTAATGAACATTAAAATGCACAATAATTAAAACTTGTAAAAATTGTATTGTAAATATTTATAACTATTTAAATATAGATGGCTGTAAAGTCGCATGAAAGAAAATTATTGTCCGTGTTTAGTAAAAGCTTTTTTGATGGCTTATCTTAAATAAGCTTTCTTTTAAAATTACACTGAAAATTTATTTTATCCTTTGTTCGCTCGATTATTCTGTAGATAAATAGTATTATTTTGGATAAACACAATTTATAACATGACTTAAATGCTTCTCTTCAATCAAATAGAAATAAAATCTGATATATGAATTAATGTTGCATCAGAGTCAACAGAGAACACCTGAATTGTACCAAATGTTCACATATCCTTAAAGATAATTTAACCTTTTCGTCACATAGTAGAGTGTGTCATACTGATCTGGTAAACACAAAACAGCCACACACAATAAATGTATTAAAAAAGAAAGAAAAATATAAAATTTCTAAGCACAAAGGAAACACTGTATTTCCTGTTAATTGTGTCCGCACACAAAAAAACTAAAAATAAAACAATAATTCGCAATGTTGCAATTTTAGACAAGAACAAAAAGCTTTAAGGTAGAAAAAAAAGGACACCTTTGTTATGTTTGGAAAAAAAGAATGAATAATAAAGGAGAAACTATTTAATCTCGTGTAAATAATAATAAAATTGTTAATATTATTATTGTTGTGATTCGGCATTATGTCGATGATATTTTTTTTCCTATTTCTATTTATTTTTTTTTTTAATAGAAAATGGTACAAAGCCACACAAAACAGGAAGTAATAAAAAATAAATAATAATAAAAAGATATTTGATTCTAACTAACTGCATAATAAAATAAAAAAATTAATTTAATCAGCTATAAAAAGACAAAACCAAATGATTATAAGTTGAAAAAATATTTTTTTAATCGAAAGAAACGCGAAAATATATAAATGTCTTTTAAATACGTAAAATTCATTGGAACAAAGTAGAATTACTTCTGTAAAGGTTAATCAAAGGTAATATTTGTGTACGTCAGGCAAAACAAAGCGCATAAAAGGTACAATGAAGTAAGGAAAAAATTCTTTTCCTTTAAATTGAAAAAAAATATTTTTTTTTTCTTGTATTTTTCTTTTTCAATTTTTTTGGGGTTTTTTGTTCCAATCAAACATGGATGTAAAAATAAAATAAAAGCTTAAAATGTGTGCTAAGAAATATTGTGAATAAAAAAGGAACTTTGTTACAACTCAAAGTTGCTTTTGCGTATTTTTAACAAATAAACAAAACGAGAAAAAAAAATATGAAAGAAATTTCATTCTTAGTCCTTGTGGGTGAATAAGGAAATTTGATTTTAGATGCTTTTGTGCAAAATTTTTTTTCTATTTTATTTTAAATTTTTTTGTCTTTTTTGTTATTTATTCTTTTACATTTGATTCTTGTTTGCTTTGTCGTTGCGATTTTTTTTTTATTTTACTTGTTTGGCTGTTTTGTTTGTTTGTTGGCGCCCTACCCCATATTTGTGTAAAAAAGAACACACAGTTACTCACACAGAAAACACTGAATAGCAAAAGGGAAATGCTGAATAAAAACGAATTTTTCATTTATAAAACGGAGCAAAAAAAAAAGCATTTTGAAGTTTTGTCGATTTTTACATTCATTATTATGCCAAACTCACAAATTTCACCCAAACAATACTACGATTGTTGCTTTGTTGTTCGTTTTTTGGATGTTTGTTTGTGTGTGCTTTCAAAACAAAAAATTCACCTGTCACCACCCGCAAGTAAAAAACTTTTTCTTTTCGATTTTTACTTAAAAAAAAAAATTTAATAAAATTTTACTTTCGCGATTTTCTTGCCTCAAAAATTTTTCCTTTATAATGTAAGAAAAAAAACTTGAAAATATTTGATTGAAGTTCTTATTGAACAATAGAATAAAAATTTAATTAAGCATTAAATTATGAAAAATAATATAATTACCTAATCAAAGGGATTTATTTTGATTAAAAAATTTAGTTTTCTTATTGAAAAATCTGAAAGAAAAAAAAACTTTAATCAGTCGTCGATTAATATTTTTATTTTTTATTTCAATACCAATAAAAAAAAAAAGTTATTTCTTAAAGAAAATAACACTTTCACCAAGAAGCAAATATTATTTAAAAGAAAAATACTGTAGTCAGCATCAAAAGTTTAAAATTTCTGCATTTGACAGTATTTTCTTTTCTTTTTTTTTTCGTTGTTAGCTAAGAAATTCTAGAAATAAGTGACCAGTAAATACTAAAGAATACATTAAAACTTAATGGGAGGACACAGGATGTTCCATTATTTATAGAAAATAAAGGTATTCAAAAGGGGAAAAAAATTATATATTTACCTTTATATAGAAAACTATTTCTCTTACTTTTCAAAGATGATTTAACAAATATTTAAATTCATTTTCATTTAATTTGTATTATTTACTAATTTCACCAAAAACATTAATCAAAGAACCCACGTCACCCTTAAAAAAGGACTAACAAAAGGTAAAAAAAGAAAAAAAATATCGTTACAATATCGGACTATTGATAGGAAATCGAAGTATCAAATAGTGAAAATTATGCTAAAATCTACTGGTCATCAAAACTAGAAGCATTTTGGGAAAAATAAAATTATTATTTTTTTTCTACTTTTATTTCTATTCAAAATTTTGGTGTTCATTAGATACTGAAATTTAATAAAAGCAAAAGGCAAACACAGTGAATCGATTTATATTTTTATTCTTTCACCACAAAAATATGAATCCCTATTCAATAGGAAGAAAAAAGTATGCAAATGATCATTTATTTCTTTATTATTTTCCATTTCTTATAAACGAAAAAAAAAGAAACTTTATTCATTAAAAAAATAAAATAAAATGAGGATATGTGCTTTGGGAAAACTTTCACCTTTTCCACTTTATTATTATTATTATTATCAAATGTTTGTCACTTTATATAAAGAATGACAAAAAAAAAACACACAAAATGAAAACAAAATCAAATCAATTTTTCTCTTTTTCGATTGAAAATAATCTTTTCATTTTTTTTTTTTTTTTGCATAATTTTCAATTTAATTTCACTTTGATGCAGGGATTTTGTGTTTATGTTACTTTATCATTTTGATACAATAATAATAAAAATCATAATAATAATGGTGATGATAGGAAAATAAAAGAAAATAAACACAAAATTGTCTAGGGTTGTTAAATATAAATCATCCCATGGGTTCGTTTATCTTACAAAGTGTTTTTTTTTTTTCATTCTTTCTTTTTACTCTTGACGCTGCATTTTTTGCTTATTTTTATTTGTCAAAATGAAATTTATACAATTATTGAGATTTTTTTATTGTATACGCAAATCATTATAAAAATTTATATAAAAATAAGTAAAAAACTTAAAAAACAATTCATAGAAAGTGTTATTACTGTACTAAATTTAATAAAACAAATTAATAGATTTTACTTAAAATATCAAAGCTCAAGTTATACTTTAATAAATGCTTAAAACATATAAGTTTCTAGTCAAACCAGTAGCAAATATATTATAAATTAATTACTCGATTAATTTAAAGAATAAAAGCTCCAATGTTTTTTCCAAGCATTAAGTAAATATTCCTTAATAATTTTCAACAATATTTAAATACTGGTATAATCTAGTAACTGGTATAAAAACAAGAAGGTTTTTTTGGATTACTAATTAGTTATAAGTAGAAAGAAAAAGAAATCCCTGTTGCTAAGGGTATGTTTCTTAAATATTAATTTTTTTATTGTTAATAATTAATATTTTAACCCCGATTTGCATTACAAAACTGTTGACCAAGCTTTATATCTTATTGCAGAATGCATTGCAGCATTATCAATAAACAAACAAAACGAAATAAAACAACCCTCCAATATATTATTAAAAGCCATAATAATCTTTAATCCCTAAAAGTATGCATAAAATTCATATAAATTATTATTTAAGGAATATAAAATTGACAAATTAACGTAAAACTGATCAAAATATAAAAGGAAATGAATAAAAATAAATTTATTGGCCAGTTTCCTGTTTTTCTATCATTAAATTGTTCTCATAATAAAAATTGATAAATACGAAAAACAAAACTTGAAAAAAATTATAAGAATTTCTCCCCTTTATTTGTTTATTTTGTTATTTGTTAAGAAGAGTGAAAATATGCTTAATGCTTAATGTGTATTATATGTTTATCATGTTAAATGCTTAATGTATGATGACGATGACAACATAACAATAAATGTAAATAAAGGCAAAAACCATACAAGCAACAATAATAAATCGAAAAAACTTTTATAATAAAATAATGCTTAGTGGGCAGTTTCGTTTAAGCAACCCTATATTATAGAATTTTGGTACTTGATTTAAGTATTCGTTATATAATCGCTTTACTTAGTTTACCAACACTTTGTATCATTATTAATGTTATTATTAATATTATATTTCTTTATTTATTACTCTTATTACCTATTACTTATTAACTTTATATAAAAAAAAATATTTGTATTAGATGAAATTTAAGTAACAAACACTTGATGTTACGCTTAGTTAACGAATGCAGTGAAATATTTAACAAAAAAGAAGAAAAATGTATTCATTTAACGTTCTTAATCAGTGTTAAGGATCATTTGGTTTTCTGTTTTCGTTATATCAAAAATAAATAAAATAAAATGTTAAAACCACCAACAATTTAATCAACTTATTAATTCCACTATAAAAATATTATTTTTTTGCACGTTAAGTAACAATTTATCATAAATAAATATTTAATGATATTAAAAAAAAATAAAAATAATAATAATAACAAACTATTTGTCGCATTATATTGTGTAAGTTGCTTGTTTATTTATATTTTCTTTAACTTCTTGTTTGCTACAAAACTTTATTTTTTTGTATCTGCAGTGACCGTGTATATCTTTATTTATTTTTTTATTAAAAAACATATTTTATAAAAGTGTTTTTAAATGAATATTTCTTTTAAGAATTATAATAAATGCGAATTATGTTGTTTTCGAGAAAGTAAATTGTTTATAATGATATGAAAATATAGAATTTTGTTGGATGATTTTATATAAATTGTAATTAATTTATATTAATTAATAATGCCTACGTATATTTACTTGCTTTACACAAATTAACAAAGCCATATGGAAAATTTAAAACAAAAATTACTTTATAGAAACCCTTTTATAATTATTTTTTCAATTTTGTTATTTTTTTTAAATAAATAAAAATGATTACAATTGCGACTGTTGTTTTAAATTAAAATTATTAATTAATAATTTGTAAAAAAAAAAGAAGAAGAAAATTATTTAAATGATTAAAATAGAATTTTCCATTATATGCAATCAACGATAAAATATGTTTCTTTAAATGTATGAAATGCAGACACGAAAACAACATTATTATAACTACAATCAACCATAATAATAATATAACAAACAGAAAACAACAACGATAAATAAACAAACAAGCAAGTAAAATTTATTATAAATAAAAAATAATAAGAATAATAAAAATTGTGTTAAAAAAATAAAAAAAGAAAAACCGAAACAAGAAAAAGATGAAACGAAATGAATAACAAAATTAATGGCAATTTATGCAATTGTTATGTTAATTTTTAATGTTTTTCTTTAACATCCAATATCTGTGTTTATCATTGGTAAAAGTAAATAATATACATTTTTTTGTTTTTGTTTTTCCTCATAGATAAAACTTTTTATTAAATAAAAAACAAATATTCTTATTATTAATAAAACTAAAAAAATCCTAGGGTCGCTCGTTTATAAATTTTCTATAATAGTGACTTTTTATTTTCTTTCATTTTTATTATTATTATCATTTATTAGCAAAAATGATTACGAAAAAAAAAAAATACAGAAAAATCTGTGATATATAAGCTTTAAGCTTGGATAAAAATAAAGAAGAATGAAAAGTGAATGAGAAATAAATCCAACAAATAATAATAATAATAAAACTTTTTAATGGCGTTTGTTTAGTTTGTTTGGTTTATTGCAGGCAGTCGCGTTCGCGTCTTTTCTTTTCTTTTCTTTAAATTAAATTATTATTATTATTATTTTTGTATTCTTATTCGCATCTTGAAAGACCTTTTTTCTCTGCCTTTTTTTTGTTGTTTGTTTATTTGTATATAATATCAAAACATTCTTATATAAATGTGGGGTGTAAGCAATGACATTATTATTTACTTATGAAAATGTAATAAACTTAGGGAGTATTTACTGGCTACAAAATGTATTTATTTTTTAACTTTTTAAAGAAGAAAAAAATTGAAACAAAAAAGTTTTTCCATTATATATTTCAATGAAATGAAAATTTTTTTTTTCTTATTCTATTTGGAGACATGAGACTGGCGTGCAGTCAACCATTCGGTATTGTTTAATTAACAAATAAATAAATGGAAAAGTAAGCTTTTTTTCGGTAAAATTTTCTTTTGTTTTTAATGTAATTATTGCGAATTGTTTGATCGTTGGTGGTTTTGTTGATGAATTTATTTTCAATTCTATTCATTATGGTATTTCATTTATTTTTCGAAAAGATTCTTTATTTTTGTGTGAAATTTTAACAAATTAACTTTTATCCTTTTCTCATTATATTTAAAAATTAACCAAAAATCACAATTAAAATCATCTTTATTATTGTAAAATATAATTATGTAAATTTTCTGTTATTAAGCAATAAAATTAATAATCCTATTGACTACTTAAGCATTACAATGTATTTAAATAAATTATTTTAACTAAACATATTTTTATGATAATTATTAAATAAATTTTATTAAATTTTAAATCATAATTTTTAATTTTTATTAATCGAATGTTTAGTTAAATGCATTGAAAAATATAAAAATATTATCGCAACCCCCTCTAATTATGTTTTCCTTAAACAAAAACCGTGGGATTTCCACTTATTAATCAATTAAAAAAATATTCAATATGAATTTCTCATGCAAAAATAAAATTTTTTTTATATATATAAATCATTCAAGGATTTTGATTTTTGTATAAAAATCAACTTGAATTAAAAAAAAAAAAAAATAAAACTAAAACCAAGACCACTCGACTTTATAAATTACACATATAAGTTTCATAAGGGATCACTACTCGATTACAATATTTTCTGAATAATAAATACAAAAAAAAAAAAAAGAAAAAATTATTTAACAATAACTACTTAGTACTAAAAATGTTTAAAATATAATAATAGTACAAAAAAAAAAAATGTTAAATCATCGATCAATCTAAATATATATCTTGAGTGCGTATCCACTTAGGCAAAACGTTGCGGTATTTTCATTTGTATGCTATTAATCGGTTGTTTTTATTATTGTAATAATTATTTAAATCCTTTTTATTTTATTATTTAATAATAAGAACACGAAGGAAAAGAAAAACAAATATCTTTAAATTACTAGAAAAAGTCAACCCCTAGTTATTATTTGTAAAAATCAGCTAACTTACAATGTTGCTTGCTTGCGTCACTTAAGTGCATTCAACAAAAAATATGAAAAATTAAAAGATCAAATTTATAAGATACACACACAAAAAAAAAAAATAACTTAAGGGTTTCAAAAAAGAAAAATACGTCACTTACTTAAATCGACTTTTATGCAATAATTATTAAACAATTTTATTATTAATATAAATAATATGCAAATAATAAAATAATATTTCTCAAGTAGAAAATTATGTTAAGTGGTTTGCGCATTCAATAAAATAAAGTTTTAACCACACAAATTTTCCTATTTAAAATTTATCGTACAATTGTTGTTCAAATGTAGACATTGAGAATTTATATAATAAACACAAAAAAGCTTTTAAGCTTATATTTTTTATATAAATATTATTATTTTTCATTTTTTTTTTTTAAAGTTAATGCAGCCACGCCTTGCATTGTCGCGACAAAAGCAATAGACAAAAATTATTATTATTATTATTATTATATATTATTATAATCATTATAATCAAAAAGATACTTTACATGCAAGGATATCGCGTGTTTTTTGTTCTACGATTAATGTTTTAACAACAAACAAACAAAAATAAAAATAACTGACAAAACAATTACATAATAAAAAAATTAAAAATACTCAGTTTTTACTATAGAAGTTCTCGTGTTTTGTACGCCTTATCATTGTTTTATTTCATTCTTTTCTTTTATATACAATGTATAGAACAAGAAATATATTGCTGAATGGGTGTTTTATTAATAAAAACATATTATTTTTTTTTTTTTATAATTTTAATATTAAATGGGTGTGCGTTATGTTCTTCGTACAAAAAAAAAGAAGAAGAAAATTTATAAAGAAACAGAAGAAAAAAAAAAGTTCTTTTTTTGTAAAAGAAATAAATAAATATTTTCATTATGTCTAATGTTGTGTTGTCAATATTATTGTTTTATGTTATGTTTTCTATGTTAAAACTTGCAATAAGGTTTTTTTTTTCTCTGTACATTATTATTATCATTTTTTCAAAAGAAATAAACAAACAGAAATAAACGATATGAATAGGTAAAAAAATAAAAATATTTAAAAGAAAATTTATTCGACAATACATCTTTTTTGCATTAATTTTCTCTTATTAAAATACAAATTATGTATGCATAAATAAATAAAAAAAAAAAATGTTTTTAATGATAAAAATGATCTATTGAATAAATTTTAATTTATTAAAGCCAATTTTTATATTATTTATGTTTTAAATTTATACTTGAAATATAGGTGATTAGTTTGTATAAAAACATTATATTAGCTTTGTAACGTTTACGCTATGCTAATTACTTTTGATAGCAATTAATTGTTATCTTAGTAAATAGAAAACCATTTTGTTACAATGAAATATGACAAACATAATGAGTATTTAACTCATAACCGTTTATAGTTGAAAAATTTAAATAATCAAAAGTCCTTGTAAACTTTACACTAATTGTGAAAATAAGACCTGTTTGCAAACAAGCACAGCCCAAAAAAAAAAAACACCACTACAAAATTTGATTAAAAACTTTCAATTTGTTTAACATAAATCAATTTCAATATAAATATTTGCCACCCATTTGTATGAAAATTAAATTAAAATCGCACAAGTGTTTATTATAAGAAAAGATTTTCAAGTGCATCAAATTATCCTGAAGGTGTTGAATTATATATCGCGAATGAATTAATTCATTTTCATTTAACTTTTATTAACACCGTCTAATTTTACTATTTTTACACCTTTATTATTGTAATTGAGACGCAAAAGTGGAGTTTTTATTATTTTTAATCGAAAAAACTTTATGATTTCTTTTTTTTTTTTTTGCACGAATTTTCATTGATTTAATCACTTCAAGCAACACAAATTTCTGAAGATATTTCTATAAAACCAATTTCCATTTAGGTTTTATTTTCTTTTTTGTATTTAACAAGAAAAAAAAATTTTTAATAAATAAACAATCGAAATTTAATCACAGATACGAGTTTACCTTCAGTACAAGTTTTTTCTTTTAGTAAAATAATTTTTCTTTAATTTAAATAAAATCTGGATACATTGATGACGATTTATTTTTTCCTATTATTCTTGTTTCCTTTCTATTTTCTTCCTTATTTTGTTGTTGTTTTTCTGTACTTTGAATACAAAACGCAAAACTAACAAAAGATTGGCAAACAGTTAGGCGATTGACCTGTGTTGTGTGTTCCCTTACAACCCACATGACACGACTAACAGCAAAAAAATACTTATTTTTAAACGAGAGAAAAGAAAATATGAAAAAATTTCTATAAAATGAATAAAGAATTGAATGAAATTTTTTTTTTAAATGAAAGAATGGGCTTCGATTTATAATAGATTTGTGGGTGTTTGATGATGAGAGGGTGGTGATTTAACTAAAAAAAATAAATGTAAAAGAAAACACACAACATTGCATATTAAAAATAGGGAGTTTCGAGAATTCAATAGTATTTATTTAGTTGATTTTCTTCATCAGTCTCCTTGGATTAAGCCAAAATCTATTGTGTACAATTTTATCTATTGTGTTATTCGATTTTTACTGTTTCTTTTATTAAATTTCATTTTCTTTTTCTTATTTAAATACTGATCACATTTTGACCATTCGGTGAAATTACAATATTTAAGGATATACTTATTAATAAAAAGCAAATTAACTAAATACTATGTAGAATAATTACAAGAATTAAGATCTTTATACTGTGTAATCAGTAGAAATTCACCCTAAATGAATAAATTTTCATCTTAAATACAAACAAATAACGATTAAATCATTTAAAGTATTTATTTACACGTTTTTTCACGTTTTCGAATAAATAAATAAAATTTTCTTGTACTATTGGATAGACTCTAGGGAGTGCTAACCTAAATATGCACTAGAAAAATAAGAGAAACAAATAAATTGTAAATTTAAATTCGGATAAATAATGATTTTTCTTTTCTTTTCTTTTTTTTTCTAAGTTAAACAATTTTGAAAACCAGTCAGTTATTGTGCTATTTTTTGGCGTCCTAAAAATAGTAAACACACTTTAACTGATGAAAAGAAAAAAATTTTAAATGCTTTGATTATCCTTTTTCAATTCAATTTAATTTTTTTTTTTTTTCATTAAATTAAATATAAACCGCAATTAGACTAATAGTATTTGGACATTAGAGTGTTTAATGTTGCGAATTACAACCCTTATTCGTTAAAATAATAATAAAGATAATAAAAATAATATTTAAAGATTATTTCAATATAAACAGGATATTGTCAAGTGGATAATAATAGTAAAGGATAATGAATTTTAATTAAATTATATTAAGTATTGCAAAAAAATAATAATAATAATAAAATAATTATTAAAAATAATTTAGGGATGAGAATATCACTCATATCTGAATCAATAATAAAAAAATATGTTGTCAATACTTTGACAGATGTTTTCTTTTGAATTTTATAGCGTATGTTGTATGTACTTGGGCGACACATTTATATCTTAACTATGTGATATCAATTCATCAAAGTGGATTCTCTTTTTTTTTAAGGTTCATTTAATATTTTAAGTATATTAATGTGATGAGTGTTTTGTGGTTGATTTTCAAATCATTTTTTCTTCTTTTTTATCGGTTTTTATATATAGAAAAACGATTTTTTTTTAGTTTATTTTTCATTTATGAATTGAAAATGAAATTTGTACACAAATAAATGAGAAGAAAAGCGTTTCTTTATAAAATTTAAATGCAGATCAAAAGGATTATTTATTTTCAATAAAAGAAACAAGAATGATGGGCGTACGCGAACACATAGAAAATAGAGAATAATATAAAAAAAACTCTTATAAGCACGCAATGTTTAAGCTTTTTGCAATCAAAATATCTTAAGTTAATATTTTTTCTCATTACATTATTGATAATCCTTTATATATAGATTTACCGTTTTTAATAGTGTTTTTGATAGAGTTAAATTAATTGTAAATCAAAATTATCAGTACCTGGAGTTTTCTCTATTAAATAAGAATTTTAAGAATGAATTTTTTTTAACAATTCATTAAATAATAATTATGTGAAGAAGTTAAATATTTATTTAATTAAATAATTGATAATTCTTAATAAGAATTTAATAAACCTTAAATTGTGTTTAATAGACAGTTTCTTTAATTTCTCAATTACTGTATGATGGAATTTTTTAGTCATTACTTTTTTATTAATAAAAATTATAGAAAATTAAATTGAAGAAAAAAATACTATCGCAATGAGTGTAATGATAGGCTTTTTTTGCCTTTTCGTTAAAACTAAGCAAATTTGAACAGAATTAATTATTAAGTTTATAAATTTATGATCCCCTTTAACGTGACCATAAGGCACAAGTATACAAAATAAGTTCAATTATTACACAAAGAAAACAAAAAACACTAAAACCATATTAACTGCTATTACAATTAAAATTGCTTTCTTTAAGCACCTTAAAAAAAAATAATTAATTTACATTAACACCTATTAAAATGTCTGACAATAATAAAAAAAAAAAAATAATAATAATAAAGAAAAACCTTCATTAAACATAGCAATGCAGTAAATAAAAATTCAGTTAAATAAGCTAACATATCTAGCCACAAGTAATATAATATATAATTTTCTCATTAAACTAATGCTTAATGGGATAAAACTTTATTTAATATCTTTCTGTAATATTAAAAAGAAACGATTTTAGTTACTCAGAAAATATCTGAAAACTAAACATAAAAAAAAAATAAGTTTAATCACAGGTTGTTGTTTTTTTTTTTTTTCTTTTTCATTAATTTAATTCAATTCAAAGTTATTTTATGATTAATTTTTATTCTTATTATCATTATTTTGCTGCTGTTATATGTTTATATACAGATAGATATATATATTTTAATGTTTTATTTCATTTCTTATGCTATATTGTTGATTATTTTTTCTATTTTATATATTTTAATTTTAGAAATAACATAATAAGGATGAATGCTTTAATGACTTGCATTAAAAAAAAAAAATATGAAGAAAAGAACTGATATAAACGGAAGTTTGGATTTAAAAAATAAAAATAATAATAATAAAGGAATATATTTTTTTTCATTCATTTTATGCTTTTTTTTCTCTCTATGCAAGAAAAATATTCTATTTTATTATTTTCCCTTAATAATTTCTTTCCCTATTCTGTTCTATCTATCTCTTTATATATTTTTGTGTAGTTTTTATTTTCTTATTATATACAGAAATTCCTTTAATTCGTTCTCTTCCATTTATATTATTATTTATTTAACAATGTTTCTTTATTTATTTTTATTATTTTTTATTTTTATGATTATTATTATGTAATGATGAAAAATAGGCGGTGATGTTAAGCAACACACGATTATGTTCAATCAACCTATAATATTTCGGCTTATTTTACTTATACACTTTACACATTAACTTTATTTCTTATTTTTTTATTTTTTTATTAATATTGTAGAAAAGAAAATGAACAAATGAAATAAATAAAGCAAATACAAAGCATATTATTACAATTAACATTTAAAATTAATTTATAATCAAATATAAATAATAATAATAAGAATGGTAATGGCAATAGTAATTGTAATGTTAAACATATTTTCTACATTTATTTATTTTGTACATCGATGTACTGACGATTTGTTTTCTTATTTTCACTTAATTTATGCTTAACAGGTTGTTTAGAAAGGCGGACAACGTAAAATTAAAACAAATTATATATATATATTTTATAAAATTAAAAATCATTAAAAGGAACATAATTTTATTATTAAAAGAATAATAAAAGACTTTTATTCTGATTGATTTCTCATTATAAATTTTATTCATTAAAATACAAAAAAAGAGCGCGTACTTTGCGTAACATTTTACAATCGGTTGTTGTTAGGTCGGCAATTTCGATGAAATTATATTTATATTTTTTTAATAGCAACTCGTGAGACTAGTTTAATGGCTATTAAAAATTTCTTATTAACTATTTTATCAATTTAAATAATTAACGTAATGAAAAAGTTAATAAAAAGGAACGCATTGTGTTCGCGTACACAGCGTAGTTTTATTAGTCTAATATAAAATTAGATGTAGATTGTTCCAGTTGCCACCCCACAACAAAAATACTATAAGAAAAATTGAATTTAATATAAATAAATATGAAATAGCAATTTATGTAAAACGTAGTAAAAAAATTATTAATAATATTACCAAACAAATTTAGCTTCGCTATTTTTGGCTATTTTATTTATCATTTTCATTTTATTATTATTGTTATTACGTTGTCATGTCACAAATCATTATCACCTAGTCAAACAACGCTATAAACTTTAATATTATTAATTGAATAAAGAAAATAGAATAGAACTGTGTGGTACAAACAGGTACCGGGTGTATTGGTCTTATAAATTTCTACTGACTTTAATTTGTTAAAAAAAAAAAAACGCTGTCTTCATTTGGATTTTTTATTAATTATTGCAATTAATTTATAGATAAAAGAAATATTTGCAACTCAGCAGGACCATTTATCAATTGATAATTAACGCCTTTACTAAAATATATATATTTTTAATACAGAAATTTTTTTTTATTGATTTACAGAAATTAATTATTTCGTATTTTTAGTTCTAAATATAGAGCTTTAACGAGTCAAGCTTTACCAATTAGAAGCTTCAATATATGACGCATTATTTTTTACATTATTCAATATTTTTTACTCATAGTTAATTAATAAAAAATCACCACACACGTATTTTTTAATTAATAATAATTATCTTTTAAGATAAAAAATAATTGTGTTTTGATCGATTTTTTCTACAAATTTATTTAATTAAAAAAAAAATACAATTTAATACTTTAAATAAGGGTAGGTAGTGTTTTATTTTTTTTAAATAATTAGTTTGATTAAAAAATTAATTATTAAAAATAATATTTTCTATAAAAATATTAATAATAATAATAATAATAGTAGGGGAGTGTGAATAAAATAAATAATAATTAATAATTAAAAAAAAAGAACTTTCCATAATTTTTGTGTTATTTTTCTGTCGCTAAATGTTGGATTAAATGTTTAAAAAAAATAAAATAATAATAATTAATTAGGTTAATTGATAAATTTATGTATTAAAAAAAAATTATATTTGTCATATTAATAATCTGATTAAGGTGTAAAAAGTGGTTGAACATTCGTGATGAATGTTCTTGCATTGAGTGCTAACAATGGAATGGAGACCCTTTTACTAAAAGTTTTTTTTTTGCATTGTAATTAATTAAATAAATTAATTTTTTTTGTTAACAATAACTTGATAATAATTTGATAACAAAAGGAAATGAATTTTTAATTATTTATGATTAATTACTATTTTTGCTGAATTCTTTATTGTTTAATTTTGCATTAATTATAGATAAAATTAATTATTTAACTTCGTAGAGATTTAATCATTTCTCTAGATGATTTTTAAAAGAATAAAACTATCTTATATTTTTATTTAAATTCGATTTTTCGTACTTAGAAAGTAATACAAAAAGAAAAACTTTCACTGAGCGAATTATAGTGTAAGTCTTAATTCCTGTAATTAATTTCTGTATTAGAAAAATTAATAAATTGTGGATCAAAACACTAGTCAAAAGAAAATAAAATAAAATATCCCGGAAAAAAAATAACTTTAAAAGAAATTCCCAAGAAATAATAATAATAATAATTGTAAAATAAAGAAATAAAAAGATAAAAAACATTTTCAACCCTTAATATACAATTAAAAAAGAAAAATTTACAAAAAATAACAAAAAAGTGTGGCAAGTCGATCTGTTTTTTCTTTGCTGTTGAAATGTTTTTTTAATTATTTCACTAAAAACAATTCATTTCTAACTAAAGATATAAAACAATATAAATAATGTTAAGCCATAACGTAAGGATAACAAATAAATAAACATTAAAATACAGTAAATTTAGACTTTTAGACAATTTTAATAAATTTTTATATTTTGTAATATTTTAAGGGAATATTTTTTTGTTGCCTGTCTTCAACTCTAATACAAAAATCACTGCAATCACTGACTATAAGTTAAAAAAATAAACGTGTGTGTACTGTTCATAACCGAATATAATAAAATAATAAAAAGTCCTTTTAAGGATTAAAAATAATAATTTTGATTTTATAACTGAAATAATTTTGACTTTTTGTCCTTGGTTTATATTTTATTACTATTATTATCCCTTAACATTATTATTATTGTTATTTTCCTTTTCTTATGAACAAGGCGAGTGCTATTTTAATTAACTTTTAAATATTTTTGGTATTTTCTTTTGAAAATGTTTTATTATTTTTTTTTTTTGCCAATGTAATGAAATACAGGGATCTTATTGATCTAATAAAAGTTTAAAGAAAGTCATAAAAATTAAATATTTGGGGGTGTAACCGTGCAATTATAAAGTCAACTTTTTTTATTTTTGATTTTTAATTTTTAATTTTTCAAATACAAAAGGACAATGGACAATATTTTTAAATTGTAGCAATGAAGAAATAAATAATGAAACACCATTGCCGGCCGACTAGTCGGTCAGTTAATAATATTTAATAAATGTTAATAAAAATTGGCAAAAAAAAAAAAAATAACAATAAATAAAAGTCAACGATGAGGTAAAATAATAAATAAAAAATAAATATTAGAACAGTGACAGTTTAGGGTAAGACAATAGAGATTAAATATGGTAATAAAATGAAAAGTTAATTATTATAATTTTTTTTATATAATCGGTAATACCTCAAAAAGAAATAAAATAACAGGTAGATACTGTGTTTTTTCTTTTTATAAAATTGAGGGGAAATGTGGATAAAATTTGGCTGATCCTAGAATTTCTGTAATCTGTATTAACGCTGTGTTTTATACACAAATTAGTAAAAGAAAAATCATTACATATTCTGCAAACATCAAAGATATTTATTAATAACTTTCAGCAGATAAAATTTATATCTAAAAAAAAAAAAAAAATTACAAAATTACCTAAAATACATAAAAAACCGTTTAGTTCGTAGAAACAAAAAATTTATTTACTCAAAACAAATATATACATAAAAATTATTTTCTTACAAATTTATACAATTTAGAGAAATTAAGAATGTTTTTTTTTTTTATTAAATTATGATCGATCCTTAAAAACAACAAATAAGTAAAAATAGTTTTGATAACTTCTTTCTCAGAAGACCGCATAATTTTTTTTTTGTTTTTCTTTAATGCTTTTATTGTTTCTCCATAAAAACCATAAAATTAAATAGAGAAAAAAATATAATAATATTTAAATATAATATATATATAATAAAAATGTAAGTTTACTTGCAGCCACAATACCAGTAACAACGTGAATAAGAACAGTGAAATAATAACCGCCACCAGTAACAGCAGCTAAAATGTTTACATAAAATAGGGATATATATATATATGTTTATTGCATTATAATTTCGGCATTTTAGTTTTTCTTTGCTTTTTATATTTTACAATATTTGAATTTATTTTCTTTTCCTTTTTTTTCTGTGTGTTGTTTGCAGTTTATTGTTATTTTATGGTTAAGAGAAAAGAAAACATATTAAATGGAAAAGAAAAGATGAAAACAATTAATGTTAAAAAGTCAAAAAGGCATTAAATATTATGGGCAGCACGACAATGCAGAAATTTTGCATTTATTTTCAGCTAATAAACATTTAACTTTATCATATTCATCATTAAAATTATTTTTTATTTACAAACTTTTATTTATAAGGTGAAATAGTTAAAATGAGAAATACAACGACTGTGCACGTGGATTATTGTATTTTAAATTGGTTATCGATGATGGCACCTTGCTGCCAATTATATTACTATTTATTCGGTTTATGAACTACAGTGATCTGTGCATATGTATCGATAAATTTATTACGTTGCCAAATATGAATTTTCTGATATTTAGAATATATATAATTAAATCAGCAATAATGGTAAATATGGGAAAAGACAAAAGGAAAAAAAATCTTTCTCTTATTAAAAAAATATCATTGAAAATTAACAATTAAAATTTATTTCTATATATTAAAATCAACATTGTAATTCGCTTAACTAAATAATAATTAAATTATCACAAATATATTTAGTAAATAGAAATAATACTGTATTATGTAATGAACGAATTAGTACTGCTTTATAGTAATGCTATGTTGAATGATAATAATGAGAACAACAATGACGACATAATAAAATATTAAATAAATAATTAAATGAAAAATAAATAAATGGATTGAATTCAATCGCAAATTATTATAAAATAATTTTATTATTATTATTATTATTATTATTATTATTATTATTATTATTATTATTATTATTATTATTATTATTTTCATTATTATACATATCAGGAAATTACACTTTTATAATAAAAATGATAATAATAATAATGAAAATACATTTTTGTATAAACTGATTGTGATTATTATTATAATTTTGGTTATACAACAAACTGTATTCTTCAATTCTTGCATTATGTTCATTATAATAGGTAAAATGGAACATTTTGAATACACTGAATTGTGTACTGAAGAGAATTATATACAATAATGAATATAAAACCTAGACTATAATTTTTATTATTATTATTATAAAAAAAATAATAATAATGAAAAACACATTTTTTATAAATAACAAATAGAGAACAAGAAAAACCGATCTGACGATCCTATATTAAAATTAAAATAGAAAATAAACACAAGTAACAAGGTAAAAAAAAATAAAATGCTTATGTAAAGCAAATGATATAACTTAAAATCTATATATTATATATATTTATAGAAATACATGTAATGATAATAAAAACTAGACTTAACCAATAAAACAATAAGGAGTGATAAAGACAAAATTGTGGAAAACAAAAATGTATATACATATAATAACAAGAATATACTTAAGTTGAGCTTACAAAGTTTACTAAAATGAAATAGCTAGCAAAGCACATTCAATGTGAGTTTTATTCAAAAATGAATTCGTATTTAATAAGCAAATGGGTGTGGCTTTTATAAATATATATATATATACACATTCGCTTTATTATTTATTCTTTACCATCTATATTTACCACTAAAACTGCGCATACAACTACCAAAAGCAACATATAAAATATAGTGAGAGAAAAAAAAAAGAAAAAATGTTCCTCCTACTGTGTGCTTAACCAAGGGGAGTACTTATAAAATTTTAATACAAGAAAACTAACTCTCAGGAAAAAAAAACGCACACAACATTATATTTCGGAGCTTTTTTTCCCTAAATATTATATTATTTTTGTATTTTTATTACTTATTTACCAAATAAAATGGTTTTTATTTACATGAAAAATAAAGGCAACAATCCAGCCAGTCACAAAACGAACAATACAAATTATGTAGGAACAACAAGAATATAGGGAAAAGAATTTTATACATATTTATTATTATTATATATATTTTTTTATTATTGTCATCTCACTTCTGCTAGTGCCTGGCAAAAGGAAAAAAATAGTAATTTGGAAAATAATAAAACAGTAATACCGTACCAGCATCCGAAAAAACATCATCATCATCACCATCATATAAAATACATAGCAATGTTAAAAATAAAACGAATACAAACAACAAATAAAAAAGAAAGAAAATAAAAGAGGCTGAAGGTGAGCCATAACAACACCGTCGTTAGCACAGAATTTAAATGGTTAGTTGTTTAAAATTTAGTAATAGAGTTTCTGTTGAGGTGAAAACATCAAAGTTATTATTATTATTATTTTGTTTGTTTATTTGTTAACGTTATTGTTGAATTAAAAAAAAAAAAAATAATAATAAATTTATTATAGTTTTTCTTTTTTGTTGTTTATTTGATTCCGATATTAACAAAAACAACTTAAAAAGGAAAAGAAATTTTTTGTACTTGAAAAATATTAATTATATTTGATATTATTTTTGGTTTTAAAAGCATAATTATAGAATAATCAGTAGTGTTTTGTTTAAATACTGTTTGTAATTAAGCTTTTTGTGTCATCACTTTTGTGTGTGCTTTTTAACTTTTGACTTAAGTGCAAAAAAAAAAATAACAATTCAAAAAATTTAACCGAAACTAAGTGAAACAAGTGAAAATACTAAATTGATCAAATTGATTGTAATAAACAAGTGAATGATGGCTAGTTTAACACATCCACATTATGGATTTCCGTTGACGGGTGGTTTGGATTTACAATCGCCAAGTGATTATGGTTCACCACAATCACATAGTTCACCGGATAGTTTGAAACGATCAATGTCGTTTCCACCATCATCATTATCAATGGCTGGTTTATCGTCATCACCGGGATCCGGTGGTAGCATGCAATCATCGCCAGGTCAAGAGGGACATATTAAAAGACCAATGAACGCATTTATGGTTTGGTCACGCTTGCAACGTCGTCAGATTGCAAAAGACAATCCAAAAATGCACAATTCAGAAATATCAAAAAGACTAGGTGCAGAATGGAAATTATTGACTGAAACACAAAAACGTCCCTTTATCGATGAAGCAAAACGTTTACGTGCATTACATATGAAAGAACATCCCGATTACAAATATCGTCCACGAAGAAAACCAAAGAATCCACTAGCGGCATCAGCCAGCGGTGCTAATAATAATGGTGGAAACAGTTTACAAATGAGTTTACAAAATTCCAATAAACCACAATTAGCTGCACCATATAATCCATTCCATCAACTGCCGCCATATTTTGCACCCTCGCATCCCCTCGATCAACCCTACCCGGTACCTTACTTCAGTGGATTTGACCCACTTACATTATCAAAACTGCATCAATCACAATCTTCAGCTGTACCATCTGGGTTGGATTCACAGAAGCCCGGTCAAATGCCACCCACATCATTAGGTTCATTCTATTCAGGAATCTATGGCGGAATATCTGCTTCACCACTATATGCTGCCCACCAAAATGCCATTTACACCTCATCCGCATCATCAACATCGCCCGGCTCAAGCCCAGGCGCTACCTCAACATCAGCGATAGTCTCGGCCGGTTCAGCATCGAGTAGTGCGATGGACATTGAATCAACAATCCGACGGCCGGTAACCGTCATTTATTAAAAGTTAAAATTTAACTATAATTAATTGTATATTTTTCTTGTTTATTAATTTTCAATCACTATTACTATAATTATTATTATCATTATCATTATCATTATTATTATTATTATTATTCTAATTTTAATTATAATTATTATTTTTAAATTTTTGATATTTATTTATGTAATAAAAAGAAATAAGCGAAAAAACAATTAAAACGCGTAACACAGAAGCTGAAATAAAGTGCGCGTGGTAATAAATAAATGAATAAAAAACCTAAATGAGAAATAAAAAAATAAACATAATTTTAATTTTTTAAGTTAATTGCAAAAAATAAAATATGCAAATTCATTAAAAACATTAATTAAGTGTGTAAATAAATTAATTAAATAAATTTTAGTCTTGTATTGTATTGTTATTATAAAGAAAATAAATAATTAAATTTAAGCATCAATAAAATAAATAAATCAGATAAATTCATTAATTAATTATTTAATTTTTATTATTTATCAAAAAAAGAAAAAAATTGTAAATGTAATAAAATTAATAATTTAAATGAAATAAATTAAATTTTAAAGAAATAAAAATAGAAAACAAGTTTTGTAAGTGTTAAATTAAAAGAAAGAAAACAATCTACTTTAACTGCAGAGGGAAAATTATAAATATAATTTATTATATTTAATTAATTTGAAGCCAAACAAACAAAGTAAAAGAAAATGTATTGAGAATTACTTTGGTAACATAATTAGAACTTTGGCAAAATAGAAAACGTTGCGACAAGTTAAATAATGAAGTAATTATTATAACGGAAAATAAAGGATTTTATACTGTAATGAAAAACTATAGAAAAATACATTAATTATATTTTCATTTGATTTATTTAATTTTAATAAAAAAAAATATAATTTTATTCCTAATTTAATTAAGAAAAATAAAGAGATTTATATATTATAAGAATAAGAAATATATTTAAAAGAGAACATATTTATAGTTTCAATTTTATTAATTTTATTGTCTTTTTCAAGGACATTTATGTTAGTTGTCTTGGGTGGTATTTATAAATAACAAGTAGGAAAAACAGGATATTTTCTTTATAAAACTAAAATACAAAAACTGGATATGAGATGTGGTCACAATATCCCTATTAATCATATATTATGAAGAAGAAGAAAAAAAATCACACAGACAACATAAAAATGAATAAAAAGCATCAGCGAAAATAAAAAATTCTTTTCAATAAACGGAAAAAAAGAAGAAAATAATAATAAAATTGCAAAATAGAAAAGCATAATGGCAAATAATATCCTTAAAATATATATACATATATATGCTCTCTTATAATGTAACAAAAAAAAAAAGATTCTATCCATACAAAAGGACATCAAATTCTATATATTTCTGTGTATATACACATATATATTTTCTACATATTTCCTTTTTTATTTTCACTGTATTCTTTCTATTTGATTCAAGTTTACTTTTTTTTTACTTTTTTGTTAAATCGACAAAGGAATAGAAAAATAAAAGTCGCGTAATAATACATTTTCCTCTGTTATTGTACTCATTATGTTGTGATGAAAAATAAATATATAACTAAACGTGAATAATGAATAGAAAATATATATAATAAAGAAATAAAATGTGTTTATTGCTTCAGGGTGATACTTGAAAATGATACAAAAAAATAAATACAGAAACGAAATGAAAGAAATACACATTAAGTCTTTTTTTTTTAGTCATTCGCGCGTTATTTTAGTAACTAAATTTACACGCAAAAGATCTAATTAAATGTTAAATGATTTTATTATTATTTATTATAACATTACTTGAAAACAATTAAAGTAAAATAAATTTCCTTAACATTTTGTCTATATATATAAAAAAAACACTCAGCACTTCTTAAAAAAGTAAAAAATTAGTTAATTGGTTGTTGTTAAGTTATAACACGATGACATGAATTAACATTTTTACAGTTTAACGATAAAATTATCACATTATTAAATTTGTTAAAATGTTGCAAGGTTATTAAAGGATGCAAAACTTTAGTTACTATTTTGTTGCTTCTTCACTTAAATGCTGCTAATATATAATTAAGAATTTAACGATAAAATTATATAATTTTGTAACTATTCGGTGATTAAATATAAGAACTAAAAAAAAAATAAACAAAAAACAATTTCAATAGTTTTAAAAATATTTTCGCAAAAAATGGAGGTTTTAAGAAAAAGCCATAACTGTGCTGTAATCAGCTAAAATAACTTATAAAACTTGTAACAAAGATGTAATTTCTAAAGAAGAATTCTATTATTTTTAAATAAAAATGCCATAAGGTAAAAGTTCAAGAACTTTAGACTATTTAATGTTAAAAGTCCAAAAAGTATTGTTTTTTTCAACATTCCGTAAGGTTTAAAATATTTTAATAATAATTATAATGGTGGTATTAAAATAAATAGTTCATCCCTTTTTTTTATTTGATAGCGACAGTAAAATAACAAACCCTTAAGGCATTACCACTCTGTTTCTCGTTCTATACATATATTCTACATAAAATAGGAAATATTATTATATAATAAGAAAATAACATAATTTTTAAATAAAAATAAAACAATCTAAGAGGGTGTCATCAACATATGAATAAATTAAGTAATTAATTACGGTCAAATAAATAATACTGTATATACCCATTCTAATCATTTTCAACCATAATAAAGATATTTTATTTTTATTTTTTTTTTGGAACAATAATTTCTTTTATTTATTTATTATATATTTATACATAAAAATAATAAATGGAAAAAAAGAAATACATTTAAAAGCGACAAATAAGCATATACAGACATATTACCCCCTTAACATAAAGCCATTGTAATGTTGTGTGTTATAATTCATATAATTGGAATAATAGAATGGAAACGTGCACGCAAATAATAACAACAAAATAACATTAAAAATTCGTAGAAGTAACAATGTTTTGTATTTTTATTTATATATTTTTATTTTTTGTTATGATTATAATGCGCTCTCAAACTATTTATTTGTTGTTATTATTGTTACAGTTTTATTTTGTTATGTTCCTGTATCATAATAATATGGTTTTTTTTTGGTTATTTTCTATACATATAGTACACTGTTATATACAGTGCTTTGTTGTTAAACTAAACAGTTAATTACTGCATTATAGGTGGTGTTTGAGGTTTTTTCCAATGAATTATAAATATAAATAAAAATATGTTTTAAGAAAACTAGTTTGATACCAAAGAAATACTCTTAACTACTGGATGGTTATTGATGTCTTTCGATACCTTAAAACATCACAATTAAATTGTATAAGATGTGATGGCATTTAATAACTTAAACTAATGATGCTATCCTGCAAAAATTCTAGAATAAGAATAATCTGCATCGACTTTATTCTGGAGTTCATTCAGAAGCGAATTGTTTTACGAATTGAACTGGAATTAATATATTTTTGTATTAATTGTCTAAACAAGTAGTATTATAGACAAAATTTCATAAGATTATTTATTCAATTTAGAAAAGTAACAATATTCTCTTTAACAATGATATAATAATATATTTTTAGATTTTCTAACTGAGAAAAATTGTACTTTAGACTTTTTAATTAAAAATCCTAAGCGACGAACCCGATTTATATAACAAGAATCTACTGTAGTAAATAATTTTAATAATTATTTATCTAGATATATTTATTGAATAAATAAAAAAAAGGAGAAATGAAAACTTTTATTTTATCCCTTCATTATATGTATTTGTGTCTATGTCGCTATATCCATATTTTACTTATCAAAATATAATTATTCAAGTATGAGGTTTCTATTTATTTATTTTGAATAAATGCGCGCGCGAGTTACAACTAGCAAATAGTATAATGAGAAAAGAAAGGAAGGACAAAAAGCATATTGTGACATCATCGATTTAAAGGCTGTTAAAGCTTAAAAGTGGAAAAAGATATAAAAAAAAAACGAAGCAAAACACAAAATAGGGGATTGTTGATAATGGTGAAATATAATAACATTATCCTCTCATTTAACAATTCACGAAACATACATAATGAAGGGGGTAACAACACCCCCTTTATTTTATTTTTATTTATTTTTTGATAAAAAAAAAACTTTTTATTATGCTTTTTTTATGTTATTTGTATATAAATTTTTTGTTTGCATTTTAACACATTGCAGGGGTGCAACGATTCATGTACACAATATAATAATAATAAAAATAATAGCATAAACGATGAATGACGAAATAAAATAATTGAATGGCGCCCGTGGCAGTCATAACACTTGAAAAATAAAAATCAAATTTACAAATTTTTGTTTCTTTTATTTTGGTATTATTTTCAATTTTTTTTTTTTTTTGTACTTATTTTTTTGTTGCGATTTAATGATTTTGTTATTTAGGATTTAAATTGTTGGTTTTCTCTCATTGAATACATTTTTTTTTTTATTATTATTATTGTTGCTCTGAAGAACTGCTTTATTATTATTATTATTTTTTTGTCAATTGTATAAACTTTTCTTAAGGGCTAAAGTTCAGTTAATTATACTTTGTTAAAATTTATTTTGTTACTTTTTTTACTAAACAGTATTATTATTCTTATTTTTATTTAAATAACTTAATAAAAGCTTAGTTGTTACTGAGTGCTTTTAAAAAAAAATGATTTTAATGCATTTTTTCTTCTCTTCTTTTTGTATAAATAATTGACATTGAAGGGTTTTATTAAACTGATTTCAGACAAATAAATAAGTCACATTTTTATGCTAAATATAATTCGTTTATAAAATTGTTGTTTTGTTTATACATATAACTGTTTTATTTTTTTTAAAGAAATGAGCTTTCATTACAAATTAAAACTGTTAAATTCACCCACTCTAGCTATATGATTTTTCTTTTTTAAATAAATATTCAGCTAATTCTTAATGTAAATGTTTATTCAAGTATTCAGTAATATTCTGCTTTTTCTAAATTTATCATACATTTTGCAAAATATTAATTTATTGTCATAAAACTTATCGCTTTTTTTTGATGTTTTGTTTAAATATATATTAACAAAAATAATGACAAGCACAACAATCATAATAATAGTAATAATAATAATAATAATAATAATCAAAATATCTAACTCCCTTATTTCCTTATATAAATTCAACAACAAAAATACCAACAACCAGTCGCAACATTACATAGTCATTAATCTTCTGAGATTTCATCCCTTATGTTTGTTATTATTGTTATTTTCTATTATTATTATTATAGATGGTACTTAATACTCAGTTTGTCACATATACAAATTATTACACTATAAAATCATAAGTTTTTGATCCTTAATACTTATAACCGTATAAATATTAATTTTTTATTATTATTTTTATTATTTTAAATACAAACAAAATGAATTAACCATCATGATGATACTGATGACGATAATAGAAAGAAAATTAATTGTTTCATCATATCATATGGAAATACTGTTTAAAAAAAAAAAACAAAGTGTTTTTTTAAGCGAAAACCCATAAATCATTATTTTAATAAAATATTATAATATTTGCGGTTATTATTTATATACAAGTAAAGGCTACAAATACCACCCCATTTTTGTACATTTTTTTTTTATTTTAAATAAATCGCTTTGATGACATTTTTGTAATTTTATTATTATTTCTCTTTTCCATAATTTAGATTACAAAGAGATTTTTTTTTTTTTATAAAATTTAATTATTTTTTGTATGTCATTGTGCTGTAATTTTTTATTTTATTATATATAAATATAAATTTTGGTCATTTAATTAATGAATCTTTAGTTTAGTTTAACGTTTAGTGGTTATTCGATGTGTCATCACTTTGGTTTATCGATTATGATATATACATAATACATTGTATTATATAAAAATTGCATTTTTAATTATTTAAACCACTTAAAAATAATTAATATGTATTAAAAAATTTATTTATTTATTTTTTTTTTTTTGAAAAAGAATAATAAAAAACTCTCTAGACAACCACAAAATCTGTAAATGTATTCATTTATTAACAAAATTAACAACAGCAGCGTAACATAATGCTAATATTGCATAAGGGAATTTATTTATAAATTATGTTATGTAATTTTATAAATGAATTTATATCAAAACAAATTATACAAGTACAAAGGGTAACAACAATTATAATAAAAATAATAATTATTATTTTTATATTATTTACAATTAGCCAATAGGGATGTTTTTATAACGTGACGCATAATAATAGCAGGTCCTTAATTCAATTACTTAAATTAAAATTAAAAACAAAAATTTACTTTTAAAATGAAATTAAAAGAGAAATAAAATCACAATAAAGATTTAATGTCCAATAATTGTCACAAAACGATTAAAAAAATGAATCAACAGCACATTATTATGTTGCGACTTGACTAATATTATTCTTCCGACGGTATATGGGATATAGATTTTGTTGGCAGTTTTTTTTTGCCTTTTCACTTATTTTGCAAAATTTTATTTATATTAATTGTATTTTATATCATTTTTATTAACTTTGTTGAGTTTAACTTATTAGTTAAGCAATAAAAATAAAAAAATAAAATCATAATAAATATATATTAAAAAAAAAAAAGAAGAAGATTCAATTTGTTGGATAAACAATAAATAAAATTAAATCCTTTTTATTACTTGTTTATTTAATTTACAAAATAAACAAATAATTAAATATAATAATAATAATATTTTTTTCTTAATAAAATAAATAACGAGGGTAAAAGTTTATTTATTTATACATTTATTTTTTTACTGTAGTATTTCTTTAAAACTTTCATTTCAATTACAAAATAATCAGCAAGAAGAAATTTTCAGTCGTTTTAAATTGTGTAAATATGCATACTTGTACTGCAGTTTATATGGCAAAATTAAATAAAAAATATTTTCTTTTTTTTTAAAATAAAAACAAATAAATCATAACACTGGATGCTGTGTTGCAAAAATACATATATATATATTTAGTCAACCATAAAAAATTAGACCGTTAATGTAATAAACATGTCATAAAGTTATGAGTACAAAAAAAATATTTTATATACAATTTATATCTGCGGAAAAAACTATTGGCAAAAGCTTGACAAAAAAAAAAACAGACACAGTACAAAAAAAAAAATAAATCTCTTATTAAAGTAAAGTAAATAAATTAAATAATGTTTGAAGAGGGTTAACAATATATTTAATAAACTAAGATAAAGAGTATTTATTGTTTATGATGTGTATTTTTTTTTTTTTTTGCATTTTTAATCATAATTCATAAATGCTTTATGATTTTATTTTTTGCTTTTTGCTTATTTTATTTTTTTTTTGTGACCTGAAATAACTAAAATATCAATTATCAATATGTTTACGTATTGAATAATATATTTTGTATAAAGACAATTATTGAATTCATTGTAAATGAATAATGAAAATTGACAATTTTACTATATTCAAAAATAAATAATTAAATATTGAAGTCGTGTCCGATCGAAGTACATTAAATTTAATTATAATAATGGTTGATTGTATTATTTATTTAATAAATTAATGAAAATTAAACATAAAACTAATTAATTTATGAAGAAACCATAAAGTTTATGTCAATTCTATGAAATAATAATAATTATTATTATTAACTAAATAACAATAAAGTATATAACTAGTTACCTGGTTACCAATTAACTATATATATAAACAAAGTACACAGAATCCATTCATTTACACAGTAATTAATAATATTTGCAAATAAATATCCATTACTTATCTATTATAAAAATATTTAATAATTCAACAATTACATGTTAATTGTATTAAAAATAATTAAAAATGTTTTGTTTGATTTTTTTTTTTTAATATAAAGTAAAGTAAATAACGAACAGGAGCGTCACATATTGTCTTTCTTTTCTTATACTAATATTCTTTTGTGAATTTTACGGTTGTATTATATGAATTGCACATCATTAACATTGTTTGTTCTTGAGAACAATAATAAAATTACTTAAAAAATATAAAAGAAAAGACAACACAAAAAAAATATTATATATATATAGAAATAAAAATAAATAATAAAAGCACAACAGTATAAATTATAAAGCTGAGTAAAGTCAAGTACTTTTTTATATTTTTAACTGATTTTTTTAAATTTAAGTATTATTATTAAATCCTTTACATATGATGTTTTGTTTCTCTTGTAAAATATTAATAAATTATTAAATATAATTGAAGCTGACTGACTGTCATCAGTATTAATTGAAACGACAAACGGTTTTATATTTAAATAAATAAATAAAACTAAACTAAAGTAAAATTGTAGACATTTATTTAATCTACTAGACAACAGCAAGATAATAAGGAAAAAAAATAGAGTTAATGACTAAAAAGAATATCGTTAAGGTTGTTAACAATATTGTTAAAAATAACATACCTTGTTTTCACTTATTTTTTCTTTATTAATCAAACAGTTAATAGACATAGAGACATAGAAACTGACAATGTGTTTAAATAAATAACAAGTAGTAGTTTGACCCTTATATTAACTATTCTAGAACATTTATTTGTTATTTGTTTGTAACATTGTTTAAATATTTTTAATCAAATAAGTAAGAAAAGAATATAACAATACTTATGTTAATAATAATAACAACGAAAAAGTAACATAATACAATGTAAGGCGCCATAAGAACTTTTTCATTATATTTTATTTTTTGTAAAAAATATTTAAATTAAATAAAAAATTTACTTTCACCTATTTTTGTGATTATTATTTGTCTCTGATTTTTTGGTCACTTTTTATTTTTTGGTAAATATATATATTTCAAGTTCATCGTACCAAAAAAAATCAATTTTTAACTTCTTAAAGATTAAATTCTTATAGAAACATAGATATATGCTGGCAGCTACTTGTTAACATAATAAATACTTTGCAACGTTTTTAGCAAAACTTTTTTTGAAACGGATGTACTACTAATACTAGTTTCACAAACACCTTACTCAGTTGATATTCAATTAATTACTTTAAACGCCTGCTAAAATCTTAATCAAATTGTTGGTACCAAGATTCATTTTAATAAATAAACGTAGAAATGAAATAATTTTACTGAAGATTAAAAATTATCAAATAAGTAAAAAAAAAACCTTACTAATAAAAACCCAAAAATAAAAACAAGTTTTTAAGCTTAAATTTTCACCAAGTGTACAAATGACTAAATCATTTAGCATGTCTTTATTGTATGTATAAGTAATTTCAATTTACGTTAATAATATAACATTTAATCTTTTTTTTTTTTCTTATAATTCATAAATAAAATGTAAATAATGATGAGCAATCATGTAAATAATATGCTTTCTGTTCTCTTGTTTAAAAGTTTGTACAATTCATTTAGATAGACAACAAAAAAGAAACGAACGTGTAAACGAAACCACTATGCTTGATCTGCCATTTAGAAAATTGTTGTTATTTTTGTTTTTTTAATAATAATTATTTATGTAAATTTCAAAATAATAAAAATAGAAAGAAAAACAAACTATATAAATAATTCTACTTAATTTGTTAATAAAATAAAAGCTAAAATCACCGAAAACAAAAAAAACAACTAAAATTAATGCAAATAAATGACGTCGAGTCTGCACACATCGACAAGTAACTAAGTATAGTAAAAAATTAAAATTTACAATCAATTGTGTTATCCGCTGAAAGCGTTTATTCACGTTTTGTAAATTTTTTTTTTTGAATTAACATAATCGATTTGTTTTTTCCCTATTTATATATATTTATTTTTTCTTCTTTTAAAAATCGATTGACAGAATGACAAGTGGCATAGTTTTTCCAATTTATTTGCGTTTACTGATTTCTTTTTTCGTTTTTATTTATTGAAATGAAAATGAAAACTAACAATAATATGTCTTGTTTGTTGTGTTTAGTTTTTTGGCTTGAAAAATTGACTATTTTACATTTATTCTTATTATTTTTTTTTTATGAATAGTCATAGTGTTGAGGGAGATTATTTATTTATCATTTATTCTAAAAACAGAGTGAATTGAAAGTTTTATGTAAAAAAGATTTATTTAAAAATAATTAATAGAACTTTATCATGGAAATTACATTAACAATCACCCTATAAAGGATTTGTTTCTTTTCTTTACTTTTTTTATAAATTTATTTTCTACAATCACGATAGTTCACGATACTAAAGCAAAACGAAACAGTTCTAATTCTATTTATTAAATAGAGTAAAAGTAAAATAAAAAAATTTCTTTCTTTTCTGTTATTACGTTTTGTAAATTTTTTTTTACGATTAAAATCTCATTTTGCATATAAATAAAACTGAAAAAAAAAAAAAAACGTCAAACAATTGCAATTTATAAACATTATAAACAAAATACGTTTATATTGTATAAGTCCTGTCCACCCAATGTCGTATTGTTGTGTTTTTATTTTTAAATTTTTATCCGTTATTCATGTCCTGGAATTATGTAATGTTACATAATGTTCGTACAGTAGTTTTTAAGGGTTACGCAAACAAAATAATATTAAAGGCAAAATAAAAATAAAAATACCATAAAATGTATATAAAAGTCCTTTTATTAACAACAAAAAAATCCTTTTTTTTTTGCTCTATCGTATGAAGCCCCACTCACAGTTAACCAAATTTATTCAACAAACCATAAAGTAAATGTGTATAAAACAGCTTACTATTGCTGATAAAAAAAAAAATAAAACACTTCAGTAACAAAAATTATGTTACCAAAAACCATATACATTAACCTATTATTCCACAGATTTCGGTTGTGGGAATGGTGGATACAGTTAAATAGAAATTTTTTTTGTTGCTTATAACAGGTTGCATGTTTATTTCTGTTTTTTTTTTTTTTTTTGAACACTTGACAAAGTTCCTGCTTATTTTGCGGATAAAGTAATTTTAGACTTTTCTACTTCAATTAAAAAAAAAATCGAGTTTACTTCATACAAAGCCACTATTTATTATTCGCTCATTCAAACAAAATTAATAATAAATAACAAAAGTTAATTTAATTACTAAACAGGAGTTAAAAATTTTAATAACGAAAAAAAAAAAAGAAAAATAAAATTTCTACAGCAGTAATGGAAAAACGCAAGCGAATAATAAAAAACAATTATTTTTTCATTGGATTGTGGAGTTTAAAGTTAATAAATATTTGTGTTATATAAAAAATAAAAGCATTTTTTTTTGTCTGGTTTAGTTTGTTTATGGTTTGAAAAAAAAGAAAAGAAAATTAAACTGAATTTTACTATTAAAAAAAAAACACTTGTTGGCCGGTTTATTGTTGTCATTATTTATGAAATTAATTTAGCATAAGAGTGAAAAAATATTATTATTTTTTCTGATACAAAAAAGACATTATTGGATAATATTATAATCAATATTAAAATAAACAAAAAATATCCCCTTTCGTTAACACCCGCCAATGTTATTAATTAATTAATAATTTCATTATTAATAACTACCTTTTTGATTTTCGAATTTTATTCAAAATAAATTTAATTGATAAAATTTATATAAAAAACAAAAAAAATATTTATTTATTAACAAAACAAAGTAAATACAGCGAAATACCAAACAAATCACATTCATAAAATATTTATTATTTAAAATCCATATAAAATGAATAAATCAAAAGCAATAAATAAATAAATAATACAAAAGCAATCCTAGTAGTACCTGCAGTAGTATTAATAGCATCAGCAGTTATATAATAAAAGTCATACAGAATAGAAAACAATGCAATTAATAAACTACGTTTCAGTTAACATTGTCATGTTCACAAGGTGTACAAATTTTATCTTAAATTAATAAAATATAAAATGATTAAAATAATTAAATAAAATAAATTCAGAAACTAATGAGAATTAATATATTTAAGGGATTATCATAAACATAATTAACACGACTTTGTTGCATTTTTTTCTCTCTTTTTTTAATTTTACTTTATTTTCCACTTTTCATTCTTATTAAAAACTTCTGAATTGAATATCATCTTGTTTATTAAGAAAAAAAAAACGAAAACAAAACTAATTCTAGATAGTTGATGTGAATAAAATGTGTAGGATTGACAATATTTTATAATTTTTTTCATTCCTTGTATCAGTACCACACAAAGGAGTAAAGAATTTTTACTTTAACATAATTTTTTTTCTCGTTTTTATTTTTCTTATATGAGACTTTTTTTTTTTTTTTAATAAAACTAAGTAAAATATAAAAGATTTTTTTATTTTTAAAAGCATAATCTTTATTAGAAGACTCATTCATATTATATGAGATAATTTTTACATTTTTTTTTGTTTACTAAAATAGAGAAGAAAAAATAAAATTAAACAAGAGCTCAGCATGCATTATCACATGAGTGCACCGCATATTGTTGGAAACGCTTCAATGAATTTTAAAATCATAGAACCAAACAATCAACAAAATGAAACCACCCCTTTTATTTTGCATAGGAAGTTTTCTATTTTATTATTATTTAATATTTAACACGCGTCGCTATATATATAAAAGAAATAATTTTGCATCGCAGAACAACCTAGTTACGTGCAAATATATTTTTGATATATAAACATATTTTCTATATTATAGTGTAGAAATGTAAATTTTTTTAATGTTAACATTAACATTACTATAAACATTACGATTAACATTAAGTAAACGAGTGTACAGGTGCGTATTATAATATAAATAATGTTTAATTCGCGATATAAACTTAACGTTAACAGTATGTTAGCACCACAGGAGTTCCACAACGGGTGGTTAATTGATTTTTCTCCCTTAATTTCATAAAAGAATCTTTTTTGAGAAGTTATTTCAAATATATATTTTATAACATGAATAATTTTCTATGATTTAATTGATACAATTTTGTAACTATTGTTAGTTATGATTAAAATCAAATACAAATCAGGTGTTTTATTAAAATTATTGCTGTTTAGTTTTATTTTTTGTTTTTATTATTTTATTTCACAGAAAAATAACTTGGTCATAACCTGATCTACTTTAAAAGTATTTATTTTTAAATAAAATATTATTAATATTTGTACGGCAACATTGGTTATTATTTAATTGTTTACATTGTGTCGCGTCAATTTTTTTAAAAATATGCTTCATGTACTCCTCTTAATGTTTTTCTTCTTTTTTTTACGTTGTATTGTGTTTAATTTTCTTTCTTTATTTTTGAAGAGCCAACCAGATAATTAGCGCCTTACATTAATAAATTCTTATTCATTTTTTTTTTTTGAATAAAAACAAAACGTATGTTTTACAAAAAATAATATAAAAGAACCAAAATCAACATACTTTTGATTATGTTTACTTATTAAGAGATAACAACAGCAGAGTTTCATCTCAAGTATATATCTATGTTTAAGAAGAAATGATGAAACTAAACTAAAAGAATAAGTGGAAAAATGTTTAAAAAAAATAATAAAAGATCGACAAATTACCAATAACAAGATGTTTGTTAGTTTTTACAATTAACACATTACGAAAATGAGAAGAAATAATTCTTCTTTAGATTTTTTGTTTTTTTACTTGACGATTGTCTAATTTCACGTCGACATGACAATAATTAAAAATAAAATACAAATAACCTGTAATAGGTAGGAAATTTTTAACAAAATAAATAATAAGTATATATGAGTTATATATGTGAACCACATAACCAATATTAAAATTCCACCAGTTTTACCTCTTACAATATTGTTATACTTTCGCGTTATTATTATTATTATTATTATTATTATTAATAATAATAATAATCATAATATTTTTCATTGTAATTATTATTATTATATTACAATAAAAACCGGATGAACATGTTAATCTACAATGTTGCCGTTTTAATTGTTTACCTTTTACAAATATTGTGTTAATCTTGATTTTTGTTTTAGTAATTTTATTTTGTTATTATGATTATTATTATTAATAATTTTTTTTTGTCAATAATTATAGTTTTTTTTTTTTTTTTTTACAAAAATAACTGAAAAATAAAAAATATATTACAAATAAAAATTGATGTACTTCGAAGTACTTATAATTTATTACAAACTAAATGGCATAATAATAATAATAAAAATAATAAATATATAAAAAGGGCAAAAACAGAATTATCAAAATAATAAAATCTGACGCGCACTGTTGATTGCTTATTGTTCTGCTTGTTTTATTCGTTTTTGTTTTTTTATTTTTTAATAATAAAAATTTTTTTATTTATAATTGTTTTAATGCACAAATGTGATTGCCCTGTTAATTATATATTATTTATATCGAATACATTATTAATATAATAAACTATAATGAATTAAATGTTAATAAAAATTTGTATTTTTTGTTTTATATGTATTTATTGGTAAATTTATTTATTTTATTAACAATTTAATTATTGCAATAAAAATGCTTGTATAAATTAGAGTATTTCTTGTACATACAATTATTAGATTTTTACAGAAATATTAAATTCTGTTACTGTACCTGATAATGCTATCCGTAGAAAACAATATCAATGAATACGTTTAGAGCAGTATATGTGATACAATTATTAATGAATAATACTAATCTGGATTCCCATGTTCTCCTCATATATGTATATTGAATATTTTTGTCTAAATACTTATTAAACTACAGTATTATATATTTATATATTGAAGAATAGTTTTCAGTTTAATTATTCTAATTAAATCTGTATAAAAATTGTACATTTTAAATAATCAGCAAGTACAAAGAATAAAAATTTATTCAACTAAAAAATTCCCAGAAAATTATCGAATATTTATCAATAATTATTTGGCTAAATATTACAAGTTACAACACAATTTCCACATTCGCATTAACAGTAAACTTCATAAGAAATAATATAATTAATTCAATTAAAATAAAAATTCATCTCAATTAAATAATTAAATAAATTAAAATTAAAATAAAACTACAATAATTTTTTGCTTGAGAAAATTAGAAAATCATTAGAAAAATGTTATAATTTAATGAAATTCAAAACTTTTAACACCTCTCTGAAGTTACAAAACTACTTGTCTAACAGAAAAACAGTGAATTTTCCAAGTATAAGAAATTAAAAGAGAAAAAGAAAATAAATTAAATAAAAAAAGGGTAAATAATGTAAGAACTACTGGAGCTTGCAGTCTAGCGCGCGCTTTATATAAACACATATTTTCTTTATTAAAGACGTTATTTACACGATATGTGAACTTGTAACTAAATAAACACCATTCGTAGATTGAATTTTTTTCTTTTTTTTAAATGAACAAATAATTCTGGTGTTTTTTAAGTAAATAATAAAATCCTAAGTGGTTTTTCCTATTTAATTTTCTTTTCTATTATATTTTTTTTCTTCTATCAACTTCTGTTTCTATGTAAATTTATGCTTTTAGAATCCTAACTCTATGTTGTTGGTTTTCTTTTTTGTAAATTAAATATTAAAAAAAAAAAATTGAAAAAACAAACAGAAAAATAGTGTAAAAGCCACACAAAAAAGGATGAAAAAAAAAATGTATTCAAAGGATTTTAAGGTAAAACGTCGCACCTCTAATGAATGCCAATTACCCATCACCAACCACAATTTTAACATTAACGCATTTCAGAAATAAATTCCTCGGTTGTAAGCACACAAGAGTAACACTACTTTGTGGTATCAAACATAAAAACATTAAATTAAAAAAAAAAAAAAAGAAAAACATTAGCACGACTAACAAACAACAAGGATATAATTTCAGATCCTTTACAAATCGTATAGTTAATTTTATTAAAGCGTAAATTGTGTTTATTAAGTGGGTGTGACTTTTCTTTTCATTTAAATTAAATAAATAAAAAAAAAAAATAAAAAAATTATAATAATAAAATGGAAAAAGCATAAATAATTTTTTTTCCATTTTTATTTCACCTGTTTGAGTTTTCACCTTTTAATAGAGCCTTTTGATCAAATTAAAATTCAAATAATAAATAAATACATTAAATGTGGAATTTTTTTTTTTTTTTATAACCAACTAACTATAATCCTAATTACAATTTATTCATTAAAATGTTCACATGAATTAATTTTTTAACAACACAATTCGCATAATTTTAATTCATATAATTTTTTATTTTTTTTATTTCGTTTTGTATTTATTTCCTTTAACAATTAAGGCAATTTACATAACAATGCACTTTGGTCACATATAATAAATAAATAAAAAATCTAAATTATAAAAAACACTCATATAATAAATTTTTAATAAATAAACAATAGGAACAATTGAATTGCCATACAACCCTAGATCCTAGCTTAGTGTAAATAGGACGCGCAATTGACCAAATACATTGCGTTGTGATTTTTTTTTCTTTTTCTATATTTCAAGCAGCAAACGATTTAAGTCGTTAGGGATGAGGATTTTGCACATACATCACCCATTATAAATACATATAAATAAAGAATTTTATTTTTGTTTAAATGAAAATCATCTCATTGTATATTCATTGCGTATTAGATTATGTTAGCTCAATCAAATTCATTTAATCTCTTACACAATTCAATTCAATTCAATTTTATTTTTTCTCTCATATGTTTATAAATAATAAATATCTAACAAAAAAAAAAAAGGAACTAGAATTAAAAATTGAAAATCTAAAAGACCTTCAACTGAAAACACTAAAATCAAAAAGTATTAACTTTGTACCTAAAATTTTGTTACAAACGTTTGAGTACACCGCAGTCGTACCCTTTTGTATTTGTACAAAAATAAAATAAAATGTTGAAAGAATTCGGCAAAAGGAATAAAAAAAAAAAAATTAAATCTAACATCACTATATACAGATTTTTCTCGATACTCAAAAACTATATATGGTTTCGTCCTTTTTGGCACGCAATTTGAGCCATGCGCAATAATATAGAAAAATAAATTTACACAATACAACATTTTGTATGTAACAAAGATTAAGGATCTATTGTTATTGGTTATAAATTTCTATTGTAAAATTTTCAATTCGTTGTTTGCTATTTTTCTAAATACAATATTTATTTTGTTGTTGTCTGTTTTGATCTCTTCTGTATAAAAAAATTTTTTTATATGAACAAAATAAAACATCCTCTATTAATAGTAAGTAAGAAAAGGATGAAAAAATTATTGTTTATTGTTTATAATGAAGAACCAAAAAAAAAATGTGCATCTGCCCCTAACACCCTATGAATAAGAAACAGGGTTGTAGTGTTCAGGTGAAGCTATCTATACGAAAAAATTGAACAGAGTAACAAAATTATTTGTATACAGAAATAAGGATATACAACTTAGTCTCAATACAGCACTGTATCCCAATTGGTAAAGGTTAAATTAACCTTCAGTTTTTTTCTGCTACTTTTAATAATTCCACCAGATTTTTATGATTAGAACAACAATAACAAATGATAATAATAAAAATTAAAAAATATAAATAATGAACAAAAAAAAAACCCTTCCTAATTTTCTCTTTTATTTTTCGATTAAGCTTAAAGCTTAACCTTATTAGCCCTTTACTTATTATTATTAATAAAAAATATATAAAAAAAAAAAAACTTGAAACTATTTGACACTCGAAATAATTCGATAAAAACTAAAGGATAACACTGAACGAACAGCTTAGTGGAAAATAATTTTGCAGGACGGGACCCCTTAACAATCGCATCCTATTGTTATTTGTAATTAAAAACAAATTTAAATTATAAAATAGAAAAAAAATTATTTAAGATGATCGTTGCATTGTGAAAAAAATTATGAAAAGAGTAATTAATACGAAGCACCAACGGACAAATGTAATTTTATTAGTAAACTAAATTCTAACCTAAATATTTCGGCTAAGAACTTTGAGGGTTATCAATCCATAATTTACCCTCAATTTTTATGAATTATTATTATTAAGTACCTTTGTTTGCACTCGCTTTACGCATTGTTATTACACAATTTTGATTTTATTCATTTCATTGTTTTTTATTTATCTATTAAGGACACCCAACAATTCTAAAAGTCCTTTTTTTCTTTTGCTTTATACATATATATCTTTTTTATTCAGTAATTTTCATTTATCTTTATTATCATTGTCCCAATACATATATTTATAATTTTTATTATGTACATAAACTATTATACAATTGTCCTGGTATAGTTTTGCAGTTTATTGCATAAATAAAGAAGATAAAAGATAGGACAATCGTTTTTGTTACCTAAACAATAATTGTTGTAATAACAACAATATGCAATAACAATATACAAAAAAAGAATGTATATGAAGGAATATTGAAACACCACACAATAGCCTAATATATGGTAACAACAATTGTTGATAATTTTTTTTTCTTATTTTTATTACCATTATTATTATTGATTGCTGCAAAATTTGAAGGGTCCTATGTGTGATTTTTTTTTTATTATTTTATTTATTTATATTTGCAGCAAATTGATTAATTTTTCGCTTAATCCAGCATCCAGGATGTATTTTTTTTAATAAAATTATTTACATTATTATCGGACTTTGGAATAATTTTACAAAAAAAAAAAACCTCCAACAGTATTTGTTTTGTACACAATTATCTCATTACTAAGTAGCGAAATTAATTTCTTTTTCTTATTCTTCTGCTAACAATAAAGGGCAGTTTGGTTGATTGAACAATTTCGTAAATAACTCCTTAAACAATACAAAATTATATAGAAATAAAAAAAGGTTTCTTGTCTATATGTATATATGTTTATTTATAAAACTAATTTCCGATTTAAAATAATTTTTTATTTTAACAAAATAAGGTCAATTGATTGAATATCCTTTTATGTTGCTATAAGAAAAAAAAATAACAACATACTATAACAAAAATTCAATTATTTTAATCTTTTTATTTCAACAAAACTTTTCACAAATCATCAGGTAGCAATTGTTTGTTATTTTAAAATGAAGTTTTTCTGTTTTATTTTCATTTTTCTTTTTTAAATGTTATTGTTAATAACATAATTAAAATGAAGTTTTTTTTTTTGTTTGTTGTCTACTACTAAACAATAACGAAAAATAGAAGAAAAAATAAATTATGTTTTTCATTAATTTACAGATGAAAATAATACAAAATTACATTTTATACGGTTTAAATATTTTTCCGGTAGCAAATTTATATATTACTTATCGAAGAGTGTAGTTAAATGAAAGAAAAAAAAGCATACACACAACATGTGGTCCATGATGGTAAACTTAAAAAAAAAACTTATTTGATCCTCACGCCACTTCTCGTTGTTGCGTTAATGAAAAGAAAATAATAACAATAATAATGATAATAATAAAAAAATGTTTATTATTATTATTATTATTTTTTTGTGCACGTGAATTAATTTATTATCAATGACAAATCAAAAAAATAAAGAAAGAAAGAAAAGAAAATAATAAAACAGAAATTTTATTTTATTTTTTTAAACATTAAATCAACCTTGGTAGGTGTTAAATGCGCTGTCGGTAGCTAAAATTAATAAAAAAAATTGTATAAAATATTTTATTTTATTTTTTTTTTGCTTCTTTAAAACACTACTGTAAAAATGTGTATACAACTGTTGTTATTATTTTTAATTAAAAGTAGAAGCCGAAATAATCAAAAAAAAATAGTATTTTTTTTTTGTATTTAACGTGTGCTGATGAGGTTGTGGTTTTTTTTTTTTTTTTTCATTTTTTTGATTCGTAGAAAAGTTAACATTTTTACTTTTCGCCTTAAACAACAACATGCATTAAAATTTTCTTATTATTTTTTTGTATTTTATTGTTAATTAAATCAGTGTAATTAATTTATTACGAATTATTCATAACATGTGCTTTTATATTTTTAAATAAAGCTTACATGTTATTCTTGTTCTTGTTTTTGTTCCTTTTGAAATATTTTCTTTTATTTAATAAAGGAAAACACACAAAAATCACGCCATTTATATACCAAGTAATAAAATAATATATATATTTTTTTTTTGGTTTAAATAATAAGAAAATGTAAAACCCTAAAATATTACCCAAACGTTACATCATTAGTAATAATTCATATTTAAATAATTTTAATAAAAGAAATAACGGAGAAACATGAAAAAAAAATTTGTTTTTGACTTAAAAGAAGAACAAAACAGCGACGATAAAAGTAAAATAAAAGGAATTTAAATTTGCTTAAGCAACAATTGGCAAACATGTAACATTAATATTTGTTTTCTAAAATATAAATAAATATAAAGAATAAATTGTTCTTTTTTATTCTTTTATTAGATTTAGTTTATTTTACATACAGTACTAGCAGTTTCTGTTTTATTTTTATTATTATTATTATTTTTCATCTATTCTTCTATTTCTTATTTAATTTCATGCATTGTTAATCTATTTTCTATAAAAACTTCTTTTATTTAAAAATGAAAAAAAAAAAAAACAAGAAAACTATAAGAAATAAATTATTAAAAATGACAATAAAAGACTTTGAAGCAAGGACAATTTACCTTTTATTATTCTTGTAGATTTGTTTTTTTTTTACAAAAATAAAAGATTTCAATAACATGAATTAGTTACACAGGTTTTTCGGTAATAAATGGCAGAAAAATATTTTTATTTATTTATTTTTTTAAATGTTAAATTAATTTAAAAAAAACAACTCGCAAACAACGCTATAAAAAAGCTGTAAAAGCGTTGAAACGATATAAATGGCAGGCGATAGTGTGTAGAAACAAATTTATTTTATTTTGTAATTTTAGTAACTGATTGGCGATAGTGAGTAATTTTATTTTATAATTAATACTTGATGACTGGATGTAAGAAAAAAACCAACGAAACATTTTCATTAAAGGAAAAACAATACTTTTGGCAGGTAAATTATGCTCGTTTTCATTGCGATAACAACAATTTTTGTCGTTTATTTTACTTGTCGAATATGTTCCTATTGTATTGTTTTTTTTTCCATTTTTATTGTTCTGTTGGTTCCTTTTTTCCAAAAGTATATATATATATAAATTTTTTAATCAGAACAATCGTCTGTTTATTTATTAAAGAGAAGTAAAAATTAACAATAGAGAAAATGCATGGATTGATGAAAAACAATAGATAAATGTTTAGTGAATGAAATAATGCAGATATTGATGTTGATGATCACGAGAACGAAGGACGACAGATTTGTTTTATTATTATTATTATATTATTTAAAATAAAACAAATAATTCTACCATTGATTTCCAATAGATTTTTTTTTTTCGTTCTATTATGACAAGGATCGGTTAGAATTGAACACGTGAATTTTTTTCTATATTTAATTTTTAGTTTAAAAAAATAATAAAATGTGAATTGTATGCGTTAAGGATTTCTGTTTTTAATTTAGATATTTCATTTGTTCAAATAAATATTGTAATTTCGATTAGAGAACAGAAAAAAAAAAATTGACAACAATGTTTAACATTTCAGCGAAAAAAAAAAAAAAAAATAATCAAATTATATAAACTCGTGCACAACACTTTAATACAAATTAAATAACATAAGCTACCTGTGCGGTCGTGCAAATAATAATAAAAACACATTTCTCATCACTTTTTATAGAATTTTATTGTACTTAATGTAATAAACCATATAAAAATGAAACAAATCAATAAAAGTAAACAATAATAATAAATAAATAAATGAAAACAAAAATCATTGATATTGATTTGCTTTGTAAATAAAGTAAATAACGAAAAACTACATTAAAAATCGTTTAAATAAGTTTCCGGTTTTTAGTTTTATTTGTATTAAAAATAAAAATAAATAAAAACAAATTTATTATTTTATTTTTGTATTTTTGTTATTTAGATAAATCAAAAGAGCGGAAAATGAATGTTATTTGATTCAATTATTCATCCGTTTTTCTGTTTTTTAATTTATTATATGGTTTTGTTGTGCGCGTAAAAATAAACAAAAAAAAACAGAGAAAAAATTAATTTATTAACAATTAAAAAATTAATTCAGATAGTTTGATGCTTGATTTCATTCATCATTTGTTCATAAAGTATTTTGATATAAATCTAATTAATTTAATCAAAATTATAATTAAAATCTTTCCATTTAGGTTGTAAATTGCATAAACATTGAACAGAAATAAATTATCCTTAGAAAGTATTTAATATAATTTACTGAATTTTTATATATTGCAAATATTTACTTTAAAAAAACAGCACTTACACGTGTTTTCAGTTAATTTTACTATTTAAAAAATGCAGAAGATAAAATATAATATTAAACGAACTAATGTACAGTTCAAACAATAGGAAATAAACATTGAATACAATTTATTTCTATATATATATATTTTTCTATATAAAAATAGTATATATGTATATCCTACATCATCACATTTGTATAACATTTAAAGGTAATCGAACGTAAATAATTGAATTATATCAAAAAAAAAAAAAAACAATATTGTCTGATTGAAGAGGGATAATGATTCTCTTCATTCTGTATTTATTTATTTATTTATTGTATTATGTTAGGGGATTTAAATTCCTTTGAACGTGTAGCAAATTTGAAACATTTTCTCGTAAACAATATTTTAGCTAATTTTATTCAACAAAAAAATATTTTTTTTACAACTAATCGAGAAATAAAAATTAACCAATAACTCAATTCTTTATTATTAATTATTTTTATTCAAGTAAATATTTACTATTATTAAAAATAAATTGCAAAAAAATTAACAAAATTATTTAATTAAAAATTTTCGCTAAAAAATCTTATTTCAAAAAAATAAACCAGATTTTATTTATAGATTTTTCTAATATAATTATTGTAATTAGTTAATTAAATTAGCAATTTTTTAATTAAATAATTTTTTATATATTGATTTTATTCAATTAAAATTTTTAAAACATATTTATTACTATGAGAAACGGCGTGGACGTAGATATAACAAACAATTTGAGAAGATTTATTTTTTCATTTTAATTAGTTTAGTTAGTAAAATTCAGTTTATTGACCTGATGATATTCATTTAATATATTAAATCATTTATTTTTAATCAAAGATACAGGACTTTTAAACTTAATATCTATAATCGCAGATACTTTGAACTGAATGCAAAGTTGTAAATTTTTCAACAATTTAAATCAAATTATTTTGCCTTTTTTATTGTATTTTCAAAAACAACAATTATGGCAAAACCAATAAAAATCTTAATAAATATACAACAATATTAACAATAAATCCTTAGCAATTATACTTTTAAGAAAAATAAAAATGAAATAAATAAATAGTCTTTGTGCATAAATAATTCCTCCTTTTTAAAGGTGGTTTCAGCAGTGTTTAGTGCATTGAAATTTCTTTCTTTAATATTATATTAATAGCATAACAATACGAGTAACAAAACTGTTGTATCGTTTTCATAAGAAAAAAAAACAAGTAAATTCTTTTAAAATAAAAGGAAAATGTAGGGTTTTTCCAAAATTAACATCGTAAAAATACAAAACTGATAATAAGTTTTTAAGCATAAATGTGATCCTTAAACCATAGACGAACAACAATCATAATAACAATAAAAACAACATCAATCAAGAAGAACAACAGCAAGAAAAGGAGAATTAACTAAGGAAACAACAGTAACAGCAACAACAAAAAAGCAATCCTTAAAGATTTAAAGTAAAAAAAAAAAAAAACGGAGAAAACATAAGAACTGACAAAATATGCCTGCAGTGATTTTACCACGCTAGACAGCTTGTCGCCTGTTTTTATGATTCGTTTTTATGCCTACAAGTCTAACTAGTGCGGGCGTTTATATATTATTTTCTTTATCTAACCAAATACAATACAATTAAACAAAAAAACAGCAAATAAATGTTAAAGGTTATCCTCTATTATACCTTGCTTATATACCTTTTATTGTATGTTAAAGTAAAAAAAAAAATAAAAATCTTCAGATTCTATTTAAAAATAAAATAAAATAAATATTTTCTTCTCATTTATGTTTTTAATTTATGCAAATTTTGGTAATTTTTTTTTTCTTTCAAAAATTGTAAAATATTGTTTCTAAGAATTTCTTCCTTAATTTTTTTTTTGTTCTGCAGTCTTTTTGATAAAGGCGATTTTGAGATGAAATAAATGTTTTTTTTTTATATTTTTAAAAAGAAAATAAACTAAATCCGATTTTAACTCGTTGCATTTGAGTCGTGTTAATTTTTCCTGGTGTTTTCTGTAAGGATCACAATGGAAAATTAAATAGGATTAAATTGGCTTAATTTAATATTTTCTATTGTTTTAAAATAGTAAAGAAAACGAAAAGAAAAAACATTTCTCAGTGGTGCGAAAATATAATTTTATTATTTCTAGTTAAATTATTTTTTAATATATTATTTATGTAAATTTAGATATAATTACCAAGTAGGTAGTTTACCATTTTTTGTAAATATTTTTATAAATTTTTCTATATTAAAATATTAATTTTGTTTAATCAACATTATTAATTAGATTAATTAATCAATTTGGTAAATCAGATTTCTTTTATTCTTATAATCAAACAAACCAATTAATCTAGCTTACTAAAATCATTTTAAATAATTGAGTAACAACAGGTAATCAACAATAAATTCAGTTATAATAAAAAAATCAAGTGAAAAATGTTGTGTTTATTATTTTTATTATTGTATTTTGTTATCAAATAACTCATTTTTAAAATGGATAATAATAAATACAACCGAAAAAAAAGAATCAAATTAAAGAACAAGAAAAAAAATAAATGTTTAAATTCCAATAATGCGTCATAAAAATATATATATATATATATGTATATTCTGTTTCTTCATTATTTTTTTATATTAATAATAATATTAACAAGAAAAAAAAATTATGCTCAACATAAACATAAAAATATTTCTTCATTTAACAATTTATTTATTTTTTATTTTATTTTTATGGTCGTTTATATTATTGTTGTTGATGCTGCCTTTTTACCATTTTATACATCGTTTAGTGTTTGGTAATTTAGAAATAAAAAAACTAAAATATAATACAAAAATGCTTAATGAAAAGAAGAGAAAACAACATATAAAAAGACAACGCATATACACACATAAAAATAAATGTTTAAAACTGGGTGCCAGTTTGTCTGGCAAGTCTGACTTGAAATTATTCTGAAAACCATAAAGACCTTTTTTTTTTAAAAAAAAAGATAAAATAATGAAGACCGAAATATAAGAAAATAAGACACCAAAGTTGTTCGTCTAAAAATACGCAAAGCAATAAAAAAAAAGAATGAAATAAAAGTGACATGACCCACCTTTGTTCGCATTTTGGAATTTTTGATTTTTTTTTTTTACCTTTTATTCTAATAACAAATACAATCGAATAACACAATCATTTACATACAATTATGATTTGTTTCTTTTGTTAAGCAGTTAAAAGACAAAACATAACTAAACAAAAAAAAAAAAGAAGAAATTCTTTAAACAAAAATCGCGTGCGCATTAAAAGCTATTTTTAATAAATTTACACAGTAAAATGGTGAATTAATAAAAGCACAGAAATAAAAAAAAATTATGCTTTATGTTACTATAATAAAGAATAAATTAACAGTGTAATTGTTGATGTCAAGAAAAATCACCTTTTGTTATTGTTGGATAAGTATTTCTATTATTTATGAAAAAAAAATAAATGTTTTATTTTTTCATTATTAAAAGAACACCTGACAGTTACTTAAACGTTAACATTAACGCAAAACATAAGCAATACAGCTAAACAACATTGAAATTCTTTTTCTTATTATTATTATATTTTTATGAAATATCGAGTTATATACATGTATATTTCAGTTATAAAAGAATAAATAATGGTTACAAGATGGAAGTGAAGAAATAAAAATAAAGACCAGGCAACGTTTTGTACGCATATCGCCAACCAGCTAAAAAAATTTAAAAAAAGCCATCTCATGATAGAAAAAACATGAAAAATAATTTTCAATTTTTTGATTTTTATTTTTTTTTAAACTAAACAAAAATATTAAAAGAATAAAGTTTTTGTGTTTTTTATTTGTTTGAAAAGAAACAAAGCAAAGGTGAAAAAAGCTAAGAAACAAAAATAAAATAAATTAAATTACCAAATAATAAAAAAAATATCTAAACGAAATATTAGTCAAAAGAAATAGAAATAGAAATAAATCAGAATATCATAAAGAAAATGTTTAAAAATTATTTATGATTCTGTGGTTTTCTTGGTTTGTTTTGCTTATTAATTTGAATAAAAAGCATACAGATTCGGAAATTTAAAATTAAACTCACTATTTTTAAGGTTCAACTTTTAAAATATGTTTTGCCAATCAATTATTTAAACTTTGACAGTTTTAAGTATTTAAAAAAGGACTCTAAATTCTGAATAAAATGTTTCAAAGGCCCACTGAACAGGTGAACATATCTGCAGCAATGTCCATCTACAAAAATCCGTCACAAAGAGCTCAAAAAATTAAAAACACAATTACTAAAAAAATGTGCCAACAACTAGTCTTCAATGTTATGACATTACTCTAAAATATGTATTAAGATGTAATTTTTATCTAATAATTCTGTGAATTATTCTATAAAATAATATCTTTTGTTTATTAGTTAGTACCAAAATTTATAATTCCGGGAAAATTTATATTTTATGATCTTTCTTGATTGTTCTTTTTATAAGCTTTAAATACTTCGTGAAAAGCAATGTCTTTACTCATAAGCTATTGACTAATAGACAGTTTTTTCTCATTTTGTTTTATTTTTGATAATGATTTGTATTAGAGTAATAATCAAAATTAGTAATAAACTTCGATATACATATCCTACCTGAAAAATGTACAAAAATTTCGTTAATGAACACAAAAACACAAAATAAATTATCTTTAATTAAAATATCATATTTTGTTAAAATTAATTCTCATTTTTCTTCTTAATTAATTATAATAATTTTATTATTTTTCATATAACGCGTTAAATACTTGGATATTCATTAATACCTTGTGCTTACAACAAATATTCCTCATTCTATCTATTCGACCATTGTTATTGTATTATTGTAATCCTTCAGTATCTCTCAGTTGAGTTAATTCATGAGAAAATAATACTGAAATTAAAATTCGAAAAGAATTTAATTTTTAAAAAGAAAATAATATGTAATTTACATATATAAATAATAGCATAAATAAGAGGTATTATTTGTAAGGGTGTTATTTCCACTTGACCATCACCTTTATTAATAAATACTTTTTCCATATTTATGTATGAAAATACCTATTACTAAATACAACAGTCTGGTTGAACTTAAATTTTTTACTATTCAATAGAATATGAAAAAAATATAATAATAATAAAAGAAACGAATAATAATGGACAACCTTTTCGGACGCATAGTTAACATAAAGCAGAGAATTATTATTATTTATTTTATATTTTATTTTTGAAAGGAATAAGCTTTTACTTAACACAAAAAAATAGATGAGAGAAAAATAAAATACATATAATAAAGTACACTGGGTATGGCTATACAATACTAACAACACCCCAATTACAATGACACCTTCAACATTGTAGAATATCGGGAATTGCCTTTTTGTAAATTTATTTTTGTGGCAGACAGCTTGTCGCCGATTTATATGATGATATCCAACTGAGAAATAGAAATAAAAATGAGAAAAAATAGAAGTTAAACCACGTGGTCGTTTACAATATTTTTCTGTTTAGCCGCGAAAACAAAAGATGTATTTTTTATAGGTATATTCGTTTAAAAGAAACAATTTTCCATGTTAAGAAACTGAAAACGAATTTTTAACGGTTTGTAATTTAATATTGAGAACAAAACAGAAAAATAAAACCGCTCATAAAGAAACGAATAATCAATATGGAAAAATTTCAATATGAATCATTTGATCGGTATTGATTATGCCAAAATATTATTTTTCAATTTTTTTTTTTTTATTATGCAAAAAAGGATATTATTCGCATAAATTAAATTTTTTGCAAAGTAAAAACGAAAAAACGTTTTTTTTTTAATTTATTTGTTATATTTTAACTTGTTTTCATTTCATTAAAAAGTTAATAGGGTGAAAGTTGATTTGCAAATGGAACAGGGTAATAATTTTCAAGAAAAATGAAAGAAAAAAATCATAAGCAGAGCATGACTAGGTGTGCAATGTTATGAAACACACTGTAACATTAGAAAATAATTATATTAAAATTCGCATAAAATCCGTGTGACCTTATTTTGATTATTTTGAAAATTACAAATAAATAATAATAAAAAGAAAATACAATATTAAATTAGATCAACCCTTTCACCCTTCATTTTCAATTTCTTTTCTTCATCTTAATATTATTATTATTTTTATTATTATCGATGACTTGTTATTTTGCCCTTTGCTAAAATACAATCAAAATAATCATTTTGCAAAAAAAAAAAGCTTTAACGAATTGTATAAATGTTTTTCTTTATTGATTTGATTACAACCAAAAAAAAAAAAAATAATAAGATGAAAATTGTCACAGAATTAAAGATCAAATTGTTCTACTAATACCAAATGAACAGGTATAAAAGGTAATCTCTTCTGGTGACACATTTCATTCTTTTTAATATAAATTTAAATTTTAATTTTAATTTACCATGTAACTTGGAGGGTTGATTACTTTTCTTTTCATTTTCTTTATTTATTAATTTTTAAATTTTGTTAAGATACGTTTAGGGTTCAATCTAATAAATAAAAAATACGAAAAACACCAGACAAGAAGCGAAAAATAAAAATAATTTTGATCTATATTGAAAAGATGAAAAATAAAACTGAATTAAAATTTATTGAATGAATGTTATTATTATTATTGAAGAAGAAAAGGTGGCAAATATAGATTATTGGCTGTTTTTTTTTTTTGCAAATAGTATAAAAGATGTACACAACCCTCGACCCCTCTATGTTCTCGTCATTTTATTCAATTTTTTTATGTTATTTATTTATAATAAATGTGACCTTAATTTTGTTTAACGTTTTTTAAATTCACTTGGGTGATTTGATTTTATTCTCTCAACCGCGATAAAAATGAATATTGGTTGTGTAGAGCAATATAGGGGTTAACATGTTGAATATTTCTTATAATATTGTCCTCGGATGTCTTTTTTTTTTACTCGTCTTATTAAACGTTGAAAAAAATCTAAACGATGAAAAAACATTCGTATAAAATTTTGTAAATGTCGGCGACAACAATACAATTTTTAATTCATTCTGACATCAGTGATAATGGTTATTGTTTCGTATTTATTATATATTTCTTTCTTAAAGAGGGATCGTCTGTTATTTTTTTTGATTTAAATTAAGGGATGGATTGTGTCTTCTCATGATTATAGATGATCTACGGAACACACACGTCACTTAAAAAGGCGATACTATGTATCTGTTTTAATAATTTATTTTTTCTCTCTTTGCATCCATAAAATAAAAATTTTAAGAAGAAAGGTTAAATGACCTTTCCTTGACACTAAATTTTATTCTAAAATTCCCATAACATCGTTTTTATTTTTGATTTTTTAATTTTGTTGTTTTTTTTTTCGAATTAAGGGTGAGAAAATAAGCGCGCAAAATTATAATTGCTATTTTCTTTATTATTGAATAGCATGAAATTTTCTAAGGATTTATTAATTTCTTTTAAAATTTATTTGATTTAGAAGTTTTGTGTTTTTATTCTCGTTTCGAAATAAGTTATTGCTTGTCTGGAACTAAATATATTTTAATATATTCATTTTTATAAAGTTAATGTTCAGAATTCTAGATAATTCAGGTAAAGAAAAGTAAAGATTGATTAAAGTTACTAGATAAAAAAAATAGGCAAATATGTGTAGATGAATTATCACAACAAATTGTTTCCGTATTAATATAATCGCGAATTAAACAAAACCTGACCATTAGCGGATACTACGCAATACGTGAATTCTACAAGTTTAAAAAGTTATAAAAGTTAAGAAAAAATACACTATACTTTGCATAAAGATTTATAGAATCGAAGAATAGAAATAAATACTGAAAACAAGTCAAACAAAACAGAGAACAACATTAGCCATAAAAAAAGTAAATAAATAAATATCATAACCGAAGTAAATATTACTGCGATACACAAAAGTATACAAAATAAAAAATCGAAGAAAACTTTAACTGCACCATAGTGTGACAATAAATTGGAATTAACGACATAAAAATTATATATGTGCCGCGTATTTTTTCCTCCTTTTTTTTCGTATAAATTATTTATACATTTTCTTAAATAAGTTAAAGAAAAGATGAAGTTACCTTACTTAATATTTGGAGAAGAGAAGTGAAGTGACAAAAATATGGTAAGCATAATGAGAAGAAACAATAAATAAATGGTTTATGATTTTTTTTTTGTCACGTTAAACAAGAAAGGCAATAAAATATATTTATTTAATTTTTAATTGTGTAATCCTTCAGTTTATGTAAAAATAAAAATAAAATTAAAATTGAAGAAAAATCAGTCAATGAATGAATAAAAGTAATGTTGATCTATCTCTTGGTACATGTTGTTGTTCTATTATTGTTTGAGTCTTTCGTAAAAAAAAATAAATAAAATAAAAGTCATTAAAAAACATCAAGAAACTTTTTAAGCTTTAATTAAGTTTTATTTTCATTTTTTATTCTTTTCTTTATTTTTTTCTTCTTGATTTGTTCTTTATAAGAACGGATTAAGTACAGTAAACAAGTTAAAGATGATAAATTTCATTGTTAAAATGTCTTGTCGTGAGTGTTGTGACGTGATCTAAAGTAAAACAGTTTTTGTTACTTTGCTCTTTTTAACGGATTTTTTTTAGATTAAATATTTTGATTTTATTTTTATTTTTCTGGTTACGAATAAAGCTTTATTTAGGCCACGATTAATAATATAAACAAATCAATTGTTCTACTTATACAGATTTTGGCAATGAGTATATCTTTAAACTATTCGTAATAAAAGTTAATGCATTATCTAACGAATAACTCTGCATTCCAAAGTGACTGCTAGAAAACCTCATTCTAAAATACTTTAATAAATAAATGACAAAATAAAAAAACGTCGCTGTAGGTAAAAAAAATATATATATTTATATTTCTTATAAAAAAAAAAACCATAACAAATTTGAGAAAATGAAATATAACACGGCAAAAATAAAGACCAAACCATAACCCACCCACGTGTAAAATTTGTTCACCCAAAACTAGACAAAACAAAAAATAAAAGGAATTTAGATAATAAATAAATTAAAGAAAATAAAGTGACTCCTCCTACCCGATTAGCGAAAATAAAAACAAATTAGCGATTCTTGTTTGATACTTTGATCTCATCAAGCAACAATAAAAATTAATTAATATTTTTATCATCATTAATTTTTTTTTTCGCTTTCATTTGAATTTTTTTTTTTTTTATATCTTTCGTTAATTTAAATAAAATCGTTTGCGCTTTTATGTTTTACTAAATTTTGTTGTCTTTCAAGAAAAAATTACAAAATAAAAAAATAAATATAATTCTAATAAAAAAAAAATGGAAATGAGAGAAATAATAAAAAAAAATATATATAAAGCAACCAACAAGCAACCACCGGTGGCAATCAAGTCGTATAAATTAATTTAATTTATTATTACAAATTTATTTATTTATTTTTATTATAATTCATAAATGACGCGGTGTTTTTATGTTTAAACAAAAAAAAAAAATAATATAAATAAATGTATATACATAATCGAGAATAAAATTAAATAAAAAACTTTTTAGTTTGCGACATACTGCGGCATTTGTTGGTCTTTTTTTTTATTTTTAATAAATTTATTGTTTTTTATATAGTTAAGTAAAGTAACAAATCTTTCACATCACCGAATATACATACGAATCAAAGAATAAAGAATAACCGATTCAGTTTTTTTTTTTTTCTTTCATTTAATTTTTTTTTAATATTTTTGTCGAAATGTCATAAAAAAAAAATATTATTATAAGAAGTTACAAGGAATGAAATGAAACAAAAACGGAGAAGAGATATATTAAATGAATGCCAAACGGGTTACGTGTTACACACCTAACTAACCCATTGACTATAATAATCAGCGGGTGGTAAGTTGTTTGAAATATGAAAAAAAATGAATAATAATAATAATAATAATAATGAAAAAGAAATCCCTCGACCCGGCAGATCTCTCATCAGAAAAAAAAAACTAAAAAATAAACGACAAGCAACAACAAAAACACCAAGCCAACATCTTTATGGAATGTGCGGTCGGTTGATTTAGAGAAACGACGTCACCTTCTCTAGTTTGTTTCTTTCATTATTCTTAAAAGAAATTTCTATTATTGTTGTCTTATGTTACTCTTGTTATCAAAGGTAATTTCGTTTTTATTTTTTGACTTTTTTTATTTATCGAATATTTTTGGATGTTTTACAATGTCACAACGTTTATTTCTTTTCATTTATAAAACTGAAAAGAAAACCGATGCACCCTATGGTCAATTTAATATTTAGAGGAAACCTTTTGTTGTCCTAAAAAAAAATTTTCTCTACCAGACATTTTGGTGCCTAAACTACACTTTTATTTAATAGTTAAGTAACACTGTTAAGAATTTAGGTGTAGCATTAAAATAAAATAGATATGTTTTTGGTTGAAAAAATAATTTTTCAGGTGAGAATAAATTAATTTCTTACCGTTTTGTTTATTAAGAAAGGAAAAAAAAGTATAAACGACTAATCATATCATTTTAAGTAATAAAATTAAGATAATATGACTGTAAATGGTCATTTAATCCCCAGTCAATTATAACCTAATCGACGATATTTAGCAATTCCGGAAAATTATATTATATAAGTAATAATAATAATAATAAAAAGAAACGAACATGCTCACTCAAAACAAGTAAATAATTGTCATTTTTATTACAACCCTTAAGCAAAATTCATCCATATTACTTATTATTTCTTTTATTATAACTTTTGTCATCATATAATGTTTTATAGCTCTTGCCTTACATATAATTCTTCTTTTATTAAGCAACCCCTATTCAGGATTCAATGACGACAAACATAAAATAACAAAAAAATAATAAATAAATAATAATAATAATGGAAAATATTCCTTTCTTATGTATTTTAATAAAAAATAAATGGAATAAATGAAGAATCATATTGCGTGCGAATTGCTCAAATGGCCAATTTTATGTATAGAATTTGTCGTCGCTATAGGAAACTAAATGTAGTTGATGCTTTTTTTTTTGTTCTTGTTGTTATTCAATGATGTCTTGAAGTCGTTTTTCTGTTTCCTTAAAAAAAAAAAAACTATAAAAGGAATAATGTTTTACTAAAATATATATAATAAATATAAATTTGTTCAAAGAACCATTACAATCAAGTAAATAGCTAAGGATTCTATTTTATTATGATGTATTTCGCTGCGTTACTATTTATAATGAAAAATGTTCAATTGTTTGCCAAAGGAAATTGGCATTTATTTATAGTGGTAAAGTGTTTAATGTTTAAATACTAGTAAAATCACCCTTTGGACATATTTTAAGAAAAATAAAATAAAATTTCTTGTTGTCCAGACGATACTAATAAAGTGTTTAATTCACCATAATTAACTCAAGTATAAAATTCATCTCAAATCACGTATAAAAGAAATTAATTATTAATCAAAGGATGTACAAAAAAAATAATATCATTCATGAATTTTGAAAAGAGTTTACTCAAGCCACAATCATTCATTAAAAATATTTTCTTTCAATAAAGGATTCACCATACAAAACATACAATATATTTTCTATTTATTTATTTTAAAACCAAAGTAAAAAAAAAAAAAAACTAAAGTCATAGTCCTTTGAAGAATTTTTCTAGGATTTCTTATTATTATTTTGTTTATTGTAAAACAGCATGATAGTCATTTTAATTTCTATGTAAAATATTTCTGAATGAAATCAGTAGAATAGGAATAGGTGCTACAAACAAAGGTACAAATCACATACACTGGAGAATAGAAAAATAAATAATAGTATTAATAAAAAAAAGGTTTGAAATTTCATTTCTTACACGTTTTTCATCCTTTTTTGTATGGAATAATACAGAAAAAATATTTTTAAAAAAGATTGAATGAATGAAAATCCTTCTGACATAAATAATTTGCTTACATAATCACAATTTTCTCCCATGTAAGTTTTTTGCTTCTCTTAAAAACCGAAAAGTCCAACAAAATAAGAAAAAAAAAATCGAATCTCAGGATAATCTTAAATAGGTTGACCATTTCACGCATCAATAGAATTACAAAGATGTGCGGATTTTTCTGTATTATAAAAAGCTAAGGATAAATTTCAATAATAACGATATAGTGGTCGACTAAAAGGGAGAAAATTTCCAAAGAAAATCGAAAAGGAAATCATAAAGAAAATAAAAAATAAGATGAAAATCCTAAATAAAGTAAACTTTTTCAAGTTAATCGAGTGATAGGGAGAAAATTTGTTATAAATTGAAAAATTAGGGATAAATATTCGTAATATTAGTGTTTGGTTAGCTAATAATTTTTTAAATCTTCTAACCAAGATGACCTTTGGTCACAATAAAGTTAACACTCCCGCACCAATATTATATTTTTCTCTACATAAATGGATTTTGTGATTTATTTAAGTTTAACTTTTTTTCTTTGTGGTTTATGGATGAAAAAATATTAAATAGACCCTAATTTGCTTATTTATGTGACTTTTAATGTACTTTGATGTAATTTACATTATTTTTTCTTTATTTTTTTTTTTTTTGTTGTCGAATGATCATTAATTTTCTATATTTGTTAGATTTTATGACATTCGGATGTGGTCTTTCATTTATCAATACTTTATTCTAGGTTAAATCTATAGACGCTTTTATGCTAGCAAAAAAAAAATATTTTCATACTTCTGATAGTAACCAATTCAATTAAACAGTAAAAAAATAAAAAAAATCTTCTCCTTTACATATTAATTAAGAGAAATTTAAATTATTTTAACACTTAACATACAAAATTGCTTCTTTCTTGTTGTTCATTAAATTACATGACAATGTTAAAAACGTTAAACTATTATCAGATTATCTTTAGTAGTAAATTAATTTTTCATTACAATTATAATAAAAATGAATAAAATCATTTAAGATTTAGATAAACATTGAATAAAGCTGATAAAACAAACAGATGTATAATATTCTATAATAATAATCTTCATGTCAAGTTTAAATATAAAAAAATGTGTATCAAATAGAAGCTGTAAAATTTTGTTTAATTATTGTTTTGTTCAATAATAAAAATTACCTGACTATTATTTCATATTTAATCTTAAATAAAAATAAATAATTTATTATAGTTTCATGTTTTTGTATTTAAGAAATAAGCTTATTGTTTAAAAATCAAGACAGATTAAGTTAAAAATGAAAAGAAATAAAAAAAAAAATAAACCGTATCAAATCGCACGTACATAATTTTAATTTTATATTTTTAAATAATAATAATAATAAAAAATAACAATCACTGATCTGATGATCGCAATCTCTATATGCATATGATGATTGTTTAAAGAAACGAAATAAAAAAAAAAAATTGTATATAAATCTTTGATTCTTATAAAATGACTTGGCAATTTTCCTGTGTTTAAACTCATCAAAAGTGTTAGTTTACTTCTTTATTTCATTGTAACTTTACGTCTTCGATTTATTATTTTTTTTTTTACTTAGTTAACACGAGAACAATAAATTAAATTCCATTTGATACAAAAAAAAATCATTTTTATCTCTTCTGTTTGCGTATGATTAGTAGAAAAGAAAAATTATTTTATAGCTGGCTTAATTAAAAAAGAAGTATTATTAATTATCAAAAAAATCCTTTTATACCCTTTAGTAATTACAAATTGTGTCAATAGGATTAATAACAACTAATATATACTCTGCATTACATAAGAATTAAAAAATATGTAATAAATAAGCACAGGATCACTTTCTCTCATGATAAAAAAACATTAAATATTTGCGGATTAAAATTCCAACACAAATGTTAAAACAATAATTAATTAATTTAAAATAAACAAAACCACCTACGTAATAATAAAATAAAAATAAATTATTAATCTATATAGACATGTAATTGTCACATAAATCAATTATTAAATAAAAAAAAGATAAGAATAATAATTTATTTAAAAAAAATATTTATATATAAAATGACAAACGGCCAATTCATCCCACTTAAATATTTTTCATTTTTTTATTAAAGTTTTTCTCTTAAGTCATATTTAATGACAACAACTATACAATGATTTAATAAGAATTAAAATTAAAATTAAAATTAAAAACAAAAATTGCACTAATTCATTTACATATGTTCAAGAGACCGGAATTATATTCGTTTTAATAATAAAAATAATAAAAACAGAAGACAAAAATAATAATAATAATAATTTGATTGTATTTTATTTATTATTTTACTTTGCTTGACTGTTTTTCTTTTTTATACAATTATTTATTTATTTATTTATTTATATGTTGTCATATAACGTGCAGATAATTTGTTACATTGTAAAAATCTGCAAAAGAATAAGCGAGCGCGCACGCTTAGTTAGAGTGTAAGAAAGGAAAAGAAAAAACAATAAAAATTTACTGCATAAAGCGTGAAATGTGGCATCCTAATGATTTACACAATATATTTGATCTGTGATCACCTCTATCAAATTATTTATCTTATATTTTTGCTTATTTTATTTACATGTTGTTTTTATACTCGCTACAAATTTAACTTTGTATTAGGTATGTGGTATAATCAGCATTATGAATAATCAAAATAAGCTTTTCTTGTAGAATTCTTTATACTTATATTTTTTTTTTCAATTTATAGTAGAAGAAAAAAAAACAATCACAAACAATGTAACCAATTTATATACAGATATGCAATAAATAATATCAATTACTTGAATAATAATCATAATAATATGTGACAAATATGATTTTGTAGAAATTTTAAATGGTATAAAACTCTGTTTTCTTATTCTTCTGTAAAATTATGATTTATTTATTAAATTTTTCTTTTAGATTTATATTATTTTTTAATTACAGAAGATTAATGCTAAAAAATTAATTTAAAAATAAAAACATCAAGATGCGAGTGGTATTTTAACGTTGATATTAATTCGCGAATTCTTTTAGATATATTCTTTAATCTTAAAAATTTTCTTACTTTTATTATGCTTAACACACATAACACTTAACACAGTTATTAAATCTATGTAAATTTGACACTAGGATTTAATTATAATCGAAAATCATAGTATCGAAAATTAGTCCTACAAAATTAAACAAAATAATTAAATAAAACTTAAAAATGCAGCAAAATTCGAACATAAACTACCTTATAGTAATAATAAAACAGAAAAAAATAATAAATTAAAAGACAGGTGAAAACTATCAAAAGATAACAAACGTTTTTTTTTTCGACAAAAGACTTAACGTGATAAATTTAACCTTAAAAAAGTTAATCTGTCATAAGATTTTATTTGAACAAAAAAATAAATTTATAAACCCAGAAATGATAAAATATTTCTGTTTTTTTCATTTTTTAACTACAAAGAAAGTAAAAGTTTTATCCATAAAATACCACATGATAATTATTGAATTATGATTTTCATAATAATTTTTATTATTATTTATTTTTAAATTAAATAAATAAATAGTTTATTAGTGCTTCTCTGTTCAGATTTAATTCATCAAATCAATCAGTATGTCAATAATGAAAACAATTTTTTTCTCTCTTGCTATTTACATAATTATGCAACAAAAATAATTTCTTTGTTACCTTGTTACTTGTTTTTTTTTTTATATAATTATTTATTTATATTTTGTGTTGTGTGCCACCCTAACAATACACCAGAAATTCCATTATCATCGTATTTAATTTAATAAAATTTTAAATAAAGAGGAAAAAATAAACATTTTTTCGTTGTTTATCTTCTACGGTATATAATCAATGTGAGTGATTTTATTTAGCACATTATTGTTGTATTATTATTTCACAATTTGCAATATTTGATTTGTCTTCATTGAAGTACAACAGAAAAGAAAAACAATATTTAAATTTGTAAAAAGAAAAGAATATTGTAAGAAAATTGACACTTTATTGAATAAAAATTTCTATACGATATTCGGCGATAATTAATGTAAAATATTTATGCAAAATTCTTTTTTCTATTTTATTTTTTGTGTATTTCATTGAATTTAATAACAATTTAAATTTAAATTCTTTAGTTAATGCTTATACTTAGTCACTTAAAATTAATGACAAGTTAATTGGTAATTATCACGTTGGATGTATATATTAGAAATACAATAATGAACATTATGTAACTACTTGTTGTGATTTACAATTCCGTGAAATGTCTATTGTACTTGTTGTTGTCCAGATGATTATAATGTATTCAATAATGATCTTTCTTTAATTATTTTCTTAAATTAAATATCAATTATGTGATAATGATGGCAAAACCTTGTGAAAACAACCTTTTAAACTTTTGAATTAAATCTTGCTTTATTATGGATAAAATTCTAAGCAAATGTAAATAATTTTCGCTAAACAAATAACAAGCCAACACCTGTGACAAAAAAAAAAAATAAAAAAAAAAAAAACAGGAAGAAAACTCTCTATAGATTTATAATTATTTGAGTTTCTCATTAAGCTAAAACAAGTTATGTTTTAAAAAGAAAAAAAGTTCAAAACAATAGTTTTTCTTTATTTAATATAGTAGAAAAGGTATTCTTCAAAAATACTTGTGTGACTGTTTTGTTGTCTTTTAATTTTCCTTTTTATTTTTTATGCGTTTTCATTGTTTTTCCCAAACAAATTCACAGTAGGAAAGAATATTGTTAAATAAAATGTAGATAGTAAAACTAGAAGAATTACTAACGAAGGTGCAACAACACGACTCAATGAGATAATATAATAAAATTAAAATATCCCTCCTGGACATCGGTGTTTCTAGTTTTTTAAGAAAACTTTAACATTTCTCATTCATTGATATTTTCTAGTTTTTTTTTTTTATTTATTCTAGTTGAGGTGAAATACTTTTTAAACACAAAACTTACAATAATTGAGGTAAAATAATGAAAATAAATAATGCATATACGGATATATGACACATACAAACAGACACATTGCATGTTACAATAGAATTCATTCATTTTTTTATTTTTATTATTTTAAGATATTTTTTTTTCTTCTATTCATTAAAAATAAAAATTCTTTTTTTTTTTTGTAGATTTTTACAACTTTTTTTCTCTACATTTTTACCTTTTATTGTTCATTTATTCATTGTTGAGTTTAAACAAAAATATATATATATAGCCCATGGTACACAAAACAATAAATGCGTACGTCTTCCATCATCATCTTAAGTTTTCTTATTTTTATTATTGTATTAACCTGAAATTATAAATAAAAGGTATTTTTTTTTGTACTTCTTTTCTTAATAACAACAGAAAAAAAAATGAAAGACATAAAAGGATACAAAAAAAAACTATACATAATAACCGAAAGGACAGTTTAAAATAACAGATGAAAAAAGCTAAACTAAAGAATACTTTAAAAAACAAAACAAATAAAAGAAGAGGGTGGTTATGGGAAAAATAGTGTAACATTAAATTCTTTACATCACATTAACGATGAATGAAAAATCAAAGAAAAAGGATAATTTTGTTAAATGCAATTTTATTTTTTCGTCACTTTTAGATACAAAAATGTTTCCAACAACAATAAACGCGACAAACACGAGCGAATAAAAATAAAAAAAAATTTACAATAAACAGGAAATATATATTTTGTTTGTTTCTTAAGTAATAAAAAAAATAAATCTTAAGAATAATAATGATAATAAAGAAAAAAATGAAAAATGAACATTAACATTAACATTGTGATCTATGATTATGTGAGAATTTTTTCATAAATGTGTTAAAATTTAACCCTTAGCGTTATTAAATTTATTTATATAATAAATATATATTTTAGTTTTACGTTAATTCTGCTTAGTTTTTATAAATTCTGTAGAAAAACTTAAAAGGACATTAAATCTAAGAATGCAGTAAAATCAAATAATATTGTTGGGAAATTTGCTAAGATAAATGTAGAATTGTAGATGATTTACAAAGAGAATACGGTTAATAAATTAAATGCAACGCCTCTAAAGACATTAGTTTAAAAAAATAAAATTTAAAATTGTTTTTTCTTCATTGTACCTATATATTCGCAATATTGCAATTCAATTAATTTTGATCTATAAATTAAATATAAACATATATACTTCACCCCTTTTTTATAACTGCGATAAGTTTATTGTAATTCAATTTAATCAATTTTCTTTATTTAATGCTTTTTTTTTTATTTATTATATAATTTAATTTACAACCAAACTTAGTGAAATGTGATTAAAATTGTTTTTATACTTTTGCAAATGTTTTGCAATGGGGTGATATGCAATTATTTTTTTTTGCAATAAAATAAATTTATATATCTATATAACTAATAAAAATGACACAATTATTATGATAATTTTAAAAAGTTTAAAAAAACTTTAAAATATTATTTAGGGTGTTAATGAATATCGATTTAATAAAATTAAGACATTAATTTTATGTAAGTGGGCGGTCACAATAATTTTGCAAGCATTTATAATGTTTTAATAAAAATAAAACCAAACCACAATGTAAAAGGGTTATTTTATAACCACATTAATTATTTATTTTTAAAAATCAAATAAAATTTATTTAATTGAAAATAGGCGTTTTTTTATTTTAAATTAATGATTAATGATTATTCGATAATAATTTTTATTTAATGTTTTACACGGTTTTGTGGTTTATTTATTTAATTTAAAAAAAAATGCTATTTAGGGGCGAGTTTATTGGTTTATTAATGATATAAAAAAAATTTAATCGCATAAAATTATCACAGAATTCGCATTAAATTTAATTAGATGCTAATTTTGTGATAAGAAATATCATCTGTCGTATTTTCTTTTCTTTTTCAAATTAAAATTGCTACTATCGTCATTAATAGCATTGTTCACCTGATAATCAGTTAAATTTTCGTTATAAATATTCTCCCTAAAATAAAATAAAAATAATTTTAGAAAATTGCTCAATCAAGAATATGTTAAGCTAGAGGATTTTTCAATGTAAAATTAAATAAAAAAAAAAAATCCATTTTTATAAATTTATTGAACGTACTAATCCGTGCTAACAATGCATAGGTCAAATTACAAACATTTTCAACAATTTGTTGATTTATTTTTATTGTTGAAACCAGCTGACTGTTAAAAATTTTAATCCTCTGACATACTTTTATCCATAAAATTCCATAATAAACAGGTTTCAAATGTGCTAATCGCTCAAAATTCATAAATTTATAAACGGAAATAAATAACAAACAACAAAGGAACAAAAATTTTTTTACAGCAGAAATTAAAATTAAAATAGAATTAAAAGAAATAAAATCGAAATCTCTATTCAAGCATATAATGTCGCCTTTCTTTTATATTCTAAGGATATTTTTTCGATTTTCTTTTTAGTAATTTTTTTTTATTCAGATTTAGATCAATCGATATTATTTTCATTATTTTTCTTTTTTGTTTATCTGTAGTTTAATGTTGTCTGTTGTCTGATCGAGCGCAATAATTTTTCGTTCGTCCTATGATGATATGAAGAGACTTTTTTCTTTCCTTTTTTCTTTCTTTCAATTCAATTCAATTCGTTTTGTTTTTTTTTTTTTCATTATTTCTTCCTTTTATTTGCTTTTTTTATCAGCATAAAATGAAAGAAATTAAATATGAAACTAGATGAAAGCTAAACGATAATGCCATTTATACTTATTTTGCTTCTTATATCCTTTTGTTCATTGATTTCCTTGTGCGCATTGTATATTTACGTAGTCTTCACAAATCTATCTTTCTAAGCTTTTATTATTTTATGCTCGTTTTTTTTTTTCTTTTTAACAAATACTACACATATGAAAAAATAAAAAAAAAATTTGCAATAAATCTCTTTTTTATTTAAAAGAAAAAAATTCACAAATGAAATAATAATATAAAAATAATAAACTTAGCAACAACAATGGCATGGAAAACTATTCGATATTGATCTCAAGTGCTATTTAGTTTAGTTTTCATTTTTTTTTGTGTTTAGTTATATATCGTTTTTTTTATTTTTATTATTTACGTACAAATCAATTTGGTTTTGATTGTCATTTGATTGTCATTCGGTTTGGGAAATTAGAGTCAAGAGTATTCACGTCAGTTTCTTTATTTTTTCCAATTTTATTATCAATCTATTTAATCTTATAATCGATTTGCGGATTAGATAACAAAATAAAAACTATTTTATTATTATTAGTTTTTCATTGTGAGATTCTTAATTAGATTTTTTATTTTTATTATTTCTTTGACTGCACACGGATTTCAATTTTTATTTTATTTTATTTTTTAAGCCCTAAAGGTAATTTCTAGATTTTTATTTCTCTTTATAAAATTTAATAATAAAAGGTAATCTTAAAAATAAAGTAAAGTGTGAGAATTTTATTCATAACATTTATTAATTTTTTTTTTATTAATGATTCAACAAATAATACTGTGAGGTTTTACTTTTAAAAATAATTATTAAAAATAAAAAACGTTGAAAAATAAATGTATGGACAGCAATTCAAAGATAACAAGAATTAAATCACCGAATCTAAATACAGTGATAAAAATAATGAGCTTATACAATTATAAAAATTAATTTCCTTAAAGAATTGGCTTACATATTAAAATGAAACGAACAAAAAGAAAAAAATAATAAAGAAGAAATGCTAAAAAATCTGCGTTCAACAAACACGTTCTCTATGTAATGTTGTCGCTCTGTCAATGGCTTTTTTTATGTGATTTTTTCAAAATAATAATTTTGCGTGTACGTTTTTCTTTATTCACCGTTTATTGTCTAAAATACTTATAATAAATATAATGATAACAATAATAATAACAATAACAAAAACATTTTAAAAATAATAATAATAATAAAAAAAAACTTGTTGTCCGAAAGCAACAAAAATAATAATAAAATAAAATAAAAATCTACTTTATGTAAATTGAAACATTTCAGTTTTAAGTATTAAATAAAATTAAATTTACCATAAATGAACGTTATAACATATAATAGGAATGTGAATTTTATTGTACATATATATATATATTTAAAATATAAGCAGAGAAAAATAAAATAAAAAAACTTTAAAGGCGACGAGCTGTCTGGCTGTAACAGAAACTGATGTTTCATTATTTGTTTCAAACATGTTTCATTAATGTTTCACTGTCGCATTCATTTTTAATGTTAATCCTTTTCGGTACAATTGATTTTCTGTTATTACAGTGTTTAGTTAAATAAATAATTTTTAATTTTTTTTTTTTGTATTATTTATCCAGATTATTATTATTTAATTTTTTTTTTTTTTTTTGGTTTTTGTTCTAAAAGGATTTAATTTTATATTTTTGCGGTTTAAACGATATAAAAATCATTTGAATCCTTTTTTTTTCTCTCTTGTATTCTTTTATGAAATTATTTGCAAAAGCAAAACAATGTTGTCAATGGTTAAAACAATTAACAATAAACCATCTGGTGTTAAATGTTTGATCTTTAAATTTATTTTTTTGAGGGTGTTAAAGATTGTTTTTGGTTTTTCCCGGACAAATCGGTTAATTCCTTTCAATAGATTTAGACGATTGAAATTATAACGATTTTGTATTTATAATTGTTGTAATCTGTGTTGTAAGCTCATTTTTAAAAACTAATCCATGGTGTTATTTGTATCATTTTATCGATATTTATTTTTCGTTTTAAAGATCAAATTGAATTTCATCCAACAATACAATAACAAAAAATACAAAATTAAGTAGAGTGAATAGAATTTTTCTTTTTAAATATAAAACAGGTGTTATTTAGCTTAGCTTAAGTGTAGTATGGTTTGAATTAACAAAACAATGGGACGAGGGTGGTTTTACTCTGCATTTACTTAACGAATAACAACATTAATCCGATTAATTAAGTCAACATGACTTGCTCTATAATATTATGGTTTTTTTTTTCAAATAAAATAATATTTTAAAAAAGTTCTCAAAAAAATTAATAATGTTTTGCTTCGGTATAATTTTGGTTATTTATTATTTAATTCGCGATCTTTTTTTGTCTGTTATACAATTAAAAATAATAATAATAATAATAAGAGAAAAAGAATTTACCTTTTGTGTGTCTTATTATTAGTGGCCATTGTTATAGTATTATTATTTATATTATGAATTCTTTAATGTGTTTTTATTGAATATCATCTTTAGTTTTGACTTTTCGTTTTTTGTTATTTAATTTTTAGTTTACATTTTTTTGTTTTGTTATTATTATTATTATTGTGAAGCGTCAACGGTTTTTGTACCTTCTTCTGCATTAAAAGTGTGTTTTTTTTTATTAAAAAAAAAAACACACCGAAGAGTAAAAATAATAAAATCATCTTTTGATTGTTGTATTGAGCGTCAAGTCAGTTAGTGAAACAATAAAATTAAACAATTCGCCCACGTTTTGTTTTATTACTTTAAGCCGCGTTGTTTAAAGCTTTTGTAGCGTTCTTCATTGTTAAATAAAAATAAAAAAAAAAATATAAATAACATTTATTTTTCTTTACATTTAATGTGTTTTTATTTTGGCTTTTCTTATTGTATTTTTGTATTAATTTTATTATTATTATTTTATTATTATTTGGTCTTTAATTTATTGTTTAAAGAATTAATGTTTTTATAAAATTTAATAAAAAAAAAAAACCTTAAGCTTCCCTTTTTTATGTCATAAATATTAAATTTATGTCAAAAATTAATAATAAAATTGATATAACAAGAAGCAACAATCCACGTATTTTATAATTTAAAGAAAAATATGTTATTTCTACCCTTTTTGACTAAATAATACATAGAAATTTAACGTTTTTATATAGCATTAAAAATATTGTTTCTTTTTATTGTTTATTATCGAAAAAGCACAATTAACTTATAAGCAAAAGCATAGCAAAATTTCTCATTAAACTAATAAGAATCAAACGTGACTTCCACAAATTAAATAAGAAAATATATAACAATAATTACACTACTAAATAGAGAACAAAGTAAGTAGTTAAATATCTTACAAGATAATTTAAGGGATATAAAATTAATTAGTATATATAGACAAAATAGCCAATAAAATTTGTCAACAATGCACTTTATTCATTGCATATAACCAAAAATGCGTTAAAAATTTATTTTTTAAATTTAATCATAGACAAAGAGTTTTATTTTCCTATTAAACATGACCTCGGTTTAATTTCCATTAAATTTATTTACAAAAATATGTTGCAATTTATTATTTTTATTATTTATTTCATTTCATTTCATTCAAACAATTAAAAAATATAAATTAGATTCGGTTTTATATATTAATAAAAATAATAATAATAAAAAATAAACATTTATAAACATAGAAATATTATTTTAAATGAATAGATATGAAAATTATTCATGCCCTAAATTTCAAATATTATTTTTTTCTCATTTATTCGTTTTTCTTTTAATTAAAAAATATAGAAACAGTAATAATAATAATAATAATAATAATAATAATAATAATAATAATAATAATAATAATAATAATAATAATAATAATAATAATAATAATAATAATAATAATAGTAATAACAAAAATTAAACATTTAAATATTTTGTAATATCGATTACAGTTTATTTATTGATCGATATACAATTAATAATTTTATTTTAATGAAAATTTCACAAAATAAAATTGATTTAATGACGCACGTGCTTTTTGTAGTATTTTTCTTTATGCTTTCATCAAATTAATTTGTATACAGTGGAATTTTGATTTATTTATCATTTAGGTAGTTTGATTTAGTAGTTTTTTTTCTATTCTTTTGCATATAAAAAGCAATTGAACTACCAATAGATTAAGTTAGCAAGCATTTCTATAATATTTTCTTTATAAATCTAAAAAAAGAAAATTTAATTTAATTTTATGCTTCAGGCTACTGGTTGAGTGGCCAGTAAGATTACTTTGATGTATTTACCAATATACTAATAGTAATTTTTTTTTTACAAATGCTAAAGTATTTCCGCATTTTATTTTATTTTAAAAATTTTTGTTTCAATATTTACTTATTTCTAGTCACTAAGAAACTATTTAAGAACTTCAGTTTTAATGATATTGCACGAGGAGATTTTATTAAAATTAAAGTACTTAATACAGTTAAGTAGTTAACTCGGGTTTACTATGTAAAATTAATCATCAACGTATATTTAAATAGTTTTTAATAAATAATCATAATAAAGAATAACGAGTATACCACCTAATTATAATTAAATAAAAGATAACAAACTAAATTATATAATGCTTAACAATAATATATATTCTTTAAAAAAAAAAAAAAGTTGGAAAAATAATAATTTTAAATATAGAAAAATAAAAAGACGCGAGCAATATACATAATAATAAAGGAATAATAATGACTCAGGTTATAAACAGAAGAAGAAAATGAAGATAATAATAAATAAATCGCACATTATAAGTTATTTTTCATAGCAACAACAAGCAACGCACAATAAAGTAAATAATAGAAAAATAATAATGAAAAAATAATAAAGAATAATAAATGAAAATTATTGAAAGAAAAAGAAAATAAAAGCACTTCGATTATTCGATTATTATTTCGATTGTTCGTATGAGATTGACGGGACGGACAAACGCACAAAAAAAAATAAGAATAAAATCGTTAAAAAAAAAAAAGTAAAACGACAACAACGACTTAAATAATATAAATATAATGGAGAAGAAAAGAAAAAATAACTAACAAAGCTTAATACTTGACGTATTTACTTCGTTTTTCTTCATTTCTTGATTTTTATTATTATTTATTTATTTTTTCTCTACTGTCCTAAACTCCATTATTTAGTATCAGTGTTGTCATTTCTAATGTTTCCTTTTTATCGAATTAAATAATTTTTAGTTTACCTTTACTTTTACTTCTATTATCCAGTTATGAATTCAACAATAGGGGAAAATAAATGGTAATAATACAACGAATACAAATCTAGTTTGTCAGTTTTTATTTATATTATTAAAAAATAACAACAATATCAAATAAAAATAAAAGTATTAATTGTATAAAAAAAATTATATGCTTTTTTATGGTGAAAAAGCACAAAAATCCTGTAAAAATTATCTAAAAATGTATTAAAATTCTATAACATAAGAATAAAAAAAAATTATAAATTAAGGATAAGAAGAAAGTAACACGTTTAAACCTGCAATTTCCTTGTTATTGAAAAAACAAAGAGGACACATGTTATGATAAATAACAACAACAACAACAGCGACAACAACGATATAACTCTGCGCAAGTGTATTTATATCTAAAAACATACATTTAATGGCATACGGCTGATGTAACCGCTAAAGCTTTACACTTTTTTTTATCCACATTATTTTATTTGTGTTTATATACATTTGTGTTAGTATCTTTATGCTATATATCCAAGAATCTTATGTCCCGCCCTTAAAGCTTTTACATTTAGATAAAATTATACGAATCCAACAAGAACCAATAGCCAATCGCTGTATATCATTCATACAAGAAAACGTATACAGCCCAATAATAAATGAATTTCAAGAAAAGAGATAGATAAATTTTATATCTAAATGCCCACTTATATGTGTATGGAGATATTTAATAGATATTAAATATAGGCGGACGCATGCGTTATTATAATTAATGAAAAATTAAAAAAAAATAAGTAATAATAATAAAAAGAAAAAAGTTGTTTGTATCGAAGCTTTACAAAAAAATTAAAAGCGACTTCAGTGTATTGTATTTTATGCGTCAATGCGTTTCGTCTGAACAGGTTGCGCACACTGTTGCCGTCAAAGTAGACAAAACTATTTCGAGATCGTCTTTTTAATAAACAAAATGATTTTCATTATATAAAACTCAAAAATTTATAAGGTATTAGTTTTCACCTATTCCATTTTACTATAAATGTTAAGTAGTTTATTTCAGGCGTTGTAACAAGTATGTTAAAAAATTTTACACACGCAAAAAAGCTCTACTGTCAATGGGCATAAAAACATAAGAAAATAAATAAAAAAAATACTTTGCAAGGTAAATACAAGAAAAGAAAAATGGTATTAAATTCGTTTTAATATATACGAGTAATCATATGTGAAAGAAGTTAAGTGTGTGCGCGCTTTTTTTGAATTCTTGTTTAACATAAAATGAATCCACTATATGTGGTGGATGTTCGCGCTTTCTTAACAACATTTTGTTGTTGTATGCATTGCAATTTAACTAAGCACAGAGCGGGCGTTTTTATTGAGCATTTTTTTTTCTTTTCATTAATTTCATATCTTCGGCAAAAATAAGAATAAAAATAATAAAAATTTTCTCAACAATAAATTAATAAATAATTTTTATTCTTTTTATTATTAATAAGAAACGTAACTCGGTTGAAGCAAAAAATAATAATAATAAATAAATAAAAAGTTTTAACTATGTATCATCAGCGTATAGTTGCTAATAATTTTGTATATTTATAATAAAAAAATATATAATATAATTATTAAAACAGAAAGAAATAATTTTAATAATAATAAAATGTCAGTTGGACTAAAGATTTTTGCAAGTTTAGTTGTGTCTTATATGTTTTGAGTTAAATTTGTTCATGTTTTATTGGTGTAAGCTTAAAAAAAGCTGATTTTGTGATTTAATAAAATAATTAATTATATGATTAATTGAATGAAGACAAAACAAAAAGAAAAATTTGAGAAACTTTAGTTCTTTTTTTTGGTGAAGTTGAATAAAAGCTTGCTTAATAAATTTTTTAGTAATTTATCAATACCTGTATCTACCTGTTTTATTTGTGAAAAGTGTTTCATTATTTGTATTTTTTATGAATAAATAATTTAATTAAATTGTTTATATACGATTAGCATAATAATAATAATAATAACTTTTGAAAAATGACTAATTTCCTTCTGTTAAGTGTCAATTTACAAAATAAAGAAAAAAGTTTTATATCTTTTAAATAGAGAATTAATATTTCAAAGTAAAATGAAAAACAAAAATAATGTGATAAAATTAATAACATCTTGTTAGCTACATTAGAGAATTATACATATATTTTTAATTTGTTTAATTTTTCTTTATTATTATAATATTTAAATCACATTAAATCACCTTTTAATATCACCTACACAAATTAATAAAAAGAAAAGAACAACGCCAGCGAACAATAAAACGACAAAATAGTGGTAAAAAAAAATATATAAATAAAAATCAATTGGCGGCTTTACTTTCCTAATTTATTTTTTGTTTTTTGTGAGCTTTTTTTTAATGTCACTTTAAATAATTCACCATCAGGTGTTAAAATTTTTTTTTTTTAAATTATAATAATAATCAAATTTAGTTAATTTTTGTCTTCGTTTTCCGTTTATTATTTTTTTTTTCTTCTCTTATTTTAATAAATATTTGACAACAGTGCGCCCACACATTTCCGTGGTTGGTTGTTTTATTTAAAATTTACTAAAGAAAAACTGATAATGAACAAAAAACTTACAATTCAAGTGAACAAAAAATATTAATAACAATAATAATAATAACAAACGCGGTGAAGTTAATGAAATTATAATCACCAAACGTTCGGTTAAATTAAGTTAAAAAATAAATTTAAAAAAAAAAAATACAAGAAAAATCAAGTGGAGTATTCTCATAGCCAAACCACAGTCAATAATTCTGAAGAAGAAACAAAAGAGTAAGAAAATATTTTTTTATTTATTTATTTATTATTATTTTCTTTTTTGTTAAAGATAAAATATAGACATTTATTAATTTCTTGATTATTTATTTATGTTAATTTAAAAAACATTAACAAAATACGACAAACAAAAACAACGGCAACAGATACAACAAAAAAAAAAGCATAAAATTGTTGTCGCGTTTGTTGGTCTTCACTAATGATTATTCTTAAATTTATTTTTGAATTTCTGTTTGTTACTTTAAGGCGTGCTAAACGTACAGCTTACCCAATTTATATCGACATTACATTAAGAAATAATTTTTGAAGTGAGTTTTATTTTATACATTTATTAATAAGATTATGACATTATGTGTGAATTAGGGTTAAAAGAATATTTTTCCGTTCACCTGTTAATTTACAATCACAAGTGTTTTTTTATTATCATTAAATTACTTTTAATTAATTGTTTGAATTATTATTATTAGCTGCAAAAATAAACCATAAAGTTTACCGAAAACATTCTCCACCCTTATTTTAATACTTGCTGTGAAGTAAATAAATTTCCCTATTACCTAATAATGTAAATAAATAAACAACTTAATCATCTATTTAAATAAACAAAAAAAAAACCAAACATATTGATAGCTTTACCGTCGGTGTTAGAAATCAACCGATTCTATTATAACGTTAATAATCAAACAACAACAGCGCACAGAAAAAAAAAATAAACCGCCTCAAGCATATGTCAACAGCGAATACCTAAAGCATTATTCGTTTGAAAAAATAAATAAATTAAATACCAAAAAATTAGAAATAAAAACATGCAAGATCCATGAATAGATATATTAATTTATCCTACTTGAACGGCATTGTCCTTATTTATAGCCTTAAGTTATAACACAAAAAGCTTAAGAGTGTTTAAAAACAAGAAGGCAAGAACTTTTATTCAATAATCTGACACTTTTCCTCTAGTATTAATTTTTCTTCATTATGTATATTTTTTTTTAAATTAAAGTTTTTTAATACAATTTATCTCCCTTGCTTGCGCATTATTTAACTTTGCATTGTTTTCGAGAGGATTTTTCTATTATTTTTTGTTTGTAAATTTTAAAATAGCAGATTTTCATATAGACAATATAAAAAACACAGACGGAGACCCTTCATTCGTGATAATTAATAATTCACCATTTTCTTTTGTATTTATTTCATTCTTATTTGTTGTTTTATGCAATAAGGGTGGATATTTTTATTTTTCAAATTATCATTATTATTATTATTATTATTTTTAATTTTTATTAAACAAAAGCTATTCCTAATTACTAGATAATGCTTACTAATGGATTAAATCCCGTACAAAAACACCAAGGAAAAAATAAAAAATTAATCAAGTTATTTTTACTTTTCTTATTATTTTCCCCATTATTAAATTAAATACAAAAATGGAAGAAAATAAATATTAATTAATAAAAAAGGTGTTTTATAGTTGTTGAAAGTGATTTTATATTTATATATTAAAATTCATAAACATAAAATTGATAAATTTATTCATTTCATATTAATATTAATATTTTATTCATTCTGTTTGTAATACATAGACACCGCATACCACCCTTATCGCAAACAGTTTATGTAAAAATAAAATAAATTTTAATTAATAAATAAATAAATATTAATATAAAAAATTTTATAATTGAATTTAGACATTTCCTTTTGTTTTTTAATTAATTTTCATTTTATTAACTGATGTTAGTATTTACCTGGGTGCTTTTTGCTCTATTGTTTACGTTTTTTTTTTTGCTTTTCTTTTTATTATTATTCATAACCAATTTTCAGAAGTTAAATATTTTTTTTTTGTTTTGTTTATTTGTTAATTGTAATTAAATAAAGAATACCCTTGGTATATAAGTGCTTGTGATCTGACGTTTAGGAAAATATATATAATAAAGACAATAGAAGAAAAACAGAAAATGCGACACGAGGCATATTTTTTTTGTCTTAAATAAAATTCTTTCAGTTTAACTTTTTTAGTTTATTCTTATTTACCTTATGAATTGTATTAATTTCTCATATGTCTATATAATATATGCGTTAGATTCCGAATTTTGTGTTTCTTTTATAATGAATTTTTACAAAAGTAATTGTTTTTTGTACGCTTTTTGAATTTTAATTAAGAAACCATATATAAGCAATTTTCATTAGTTGATAAAAATTGTGAAATAAAATCATTTACCATCAAAGAAACAATTAATTCAAATGGTTAATGTTTAAAATAATTTATAAGAATGGAATTTTCATTATATAAGAAAATTAATTAATTAATTTAATGTTAACAAAACAAAAGCAAAAAACAAAAACGGTTTAAAGTTAAAAAAATTAAATTGTCAACTTTTTGATCCTTTTTGTTTTGCTACATAAATTTTACAGCAAATTAATTGTTTCTCAAAAATTAAAACAAAAAGGATAAAGTTTTTCTTTTTTTCTATCCAGAAAAGTAATTTATATTATTTTGACCTTTTTATTCATTAAATTTCAATTTTTTTTTCTTGCTCGTGTTAGTCAAGTTTGAAAGCTTTTAGATAAAGGTAAAAGGGTTGCTGATTTTTATTTTATTTAAAAAAAAAACATTAAAATATGACCGCAACCCCTATAGTAAGAACACTTTAGAAACTTTCTTTTTAAATTATCAACAAATAATGAGATGTAAGTCTTAATTGCATTGCAAAAAAAAAAAACATTGATTTTTATCAGAGTTGTTGAGATTTTTAATGCTACCACCTCGCCCCAAATACAAATACGATTATAACAAAAAAATAAAGCAAAATTTGTCGTCTGATCATTATGCATAAAGTCCCTTATTTTTATATTCTATATTAATTTGTAATAATATTTTATAGACGGAAAATAATGAAAATAAGGAGTTAAACACAAAAATAAAATAAAAATTGAAAATAGAACGAGGGCGTTCCAACAAGTCAAGTCAGTCAAAACCAGTCATCGAAATAAATGTGGTTATTTTAACGTAACCATATTTACCAAATTTAACTACCCCTATATTACCATATATACAATAATAAAAAAACTTAAACAACAAACAAATAAATAAAAATATGCAGACAGTATGTTTTACGTAGTTGTCAGTAATAGGTTTCACCCTCTTTATTACATAAAAACGCGTTAATATCCGCGTGAAATTTCAATCCGATTTAACTATAACACAAAAATTATAAATGAAAAATATTTTCCACTTTGGGGAGCGTAGTTACTTCAATTTTGTTAAAGCGTCGTCCTATTTTAGAGAAACAAATTGAAATGAAACTAAAATTAAGGGCACATTTGGGAAAAAACAAGGGAATTACTAGAAAAGTAAAAACCGCAAATCAACAGCAAATAAAAAAAAAAGTAAAAGTAGTAATAATAATAATAATAATAGTTGTTAGGTGAAGTGGGCGTAATAATAATATACCATGTGTGGTTTAAACAACAAAACCAATTGTATTTTGTATTGGTAACGACAGTTACCATGCTACTTAGGGCGACACATGACCAATATTTGACATAGCTAATGAATTTTATTAAGTAACACTTAAATAACTATTTATTGTAGGGGTGATTGCATTTTCGTTTATTATTATAAATTTTTATTTATTTTTTTTAAGACTAATTGACTTAGATTCATTAAAAGTTTAAAGCTTAATATGCATTTTAGAGGTATTTTTTTTTCTCTCTACTTTACAATTTCCTGTAATTAATGCGTAACTTTAGTGTTGCTGTTCTTGGTGCACGTTTTCTAATAACATAAATTCATTAAACTCGATTTTCCTTTAAAATTTCGCCGCTTTAGGGCGAATTTCTTTTATCAAAAAAAAATTCACCTATTAATCTTTAAAACCTTTTACAAGCGACAAAATAATTATTATTATTTATGTTGTAACAAATTTTTTATTATTATATTTTGTTTAATTATTATAAAAAGGAGTTAAACTGTGCTAATGAACCTTGTTTTTGTTTTTTAAAAAAAAAGGTTCATTGATCTAAAATAATGACAACAATAAGAAAAAAATAAGATCATAAATGTTTTTATTTTAACATTTATAGATTTTTTATTATTCACATTTTAATTATTTCGTTGTTGCTGCTGCTACTGCTGCTTCTGTTTTCATTATACCTTAAAAAATGATAATAAAAATTGTAACGCAATCAAAAGTAATGTAATAAATAAATTAATATCAGTATATTTATATTTTATTTTATAATAATAAATAAATTATAAACTAGCAAACTAAACGTGATATTATTTATATCAATTATTATCATTAAAATATAATTTATATTTAACAAATTTATTTTTTTTTTCTTCAACCTATTATAACGATCGATAGATTTTGTAATATTTATATTTTTATTAATAAGAAAGCAAAATTATATACATAAAAAAAATTATTATTAATTAACATAATTGTGTTATTGTTAATAAAAAAAAAATTAAATTCATTTATTTGTTAAATTATTATTATTATTATTAGTTATTAGTTATTTGTGGTTATTTAGTTAACCAGGTACACCACGAAAATGTGTTAGAAATCATGAAACAAATTGGTTTTCTTGTTAATAATAAATAACAATAAATACAATATTTTTAATTTTGTTCACGATAATAAATAATTTAATTATTTATTTACAATTTTTATTATTTCTTTTTTATTTTTTTTGTTACTTTTGCTGCTGCTTTATTATTTATTTAATAGATTTTTATGTTGCTCATTAAATGAAAATTATAATTCATGTTAATTAGATTAGAAAATCGTTAGTTTATTTTCTCGTTTAATTTAATTTAATTAAATAGTATGATAGGTGTATCGAAGAATTTTCTCAATTTTTTTTAATGATACTATTTAAGGATCAATTTAATTTATTAAAGTTTAATTTTTAGAAACTTCAATTCAGTTTACATGTGTTAATGTAACATTCATTATGTTAGTTTATCAATGACCCTTGAAACAGTTTTAATTGTATGTTTAAACTATTCATTATTTATATTAAATAATTTATTTGTTAAATTTTAATATATGTTAACACCTGCTTATAAATTGTTTTGTACTAGTGTGGTATTTATATAACTAGAGGAAGTTTCTTATTAAACTAAATAAACTTGTTGTTACTATTTTCTTATTTTTATTGTTAAAAGTACAGTGGTAATTTCTCATAAGAAATCTGATTAAAGTTTATTAAATTTATGTGAAAATATTATAAATATTTTTATAACGCGATTAAATATAATTTTTGTAATATTTTTCATTGGAAATGAATTTTATTAATTTATTTAATTGTTGCTTGTAATTACAATGTTAACGTTATAAACTGTATATATTCTAATAAATCATAAAGTTCCAATTAATACATTGAATACAGCAATTATTAAACATAACTACTGTACACAGTACTAAACAATATAATTAAATATCTCACCTGCATTAAATGCCACCGCAGCAACACTTATCGCCCTTAATAAATTCACAATAAAATAAATAAATGAAAAAAAAACTAATTCCAACTAATTTACACATTTTATTCAATTTAGCAAAATAATAAATCAACTATAATATATTTAAATAAAACGAACTTCAAAATTTTCAATAAAACTTTGATGTGTTGAATTTAGCACTTTAAGAATCAAAAGAAAAAGGAAATAAAAAACTACACAAAAGAAAATTTCAATTCTCATTAAAACTTTTTCTTAGAATCAAACGAATTTATTTATTTTTTTCATTTATTTCTTAGCTTTTTGCCGAAACAAAAGGAAAACGTGTTAAAATCCCTTAATTCCTTTTTAGTACTTCAATAAATTACTCATTGTTTATTATTATTATTTTATTTTATTTTATTATTATTTTTATATTTCTTCTCATCTCTTTGATTAGTTCATAATCCTTTTCCAGCCGTTAAAACATAAAACGTGAAACAAAGTAAATTTATTTTTATTCAAAGATATATATTCTTTATTGATAAAAAATAAGATAAAATATTAATCAAAATGATTTATTTATAATCAATAAAAAAAAAGCCGTTTTCATTTTTTCATACATTAAGAAAGCAGCAAATTGTGTGTAGTAAAAAATTTCGCGGATGTCGTTAGTGTTTATTTAAAACAAAAAATTAAAATAAAACATTGAGTATTCAGCCGCTGGGGATAAAAAAAAAATGAAAAAATAAAATTAAATAAAATTAATAAAAAATGAATAAAAAAAGCAACTGGGTGCTACTTTCACGCTTCTGGCAGTGCTTCTTCATCTCAATAACTGCCACTGTTGTTGCCACTGCGATGGTTATTTTTTTATTCTTAAATCTTTACATTTTTGTTTTTCTTGATCATCTTCGTTCTTTTATATATTTATAAATTATTATTTATTTTTAGATATCGATTAAAATAAATTTACTATTTAGAAAAAGGTGTTGTGTCGTCTTTACTTAATTTTTTTTAACTTTTATTTGATTAAAATTAAAATTAAAAAAAAATTAAGAAATAAAGAGAAAAAAACGAAAATCGTGCGGTTTTATTCTACTCTCAGCATTTTTTGTTTTCTTTTATTTAACGTTTTTAAACAATTTTTATATAATTTATTGAGCTAAATATATATTAATAATAAAACGATGAGGAGAAAAAAAAATTAACGAATTTAAATGGAGTGACTGTATAAAAAAAAAAAAATATTTAAAGAATTTTGTTTTAACACAATTTTGTTGTTTTATAATTTTTTTGTTAAAGATTCACCTCACAGCAGGACATTAATATATTGAACGAGCTCGTTTAATCCTTTTTATTATTTTAATTTTATATATTGCGGTCTGTTGTTTTATTATAATAAATACAAATTCTTAATTTTATTCATTTATTTATAAATAATAATAATAAAAAAAATAACAGACTTTCAGGGCGTTTAATTTATTTTTATTATTAATATATATTTTTTTTTTAAGACAATTTAATTACGAGATGAAAAACTATACAAAAAATGTATAACTTTGTAATCAAATTCTTTAATTCCAGTCTAATTTTATGCTTTAGTTAATTTAAATTGAGTGTGCTGTTTAATAAGAGGTTTGAATTAATAAGTGCTTTATGAATTGTACACCTGTATTGTAGCTATAAGTAGTTGTGTTTATAGCTACTGTTTTACCATATTATTATTAACAAAGTAAATTTTCCAGTACTTAAGTCATATAAGTAGCCAAATGTTTTCTTATTATAGAATAGTATAATTGAATTCAAAAAACAATATAATTTAAACATAAGCAGATATTAATTTGCATAAATAATACACAAAAAAAAAAATTAGCATTAATCAGTTAATATTTTTGTTTATTAATTATTAATAATTTATTTTATTAAAAAATGTTCAACAAACAGCTCCGCATTTTTATTTTCCTTTAAATATAATTTAATATTTTGATATAAACAGAAATAAACTAAATAAATGTTTCACTAATGAAAAAATACGAGTAGCTGGTGTAAAATGACGTCCCGTGGTTTATGCCCGAAACAACAACAATAATAATAACAACAACTGTGTAATTTAAGAGCAACACTTATCCATAGAATGAATATTTAAAGAAAAAATAAACTGTTTTTAATATTTTTTAAAGAGTTTTTATCGCTTTTTTTATTACTATTATTGAACAAATTATATTAAATAAAAAAAATAAAATCAAAAAACGAAAAGCAATCACCAAAGACATTTGCTGCCGTTAAATTGTTTGATGCTGTGCATGATTACAGATATCATATTATATAGAAAATAAAATCGATTTTATTTAAATTAAAATGACATACAATTATGATAATAATAAAATAATACAAATTTATCAAATGTATATCTTGATATTACACACTCTCACTCTCGTAAATCTTTTACGATAAGATAAGCAGCGACTTTTAACTGATTTAAAGAGAATTTTCTTATGCTTTAAAATTCATTCAAAAAGAGAATTAAATTCAAAAATAAAGAAGAAATAAAACTATGATAATAAAAATGAAATTATAGCACAGCAAAAAATGAAATAAAAATTTAAATAAATAAATATTATGTTTCCTGTTTTATTTTTTTCGATTTACATTATCTTTTTGTTAATTTTTTTTTTCTCTTTCAGAAATAAATTAAATATATAATTAAAGAAAATAAATAAAAAAAAATAAAAATGATGGACCGGATACCATCATTAGCATTGTCAGGATTACCTGGTTTATCGCATTCACTTTCATTGCAAGCACCATCATCAACAACGTCTACACAAAATTTTATAACAAATCATGTAGCTACATCACAACAGCATCCATTAAATTCACTTAGTTTACATGCTGCACAAAATTTACATGCGTCAACGGCTGGTGCAGCGGCTGCTTTACATGCTGCAAATACACAGGCAACTAATTTACATCATCATCATCAGCATTTGCATCATCAACAGCAACAGCATCAACAGCAACAGCAGCAACAACAGCAGCAGCAGCAACAACAACATAATACGCATCACCATCATCAAAGTACAATTGGGATGCTTAATCCAAATTTGAACGGAAGGTATTGGTAGGATTTATTAATTATTTAATTAATTTTTATTGGTTTTTATTTTTTGTGATACTTATATATTATATTTTTTATTATTTCCGGTAATTTAGCTTGATCGGTGTTAATCCAAACAAACGACAAGCAGAGGAGCATATAAAACGTCCTATGAACGCGTTCATGGTATGGTCAAGATTACAACGACGTAAAATTGCACAAGATAATCCTAAAATGCATAATTCAGAAATATCAAAAAGGCTTGGTAAGTTTTTATTACTAAATTCTAATAATTCTATTTATTAAGAAAAAGAAATAAAACTCTAAGGATTTATTTAGCTTTATTTTTTATTTAATTTCTCTATTAACAAAAAAAAAACCTTATAAACTTGTTCAAACTAAATAAACTTATTGACATTGCTTTTAGAATTAAATTCTAATCTAACAATAACCAATATAACAATCAATAACAACATACAAAAAAAAAACATTAAACTTAACAAGAACTAAATACAGAAAATGAACGAATAATAGATTAAAAATGGTCAGTGGAAATATGTCGAAAGCAGGATAATCGAATTGCCACACATTGAACAATCATAAATAAACATTTTATTTATATTTAAAGAGAATAAATGAAAAGAAAATAAATAATAGAAGTAAATAAAAATATTGTTTCGTAAGATTTCTTTAGTTTATGCTATATGTATTGTTTGTCTAGTTACTTATAGGTCTGTCGATATTAGATACATACAAAAGGACAATAATTTGATAAAGTATTATTATTCTTATTTTAATTAGTTAGTGTATTATATAGAAATATTATTGAATGATAAAATAATTGATATGCTTAGAAAAGACTTTATTGTTAAGAATAAGGATTATCTCTTAATATAATTTATTTTATTTTTATTGCAAATTTTACTCAAACAAAACGAATATAATAATCTTTTATAAAGGTAAAAAAATAACAAAAATTTTTTAATGAGATGATAAATTTTACAGATAATTAATTAAAAAAAATTGTTTAAAATAAAAAAAAATATACACAAACGCAATATATTCCATCAATCTTTAAAACCATATATACTAGTACAGTGCATGCAACAACGTCCTTTTGTTCGACTATTGTCACCAAACATAGCCCTACAACAACGAAAATAATAATAATAATAATAATAAAAAAACACCAGCATTGAGTACATAACAAAAGTAAAAAAAGATTGACAGTATATAGAAAAATAAAATAAAAATCCTTATCAAAAAAATATCATCTATTTGGACAATTGAATTTACTTTATAATACATTATTGTGACAAAACAGCCAACAACAGCAGCAGCAGTAACAAAAACAACAACAAAAAAATGGTTACATAACAATATATATATGGGTGATGCTTGGTATTTTTTTATTTTTTCTCTTCTTTGTACTTTTTTTTTTCTTTTCTTTTCCTTTCTTACCATTATTGTTACCAAAAAGCAAAATAAAAAAAAATTATAATAATAAATGGGTGGTTGGTTGGTGATGTTTTCATTTGTATATTTTTCCGTATGCGTTCATATTCATTGAAATACAAGCATCACGTTTCTTATATATATATATATTATATTTAAATATATTTGAAAGTATAACAGGAAATAAAAGTCGGGGGTTGTTTATGCTACATCATACTATATATTTACACAAGAACATAATGTTAAATTTAAATATATATTTTTATTTTAAAATAATATCGCAACTACTTTCTGTGTGTGTATTATTTTCTTATATAAATCTGTCTGCGACATTTCATTCATTCATTCATTCTTTCTTTAAAAAATAGAGAAAAAAAATTGAATAAATTGAAATTAAGTTAAATATTTGCAAATAAATAGAAAAATAATATCAATAAGGGTTAGTTTATTTTATCGGAATATAAAACTGGTAAACAAATAAATCACAAAAAAAGAAAAACTTAAAAATTGCTTACGATTTTTTTATTTTGCTCGTATCAAATTTAATTAAATAATTTTTTTTTTTAAATAAAATTATAAAATGATAATAGAAGCTTAAATAGCATAAAAATCACTTAAACCAGTATTATATAAAAAGCTAAAGAAATGTAAAAAAAAGGGTGTATGATTTAAATATTATGATTTAACTGTTCTGTCCTATTGTTCATGCAAATGCATCAAATCTTTTCTATTCTTCTCTGTATCCCATTTTAATTTCTAGTCACTTGTATTATCGTCGAATGATGATGCTCCTGTTGTAATTGTAAATTATTAAAAAGTTTAATAATGCAAATAAGTGAATGAGTAGGTGCAATTGGCGCGTGTCTTCGTTTTATACAATTTACGACACCCCTAAAAATAAAGATTTTAATATTTCTATTATTTTTATACACCAAAATAGATTGACAGACAGATTGAAAAATGTATGAAAGAATGAAAAAAAAAAAATCACAGAATCATTCTAATATTTTAACTAAGCAATTATTATTATTATTATTATTATTATATAGATATTTTTAGTATCAACAGAGAATGGGTGATAAATAAAAAGAAAAAATATGTTTTGTAAGCATCAGTACCCTATAGAATGTATTGTATTTATTTTTTAACATTAAAACATCCAACTTGAACACCCTAATAATATTTAACAGGTTGTCTTCACTACGCTAAAAAATAAAAGAAAAATTCATAATGATAATTCTCTATTGTCCAAATTGCGTAATGAAAAATACTTTTGTTTTCTATTTATTTTTATCCCTATTTACTGGTACATAGAAATATGAATTCAGGTAAATAAATAATAGAAAGCAAAAACTTTTATGTTACGATGTAAATACAAAATTATTATGAAGATAAAAAATATATATTTATCAATTGTTCTACTAAACTCCCAATTGTTCTTACGAAATAACAGAATATTACAATATTTTTATGTTGTTCAGGTTGCTTAACAGAAAAAAATTTAAATTTTTCTTTTAATTTTCTATTAAATAATTTATTATAACATAAAAACTTTATACAAATTTAAACTTTTATATTGGTTACCTGCTTATAAATTTAATTCTTTACTAAAACATTTACTAAAATTGCATTAAGTGCTTGTAATCCTATTGCAACCTGCTATAATAAGAATTGCAACAAGAATAAATTACTTTGGATTAAAATGAAAATGATCTACTCTATAGTACTGTTATAATGGAAAATTAAAAGTTTTTAATTTCCTTCTTTTTTTAATTATTAAAAAAGTAAAAATTGTATGAAAAAGGTGATTGATTTTTTTTCTTTCGTTTATTTTTTTTCTCAAATACGATAATAGAAAAAGGGGATGAAATACAATCTGATTTCGACAGATATCATTCAATTTTATTTTATATTTTTCTATTCTTTATTTTTTGTTGTTCTTCTATTAAAAATGATGAAAACAATTTACTCATTTTACCATCGAATGGAGAACAATGGAAAAGAAAGAAACATGAATGGCAGCTAAATAATAGAAGGCGTTTGATTATCTATAAACATATAACTTGTATTGTTAATCTAAATATCATTGTTTAATAATACGTTAAATTCACCTCTATCAATTGCTTACATTCATTTTTTTTTTTGCAATTATAGCATTTTAATTAAAACGAAATGACTTGTTTGCAACTACAATCACTGTGGAAACAGTTAATGGAAAAATAAGATAAATTCGCGAACTACACATATGCTTAAGAAAAAATGATTTTTAATGTTTAAATTAATAAAGAAAATATCACGATAAACGACTTATCCAAATCAGTTTATTTAATATTTTAATAATAATTAAACAATAACAAGAAATAATGTAAAACTTTCTTATCTGCGGCTTTGCAGAAATTTCTTTAAGGGAGTTTTCTTTCTTCTTCTTTATTTTTTAAAGTTATTTTTAGGGTTCGTTAAAGTTTTCATTATTAATATTATATTCTTTTGATTTTCTTATTATGTATAAGCACATACCTTGTTGAAAACAATTATATTTCAAGTTCGTTACATGTTAAAATGCCACTAAAATTTCATCAACGTTCAAGAGAAGTCTACAATTTCTTTTAACACAATATGCATATATATAGACTAAAAATTAATTTTATAAATTAAATGGTATTCAAAAAACGTAATAGAGGTAACACAACAAGGATTAAATCCTTATCCTTTCACATAATAAAAAAAATCATTCAAAAATAAATAATTAGTAAATCTCTACAGTTATGGGTTAATAAAAAACATTATTTAGCAAGTAGTTTTTAGAAAAAAAAAGTAAAATAAAAAATTACAAAAGCATATAATTATTTATAAAATTATAATAATTACCTACACTGTACAAAATGTATAAACTAATTATGTAATTTATTTTTATTTTTATTAAGCATCATAAAAGCCACTTATAGTTTATAACATTTGAATTGAAGCACTTGAAAACGATTTAATTACTTTTAATAACAATTTACAAACAAAAAAGAAAAAAAAAATTAATTTAATAGAAAAAGTGAAAGTTCGTGAAAAAGCACAAAATTAAACTTTTTTCTAAAACTCATTAATCTTTTCGTTAAATAATTAATTAAATGTTTTAATTAATAAAAAAAATAACATTTTCTAAACGAAATTGTTCTTAAATAACAAAAAATTTAAAAATAAAATAAACGAAGCTTTAAATGAAGCTTTTTTATCTATTATTTTCTTATAAAATGATTATTTGTTTATTCATTTTGTCAATAAATTTATTTATTTATTACACTAATTTATTAAGTATCTATTCATATACTTAATTATTCTATTTATTAAATAGATTTCTTTCTATTTATTTTATATTTTTCATCTTCTTTCCACAAAAAAATAATATTATTAATAAAAATTGAAACATTACGATTACATAATAAAGAATTAAAAAACAAACGTAATGAAAAATTATTACAAGTGCCTAGCATATGTAATGTAGACATTTTCTATATTTATAACATACAAAGTAATTATTGTTCAAACATATTTATTTATTTTTTATTAAATTATATAATAATGATATTTGTAAAACACTTTATTTAATAAAAAAATAATAATAATAATAACATAATATTCATAATAAATAAATAAATAAATAACAATTTTAACTTGTTATGATTATTGTGACTGCTGTTATTGTAAATTAAACAATAATCTTGTACACAATTTCTATATGTTTTATTTCTATTATTCTAATTATTATTATTATTATTATTATTATATAGTTAAAATTTGATTTTATTTATTAATATTATTATGTTTTGTTTTAACATAAATATGAAATTAAGAAGAAAATAAATAATTCTTTTTTTTTTTATGTATATTTGATTTAAATATGAAATAGTAAGGGATTCTGAATGGTGGTAAAACATTATATATATACATATGATTGAAATTGAAAAGGTTTATTATAATGTTAACATGATGACAAAACAGTAGAAACGCATGTTCAATTGTATTTTCTTCATTATAATAATATTGTATTACCTATATGTATGGCTTTGTTAGCTCATGATTATGGTAACATAAATGGTGACAATGAATAGGGTTATATATATAAATTTAGAGGGTGGTAAATATTATTTTATTGTTATTTTTCTATAACAAGAAATTAAATAGAAATTTTATAACGATATTTTTCTTGTTTTTTATTTATTTAATTTAAAAAATTATTTACCAAAAGTAACTTTTTCTATTAAAATTAATGATTTTTTAAAAGTGGTATACAATTTTACAATTATGTACTTATATTTTAATAATAAATAATCCAGAATAACGAGTATAGACTGTTTTTTTTTTGATTTTTTACTTTTTCATTATTATTTTAAAACACAAAAAAAATGTTTTGTAACTATGACAACAGCCAATATTCACCATTTTATATTATAACTATAACCACATTTTTATCCCTTACCATGGAAAAATTTGTTTAACCACCAAAAAGTATTCAATTTTTCATTTAAAATAATAGTAATATTATTATTATTATATTCTTCATTTTTCGCTAACAATTTTCATGATTAAAAGTAGACAATAATAATGCATATAAGCATTTTAACAGCATCATGAATCCTGATTATATATATTTTTTATTTATTTATTTATATATTTATTCTTCCTTGTATTTTCATTGTTTTGTCATGATTTCTAAAAATAAAATAATATATATATATACTGTAAATACAAAAACAGGAAACGATGACAAGGATAATTCCACCATTTTCTTTACCACCCTATTACTACTACTTGATACTTGTTATTTTGTCTTCTTTCTTATATTCATTATTATTGTTACTCTAAATACGTACACAAAACATCTCTGTTTTTCTTCATTATTTTTACTTTATTTTTTTTTAAATATTTTTTAGTACTATATTGTTATTGAATAGATAATACAAATGACTATTTGAAAATTTTCCTATAACAAAATAACATCCTTCAAAGTGAAAACAAAGGATACAAACTGAAAGGAAAACAACAAGAAGAGCAAAAAAGAAAACATATCCAAAAAAAAATTTGTATTATAAAACGGAAAAGAGGTTACATGCTCATTTTATGCTATAATTAAAAATAAAAAACTTTAAGCTTAGTTAAATTATGTTTTGTAATTTTTTATCTTGTCTTTTTTTGGCAATTATTAAAATCAATTAATTAATTAAATATAATTTTTTTTGTTAAAGGTGCCGAATGGAAACTATTAACCGAAGACGAAAAACGTCCATTTATTGATGAAGCAAAACGTTTACGTGCAATGCATATGAAAGAACATCCAGATTATAAATATCGTCCACGTAGAAAACCAAAAGCTATGCGTCGCGATGGTTATCCATATCCAATGCCATATCCATCTGTACCCGTTGAAGCATTACGTGCTGGTCAGTCTTAATTTATTAATTAATTAAAATAAAAAATAATTATAATAAAAATACAAATAAAACTCATGCTTAGTGATAATAAAAGAAATTCCTTTTCATCAAATAACATAAAATTGTTATTTTTCAATATAAGCAGCGAATGAGTAAAAAAAAATAATTAAAAATATTATTTTTTAATTTTATTTAATTCATTTTACCTGTTATAATAATAATAATAATACAACTTCCGTTGATAAACTAGTAAAATACTTATAAAACGAGAGGTAAACTATGTATGACAAGAAACCTCAAAACACTATAATTGATTTCCTTTAATATTTTTTGATTATTATTTAATTAAATTAATTGATTGACATTATTGAATAATTTTCTTTATTAATATTTAACTGTTATATAATTTGTGTCTAATTTCATTTAATATTATACATTATTTATGTTATAATGTGATGTATCTATAAAATGACATGTTAAAACATTTTTATTAAATTATTATTAATTTTATATAATTATCATTTGATTTTATTGAGAATAATGTTATTTTACGATTTAATAAAAATTATTCAATTAATTTAGTTAATTTATTATACAAATAATGATTTAATAAATTACACATCATTATTAATAAGAAAACTGATTATAAAGATATTAAATTATTAACAGTAATATCTATTAATTATTATTAAAGAAAAGAAAACCAAAACTGGGTACGGCTAGTGTTTAATAACTTAAATAACTAATAATAATAATAATTTCTATTTTTAAATATATAAATTTTTGTTTATTTATTTTAATTAAAAGAAAAACAATAATAATAATAATAATTTCTTTATAAAAAAAAAAAATTAAACAAACAGGTATAACGCCAAGTTATTTTACACCCGGTCCACCATACCATTTAGGTAGTCACCTGACGGCATCACAAACAAGTCCAACCACAACACAGGTAAAACCAATTATTTATATATATATATTTGATGTAATATTTTTCTACTCACATATTTATCTAATTATTTATTTATTTATTTATATTATTTGTCAATATTGATTTACTCATTCTACTATCTTACCATGCATTTAATAATTTTGTTTTTATTTTTGTAAAAATTTTCAATTATTTACATTTAATTTCCGGGTTAGAGAGACTGTTTTATTGTTGGTTTCTTTATTAATTTTTATCTCTAATCTTTGTTTGATTTAATTTAATTTAATTTAATGTTTCTGTTATCCCAAGCTTCCCAATGATTATTCAATTATTTGTTGACTGTTTTTTCTGTTTTTTTTTTCTATTAATAATATTTTCACGAGAAAATTTTCTCACTGTTAAAGGGGTGGCAACACATTTAAACAAAACAATTATTGATATTTTTTTTTTTATTTGGTATATTTTGGTTTTCATTTAAGTTTTTATTGACTTAAAAAAAAATTAAATTTAAAAAACGTTGGTAAATAAAAAAAAAAATTTGTGAAGAAAATTATATGTTACATTGATGGTAAACACCCACCCCCTGGCTTTTATATATTTTTATTATTGTTATTATTATTTACCTATTTCTATTAAATAAAAAAGTAAATACAATAAATTGTTTTGTTTACACCCGTTAACACATTTTATAAATTATAGTAATTTTGTTAACCTTTTGTTCACACCAATTCAATAATCACCACAATTCAATTTAAAATGGATAAAAAAAATAAAAATTATTAAATTTAATAACATATTTGTTAAGTTAAATTATAGACTAAGGAAATCAAAAATAAAGTAGAAAAGGGTGCAATTTATTTAACCTCTTTTTATTCCTTTTAAACCGAAAATAATCAAGCTGCGCCTTTAAATCCTTTTATTTTTTTTAAGAATTAAAAGAAAAAACTGTTAAATATTTTCCATTATATAGAGAATTCCAATAAAATAACAATTTAATTTTAAATTCAATCAAAATAAGCCAAGTTTTAACATTAACAAACAAAAAAAAACTGAAAACGTGACGAAACCGTTGATGGCAAAGTTAAGTTAAAAAATTAAGTTTAAAAAAATAAATAAATAAATAAGAAACGATGATTTTTATTTAAGATAAAGAGTTACAAAAAAAGGTTAAATATTATTTTTAAAAAACATAACAACAATAACACCACCAACAGCATAACATACGGTCTAAGTAAGTGCACACAGTAACACACAGCAAACGCACTAAAAAGATAAAGAAAAAAGGTTGAAACAAACAGTAGCTATGATTATATATTGTTCTTTATTATTTTGTTGTAAATGTTACATTTGCTACTTTAAAGCTGAAGATGATGAAGAAATTATCCTTTATTGAAAGCAAAATAAAAAAGAAAGAAAAAAAGAAGCAGACGTGAATAGGGCAGAAAATTAAGATAATAATATATATGTTTACTGTGTTATTGTTTTTAGTTGGTTTTTTCTTTTCTTTTCTATTATTCTTAAACTTAAAAACAAAAAATACAAATCAATAGATGTTTTTCGTTTAACAAATATATATATATAAGATGAAAGAACAATGGCACACGTTTGTTATTATAAAATAAAAATAAAAAAAATTAGATAATTACACACCTTTTCACCTATAATTTTTGATTATTTTAAAATGTTGATCTTTTATCCTTACTTGTCGATCTTTTTCTAGTAAATAAAAAAAAAAAATTAATAACATGGTCTTTTATACGCATTATTATAGGTTGTCTTGTTTGTTTATATTTTCTTTTACTTGTTAAACAATCAAACTCACAATTATCATGTCAAAAGTAGAAAAAAAATAATTTCTTCTTTTTTCTACTTTACTTTTTAAGATGAAATGTTTTGATTAAAGTTTACTGTTTTCGTTTCTAAACATTATTATTATTATTATGTTTTATATTATTATTAACATCGTTTATGGCTTAAATTTTAATTCAGTCAGTTGAATTGGTTTTTAGTTATTTTTTTGTATTTTTATTTTGTATTTGCTAACATACTAATGCTTTTCTCTAGTTAATTTTTAAAGAACAAAAAAATAGTTTCATTGATGCAACTGGTGATAAAGTTAAAAATTGATGCATTTAAAACTGTCTTATTAAAAAAATATTCATTAAAAATTTATTGCAGGTGTAGAAATGTTATTTTGATTTAAATTTAAAAGAAAATAAATCCATAATCGGATAAAGCAAACGAATTTTCAGCAATTATTTCTCAGCAAAGTTTTCTGGAATTCAACTAGATGCATTTTTTAGCAACTAATTTCTTAATTAAAACAGTCACTGATTTTATTTTCAAAATTTACATATGTTCTTGCTATATACATATTTTCTTACGATCGTTTACAAATTCGATAAAGTGTATTATTGATTATTGTTGTTTAAAAGAAAATTTAAGCAAATGAATTCAAGCAAAATAAGATATTTACGTAATTTAAAACAGTAGCTTAGGTTCCTATTGACACTATTTCTGTCTATATTTGTTCAATTCTGTCAATGATTTCGAAAGAGAAAAAATAAAATTAAAAAAATGCCAACATCATCATCATGAGAAATTACAACGCAAAATAATAAAAAAAAAAAAACTAAAAAATTAACACTAATTTGACGAGCATATTTAGATAAAAATTCACTAAAAAGAAAATTCATTTAAACAAATATCGGATGGCGCCCAATTGTCATCATTATTTATCAGAAAAACAAATACTATGTAATTATTTTTAATAATTTTTATTCATTGTGAATAATAAATTCTTTAATTCTTTTTATTATTATTCAAAAAAAAAAAGCACAATAATTATGTTTTTTTTTTTTTTACTTCTTATTTCCTTTTCAAACGATAACTTTTTTTATTTGTTTGCTTTAAATTAAAAATAAAAATAGGTAGACTTAATTTTCTACTCAAAATAATGAGTTGTTTAGGGTGGGGAAATAATGTTTTATTATTTATTTATTGTTCAGCATAATAGAAGTTTTTTTATTTTATTTTTTGTTGATTAAATAACCAAAAATGTATTTATGTTTTGAATTATAAAAAAAAAAAATTGATTTGAAAGTCGTGGGAAGATACTGAAATATGATTTTTTTTTTAATATTAATTTAATTAAGTGAATCTCGTTTATTAAATAAAAATAATAAACAGTAAGTAAAAAGGATTTTCTTGTTTATTTCTTATTGTGAGATCTTATATTTCTGTAATGCAGTAAAATTCAAATACTTGTCTGTAGCAAAACCAATGTTTATAAGTTTCTTAAAACTATAACTTTGCAAGAAAAAAACAATAATTTCTTTTCAAATAATAACAATTAATTAATTTCTTTATAAAATAAATTCTAAAATATATTAAAAATCACCTGAAATTACAAATAATACTTAAAAATCGAAAATACTTTCATGAATTAGTTTTCTTTTTGTTATATATTAATCTTCAAACACTAATGTTATTATAAATTTTGCAAAATATAAATATAAACATATTTTTCATATAATTATACATATTGAATTATACAATTAATTATGTACAAAACATGCTTTTGTATAATTTTAAGAAAATACATAAAAATGGCATAAACACATATATTTTTTATGTTGTATCTTTTAGGTGTAAATATATTTTATTACAAAATAATTACATTTTTATTTACTTATTTGTATAGTATATTCTTGTTGTATTTTGTGTTTAGTAATTTACATTTATTATATTCTTTTTTATCTCATTGAAAATTCATAATATTAAGAAATGTTAATAAATTTCTTATTAATAGAAAACACTTTGTTAAGGATTGAGTCTTTGATATAATTTTTTCTTAAAAGCTTTCTTTGACCATATTTAACAAATTTACAAATCTTTATAAATTAATAATACTTAAATAGTTTATTAATATGTTATAATAAAAATTTAACCTGTCCACCTTATCACCAATTATAGATTTAAAAATAATAATAAAAAAATCTTATTCTTATTATTATTAAAATATTTATTAATATTAATAATGTGAACAACATAATGAAAAGAAAAGAAAATAAATATAAAATAAATCAGACAATAATATAACGTCATCGATTGAATGGAAATTCTTTTCGTTTATTATAATTTTTTTTTATTCTTTACTTTAAATAAATAATTAAAATATACACTTTTCAAGGTGTTAAAAAAATATTAAATGTATATAAAAGACAAAAATTCAATTTTAATCTACTTTAATTGGAATTTTGTATTTAAAAAAAAAAAAGAATAAAAGCAAAAGAAAAAACGTAACGAAAGCAATACAAAACAACATAACACAATACAATACAACAATAATTAGTTATGCTTAGTTATTATTAATAATAATTTAAGAAAAGTAAAACATTTTTAATGTAAATTCAAGACAATAGAATTTTTTTTTTATTATTATTATAATTAATTTTTGTTATTATTGTTGTTATTTCTGTTAAATAAAAATAATAAATTAATTTACTGTCATTAATTCTATCATTTATTTCTACTATTTAACATTTCTTTAAACATAAACATTAGGTGTTTTAATATATATAAATATACAGATATTTTTATTAATATTATTATTTTCTTACTTACCTTAGGGATTTACAAACTTTTTATCTAATGTTCTACTAAACAAACTGATTTTTTTACTAAAAGCTTATAAATTAGAAAATTTTATATTCAGCAATTTAACAATGTTTAAATATTAGCGCCTAGTTTAATTTTTTTTTTTTCGTTGTAGTTAATTATAAAGAATTAAAAATAAAATAAAAAGCACACTTTTTGATTAAACATAACCTGTTAGAACTAGCCCGCAATATTTAGCTTAATAACTTCTGATTTAAATACTGCTGATGGTAAAGAAAATAATAAATAAAGAGAGAAACATAAATATATAAAATAAAAAAGTTAAATAAAATGCCGCTTTTGTTAAAATAATAAATAATTTATATATAAAATAAAGAAAAGAAGATGAAAAAATAAAGAATTGTGACAACTGAACAATACCTCCTTAACGAAGTGTTCGCGTTATTCTTATTCATCTTGAACAACGACCACATTTCATAAATAATAATAATAATAGTAATAAAAGCGAAGAATAAGAGGAATAATAAGAAGGAGATAAAAAGGTGTAAAAAAGCACAACATAACACAAGCACAACATATACATCTGAATAATAATAATATTATTTTTTATTTTAAAATATTTTTTATTATTGTAAAAATAACAGAAAAATGTTTCTTTCTTTTTAATTTTATGCATTTCACTTCCACCCACAAACAACAAATTAATTATCATCATGAAGACATCAATAACATCCCAAATGGACATGTCAAAATTCACATTAGATCGTAATGCGTACTTGGGAGCAGCAGCAGCAGCAGCGGCGAATAGTATTTATGATGTAGCATCATCTGGTAAGGGTACAACCGGTCCGAATCCATATACTGCATACTTGGATCCGACAAGTGTCCTGACAAAGGCTTATTTTGAGCATTCAAAAATGTATCAGGATCGTGCAGCTAACTATGCCTTTGATATATCGAAAATTTATGGTGCACAGCAACAGCATCAACAGCAATTACAACAGGCTGAGGATTTAGTTGGTGGCAGCTTATTAGCTCGAGTTGCATCATCAGATGATCGTGGATCAACACCGCAGAGTAACTTAAGTACAGACAATGGTGGTGGTGGTGGTAGTAGTAATGGAGGTGGTCGGATTAGCGGCGGTGATTCATTAAATAAAACTCCATCAATTATAGATACGAATCAACTGGAGTCAATGGGTGGAGGCTATGGAAGTGGTGCCTCAAGTACGGGTAGTATTGCATCTGCTGCCTCATCAACATCATCGTCCTCGGCGGCAGCTGCTGCGGCCGCCGCTACTGCTGCAGCAGCGGCTGCATACCAATATCAAACGCAAACAAGCACCGGAGATTTTAGACGTCCCTTAACAGTTATCTTTTGACCACCAGAAAAACGATCGACATTTTAATAATAATAATAATAAAATTGTTGTGTATCTTGTTTTACACTTTATTGAAATTAAATTATATTTCATTTTTTATTATTCTAATTTTAATTAAAGCTTTTATGACAATTAAGTGTTCAAAAAAGAATGAAAAATAAAAATAACGAAAATCATATAAAAATTTTAATATTAATAATTAATAATAATAATAAAATAATAAAAATATCAATATATTTTGTTAATTACTTTATGTTCCTTATATTATTTACCTTTTTATTTAAGTTTTAATTATTTAATTTTATATTGTTTTTTTTTTTTTTTACATATACAATAATTAATTTCGCAATTTTCTGCTTCTTAAAAAAAAAAAATTGTAAATAAGTTTTAAACAACAGCAAACATTGTGAAATTACAAAATGTATTGTAATGTAATGTTTTTTCTTTGTGTTTCATCTTTTTTATTCTTATTTATTAAATAAACAAAAAGGAAGAAATCTTAAAGAAAGAATTTTAAAATGGAAATTATTAAAATTCATTAAATTGTAATTTGTTAAATGTAATTATTATTAATTGAAATGAAACAGAAATTAAAATGTTAAATTAATTTAAATAAAACTATCAAAAATAAATAAAATGTGGGATTTTTTTTTAATTGTGCTTTTCGACAGATTACTGGTGCTGTAATTTGTGCATAGAATTTGTGGTATTTAAAATGTGGATTTTTCGCAATTGTCATTCCGATCATTTGCTAAAGCTTATTTAAATTATTAAAATGAATGTCCTTAACCAATCTGCAGATGTACACCATTGCGGTGCAGTGTCGTGCTTCTGTTTTTTTGTTGTTGTTTTTATTTAATAAAAAAGAAAAGATTAAAAAAGCATCCGAAAAAACACTTGTTTGTACCTTGACACTAATTGAATCATTAAATTATAACGCACGAGATGGTTTGCGTGTTACCATCTCGTACTGCCTTTAAGTAGTGCAATATAAAAATTATGAATTTTAATTACTTGCAAGCCACATATTTTATTTGTTTTTATAAGCCTTAAAAAGTTAATAATCCAATAATTGCTTCTCATTAAAAAAAAATATAATATAACTCAGAGAATTTAACTGCGCTTTAAAGAACCAATTTTCTTTCTTTGTATTCGCTGATGAGTTTGTATACTTTGTAAAATAATTATTATCGCAATTAATTAATTACTAAATGAGATTTTAAATTATATTTTTAATTGGATAATATAAAAATTATAATTAATATTTAATTAAAATTAAATTTATATAGCTACTTTGCACTTATGGTGATTTTAGCCGTGACACTATTATTGCAGTTTTGAAAATATTTCCTCATATCGTTTGCAGCGCTTTTATATTTCGAGTAACTATTTTGTGATTTGAATGAAACATTAGAAGCGAAACACATAATATTGTGTCCTTACTAAATATTTTTGTTTTTAAAATTAAATTATTTTAATAATAAATCATTATTAAAAAATTATTATTTTAAATAAAATTAATGATTATTTATAATTTTTATTAATATGACAAAAAAAAATATTTTAATTATATTTATTTATCTTAATGTATTAAACAATAAAAAAAAGTTATGATAAATTTTTAGTATTAAAAAAATAAACGATAAGATAAATCTTCGTTACCAAAGACGCTTTTATTATTTTTATTTTCTACCAGAGACACAAATAATAATAATAAGTAATAATCTTTACTAACAAAATAAATAAAAATTAAATGATTCTATTCTATATGCAGCGAGCCACACTTTATTATCGTTCCATCATTGTCATAACCGAATTCTTAAAAAAAAAAAAAAACTAACTAATAATAATAATAAAATTATATTTCTTATCAATAATTTTATGAATTATTTATATATACATTATTTCACTGTTTATTTAGTTAACATTTCAATAAAATAATAATCATAATCATAATCATAATGTTCAAAAAGGACAAATAAGTTATTTGTTTAATTTGAAATGTTTTTATTTATTTCTTTATAAATTTCTTCATTTTTCATTTTTATAATATAAATAATATAAAAACGACAATATCGTGCGAATGGCAAATAATAATAAAAGAATAAAATAGTTTCAGTTGAATAAAAATTATTTTATTTGTATTCTACTTAAACAAAAAGAAAAAGAAAAAAGAATAATATGATAACAGATAAGTGAGTAAAAATAATGAAAATAAAAAAAAGCTTTGTTATGGCGTAACACTGTAACCAGAATAATTTGAATAATTATCGTATAGCAAAACAAGAGCAAGGAATATTCTATATATAAAACAATCATCATTTAAAGGAGCTTAACTATTTTTTATTATTATTATTACCAAAAGAAAAGCAGATTAAGGATAATAATAATAATAAGAATAATAATAATAATCATAATTTGTTTCTTTAAAAAAAAAAAATGAAAAGTAAATAAAAGTAACAAAGCAAGAAAAGTGGAATTAAAGCGATTGTTAGTTAAATAGAGTATAAAGAAAGGAAAGACGTAGAATAAGAAAAAAAAATCCTTATCATTTAATAAAACATATATATGTATATATAAAGAAACAAGATTAAAGAAATGTGCAACGTGGTATTGAGCAACTGAGACTAAAAAAATTAAAAGAGAAAATATTTTCACTACAAAAACAGTAAAATTGTCTGAATAAAAGTCGCGTTCTTTTATGTTATAATTTCCACGAAAGGCATTTTTCTATGTTAAATAATAATAATAATAATAAAAATATATTATAATAATAATAATAGTAATAATAGCAGACATAATAGCGAATAATGTCCATTATTCGAAAACAAACGACTTTACTGTGTTATTCTGATAACGATGAGGATGGCATATATGAACATTGTACAGCCTCAACCACTTAACTAGAAACAGCGGATGTTTATTATATGTACAAAGTAAACCTATTTTAAATATGGCATGGATTTTTATTTTATTACATTTATGGGGTAGTTTCTGATGGTTTTTTTGCAATAAAATTTATTAAAAGAGACGGGGCTGCAAAAGATTTGAAATTAATACAAAAATAATAATAATAATACGGAAATATTATGAAAATGTGTTACAATGTAGGGGTTTTAAAGAAATAAATAATATGTTTCGCGTGGATGATGGCATTGTTTGACTATTGTTAAAAGATTAAAACAGTTAAATGCATATAATACAGTTTTCGAATATAATTTAAGTTGTTATTAGCAGAAAAACAAAAACAAATTAAACTTTATTCAAATATTAAACGAAACGATATTTAGAATATAAAGGTGAGACTACGCTATTTTAATGATGTTTTATGATAGTTTGGAAAAGCTTATGCTGGCTAATATGCTTGGTTATATACAAATGAAAACATTTTTATATATAAACTCTTACGTTGAAATTTGTTAAGCAATTCACTAATTAAAAACAGTGCAAGGATTTTAACTAAACATTTAGAATAAATTTTTGTTAAATAACAAATTTTCAACATTATTTAGAAAAGTTTCACAAACAAATCGTTTTTTATCTTGATTTTATTTTTATTTGTTATTTTTTTTTATTCATATTTTAATGTTTGCTGTATGCTGCAGTATGTCTATATCCATATATACGCGCTGATAAAGACAAACAGTTTAAACAGGATGAAACGGGATTAAAACAAAAAAGTCTTTTTGAAAAAGAAATTGGAAAATCGTAAAAGATTTTCCAATAAATAAATTTCTAAATTGATTTAAATGTTAGTACAAAAAAAATGATAATAATAATAATAGGGTGACAAGGGTTATAGGGTGTATAATCGGTTTGTGGTCATAATAAAAAAGAAAATTCATTGTTACATCGTTAACAATGAATGAAAGCAGGAAAAAATATTTATAATAGCTGGCTATAAGCCAAAAAAAAAAAATAATAAAAGCAGAAAAAATTTAATATATTTATAGCTTAAGGATGTTTAATCACCAGCCAACATATCCTCCCACTCAAACAAAGCACATGCATAGCTACAAGGCCATAAAAATTGTCCATGAAAATTGTTCTTTTCACACAGAAATATGTTGTTTTTATTTTTAGTGTGACACAATTCCAAATCAAATATAATAAATTTTTGAAAATTCTTGTTACTCGACAATGACAAACACACTTAACCATATAATGAAAAATAACAATATCTGCATTTTCTATTTATATATTTTTACCACTTGACTTTTATCATCACATTGTTAACGTCTCTATTGTTAGTTTTTCATTTCTTTTTTGATATTCATTAAGTATTTTTATAAGTGATTGTGCTTCAAACAAAAATGAAAACAATAGTGGACACCCCACTAAATATAAATTCGGTTTAAATCAACAATAATAATCCTACCCAACTGGACTAACAAAAACAAAACGGAGACAAATAATGAGAAAATTGTTCACTATATAACAGATATACCTGTTGATTGTTATGTTTTTGAAAATGTTTATATGTGAGACGATAGGGATAAAAATTGCAGGAGAAATTCATGGAGAAAATTTGTGTATATTTTTTTTTTATTACAATTTTTTGTTTAAAAAGGAAAATGCACTCAACAAAAGGACACACCCATTTAGAAGTACAATTGGTTGAAAATTTGCGCATGTTTTTTATGTTTTTATATAAACAGACATAAAAAAAAACATAACTTTTATTGCGGAGCCATGGGGTCGATTATTTATTATTGAATAAAAGGATAAAATAAAAAGAATTCAACTTAAATTAACAATTTAGTCATCAATTATAACTTTTGTCTGTATTTTAGTGTTAAAAATAGTGTTAAAAAATAAAAACAAAATTCCATAAAATATCAAGGATGCAAGCAAATAAAAATTAAGAGAAAAAAAAAAAAGATTTCTCTTAAGAATTATGATAAGAAAATTAAATAAAAATATATTTTTTATTAAGTGAACCAAAAATCTTATCGTATCCTTAAAATATTGTATTCAAGGTAAAAATTAGGACTTAAATGTCAACAATAATAACCTAAATAAATAAATAAGAAATAATGGAATTAGTATAAAAACGACTAATAGGAAAACATCCCACTTATATATATATATTTATTTTATTATTATAAAATGTTTTAAATGCGCGAGAAAAATGCGCGACTCCCTGATAACAATATATGTTTAGTACACCACCAATCACACTTTTCTATATCTTGATATAATAAAATGTATATTCTAAGGACGCCAAAAATAAAAAAAAATAAAATGCCAAACAAACGAAACAAACAAAAATGCTTTATCTAATCTTTTCCTTCATTCATATGTTTGTGTGCAGTTAACTAGCTTGCAAATGGACAAAAGAAACAACGAAAATTTCCTTCTTCTATATACAGTTTCACGTTACAATGGTGGGTACTATCACGTTTTATTTTTTCTTTATTATTACAGCCCAGACCACGCAGTTCACGCTATTTGTTTTTTCTTTTCTTTATTTTACTTATTTTTATCATTCCTTTCCTTTTCTTTTCTATTTAGAGCGAATTGTGTTAATTTTGTCGCTGATAAAAAAAAAAAAGAAACATTAGAAGCATAAATATATATATATGAATAAAGGAAAAACCTATTCAACCCGCTTTGCAACATGTATTAACACAACACATTCACTGTGTATTAACCATTGACTGTTTTTCTATCTATTCAATATCATATAGTAAGCATTACTTTTGTATTTTTATACGATGGTGTACAAAGTTTAACAAGCATTTTTTTAAACCATTGTTAAATGACTATTTGTCGTGACAACACCGCTATTTATAAGAATAATAAAAATAATTTAATTTTTTCAGTTTTTTGTTTTGTCTTTTATTTTATTTTTTTTTGTTCCTTTATTTACGTTGTTGTTGTTGTTGCTTTTATCTATCAATTTTTATTTTGATTATTGTTATTCTTGGTACTAGTTGTTTGGTGCTGTTGCTGCTGCTGATGGTGTAATTTTTTGTGGTTTAAAATTATTTAGTTGATTTTTTTTTTTAATTAATAAATTTCTTAAAGAAAAACTCTAAGAAACAGTTTATTAAAAATTTCAAAAAATATTAAATATTTAACGATTAAAAGTATAAGTTTAAGGACATTCAAAGTGTTAAAAAAAAACAATTTCGTGTGTTTTGTTTGTTTAAAATAAAAAAAAAGAAAGTGTAATTAATAAAACAATGTGCTAAATCTGTGAAAATTATCAAAACTAACGTTTGTTTGTGTGGTGAATCCTTAAATCCTTTAAATAGTTTTTTAAAATATTAAAGAAAACTCTCATATTTTGTTTGTTTACTTTAACGACTTTGAAGTGTTTGTTTTCTTTTTAAAGTAATTTTAATTGTGTTTTATAATTATTTAATTATTAATTTATTATAATTATGACATCAACGATGAAATCACATTCAGAACATATTAAACGGCCAATGAATGCGTTTATGGTTTGGTCACGTGGACAACGACGTAAAATGGCACAAGATAATCCAAAAATGCACAATTCAGAAATATCAAAAAGATTAGGTGCCGAATGGAAATTATTAACAGAAGCACAAAAACGTCCATTTATTGATGAAGCGAAACGTTTAAGGTAATTTTGTTTATTTTTTTTTTTATTTAAATAAAAAAACTTGTGTGGCTTATAGTGTGAATCTGGTTTTAAATAGTATTTTTTAATTTGAATAAACTGTACAATTAGTTTTAAAATTGCATAAAACAAGGCAATTAAAATTTATTCCATTAAAAATTACTGTAAAATAATTTAAGTAAACGAAAACAAATTTTTGATCACGTCTGTAATCCTTTTTGTACTAAAATTTTAATAACATTTAAATACCAAAGAAAATCTTAAAACTCAGTTTAAATACATTTACACTGGCGATACACTTTAAGCAAAAACAATAAATATCTGTTTGACTTAGATCAAATTAAACGAATTAAAGTAAACAAAACACTTTTAAATAAAATTCAATGAACATTTTGAAATAAATTCGCTTAAATTGTAAATAAATCTATGAATTTTTAGTGATATAAACACTAAGCACCTAATTTTAAGCAACCCTTTTAAAACTGAATTACGAAAAATAATTCTTTTTGTTCAAAAACACAAAATTTTAATCCACAAAGTAAATAAAATGTTCATTAATTTTTTTGACCTTCATTATGCTATTACGAATTGTTCATCACCTCAAAATGAATTTAATTTTTTGTTTTTATAATAATAATAATAAAAAACAGTAACAAAATCCTATTCATCCTTTACATATGGTTTATTAAGGGTTATTTGTTCAATGTTACATAATGATACAATAGTAATAAAACAATGGACCAACAGAAGCTGCTTTTTAACTCTCCCCAATAGCAAACAAAAGGGTAAACAATAAATTTTTAATTTCATTTAAATGTATCTGATGGATTTTTCTATTATTTTTGCATAAATAAAATTATCAATAAATGCATTTATTGGAATTTAGTGACTGTTAAAACACAGTTGTTTTCATTGATAGTCCCTTCGCGGTATTTTCTTTTATTTCAATAACATTTCTGTATTGATATAAATTATTTAAATTCTAATAAACTTATAAATATGCATACTTTATCTGCTGATATCTTCTTTAAACAGCTAGCCTTGAATATATAAATGAATGTAGCGGCAAATACCCGTCAATTAAGGATAATCAAATATTCAATAATAATAATAAGAAGAAAAACACAAATACAAACCTATAACAAACATTAGATAAGCATAATTTTTTATTTTATTATTTAATTTAATTTAATTTTTGGTTTGTTTTTTTTTTTTTTTGTTATTATTATTATTTATTATTTAGAATCAAAATAAAAATTATTAAATAAATATTTATTTTAAGGGAACAAAATAAATAATTATAATAATGATAATATTCTATGTAACTATTATTATTATTATTATTATTATTATTATTATTATTATTATTATTATTATTATTGTTAATATAAATATCAATAAATTTATCAATAAATAATAAAAGGTAAAGAAAATTAGATATTTTTTTTTTTAATAAAAATAGCAGAAAATTACTTAAATTTTTGATTTGAAAAATAAAGTTTTTTAATCAAAGATCAAACAAAAATTTTTATTAGTCTTTTAACATTCGATAGGTTAAATTTTTTTTAATTTTTCATTTGAATATTATTGTTATTTTTATTCAATAAGTAAAAAATAAACAAGAACAAGAATTTTATTTTATTAATAAATAAATTGATAAATAATTTTTTTCATTTAATAATTTATAATAATAAAAATTTAGAAATGTAAGCAATTTCGGGGTGCCGCATATCTTATATGCGTTATTCTTGTTTATCTGTTTTTTTTTTTTTTTTATTTTATACGTACAAAATAAAAATGAAAAAGTACAATTCAGTTTATAAGATAAGAAAACAAAATAAAAGAAGTAAATAATAATGTTAAATAAGGAGTAAATATTTATTTAGGCTTGGTCCGAGCTAGTCATGTCACTTTTTATGTTACTTTTTTCAGTTTTTTTTTTTTTTAATTAAATAAATACAATTATGTGCGGAATATTATTATTATTATTATTATATTTTATCATTTTATTATTATTATAATTGAAGATTAACTGATAAAATGTACAAAAATTTTATATGTTCTTTTTTTTTTTTAAAGGATTGATTATTATTACAGTTGCACTCTAGCATTATATGATTTTATTTATTAAATTGTAATTAAAAAATAAATATTTATTTTTATTTATAGAGCTTTACATATGAAAGAGCATCCAGATTATAAGTATCGTCCTCGAAGAAAACCAAAAACATCAGTTAAATCGCCGGTACCACCAGGTGGTAATAATAATAATAATAATCATAATCATCATAATAATAATAACAATAATAGCAGCAGTAATAATAATAATATCAGTGTTAACGGTAGCAATTCAACAAATAATAATAATAATAATAATAATATAAATACTAATAATAATAATTGTTCAGCTGTCCAGCATAAAGACTTCTCATTAACGTCCAAATATAATTATATGTCATCATTTGCAAATCATTTACCATATCCAAGTCCATTAGATGCACCATTTGTATTTGATCTTCAAAAAAGGTTACAATCATATTATTGTAATCCATGGAATTTTATAATGCATCGGCCAGACGCATCAATATCACCACCGCCACAGGCATTATTATTACTTCAGCAACAGCAACAACAGCTACAACAGCAACAACAACAGCAGCAACAGCAACACACATCAACAACAAAATTACCTTTTGTTATTAAATCGTCAAATAAATCCGAAAGTCTATCGCCAACAATTCACCATCAACAAATGTCACCATCATCAAATTCACTTGGATCAACGCCACAAAAAACAACCAACAATATTATCTGACCCACGCCACTGCGCTTTAGCGCAGACCACATCTAAAGTGTTTAATAAAAATAAAATTCCATCACCAGTCAAATATAAAAAGAAAATTATCATTAAAACCCTTAAATAAAGTGATAACATCATATCAGAAAAAAAAAACAAAATTAATTAATAAACATAATAAAAATGTTAAAAAAAAATAATTAAATGGTTTTTAATCAAAGCAAAAAAAAAAAAATTGAAAATGAAAATAAGGAAGAAAAAAAAACGCGTGAATTGTGCAATAAACAATTAATAATAAAAAAGAAAATTTTAAAAAATAAATCAAAAAAAAAACCCTTTTTAAAACAAAAAAGATAAAATTAAATAAATAATTATTAATAATTGTGTAATATTTTTTTTTTATTGTTTTTAATTAATTTTACTTTTATTAAAAGTAATGCAATTTTATTTTTGTTTTTTTTGTTAATATAATTTAATTTAAATTCAAGATAAAAATTGTGAAACGAAAATAAAAATTTAATAAATAATTAATTATAGAAATTTTAAATAGAAAAAAAACACAAAACACTTTCTTTTTTATTTATCAGAAATATATATAATTGATAAAGTCGAAAAGAAATTAAATAAAAAAAAATAATAATTATAATAAGATTAAATTAATTAAATAATTATTTGTAATTGTAAATTAGTAATTATCTTATAATTAGGATAAAACAATACAAAAAAAAAAACAAGCAAATGATGCGATGAATTATTAATTCTATTTGTAATTGCAATTTTTATTTGTCATTTAAAATAATATAAAATCAAAAACATTAAAAACAGAAAATTCAAAAGAAAATTTAATAAAAAAAAAAAGAAAAATAAAAGGAAATTTTAAGAATAAAATTCAATTAAAAAGGAAAATTTATTTTTATTTATTTATTTTGGTTTTTTTTTTATTATTATTACTGTTCCAGCGGCTTTAAGTGTTTATTAATAAATTTCTGTAATTGTTGATAAAAGCATAATTTAATTAAAACATCACATTCTCTAAATACTTGTTATTAAATTAATTTAAAAAAGCTTCAAGTTAATCAAAAGCACTGTACACTAATAAACAATAAGAGTATAAAAGTAACTCCTTACAAGTCCATTTAACTGTTTTATTATCCTCTTAAAAATCCAGTTAACCAAAAATATGGACAAAGCAAACCTATAAAAAGCAAACAAATAAACTGAAAAAGTTATTAAAAAAAAATTTATTTTTAAACCATTAATATCCATCAACAACATTAAATTTATAGAAAAATAATAAAAAAAAGAGTGAAAATCTCCGCTATTAAATGCAAATGATAATGTCCAAGTGATAAAGAAATGACAACAACGAAAATCATTGACATAAAACATAAAAATAATAATAATCGAAAAATATTCAAGAAGTAAAATTGATTAATTTCGATAATCCATTTTCGGTTTATTTCCTTTTACCATAAAAAAAGGAAAGAATGGAAAAAAAAAATATTATAACTAGCCATGTGTCCAGCAGCTATAATGTTTATTAGTTTTTTTTTTTTCTTCTTTGGATAAATTTTTGTGACATTAAAAGTTAATAATAAATAGAAAAACGTAAGATAAGGAATCTTTTGATATCCGGTAAAGAAAAAAAAAATACAACGCATTAAGTAACCAAAGAGATTTGTTTCTTTTGCAAAAAAAAAAATAAAACCTTAAAAAAGGGCAAAAAAGTGATTTTTTTTTTTTAAAATAGAATATTCGTTGTTGTCTAGATTTGGTTGATTTTTTTCGATGGTTTTTACTCTTTGATAAATCGTCATAAATTATGTTTTCATTAAAAATATTTAATAAATAAATTAAATATCAATGCTTTAATGCTTTTTCAATTGGAAACGTAAAATAACAATAATTTACACTTGATGTGCGAAACACTTTAACATCTGTATTTTTAAAAAAATAATAGAAAATTAATTTTCAAGTGATTTTCTTAAGTATTTGCAAGTACTTTTATGTTTTTCTTCTTCTAAACAAACAACAATTGCAATAAATATTATTAACATAAAATAATAACTAAATAGGACTATTAATAACTTAAAAAAATTTGATTGGAAAAGAAAAATTAAATTATTTTATGCAAAAAATAAAAAAAAAATCAAAATTAAAAACCCTTCAATGATTTGTCTCCTCATTTTGCTATACATTTTTTACGCTTTTCTCTTTATTGCTGATATTATTATTGTTATTATTTATTATATTTTCAACTAAAGTGTGGGTGTTTATGTAATCATATCACGTATTGTGAACGTAAAATATCAAAAAAAAAAATAAAAAAGAAAGGCAAAAATTGGCAAAAAACTAAAAATTTATATAATAACACATGAAAAAAGTCACCAAATACAGATACCAAAAAAAGAGGAAAAATAATAATAATAATAATAATAATAAAGGGTACAATGGTGATGACAATGCCATACGCTAATATTTTATTATATACATTTACTACGTTTAAAAATAATTTTCTTTTTTATTTATTTAGTTTATTGAATAGTTTTTTACTGGGTGGTTTATTTGTGTTTATTGGTGTTAAATCGCAACAATTGATCAAATATTTATATTCGGGTCGATATATTTTATTTGAAAAATAATTTCTTTTCTATCTATGCTACATATTTAAATATACAAACAATTGAACAAATGAATAATAGTGTAATATTGTGTAAAATAGTGCATAAAATAGGGGATAGTTAATAGAATTGTATAAGAAAAATCCTTTAATTTTCTAAACAAACAACGATTACGTTGCATTTGTAATGATTTTTCTAGTGGTATTTATATTACAAATTAAAATTCAAAAAGAAATTTTATTAATTTAAAATAAATATTTTCTTTTTATTAGAAACAATTAAACTTAATTATGCTATAAATAAATATTCCTTGATAACTTATTAATATGTAAATAAAATTATAAATATTTTTTTTTTCAACGTATTTTAAGACACGAAGAATCTTTTATTTTTGTTGTTAATTAATACTTGAAATAAATAAAATCTAAGTACTAATCACCCTATAAACATACAACTATCTGAAATACCACAATAAAACATTTGTACAAACAATTGTTAGATAAAAAATAGAAAATTATTTTAAATTTAAAATAATAAAAAAAGAAACAAATAATACGCGAACAACGTATGCATTAAGGGTCTATTCAAAAAACATTTTTAACAAACAATTGAGAAGATAATTCGTTTAGATCGGCACGCGTCGTTTCCGTCCTAAATATTGTTACAAAAAAAAAAAAAAATACTGATCTCTCCCTGATTTATCCTTCTACCACTAGTTACATCTACCCACTATGATTTTTTATTCATTTATTCACGCCCAAGCCCAGTTCTATTGTCAGCATATGAATAGACCTTTATTTGTGTTATACAATACTTTCGTTCGTTCATTCATTCGCATTGTATTATTTTTCATCATCTCTTATTAAATTTTATTTTTAACAATAAAATTTAGAAAAGAAATAATAACTGAAAACACGTCCGCGTATGTGAATCCCAAGAAATTCTCATTTTATTTTCAATTTTTTTTTTTATGTATATATTTGTCTTGTTTTTATCGCGTATTTACTTTCTACAATTGATTTCATTGAAAAAAAAAATAATATTTAAGGCAATAGGATTTAAAAACATTTTTATATATTATATTCACTACCCTTACGCCACTTATAAGCTCACAACAAATACATATATTATATAATATTGAATAGTAAAAAATTTAAACGAAAGTGTTACAAAGAAAGGATTTAAAGCGAAAAAAAAGAATTCATCACACAACACAACAAAACCATCATCAACAAATAAAGATAATGTGAAGTAAAAAACATGCGAAAAAACACATACCACAGCCTTACATTGAAATTTAATTCAACCGAATAAAAAATGTGTACGTAAATAAATAAAAAAAAAACCGTTGAATTGAAATCGATGCTTTTTATTGATCCTAAATCCTTTTAGTGTTCTCAAAAAAAAATATAAATTTTCTTCAGTAAATGATTTTGCACAAAATGATTTGTTGCAAATGTTTGATGGTGAATTTGTATGCAAAACAAGTAAAGTGATTTTTGTTTGTTAATTATTTATGGAAATTTAAAAAAAAAAATCTTCAAATGCGAAAGTTGTTTGTTACGTCTTCGTATATTTTTATTTTAAAAGTCAATTAAAGGGTGGTGGGTAAAGATAATGACGTTTTTCTATTATCGTTTCTTTTTTTTTGTATTAAAAAGTAAAATCAGTTAGTTTGTGATCATTAAAACACTTGAAGGAAAATATATATATATATACCAATATTCTTATCGTTTATGATTATTATTATTATAATATTTTTTTGCTTTTTGGTTGTTGTCATTTTACCACCCTAAAAACAAAATATTTAACTGATTTTACATTATATTAAGTTACAAGGTAACAACACCACATACCATCTAACTTTCTATTTTCTATCGTAATCACGATGTTACAAAAGAATGAAATATCTTTCTTGAATATAATAATGTGTTCTCTGTGTGAAAATTATGTTATAATTCGTTTTTCGGTATGAGAATAAAATGTGTTGATGTTTATCATTGTAACACCCCCATCACCTATATCGTATAAAAAATAAAAAATAAACACTTACTTTTCGGTTTTATTTTAAACACTGAACGACCAAATATATATATATATATATAAATATAAATAAACTATACACTCCAAATAAAATAAATAAATAGGGGTTGTTTTGTGTTTTTGTTAAAAATTACCACAGTAGTAACAAAAAAATAGAATCAACTGATTGAGATGTCACACATTGTTAAGAAGAAAAAACAAATTCGCTTATAAAACGATAAGGGAGGTTTTTCTGTTTATTGTTTTTCTTTTATTTAACTATAAAAAAAAAATTGTATATATACAACAGAGGGTTGCTCTGTAAATAAATAGATAAATAAGGGATGATTTGTTACAATATTTGACTTTCACCCATTTAAATGATAACAAAGTCAATAAGGCGTTAAATTAGTTGGGTGATGCGGTCAATAATAAAATATTTAAATTAGGGCCGCAACAAAGAATAAAACAAATAATAAATTAGATAAAAAAAAAATAAAATCAAAGATATGAGCTTTTCTAAGGGTTAAAAAATAAAAATTATTATCAAAATTAACACCAGAAAAAAAGTTGACAACGTTGCAATCTTCTAAATATATTTATATTTCTTTTGAAACAAATAAAATTTATTTAGTATTTTATTTATCCTTTTTATTTTTGTTTGGGTTATGTGGGTGGCATTTTTATTGTCACAATAAGAAATGATAACAAAGTATAAAATTTTGCAAGAAAAGAAAACACTGTGACTGTCTGTTTGTTATTATATTTTTGTATAAAGCTTTTCTTTTTTCTTTGGTTATTATTGGTAGGTGTGGGACACTTGGGTGGATTGTACAATATCCACCAAATATAAACAACAAAAGTTAACTTTTATTTCTTTGTTGTTTGGGTATAACAGGGCAGAACAATTTTATTTCATTATTTTGATAGTCATTTTCGTTTTATTTTTTTGTTGTCATTTTTCCTATATTGTCGTCATCGGTATTTGTTGTATACATTGTGTGCTTTTTGGGTGGTTAAACTACCGGGCGTATATAAAAATATCAGTAAACAAAATCAGTATTATGTTGCATTTATTATGTTGCCGCTGGTACAGTGCTATTTTTATTACAGACAACATAACACATACAAAAGCTCTACGAAATAAACAACAATAAACAATTTTTACACAAAAAAGAAAAACAGAAAAATAAAGCGCCACTAAAAAAAGGACATCACAAGAACGACAAGAAAAATAAGGTGAAACGACTTCATTGTATTTTTTGTATTTGTGTAACAAAGAAAAAATATAATACTGAGTGGGGATACATATAAAGAGTGTGTCCACAAACAATATAAATAAACAACGAAATGGGAAGAAAAATATGGTGGGCAATACAGTGAGAAAAATGAAGACAAGAACATAGTGAACGGCAGCAACAAAAACAGCAAAAAATCATTAAAAACAATCTAAAGGAATGGCAAAAAAAAAGCGGTATTATTATTTTTTTATGTTATTTATAGTTGGAACTTGGGGATGATGATCATAACAAATAAAAATGGCGGAATGCTTTTATTTTGCCTTTTCATTTGTATATTTATTTGTTTTTCCTTTTTATGATATCATGGCGTCGATTGTTTTCTTTTCTTTTCCTTTTCTTTACTTTATTGCTGTTTATTTATTACGTTTTTGTTTTATTTTTATTATTATTTTGCCTTTGTTATTAGTTTTTTTTTTCTTTTTTGCAGTCATGCCAGAGTTTTTCAATATTTTATGCATACATAAAACAAGGTGACAAAGTCACTTAATGATAAGAAAATTACAAAGCAAAAAAAAGTGGATTCTTGTAACTATTATTGTGTTTTTTTAATTATTTATGACCTTTAAAAATATTTATTTATTTCTTAAAAACAAAAATAATATTTTTTTCTAGTTTTCAGTAAGAAGAATTAATAATAATAATAACGAAATTGAATTTAGAAAAGACAACAGCAGTAGACACGTGCTCTTTCTCGTTTAAAAGCACAATAATTTTCTTTTATTTTCACCAATAAATCTGTTCTGATGACGTGTGTTCTTATGATGATAAGGAATGAATTTTTTATTTTTTCGCATTTCTTCCTTACTTTCTTATTGTTGTTGTAGGTTATATATTTCTCTTTTTGACACTCCATTCAAGTAGAAAGTGTGTTGCTATTGTTGTTGGTGTTTGTTACAGAACTAAGGCATATACATATAATAATAATGTGAAACTCCTTTAAAGCTATATTTATCATAAGAAGAAAAACATAACAACGACACGAAACACAATTTAACAGATTTTATAGCAAAACGTAAACAACATCCGTATAACAAAACCGCATTGTCTTTTCCTGTTGTGATGATAATGATGTCGGGATGACTAGAACGACAATGGTAATGGTGCAATGGCTGTGTTATCATCTTAAATTCTATTTTTTTTTTTATTTATTTAATGGTTTTTCACTATTATCTTGTTCACGTATTTTTTTTTATTATTATTTATTGGTGGTGGTTTTCGCCCACCTTTTTTATATTCCTGATACTTTCTTTGTTTTGTTTTCTTCTGTGTTTTAAGTTAAGTTTGCTCTTTATTTGTAGTTATTATCTCTAAAGTCATCCTGAAAGATTTTTTTTTATAATTACTAAAGTGATACATATACATTGTATATACAAACCGTTAAATAACTGTCATTAACGTTTAACAAAGTAAACTTTCTTTACTTTTATTGATGTTGAATAATTGATTGAAAAATAAAAATAAGCTTTTATAAAACTGTGACAACCATTTGTTTTGCATCTGCAAAAAATAATATATTCAAATTATTTATTATTTAAAAAATAAAAATTAATTCAACTTAAAATTGCATTAAAAATAAATAAAAAATTATAATTTTCCACTTAACAAGTAATTCTGCATTGTAGATAAAATGTGTAAATTTTTATAAAAAAAAAATATTTATAAAAACTTCTATAATTCTTATTAAAAGTATTAAAAAAATCAACGATGGTAAAAAAAAAAATTACACGCGCGATTGGTTCATTTAAGAGCTTTTGTTAAATAACAAATACACAAAAAAGCGCTTTAAATCAATTACCGAACTGCCAACAAAAAGAAAAAATTAGAAATTGAAAAGTTAAAAAAAAAAATACACAGGACTTGTCTGTTAATAAAGAAATCAAAAGGAAAAAAATATGTTTAAAAAAAGTTTTTACATTGCAAAAAGGTGTATTGTGCGCGCTTCCCCTTATTACAGTTTTTTTTTTTCATTAATTTCAATTTTTAATTTTTCTTTTATTTTTTCAATAAAAGAAAAATTCTGCACAGTCTCCTTGGTTAGTCAAGCTAAAATATTAAAAAAAAAATTATCCTAAAGAATGGTAATTATACCTTTTTCACATGCAAATTAGATGAGGAAATGTAAGGAATAAAAAAATAATAAACTTTTTTTTTATACAAACAAACACAAATGACAAATTATTTAATCTTGTTAAAGCGTAGTATGTCTTTTTTTTTATTTATAATAAATGCAGTGGAAAAATTCATTTAATAAAAAATAAATTAAATGCTTTGTGCGAGGACTTGTACTTGAGGTAAATGACAAGTATTTAATAATGTTTATTTATTCAGATAAGACAGTAGTTTTTTTTATTTTTTTCCTGAAAACATATAATATAATTAGACATTTTGTTTAAGATATTCAAGAAGAATAAACTGTGTTATTGGCATTGTAATTATGCAAACAAAAAAGCTTTACATAATAGACAATTTAACATCCAGTAAAATCTATAAATTATTTAAAGAAAAATAAACTTTTTAATTTATTATCATTTATTGTCATTTCTGATTTTAGGGTTGTGTCCGGTTTTTAGTTAATTGTTATTTCCGTTATTAAGTATCCGGTTAGCCTTTGCCCATTTCCATATCATATTTTACAAAAAAAGGGCAATTATTTTTGTTGAGTAGAAAGTTTTTACCAGCAATTTTCTCTCACTATTTATAACACCAAAAAAAATAGAAGGATTATCGTAATGTTTGTTAGTCAGTTAATTTCATTGCATTTTCCAAAATTATCAAATGATAATTAAGCACAACAAAGTTATAACTGAATTTTAGTAAACAAACTTTAAACTTTTATTAAGTAAACTTTCAAAGTTTCTAAAAAAGTTCATTTAACCGCTAAGCTTAAAAGTTTTTTTGCTAATTTCCGTTTATTGTGCTGCAAATATTTAAACTTTTTAGCAAACATTTCTTTTTCTTATTTTTTTTTTTTTTTTTGTGTATAAAAGCACAAAATTTCTATATTTGAGAAAATTAAATAAATAAATGAAAACTTACCGAAAGTACTTAAATCATTTAAGCAGAGTTCTTCTTCTTTTTTTTGAACTAAAATCTTTACCGGAATTCAATGTATTTTCTATTGCTATTTTACCAGGAAATAATTTGCACTTAATCACTTCAATGCTCGCGTTAAATTTTTAACAAACAACTAACTAATTCAAAATGTTAAAAAAGTTTTTAATTTATAATAAATTTCACATTTTCAAAATTATTATAACTTAGATAGGATATATATATATAAAAAAATTTACTTTATCGACAATATTTTATTCAATTTTTATTCGTGCAAAGAAGAGACAAAATTAAACAAACTCAGCAAAGTAATTTAAAAAAGAAATTTCCATCGAAATTTTAACATAATTTTTCGATTATTTAATAAATTTCATTAAGTCATAGATAGATGATTCTAGATGATTATAGACGGTTCGATAAGTGACGATAAATATTTTTATAAAAACCGTTTTTAAGAAAAATTGAGCAAAAGAAAAAAAAAATTCATTTAAATTATAGAATTTTTTCAATTTTTGCTCAACATAATCTCGTTGCATATTATCAAATTTTTTTTTCTGCTTCAGATGGCAATTTTATTTAATTTATGTTTTTTTTTACCACAGACATTTTTGATTAAACATTACGCTTAAAATATTAACTTTTTGAGCTTTGTAAATTCAACAATTCTTAATTCTTCATTTAGCTATAAGGTGCCTAGAGCTGATTTGTGTAAAAATTTTATAACGTTTTATAACTTGTTTCGGTTGTTAAAATTAATTTTAAAAAAGACAGAGAAATTATCTGCAGAAGTTAAATGATTTATTATGACTAAAGTATTCGAAGGACCAACTAATTCGTCAACATAGAAATCTATAAAGTGCTTTAAAACGATCAAATTTCTATCAATTCACAAAATATAATAAAATTTAAGTTAAAAAATTAAAAATTTTACTGAAACAAGAATTAAAACATTTTAAATTAATTAAAATTTTCAAGAATGGTCAATACAAGACAGTGTCGTTGCTATAATAAATTTTCTTAATTTCTTCAAACACTTTTAATTGTTTAAATAATTAGTTTTTAATTTAATTTCAAGTTGTATCGTTGTTATAAAGTATCAAGTTTAACGAAACAATAATTAAAATAAATAGAATTTTTAAATGTTAATTAAAGTATCGATCAGCACAATGCAATATAAAATATGCATAAAGAATATAAATCGTAATAAAAAACACTTTAAAAATCAATCAAATTCCGTATAAAAATTTAATTAAAATAAATAAATACGAAAAAGGTAATTGATTACAAAAAATTCTAAACTTTAAACTGTTGTAAATATTTACACAAAACTTAACAATTAATTGAATAAATAGAAGAAAATTAAAAATCAACCGTGTTCAGGATATATTTTTATATATATATAGAAAATCTTAAAATTAACTCAAGAATAAAATAAAATCTTAAATGAAATTAAAAATGTAAAATTAGTAGAAGAAAAACAGAAGATAAAATTTGCAACTTTTAATTTATAAATTGAAGTGGTTTGTTCTTCATCATTTTTTTTTTAATTCGATTTTACTTTTTTATATTTATAAAATCTCAAGTACTTGACGTTATAAGGAGTTTTAGTTTATCATCGTATCTTTTTATTTTTTTATTCATTTTGTTACAGGAATAAAAAAAGAAATTAAATAAACAAAACGTTCGGTGATAAAACTCTCAATACCCGTGTATTACGTAGTTTAATAAATAAGCGAACCAAGCCCTTTGGCACATTATTATTACTTTTTTTTTTTAACAATTTAAACAATTTAACAACCACCCTAACATGTTTTTATTATAATATTATTATAATAAATAAATATATAGAGAACCTGAGTGTAAATTGTTTACATCTTTATTTTTTTTTAATTCTATTTTTCTTCTATAATTTATTTTGCTAGGAGAGAAGAAAGAATGATTTTGTGTAGCAAAGAATTTTTTTTAATAATAATAATAATAATAACGCAAGGACGGTAACTGATGATGATGTTATTATAATCAAATCAAATTTATTGACGTGTTATGAAGCTTTTTTTATATAGTTTTTAAACTGTGTGCTAATATATGCCATTTATTTTTTATTTAAAAAGTAATTACAAGGATTTTTTAAAAGGATACTAATGTTAAACAACGTATTAATAATCTGAAGCAAGTAAAATGGAAATATATATGTAGTATTCAATAATTAAAAGTTTTTCAATGTTTAACACAACTTACTGTCGCAATATGCAGAATAATTTATTCTTTTTACAATTTAATTAGCGGTTTTTCTTTTATAAATTCATTACAATTTGTACATCGTTTCAAATACATTATTCTTGTTATTATAGCTTTAGTTGTTAGTTAGTTTGTTGATTTTTATTTATATCCTGATGAATACATAAACAAATTATCCCAGCTAGCAAATAATAACCCATATGATAAATAAATTTTCAATTTTCAATCTCTTTTTCCATTTTTTTTTTGTGTATTAAAATAGAAACATTGAAAAGTAACAAACAACTTGAAAATATAATGTATATATACTACACACACACACACACACTCTGTTTTCGATAATATAGCAAAATTATAGCTCGTTGGTTCATACGATTATTGAAAGGTGTTGTAGCATAGAAATAGGGATAAAAATTAATTGAACGTGAAATCATTTTTGTATCTACCAAACGAAAATCTCATCAATTTTATTAACAGCAAAAAAAAAAAATAGAAAATTCTCGTTAGAATTTAAGACTGTTTTTTTTTTTTTTATTATTCATTTTCATTTTTTTAATATAGAAAAATCTATACGAGAATAATACGTATTCAGGATCATCAACAAAACAAATATATAACAAAGTAGTTTTTCATTTTATTTCATTTGGCAAATCAAATGAATGAAAATAGAACTGAAGATGGTATTAATAACAACAACAAGAAAAAGGCAAAACGTTTTTTCTATTATCCCTTTTTTCTACTAGTGTGCTTTTATCTTTTCTTCAGCCTTATTTGAATTTCAAACAAAATATTTTAAAGATTCTAAATAGTTTTTTTTTTTCCTTTCCCTTTTTTCACACACGTCTTGCTACTGTTGAACCAATTCCATTTATTTTTTTTTTGTTAATTTTCTGGTTTTTCTATATATTTTTTTTCTTATTTTGAAAATACGAAATACCATTACCCTTTTCCTATGTTTATTGTCGCCAGTGTTCATCTTCTATTATATTGAGATACTACCAATTTTTTTTTTCATTTTCATATAAATTTTCTTTTCGTTTGTTGTGCCCACCTTTTTTTTTTCTTATTTTTGTGTAAGCAAATCACACACCAACAATAGCAATCATAAAAAGTAGAAAGAAAAAAAAATAACGTAAAAGGAACATAGTTTCTTCTGTCTGAAATATATACATATTTCTGTCATCTATTGGAGTTAATGAAATGGTTAGCTATGATGGTTATATAAATATTCTACTATATAGAATTGGATTTCGCTTTTTCCTTGCTTCACATTTATAGTAAAAAAAAATAAGAAAATATCAATTCTTTATTCTTTTCATTCTATTCTAACTAAATTCGTTTCACAACAAAATTTATTTTTATTTTTTTTATTTAAATCTATTTCATTTATTTGCTGTTCTTCCTTTTTATTTTCACAATATTTTTCTTATATTTTGTTGTCGAGAATTTTTTTTTTCTCTTAATCTTAAACTAATATCTGTAAGATATCAGTTACTTCCATATCATACAACGTCAATGCAATGTTATTATGTATTCTTCCTGAATACATAAATACTTTTTTTTAAAGATCCTTTGAAAGTCTAACTAATTATTAAATTAAGTTCAGTAATTTCGCGACAGTTACGAATTAAAATCAGTTAAATTTATTTAAAAAATAAATTCCTGAATATGTTTTGATATAGCGCGGCATAGACAAAAAATAACTTCCTTACGAAATGAAGTAAAATTATAATAAAAATAAAATAGAGAAAAATAAAGTAGAAGGGTATATCTTGAATATTTTTTATTTAATTCTTTTTTTCTCGTTTGTTTTTTTTTTTCATTCATTTTTATTCCCAATTTCATCACTTCAATACAGTTAGTTCTGATATTATCACAATGATAAGTTTTTCTATTTTTTTTTGTTACTCTTTCCTATTCTTCTTTAAATCTTATAAAATATATACACCATTTTCAACAAAAGTTTTCTTTTCTTCGTTACTAAGAAAAGAATAAAGAGTGGCAACCACCACCATCCCTTATATGCCAACCAAATATAAACTTACACACACCGTACATTGTCATCAATTTTTTTTTTTTGCACATTTCTATTATTTTGCCCATTCTGTGCCCTGTTTATTTTTTTTTTCTTTAAAAATCTTTTATTGTTAAAAAATGCTAAAAAAGAAATCCTTTTTTATTGGGCGATAAATAAATAAAATAAGAAAGCAAAAACGATGCTGTGAATGGTATAAATAGCGGCCCTAAAATAATATCATCGCATATAAAATACAATAATAATTTCGTTTTCTTTTCTTTTCTCTCAATTATTATTTTTTCTATTTAATAATTTAGTGATTTAAATATCTATTATACAGCGGTATGGGTTTATTGCACCGGCCATTGTGTTTTTTTATTCGTAAAAATTTAGCAGAGGGAAAACATTTAAATGAATTTTAAAACGCATTTCTTTTTTGTAATAATTTTTGTATTTTTAAAAAATAATTTTTTAATAAAAAATAACTATAACCATTAGTAGAAATATTAACAAATTTACACCATTGACTAATTAATTGCACTTAAAAAAATTAAATAGAAAAAAAACATACCAAAAATCAAATTTTATTATGCTAAAGTTGTACGTTTTGCAACAAAGTCTTGGCCCGGTTGTTTCTCTTTGTTTGTAAAACGTGAATAGCTGAAAATAAATAAATATTTTTTTTTGGTAAATAAAATATTTTTAATAATAAAAAGAAATTACAGTACTTACATAAGTTTGTACTTTTGAATGTCACTCTGTGTTAACGATGGTCTCGTATTATTAAAAGCTTCCATTAAATGCTCTTGGCTTATAGTTATTGAATCAGGAATATCCTGAAATTATTAGAATAAGAATGTTATTAATTTACGTTAAACTATATTCGAGTTCATAAATTCAGTTAAAAATTCCAACATTATGCAAAAAGCTTTTTGTTAATAACCATCAAAAGTTTTGGTAACAAAAATAGAATGAAAATAATAAGAATTGTGAATGAAATAGCATACAATAATCGCAAGAATTGTTATATACTATTGTGTTTAGATGACAAAAAAAAGGCATTTCAACAGTACGTTGAAGAAGAATCGAAATTTATGAACACGACGACAAAGCGTGTTATACGGTAACAAAAAATTGTAACGAAGTCTTTAATTAAAAGTAAAAACTCATTAAAAGCAATTTACGAAACATAATTTATTTTATTAATTTTCTTTTGCTTTTGCTTTTTTTTTATAATAATGAACTAAACCGAATATTAACTTTGTTAGATGATAATAATTAGAATATAAATTAGTTAAAAATAATTTTCTAAATTCTCTTTAATATTATATTAATAACAGAGGGTGCATTCTTTTTTTTTTAATATTATTGTTATCTATTTTTATTTTTCTAAATTTTAATTTAATAACACTTTAGCATTTTGCTAGTGAAATAAATAAATTTATAGAGTAATTAAAAAATGTTGAGGCGAATTAAATTTATTATCTTTATAATAAAAATAATAATATTAATATTAGTTAACAATAATAATTTAACTAACAACCCTATTTTGTATTTTATAGAGATTTTAAATTACTTTTAAATATTTTAATTAACATAAAAATTATTCACTAATATTATGTAATTAAATTATTAATTTTATTACATTTTAAATAAAATGTAATAAAATTGGCATTAATATTATTATTATTATTATTATTATTATTATTTTTATTGTAAACAAAGTAATAATAATAAATAATTAAAACTAAAGGAGAAAACCATTAAAACCATTAAAATGTATTAAAAAGAGATTTTATTTAAAGATGAAATAAAAAAATAATCAAAAGAAATGAAAGCTTTAGTAGAACATAAATAATAAATGTTTTATCACACAAGTAACATAACATTAATTTAATAGCATTTATTATTAATAAATATGTAATAAAAATATATGTTTCAAAAAAAAAAGACAATAAAAATAATATAACGTACCTCCTCACTGTATTTCGCTATACATTCTTGAACCGCAATCATATTTGCTGATGTTAGAATACTTTGTATATCGGCACCTGTGTAGTTACTCATTTTCTCACTGAAGAAATCAAAATTAACATCTTTATCCATTATTAACGATTTACTTAAATTTTCAAAAATTTTCTTGCGTGATTCCTGTTTATCATTTCAATAAAAATATATTCATTTTATTTTTTTTCTATTTTAAAGACATTTTTATTCTCTTTTATACCTTATCTGGCAATTGACATTCAACTAATCGATCTATTCTTCCCGAACGCAATAATGCTGGATCTAATAAGTCTGGACGTGATGTTGCTGCTACAACTATCACACCATTTAATCCTTCAACACCATCTAACTCGGTTAATAATTGATTAACAACACGGTCTGTTACGCCAGTCGAATCATGACCACGTCTTGGTGCCAAACTATCAAACTCATCGAAAAATATTACACAAGGTTTTGCACTGCGAGCTCTACACACATTAAAATAATTTATTTATTTGTTTTATAGCAAAAATTACAAAAAAAAAAAGGATTTTACTTATTAAATAAATTTCGAACATTCTCCTCACTTTGGCCAATATATTTCGCTAATAATTCTGGTCCCTTTACTATCATCAAACGTAAATTCCATAATTTTGATATTTTTGAAATTAAAAATGTTTTACCAGTACCAGGTGGACCAAACAGTAAAACTCCTGCTTGATTTCGTAATGGAGAGTTATTAAATACTAATGGATATTGTGATGGCCAAAGTAATACTTCTTCTAAAACATCTAATGCAATATCTAAACCAGATATTTTAAAATCAGATATATTCTCATCATCTAAAATACTATCATTATTATTTTGATTTTCAATTCCTTGCAAACAATATGCATTTGTGGTTTTTATTGAATCATATAAACAATTTTCATCAATTTCTGGTGAGGTAGGATCTAATAATATAAATTAAATAAATAATTTTATTTTGCTACTAGAAAGAATTTCTAATTTATTATTACATACCATTACGATAGGCATAAAAAATTGCTCTTTCAATAAATTGTGCTAAATAACCAATCGTATATCCTTCACTTAACGTTGCCAATTTCTTCCAATTAATTTTATTTATATTTTTACCTTTTAATTTAACTTTTTCTAACATTATTTGAATTAAATTTTCTCGATCTTTTAATTCTAATTCTGGTAAATTAATAAAATTTTGAAATAAATGTTTACCGCGCGATGTATAAATTTGCTTATTTAAATTATTTATATTGTTTATTGTTGCAATAATTGTAATCGGTGATGTTTTTGTAAATTCTTCAATTAAATTTGATATAACATAGGATATTCTATAAAAAATTAATAAATATATTAACTAGAATTATGCATTTATAATCTTTATTTACCTATTAAAGTATTCACCATCAGCTGTTTGCTCGACAGTATGTTGTGCTAAAACGTCTAAATTGTCTAATAGTAAAATCGAAGGACTATAGCTTAAACAAGTTGTAAATATTTGACGAAAATCACGTTGTATTGATTCTGGCTGTAAAATTCGTTTTTTTTTTGTAAATAAATAGATAAAGTAATATAAAAGTAGAAAATGTTTTGAACTACCTTTCGTCCTTTATTCCTTGAACAATATATAATATCATAATAACAATAGTACGGTGATTTTGATAATAAATCAAGCATTTTATAAGTTAAAGTGGTTTTTCCTGAATTTTGTGATCCTAAAAATTATATTTTTAAATTACAATTACACAAAGCAGTTGTTAATAATAAGCACAATTTACCTATTAATAATATATTATCCATATTATAAAATAAATTTTTATCATTTAAGCATAAATTTAATTTTAACCTTTCAACAGTCTCATTAAAAATGCATTGAAATTTCTCAATATCAACATAATTATCATTTATTAATTCATCATTAGCAACTGTATCATTGTTATTATTATTAAGTAAATTATCTAAATTTTTCCCATCTTCATTACAAACAATACGATACTTTCGTAGAACATTACCATCAACTAATATATATTTTGTTGAGCTTGGATGTAGTTTAACTGTTACCATTAATTCATTATTTATTTTTAATATTTCACCATTATTTATTAACATTTGCTTATATTTACTATTATCAATTATATATTGTTTAAACAATTGTTCGATATCACGTTTATATGATACCTTTATGTTTGGTATGATTTCAATACGTTCAATATAATTATTTGGCATACGTTTAACTGTTTGCAATTTTATATATTCTGATTGTTTTATATTTAATAATTTCATTAATATATTATTTATTTGTATTGTTTTATACTTATTACATGGAAAGTTATCATAATAATCACTATCTTCATCAATGAGATTAATTTTTATATAAAATTCTTTATTATCAGCTGTTGTAAGTATGTATATATCATTTAAATTTACATCAATTGGTAAATTATGTTTTGTTATATATAAATCGCTGATTTGGCATTTATCCCATTTTTCAGTTATCACACGATATTCATGTGTAACTACTTGCTCATTTTTTAAATTATTCAAAAGATCCTCGTATTGTGTTTGGCGTTGATGCAAACATTTTTCTTTTTCTGTTATTTTTAATTTACTATTTACCAAAAGACTAGTATTACTTCTCATTACTTTTGATTCATTAATATTCGTTACGTTGTGTAACGTTTTACTTCTACTTAATGCTGATTTGTTTGTTGTTTCCTTTTTATCAATAAAACCGTTTATTTCTCTTTTCGGTATTAATTTACCTTGAAATGGTGCAACAATTAATTCAGTATTATTTTGTATTTTACCAAAATGACAATCTGGTTCTAGTTTATCTGTGTTATTAATTTTGTTTAATCAATTAAAAATCATTAAAATTATTTATTTCTAATTTTGCATAATTAGATACCTATTTTAAGTGTAAGAAACATTGAACGATTTATCCACACAATTAGTTTTTGTGCTTTATTAACAATTTTTGTTTGGTCTAATAATGTTGATTGTATTCTATCTGTCGTCATCTCAAGCATGTCCCAGTCTTCTTTCGCAACTGGTGAAACATTAAGTGTGTTCAATGATAATATATCACCGATTAACGAACATTTAACTATGTTGCCTTCTTCAAGGCCTGTAAATATGCGGAAATTGATCGTTTAGTTATTCTATAAATAAACAACCGAACAGATATTTTAAATTATCTGTTTTTTTTTTCTTTCTTATTCTTATTTTTATTTATTTTTTTCTAAAAAAACATTACCAATAGCCTGGGCAGCTGTTGAGTTTATACCAATTTCGTTATCTTGTATACCACTACTATATGGAGCCCACGAGACATAGTGACTTGTTGAATTGAATGTCATACATAAACAACTGTTTTCCTATAAAATATTATTAATAATTAGACAGTTAAATATTGAAGAAAAACAACAAAACATTTAATTAAACATGTACAAATGTACTAACATAAGTAGATGCTATTCGAAAATAATTGTCAGGCAATAGTACATAATTATTTTTCAATGGTTTGTACACAACAATTAATGTACGACGATACATTTTTTAATTAATTATATTTAAAAATAAAACACACACAAAATATTGCTTTTCTTTAAAAATAACTTAAACTTTATACCGCACTGTACATTTCTCTACTGAACGTTTGTATCTAAAAAAAAATACTGAGGAAGAAATGTTTTTTTAAATAAAATTGCAAAAAGAGCAAAGAAACAGCTGTCAAATATGACAGATTGAAGTACACTGTTAAAACAAATTGTTTACATGCTACTTCGTAGATCATTCGATGGCGGTGCTAAAATCGTTTAAAAGAAATTTAATTTGTTTTCTATTTAATTTAATCATTACAAAATATTGATAAAAAAAACTTTATTTTATTAAATTTAAATTAATTTAATCTACAAGAATACATTAAAAAGATATTCGATTCCATTTATTAATAGATATAAATAGTTAATTTATTATTTCATTTATTTGAACTGACGAAATATTGCCGAAGTCACGACACTACTACGAGAAAATGGAATTTACTTTACGTGTTCATTCACCATCTGTCAAAATCTCAAAATAAGTTATCAATTTTCGTATGTGGTTTCGTTGAAAAATTTAAATATTGTTTCTAAATACTTATAGACAAATAATTAAATAATTTAGCACAGTGCAGTAACTGATAGGAAATATGTACGTTGATGGTTACAAATATTGGCTGGCCTATAAGAAAAATGACAAAAGGTAATATATTTGAAAAAGCGGAAAAAACTTTTCTTAATCATCATTTAAAAAAAACATTTCAATTTCAGTTACTTTCGCTGTTGCCGTTATAAAAATCCGTGTGCTGGAAGATGTGTTATGGAAAATGGTAAAATACGAAATGTTACCGAGCACAGCCATGATCCAGAACCAGATAAAGCATTAATCGATGTTTTTAGAAAAATACTTACGCAACGTGCATCGTCTGAAAAAACAGATCTCTATAAAATATACTGGGAAGAAGCAACACAACGACACTCTGATGCCTCTATGCTATACAGTTTTCACCAAGCAGAATCTGCTATGCGTAAAGCTAGACGAAAACAATTACCAAAAGCTCCAAACACAATCAGAGAACTTGGTGATATTTTAAGTGTATCGGAACTATTTCGAATAAATAGCGGATTGAATAAACATCAATTTTACAAGGCAACAATCTCACTTGAGGACACTACTTGTGTAATATTTATGCACAAAAATACTTTAGAAAGTTTAGGATGTGTCGAAGAGTTACACATTGACGCTTCTTTCGATAGTATTCCAAAGAAACCACCTAACTATCATTTAATGACTATTCATTCAGTGCAGGGCAATACAAGCACGCCAATAATATACACAATAATGACTGGAAAAACTAAAAATGGATATGCTCAAGTATTTGCTTACATAAGAGAACACTTGTCAGCGCACATAAAACCTAATGTCATTTTGTGCGATTATGATCATGATATGCAAACCGCTTTAGTATATACATTCCCAGAGGCAAATATTAAAGGTAATTGGTTTCATTATACCGATGCAGTATTGAAACAGGTGAAATTAATTGGCATACAGCGAGAAACATCGAAGAACCATGGAGCTAGTGGCCTACGAATGTTACTTGTGTTACCACTACTTCCTGCTGATTACATGGCACCCGGCTTGGAAGCGTTAAAAAAATGGATGCAAGAGAAAGGAGTAAGTCTTATTTTTTTGCTTATTTAAAATTTATATAATTTATTATTATAATTTCACAGACATTCTCGAATGGAATATCTAATTTATGTAACTACATTGAACAAAATTGGTTGCGTGCTGTTGGTGCTGAAAAAATGTCAATATTCGGATTATCACATTGTTTTATAAATTATATAAAAGCGTTCAATAAAGACTTGCGGAATATGATTGGAATATCAAATCCAATGATTTGGCACATGTTGGAAACATTAACGCATATGGCAACGAAAACCTATGTGAAATTATGTAAAAAAAGTAAAGGCCTAATAGGAACAAAACAATTAAAGAAATGCCAACTGGCAATGGAATCAATTGTAACGAATGCAACCCAATTATGGATACGGACGCCTGTACATTTACGTAATCCATTACAGTTTTTGCAACTATGTAGTCACTGTATTAGCAATCCAATGTTGTTTGTTGCATGGGAGGAAATTAAAAATAATACACAAAAACAAAAGGCTGATGTACCTAGAAATTATAACACAATGGCAACGACAGCAGCATCAACTTCTTCAACAACAGCAACAATAGTACCCCAATTACATTTTAATGTAACTAAAACAATAAATACTTATCAGCAATCTCAGCAACAAGTGCAAGCTTGTACATTAAATACACAAATTATACCATCAACAATTACCACAGATATTGGTCAACAGTTTACTATTTTTGATTTTAATTCACCCACAGGCCAGATACATATTGAAAATCCACAGCAAACAAGTCAATTGCATTTATTGCAACCATCACAACAAAATGATCAACAGCAAACACAAATAATACGTGTTACACAGACCGATCCGCCACCGTTAGCATTTTTTCCACAATGCCGACAAAGGATAACAATGCCATCGGAACCGCCACCATTAGTACCATTTAAACAAATACCCAATAAAAGAAGAAAAGTGGTTTAGAGTTTACTTATTTGGTTTTTAAGTTTAGTTATTATTGAATATGCATTTTATATTAAGTTTTGTTCTTCTAAAGAAATAAAGTTTTACATCTGTGAAAATCTATTTACTGTTTATTTATTGAGTATTCATTGAGTAACTCCTTCAGTCTATTTATTTCATCGTCCTTTGATTTAATCAGCTCGTCCTTCGTTTTTATTTCATAAGTTATTTTATTTTTTAATTGTTCAATAACATCATTTTTGTATCTTATTTCATTGTTTTTCGATATTATTTCTAAATTTTTTACTTTTATCTCTTCACGTTTCTTCACTAATTCCGTATGTTTGATTATCAATTTATTATTTATATCCTGCCGATTGTCCTCATATTGTGATTTTAATTCTAGTATTTCTGTATCGCGTTCACTTAAACGACGCTGCAATTCTGTTATTACAAGTTCTTTATCGGCTGACATACGGCCCATCATTTCTATAACTTGTTGTGTATCTGGACGGCGTCTATGAAATAGAAGTAGCCTGTAAAGAAAATATAATACAATTAGATAAACATTAGCATAATTTCCATTGCAATACAAACTTTTTTAGCATATAGGCAAAGCATGGTGTCAGACCTTCAGGAAGTTTTCCCTTTCGTAAATCCTCAATAGTTTTTACACGTTCCATGTCTGTGTTAAAGCGCAAAAGTAATTCGAGTAATATAATACCAAGGCTATAAATATCACTTTTAGCATTGCATTGTCCACTGAGTTGTTCAGGGGCAGCATATAATGGCGTGCCAAATACACCACCATCATGTTCCTTTTGCAATGGACACGCTAATCCAAAGTCACCTAGTTGGCAAATCAATTTACTACCCGACTCAGCGCATATAAAAATATTACTTGGTTTAATGTCATGATGAACGATTCCCCGTGAATGAATATAACTTAAACCGTTAAGTAATTGTCCGAAAATATCCATAACTACATCTAAGTGAGTTAAACTATTATTAACCTCTTCCTCAATCGTGTCATCGTTTGATTCCGATGAGGACGTCTTTTGCATCCGACGTAATTTATCATCAACTTCTGATGTCTCACTATTTATTGTTGTTCCAGCTGAGCAACACTGAAAACTAGAGTTTCGTCTTAAATTATTTTGCATATTTTTTGGTTCATGAACAAAAGCTGAATAAAAATCTTCAAATTTTTCGCTTTTATTGCGTTCATCTAACCACTGTCTTAGTGTTAATTGGCACAAAGTCATTTGGATATATAATGTTGACCATTTTAACTTAATATGTGGTTGTGCTTCCTCAATACTAATACTATTATTATTTTTATATTTGCATATTAATTTTTCTGACGCTATCTTTGAATAGCTTTCACTGTATTCATTTTGATCGCTGTGTATTGAAACTTGTTCCTCGCCAGAATTATGTTCGAATTGTATAAAATCCGAAGATTCATCTAAATATTTTGTGTTACGTAACGAATCGACTTTTGATTTTGACTTGGAAATACTTTCACTATCTTCACTTTCTTCATCTTCATCGTCAGACGTATCATTCTTATTTAAGTTTTCGCAATTATGAGGTGTAAAAAATGGCTCCAACCATGCAGCCTTATAAGGAACTATATTAATATGATTTAAACTAGCTAGTGTTCTAACTTCAGCCAAATGTAGTAACACTTTACTGATTGTTGTAGATTTTATGGTAATTTTTTTGACAGCGTATTCGATGCCATCAAGTTTATGACGTGCTTTGAACACTTTTCCAAATCCTCCACCAGCAATATAACCCGTTTCATCGAATTCTCTGTGATATCTTGACCAATCCATTCCTATTGGATGTGACAATGGCCAAACCGTTTGAAGAGCCTCTGGTAAATCTTGCCCACGTGCAACACTAACAAGTTGGTACAGAGCACGCTGATATTGGCTTCGCATCATCTGAATATTGTAAATAGTTATATAATAGATTCCAAAATAATTATTTTATAACAAAATATATACCTCAAATTCACCCATTGAATAAGTTTCATCAATTAAATTCATACGATGCAATTGTTCGCATATAGAATTGTATAACGTTGACGATTTTGTGGGATCTTTCTCTATCATGGTACATAATTGTTGAACCAAACTCTCTACCAATAGACTAATAGGTGTTGTTGCCTTGGTTGCAATCATATCCATAATATTTGTGCCAAAGGGCCGCGTAGATGAATTACTCCCATTTATTGATGACACGTCTGAAGAATCATTCACTAAAATCATATACACTTAAAAGAATATTCTAGAAGTTAAGGGCACTAAAAATACGTACAGCCATCAAAAGTTGCAATTGTTTTTAAACCATCCCAATCAATATCAGAATCCATTTTATTTTTAATTTTTATTGTAATTATCACATTATATACATTAAAAAATATTTTTAATTAAATTTAACGATTTTAAAATATATTATCAAAAACTGTCAAGAACTGTACACAGTAAGACGAATAAAAAACAAAAACATATGACACTTCTAGGTTATGTTTTTTATTGTGGTTTCTATTTATAAATATTAAAATGTGTCCTATCTAAAAATTATAAACAAAAAAATGTGTCTTCGATAACTGTTGATGATTTTGTTAACGATTAAACTTTATTAAAATTTTAGCGATTTGTTATTTTAAAATTAAATTATTATCAATAACGATGAAGTAATAAAAGAATTTTTTATGCAATTATGTTACATAAATATATATATATTTTTTTATTATTTCAAAAAAAAAAAGTGTACATAGCAAAATTTTATTTCTTATAAATTTATTTTACTATTTAACCGTAGAGAAATATATATTTTTATTTAAGTAAAAACACATCATGGAAAATATTTATTTTTTTTTTTACAATTTAATTATAAAAGAATAAGGACAATAAAGTTAAGAAAAACAATCAATATAATATAAATGATACAAATAGAATTCTTAACATAAAATAACACACTCTATTTTTATTTTTGCATCTATCCCATAATATTTTCATAAAAAAAATTCTTAATCAATTACTTATTTTTATCAATGGGTTTTCTAAATACACGGCCACAAAATATTCCAATAAGAAATATTAATGAAATTAGTGTCAATATAATAACAATAAAGAATATTTTTGCTGGTGATGTTATAACTTGGGAATATAATTCACTTAAGTTTTCTGGTGGTAGGGCAACAAGCTATTCATTAAAAAAAGAAACAATTTAATATAGATTCAAGTGTTTCTAACGGTTCCTACTTACATCAACAGCATTTTTAAACATTTCCATTCTTTCGATTAATTTCGTTTTACAGTCTTCTTCCAATGCCTTAGATTCATCAGCTAAAATAATCTGAAGGCATTTCAATTCTAAAAAAAGAAGATAATTATAATAAAAACCTTATTTAAAACAATGATAAAATAGTAAACTAACGTCTTCCATCTCCATTTGGTACACTTGAGCAATATTTTAAAAGATCAACAGTACAAGCTCGTTGTAATAATGGATCCACGTGAATGTCAGCCTTAAGTTCCTGTATTAATGTAGCCACCTCGATTTTGCACTCTGTGCTAATAATTTTATTTTTCAGAAATGCTTTTTTTAAGCATTCAGCTACCTCACCATGTTCCTCTACTTCATCCGTCACTTTACATAATATTTTAATTTCTGGATTACACACACTTTGCAATAACGGATTTAATTTATAATTTAATGCTTGTTCCTTTAACACTTCGGTCATTTGCTGTTCACATTGTTGTGTTAATTTACCCTCACGGAATTTCGCTTTTAAGCAATTGATTACTTTACCATCTAATTCCTCGTTTTGCTTAGCATTTGCTACAATATGAGTGCAATAGTCGCCAATATTTTGTCCACACGCTGCTTGCAATTCAGGATTAAAACGATAATCTAAATTCTGTTCGATCATACGATTAACTACAACCAAATGGCATTTTGAATCAAATAATGGTTCATTCTTATGGACTTTTAAGCATTCAAGCACTTTGGTCTGTTTTGTATCATGACAATATTGTCTAATCATATCTTTACACGTATTTATTAATGTATAATCGGTTGAACTGTCTGTTAATTCTGATTTTTTAATTGCAAACAATGCATGACGACATTCATCGCCTAATACACCATGATTTGTTTGTAGACATTCAAGTACCTACCAATAGTACAAATAAAAATATATATTTATATGTGATTAAATGATTTAAAGAAGTTAAAAAGTGGATAAAAAGCAATAATTGTCAAATATAAAAGCAATAAATAAATAAATAACCCAGATTATTATATAGAAACATAAAAAAGCAATTTCCAGACAATAACACTTGCATTTTTTTTAATCACCTGTCCAGCACCATGTGGCGTATTAAAACATAAACTTTCGATTTCATCGTGACAAACACTTTTTAATTTTGGATCAAAATCAATGTTTTCTCGTTGTTGATATAACTGTGCCCGTACTTGTTGACGACATTCCTTTGGTATCGAATGACGTTGTCCTCTTAACGTATCATTTCGCATTACTTCACTAAATTTTTTAAAATAAAAAATCATTGAAAATAACTTTAAAAACTGTTAAACAAATTGGTTTACCTTAAACAAGCTACTACATCATACTTCGTATTACTATTCGGACAAAATCTTATAACATGTGGACGACATGCTTCTTTAAATTTATAAGTAAAATGATAATTTTTCAATGAAATTATTTGAAAATGTTCTATAGCTGCACGACATTTTGTATCTTCACGTAAGTCCGGATCATTTTTATACGATATCAAGCATTCCATAATTTCTCCTTCGTCTTTACCAGTTTTTAATAAACTATCACAATGTTTCTCCATGGCAATACGACATACTGACATAATAACTGGATTAAGTTCAATATGTGATGCTTCATCCTCTGTAAAACTTACTACCGCTGCCTTTAATGGAATAAATATTATAATTTAATCATTAAACTGGCCATTAAAAAAAAACTAATCATACTTTGCATTTTTCCTTAAGTTTCTCTAAATTGTCCTGTAAGCATTGCATTTCTTCTCCATGTGCAGTTTTATCGAAGCAAAACAAAGACAAATCATCTAAACATTCGTCTTCAACTTCTGGTATTAAATCAACAGAAATTGCACGTTGACGCATAACACGTTTTACTTCCTAAAAAAATATTTTTGTCAATTATTTGCAATAATTTAAGAATTTAATTTATAAATACTTCAAAACATTCTGGTTTCAATTGCATTTCTTTTTCGGGATGGTATGCGTAGCGATGTAAGCAAGGTAAAATTAACGGACCTCTCTCTGGATCCATTTGTGCAGTATCCAAATCTGCCCAAACTTTTTTAGCTTTACAAAAATGAATTGCATCTTCCTTACAATTTCTTGAAAAATAAATTTTTTAAAATAAATAAATATCAAAAATAATAAAATAAATAATTAACAAACCTGTATAGTTGAGGATCTAATTTAAAGTCTCTTGCGACAAAATATTGAATTTGTAATAATGCAGTTTCACAATTTTCTGTCATGTAATTGGTGCCTAATTTCTCCATTAAACACGATATAACACGAGCATCACCTCCATCAGTATCTCTGCATGCTATATCTACAACAGGTTTACATGCATGCCTTAGTACAGGATCAACGCGCCAATCCTCTCCAACATCAGTCACTTTTACTAGCAATTCTAATGAACGTTGGCACTGTGCTGAAACACGATTTTCTTTCTTCTTTTTGGGTCGTGCATGCTCCATTAAACAATGTATTGTTTTACCATCTTTTCGCTCAGCTGGATCAACATTACTGCAAAACTTTGTAATATCATCGGCACAACCTGATAGAATTTCTGGCATCAATTGATAATCATCTAATAAAAGTCTCCGATGATCATTCATCTCTGCAACACAATCCCCAGATATTTTGGTATTATTTTTTTGTGCTGCCTCTAAGCAGAGTAAAATTTGTGCAAGTTTTATGTCTTTGTCATCAGAAACACCACGTCGACAATGATTATTTTTAATGTCCTCTTTGCAGGCCTTTGCCAGGCCACGACTTACTCGATAGTCTCTTGCAATTAATTTATCACGACGTGTCAACTGTTCTTGGCATCCGTTCGTCATTCGTTCATCATTTTTATTTCGCATTAAACATTTATACACAACACCAAATCCAGGACGAGAGTCTGGACAAAATGTAGCCACATCAGTTGTACAAGCTAAAAATAATTGTCTATCTAATTTAACATTTTCAGCTTGCATCTCAGATAAATGTAAAATTCCTTTTTTGCATTCTGGTGCCAACTTGTCAATTTGATTTTGAAGGCAAGCGATAGTTTCACCTTGCGACAAAGTATTCTTATCAGTGTTAATTCTACCACAATTATGAAGTCTTATGTCATTTTCACAACCCTTAACAAATGACCCAATTAAACGAAAATCTGAAAAGGCTACCCATTCTAATTTTTGAATAATTGCTCGACATGCAGCATTTTTTATATCGTCTCTGCGATCGGCAATACATGCCAACAAGTGGCCAGGTTGGTCTCCAACCTTACAATTTAACTTATCTATATCTTTCGCACAAGCCTTTTGTGTTAACTTAATAACATTGCTATCTTCAACTATGTTTGTTATATGAGTCCATATTACGTGCTGGCATTCATCGCTCAGACTATCAATTTGTGACACTTGAAATGTTTGTATGCATTCCAGCACGTACAAGTCATCAATACCGGACCGCAAATTACTACATAAATTTCGTAGCTCAGGGCATGCAGGATCATCTAATAATTTAGTAGGACCTTGTACAATCCCTACTACAGCTCGTTTTAATCTCGATAATTTATTATTTATTGAAACATTATTTGGTAAAACACTGGCAGTCGAAAGTGAGGTTAAGATTAAAATGTTTAAAATAAACAACAAAAGTGACAGATCCAAATTCATATTTATCTTTAATATTTTTTATTTAAATAAGTATAAATTATACAAAAACTATTTGGACAAATAATCACATTAAATTAAATAACATTTTATTATTTCAACTAATTATTATACACAATGCAAATATAAAAATCAAATACGTTTATTAATTATTAATTAGAAGAGCATAAACCGGACAAATATACAAAATAAAATACAACACGTAATATTTAAGCAACGCCTCCTTTATTAAGTACGTTTTTTTACTAAAAATATTCATCGGTTTAGTACTTCACCTGTTGCGTTCTATTTGTGTAAAAGAATTTTTAGTCTAACTTGTGAGTTCACCAATTCTATTTTAAATTAATAATTAATTAATCAAATAAATAATTAATTCAAATTAATTTATTTGATTTCTAAATAAAATGAATAAAAAATCAACACATGCTTAAAAAAATGTATTTAAAAAAGTCGTTAAAAATAAAACCAAAATGGAAAAAAATTAATTATTATCCGTAAACAAAGGTAATAAAGGAATTTGTATTGTTAAAAATCCTTAATACAAATTTATAATACATTTACTTAATAATATAAAACTGTAGCACATGCGATGCGACAACATATCAAACACATGCTATTCAAATAAATAAGAACAAATAAAACTGTTAAAAAAAACAGCAAATAAGGGTCGGAAATGCAAAAATAAAGGAGAAAAAACAAAACGAAAAAAAACATGATTAAAATTAAATCCAAAAGAATCAGCAGACAATAAAGATAAATTTATGTTATATTTAAAAATAAAAAACAATAAAAATTAATATTTATCGAAATTTTTCAGGTCATCATCATAAGATTCATCTTCGATCAACTTTTATAGAGCAAAATAAAAGGGACAATTTTATTGCCACAAGAGGTAAACAAAATAACATAAAGAATAAACCAACAGTTATGTAGCGGAATTAGGAACTGTTTATTATCATTTTTTTTTTATTTTGCCTTCTTAAATCAAGATAAAAATCTCATCAACTTTTTATAAAAAAAAAGTAACATTTATTATTATATATTGCAATCCAGTTTCTCTGTGTCCCTTTTCTTTAAAATTTTAGTTGCCTTTGGCTGCATCAATTTTTTTTTTGTATTTTATTTATAACACAAGAAAAAAAATCATTAACGTTATATAGTTATACTGGGGTTCATTTGCCCTTTTTGGTATTTTTGATACCATCAAGAGAAATAAAATAACCAGCGCGATGCAACGGACAATGTCAGCAGACTTTGATGATTGAATCGCACTTATATTATTTATCAATCGGTATTTTCTCTCTTCTTCGCAACTTAAAAATAAAGCTTTTTTCACAACACGAGTAAAACTTTGCATGCCCACAAAAATAAAAAAATAAGAGAAGGTAAAAATTATTCCCAAAATAAGATAAAGAAAAAAAAATTAAAAAACAAATTGTGCGAGTGAATATATTTAGTGACAGCCGGCACGCGTATGCAATCGTTGGAACCAAAAGAATACAATTTTTTTTCTGTTGCTTCTTATGTTTAACGATGCAAAGCACCAACACTTTACAGCTTTTTTGAAAAAAATTTTGACTTGATATATATTATTAGTTTTCCTATCTTAAAATGAATATTTGTTATCCTTTATTTTATTTTGGTGAATCGTAGTGACAGGATTATATTTTTGTTGGTTTGTATTGTTATTTAAAAGTTGGTTATTGAACCGAGACCCAGCTTTTTTTTTTTTTTGGTTATTTAAAAAACATGAAATAATTATTTAATCCGATGACACCCTACACTTAGTTATGCTTCAAATGATTTTTAAAAAGTTTTAAAATTGTAACGTTTTTTTTTTTCTTTTTTAATTTAGATCAAATTAACCACAAGACCAGTATGTGAAGCTTATAGTAATTCTAAGATAAATTTATATTTCTGCATTTATGTTACAAATTTTCCTATAAATGATCTTAAAGGTAAAACTCCACGATAATACTGGATATAACGGTAAAAGCTTTTATAATTAACAAAATAAATAAAATACTAATTAAAAACTTTATTTAAAAATTTAATCATTTGCATTTAAATTTGTGCAGGTCATGAGTGATATTTAAAAAATAAATAAAATATATAAATAAAACTTGTAAAGCAACAAACAAAAAAAAAATGCTGAAATCCTTATTGACGTTATTCACGTGATTAACATAACATAACTAAAAAATAACAAATTGAAAAGAAAAAAAAATAACTATAATAACTGCATACAGCAAACATCAGGACTAACTTTAAATTAATATTTATTATATATTTCCTTATGCCTTGTGGTCTTATTATTTAATTCGTTTTTACTTTGCCGACAAATTGAGTCAAAATAAAAGTTATCAAATAAAAACCAAAAAAAATATAAAATTATCAAATGCCATTGCCCTATCAAGACAACAAACTTAAAAAAATAAATATACGAATAAAAAAATCTCCTTAATTTTGTTAAAGTAAAACCAAAAAAAAAATACAAGCAGAAAGGATCCAAAGAAGAGAATCGGGTGCAAATGCAACTAAACGTATAACGAGTCAAATAACCACAATCATAATAATATTTGTTATTAAAGAAAAAAAATAACGAACGACTCAGGTGTTTTTCACATTTTTTATGCTTTTTTTTAAAAATATAATCAAAAAATTACAGTTTTAATTTTATAATTTGTTTTTTTTTTATTCTTGTTCTTTTTCCTTTTTATTTTCTGGCCGTAGAAAATCTGCTGAGGTTCTTATAAGCTTTCCAATAATTCTTTAACGGTTTTTATTTTTTTCTATTAGTACAGGGAAAAGCTTAGAAAATTCAACAAGAAAAGTGCATTGCACTTAAAAACATTAAAACAGATGATACATTGCGTCTGTGCGATCCGATACATTGTTAATCGAATTTCTGGTGGTTTTTGTTATTGTTAATTCTTCTCCAGTGTGTAGAAATAATAATAAAACATAAAACAGTATAATAATAACAATAAAAAAAAGTAACACAGTAACAAACACGCACAAGCACCTGTCTCCCAACTGCTTTTGTGACGCGTGCTTGTCCACGTGCCTTCTCTCTTTTTACTTTAAGGCGCGCGCGCGCGTTTACTCTGCTTCGGTTGTTTGTGTATTTTTCTTCTTGGTTGGTTATTTTTGTTCAAATTTACCTTAAAGCTTTTTATTTTACCTTTTTCTTTGATTATTCTTTCAATAAAAAGAAAGAATGAAAAAAAAAACACAAATTTATTTTTCATTACTTAGCTTAACCTTTGTTGAGTGTTTTTTTTTTTGGTTTTTGTTTTATATAAGATACCACTTTATTGCGCCTTTATGATCTTAACATATTTGCCCCTGTGCTTCGGTTCCGTTTCTTGTCTGTTCTTCATATTCTTCAATGTACTTAAATATAAAAGAAAAAAAAAATTTTTTATCGTTTTTCATTTTGCTTTATTTTGACAACGTCGTGTGCCGGCCGTCGTTATAAACCGTTTTGTTATTACTTCGATTTTAATAAATATTTTATTTATCATGTTGTGTATTTGCCGATTTGCATTTAATAGTTTTCTCTTTTATATTTCTTGATGATTTTTACCTTTATTTTTTATATTATATGTATAAACAGATTGCTTTTGGTTTTTGTTATGATTTTTGTATTATATTTTTTTTTTGTGATTTCTCAATTAATGCGAATAAATGCGGTGAAATTATTTTGGCTAAAATATATTTATATATTTAATTATTATAAAATATGTTAATTTAACTGGTTCGCAGAATATTTAATTGTTCTTATATAAAATTTTCTTTCTTCCTTTTTAAAAAAATGTTATAGAATTTCATTCTTGTTATAATTATAATTAATATTATTATTCTTTTTACTTGAATGAAGGCCAAAGATGTGTCAATCTATAAAAAATTCTTTCATTTGTGCTAAAAGTTAAGGAACATGAAATTTAAGAGCTTTTTAATGTTGTTATTGAATTTACAGATTAAATGTTTTCATTTTATTATTATTTCAATAATTTTTTCTTTTCAGCGACTTTAAGTAAGTGAATCGTATATATTTTTAAATATGTAAAAAAAAAAAATTTAAACTAAATTAAACGTAATTTTTACTATAAAAAAGCTTAAGAAAGTATGCAAAGATACTAAAATTGTTAGTTTAATTATCAGTTATTCAAATAAAATAGTTATTTGCCGTTAAACAACTGAAAATTAAAAAAATGTTATCTTAATTGCAGATAAACAATAAAACTTTAAACTTCTTCTAACGAATTTTCCTTCTGTTAAATTTATATATAAAATATATATAAATAAAAAGTTGGATTAAAATGATAAACTGGCAATAAACTGGCCAAAAAAAAAAAAATGTAACAATATGTTGTTGATATTATAGAAGACACATGACAAATTATGCTTTAAAAACTCAAGCAACTGGAACATTTTCTAATTTATTATTTATTTATTTAAAATTAGAGTTTTGTAAAAATTTATTTAATTTTTTTTAACGGACATTTTTCGTTTTAAATTTTTTAACTTTTACTTTTGTAATTTTTATTCGGTTCGTTCTTCTATATAAAATAAAATAAGTGATTGAAGGTAACAAATCCTTCCTTATTTACTTAGTTTTTTTTATAAATATACTGAGAGTGGTTAAAAATTCTTTTTAGTAAAATTTATATTTGAGCGAAATAGCAATTGACACCGCCTATTTTTATTGTGTATATTCGTTTTATGATTTTATTATCATGTTGTGCTGAGGTTGGTGGTTTAGTATTTTGTTAAATTTATTTTCTTTTTATTCAATAAAATAGAAAAGAGAATGATTTATTTCCCACTTCTGTTTTAATAATTCAAAGGCGGAGCTATAGTTAGCTTTTATGTTATATTTTCTTTTGAAAACAAGTAAAAAGCTTTGTCAACTTTTGCTTTTTAATTTTATTTTTTTGTTTATGCTAATGAATCAGCTTTAAAATTTAGTTGAATTTAGGTAATCGTTATTTTACTTTAAATGCCAAAAAACTCGTTGGGAATAATTTTTGTTTTATTTTTAATTAATAAACCGAAAAAAAAATCATAAGATTAAATTATTTTTTTAAAAGAAAATTCTGCGAAATGAGTTAATTTTATGTAACGAATGCATTTACTGTCAATTAGTTAAGCCTTTTTTGTATTAGCTATAATCAAATTAAATATTTGAACTAAATGAATTTTCGCTTTTTAACCTTATTTAACTTATAACCCGATGCATAAAAGTGTAGATAGAAATATGCAGTTACCACATTGTATTGTTTATTTTTTTCTGAAATGAGTAGTGGCTCATTGTTAACAGTCTGTCTGCCTTCGTATAGTTGATTTTATTATAAAATTTATAAATCAGCCGTGCACAGCAGTGTTATCTGGGTGCACATGGTTGTTTTAATTTTTTTTTTTTTGTTTTACGTTAACTCTGCTTTTACTACATTTACCTGGATGACTGATTTTTTATTTTTACATGCTGAAGAACGATACTCATACAGAAAAAACAACAGCAAAGAAAAGATAAAAAGAAATAAAAATAAATTGTGTTTGAATGTGCGACAACGGCGGCTGGTTTTGGTCTCTCTTCATATATATTATGTTTCTGTTGTTCTGATCATTGTAATCAAGGTATTGTACAGATGATAGCAATAGTAGTGGTGGTGGTGATGGGTGCCTTGTGCGTTATATTAATTATTTTTATTCATTCCTCTTCTCCAACAAATACGTTAATTTAAGAATTCAATAAAAATGAAAAACATTTTTACCTTTTAGCTTTTGCTGTTGTTTTACAAAATGAATTGGAAATCAGTCAGGTGCGAGGCACCGTATTGAACGGTTGTGTAAATATAAATTTATCATTTCGGTTTACTCCAGTTTTAATATAGCTTTTCTTTAGTAAACATTTGATTCAGTTTTTTTTTGTTTGTTTTCATTCTTTAAAAAAAAACCAAATTCAATTGAATCTTGTAAAGATTTTAAGTGATTCAAGCAAAGGAAAATCAAAAATTGTTTTTTAAATTAAAATTAATAAAATGTGCCTTTAAAATCAAGTTCAAATTGATTTTGTGCCTGTGGTTTTCTATTAAATTTTTCTTTGGATTAAGTGATTTAATTTTAATTCTAATTCTAATAGAAAACAAATTGAAAAATATACTTAAAAATTAACGTACCCACGTCCCACTTGATAGTTATTTCAATAAAAGAAAACTGTTTACTGTTTATCGTGTGTGGTAACATCTAATAATATTAATTGAAACATTATACAACTTAAATGATAATATCTGTGTTGTCGATCTATCGCGTGTGATTAATAAACAAATAGAAAATCAACAAAAAAAAAAAACCCTTACTTACTTGTGCTTATTGTGGGTTCTAACAACTTAACAAAAACGGAAGAAACAATTTATTAGATATATATAACAAATAATAAAAATAAATTAAATAAATGTTATATGCACATAATAATAATTATTATCAAAATTATTCTAATAAAAAAATTAGTGATATTGAAATGGCTCATTTGTCGCCACCGCCGTCACCACCGACACCCACAAATCCATTAAATGGACTTGTGGGTCCATTATCAGCAGCTGCTGCTGCGGTTTCTCCATCATCAATTCAAACGGTCTCAGCATTTAATTCGATTTTAGGCCAAAAATGGCGCAACGGTGGTAAGTTTTTCTTTTTTATAATTTCCCAAATCATTTTCCAATTTTGGTTATTATAAATAATTTTCCATTTTAAATTAGATTTTTCACTACTGTACAATCCATTGTTTTATTCTGGCGCATTTTTATGGCCACCTTTATTAATGCCATCAACACCTCGGTCGCCAAGTATTATATCAAATAATACGAATAATACACAAAATTCACGATTTTATTCTTTAACACCGGAAAAAGATGAAGTAATTGGTAGGTGTTCTATTTTTACCGAATTATTTAACACAATGGATAAATAAAGTTTTAATTCAATAATTTCAATTTTATTAGATGAAGATATGCCACTTAATTTATCAATTAAACGTAATCAGTTATCACCGTCACCTGTAAATTGCAACAATTCGTCCTTTATTCAAAATAGTTCCAATTCAGGTGCCATAATTTGGTCTCCTGCCAGTATGTGCGAAAAAGAAACAACAAACACTAATGATAATAGTATGGATATAGATGATAGAAAAACATCATTTAGTGCATACTCATGTGATGAAGAATTATCGCCAACAACTTATCGTCAAAAAACGGTTGAACTATTGACCCGTTTTCACAAGGAGGAATACCTAAACCATAGACAATTTAGACTTAAATTATCAAATGCTGATACAGTAGATCATAATCAAAATCAACAAAGTCCTCAAAAAAATCACCATCAACAGCAGGAGCATCAACATCAACAAGAACAAACATCGCAATGGCATGATCAACAAGAAAATAAATTTTCTTTAAAATTAATTAATAATAAAAATAACAGCGATGTAATTAGACGATATCATCATGATAAAGAAATATCACCGCGTCCAGATTCAACAGCGCACAGTACGGATAGTCAGAATGAAGGACTATCAATTGGTTTAACAGTTGATGGGCATTGCAGTAGCGAGGGAAAAACTAAGCGAGAAAAGTTCTTTCAGGTAAGATTTTTTTTTAAAACTATTTTTAAACAAATTAAAATTAATAGTTCTCTCTGAGTGAGTGTAAATCAATAATTAAAAATAAAAATAGGAATAGAATAAAAAAATGTAACGAAAGGGGTTGATTGATTGTTGTGACTTTACTTTACAAATATTTAATAATAATAATAATAATATAGAAGAGAAGAAAAATAAACTAGTAGCAAATACACAAACGTACAATTAAAAAGCAATTAAATTCGCTGGTGATGTAATATTACATAAATAAAATACATAAAATATCGGATTTTATATTTTAATTGAATAATAGGATTTTTGTGTGTATTTTTTTTTTTTACTAAAACATAAATTATTAAAATTGTCACTTTATAGATTTTTTCTTTTTCTTTATTATTATTTAATTTTCCATTTTTACCTGTTATTGTATTTATAATTATAAATTATTAAAATACATATTTGTAATTTATTATTGATTTGTTTATTAATTATTTAAAAAAAAGATTTAAATTGTTTGTGTTTTGGTAAACTAGAAATAAAAGATAGTAGATCAAGTTGTAGGTGGTTGTTTGAAAGGTTTTTCGTATATTTTTATTTCGTCCTTAATTAAATATTTATTTTTGTTTGTTTAATATTAATATTTTTAAATTTAAATGTCGAATTTTGCTATTTTTGTTACTAAGTCTAGACAAATGTTAAGATATAAATCCCGTTTTTTGTCCATAATCACTAAAAACATTTAAATTAAATTAAAAGCTCACTAATAGCAATTTAAACCCAAATAAATAACAAAGTAAAGCAATCAATAAATTTGTGCGAATACATAAATTAAACATATAAAAAAAGCTTAAAAGATTCCATCATAAATCTGCTGCTAACTAATAAACAATAAAAAAATCATTAAAAATAAAATAAAACTTTTATTACAAATAAGCTTTAACGTAATTAAATCGTGAAACAAAGTAAATAAAAGAATGAATTTTTTTTTTTTAACTTTTTATTGAAATTATTAATCAATTAATCAAAAGCGATGGTTAAAGTTATAAATCGTAAGAAGGACATAATAAAAGTTATAAAATTTTCGTGCAATATAATTGTATTTTCAATTTACTACATAAATAAGCGAATGAGTAACCCTTATTATTTAAATAAAAATGTAAAAATAATAATAATAAAAAATTATTAGTAAAAGTTTGACCAGCACGACATTTATCATTTAGAAAAATTCATTCTATAGATAAATAAATTACAATCGATTATTATTATTATTATTATTATTATTGTTTAATTTAACTTTCTTATGTTATTTATTTAATATTTAATCGTTTAATGAAAATGTCTTAAAATATATTTTTATTATTTTTTCTTTTCTTTTCTTGTATACAAATTTTATGACATGTCGATGTCGCGGCTACAATCAACATTCGTTACGTTTTCTTTTCTCTCTCTATGTTTGCTGTAATAATAAATCGAAGAAGATGGATTTGATATTTATTGCTTTTAATTGTTTAATAACACGAAATTGTACAATAATTATATCATAATACATAATTTTTTTTTTGTGTTTTTAATTTTCTCTATAAATGTTTATTAAACAATCAATTTGGGTTATGTTTAATTTAGAAAAACGTTAAAAAAAATATGAATTGATAATAAAATAAAATTAGATATTGTTTCGATTTGTAACATGACAAAAAATAAAAAACAATCAAGAAAAACTATGTAGAAAGGGGTTAAGAATTATTTAAATAATAAATAAGGGATGATTTTCATGTTTTTTTTGTTGCTTTGTAATAAAACAAAATTACGTTAAGGAAATACACATTTTTTTTGTTGATATTATGTATACTAAGCTAAAAGATGACCAAAAATGACAATTAAATTTTATTTAATCATAACAAACAATCAATTTTTATTCTTTAATATTTTTTTTTTTATTTATTTGTCACGAAATATTTTGTAAAAAATTAATTACTATTTGATTTATTATATAAAGAATAGAAAAAAAAAGAAATTAGTTTACAAAATTGTAGTAATGAGTCGAGTGGTTAAAGTTTTATTCTTTTACTTTTCCTGTGCGAACAATGCATCAGACCGAAACTAAATGATACAGGGAATTATATTATATCTTAAACACCCTAGAATTTATGTTGCGATCCTTTTTTTTTTTTTTTGTATTTATTTACAAAAATATGACGCGTGGCGTTAATTCGATTTAAATATTTTGTTTTAATAAATTCCGTTTATAAAATTATTTTACTGTAGATATTTCAATTATATTTTTTATTCTATTTTATTTATGTATTTTGTAATTTAAACGATTGTTTTATTACATTATAACTCTGCATTTACATAAAATATTATTCACTTATTTTCATTTAAACAAAAAAAAAAAAACTACTTTAATCTTTGTTATATAAGGAGAACAGATTTATTTATTATGAATTCAAATCATAATGAGACGATAACAATTTATCAAATTAAAACAATAATTTTTTTTTTATAAAAATAAATAAAAACCTGTTCATTTATTATATACTTAAATTACACGTTAATAATGATCAATTTTCAAAGAATATTAGCTACACAAGAAACAGTATTTTCTACATAAGTAACAAATAAACTGGTTACAATCAAACATCTTTATAAACATATTATTCTTAATTGAAATTCATCTCATGTTTTAAATCAATAAATACGTATATATATATATATATAAATTTTCCATTCATTCTGATCTGTTTGTGGTTTATATTTCACTTCTTCGTTTGCTACCTTTTCTCTTGTATTATTATAATCATTTTTCGTTTTGTTTGTTTTCTTTTATTATTAATATTTTTTTATTTTGTTTTGTTTCGCTTTTACAACAGTTTCCTATTTCCTGGGAAGTCATTAATGATCTTTACAATTTCTTTCATCATTATTATTGTTATTATTTTATTTTTGTTATTTCTTTCATTCATCTTTATTACTTCTTAGGTTAAATGTTTTGAAAATTATTTTTTATTTTTTTACATTTAAAATACGCGACGAAATATGTAAAACCTTTTTTAATAATAGACTAACTACTGACGTTTATTTTTTGTTGAATATCTATACTTTGTCATATTTATTGTACAGTAGTTGTCGCCTTCTAATTTAAATCACAATGTAATTTTTATTTGAATATATATTTATTTCATTACCTGTTATTTACCTGTGCTTTTGTAGTAAAACAGAAACAAAAAAACACCAATTGAATTCATTATAAAGCAAATATTAAAAAAAAAACACTTAAATAAATAAAAAAAAATATATATATTTATATTAATATTTAAATGAAAAAGAAAAAACATCCTATTTCTTTCATTATTATTTACATTAATAAATTAATAAATAACAAGATTTGTATTTAATATTTATTTTTTATAAAATAGAAGAAAAAACGAAATACAATGGATCGGTATTATTTAAAAAATTAAACCATGTAAATATAATAATACTTAAAGCTTTTATTGATTTAAATATATATATATAAAACAAAATAATTAATCAACTGTTTAAATAAATTTTATCTTACTTATTTTACTTGAAAATAATATTTATATTTATTTAAAAAAAGCTCCTTACTACTAACAAATGTCTCATTTAAATTGAATAAATAAATTATTTGTTAACAAAATAATTTAAACCAATAAAAGAAAAAATCAATTTAATTAAATCGTTTTAAAGTTATGTTATTATGCATTGCGATAGTTTCATTAAAACTTATTATTAAAATTGATTAAGACTTAAATTTGAACAGAGGGAATCCCTAAAGGCAGTCTACGTTGTCTTAAAATATTGTTCTTTTACTTTCTTATTCCGTTAAAATCTGATCGAAAAATTTAAATTGCATACAGGAATATTTTTATTATTGATTTATTTTTTGTTAAAAAATTAATTAATTATTTTTTTTTTTACAGTGCACACAGTGTGGAAAATCATTTAAACGATCAAGTACATTATCAACACATTTGTTAATACACAGTGATACCCGGCCATATCCATGTCAATTTTGTGGTAAACGTTTTCATCAAAAATCAGATATGAAAAAACATACATATATACATACTGGTAAGTTTTCTTTTTCGTTTTATTTTTATTTAAATTGATTTTCTCCAAAAACAATAAAAGAAAAGTTTTTATTTTGAATATTTTAGTAGAATACAAAAAAAAATGAAAGAAAATTGATTTTTTTAATATATATTTATTCCGGTTAAATAAATAATTAATTAATTATATTAATAATTCATAATTACTATAAAATAGAAATATTATTATATGTATATATAATAGATAGTAGATAAATATTAATTGAATAATAAAGTTGAGTGTATTATCATGTTAAATTAAATAATAATAATGATAAAAAATATTCTCCTCATTTTTAGTTTTTTTTATTAATAATAAATAGTTAAGGAGTTAGAAGTAGTAGTACTGTGTTTGTCTGATCAATTAGTTAAATTAAATCAAGATATAATCAATGTTACTATTTTTATTATTATAATAAATTTTTCTACTATTAATGATCTTATCGTGATTGAACAAATATACAAATGTACAAATGGTCAAGCACGAAATCGAATAAAAATATTTAAATGAAATAAGGACAAACGTAACACAAACAAACAATATAACAGCAACACAAAAATAAATGTGTTTATTTCAGCAAATATTGTTTAATGAAAATGATATGGAAATAAATGAATTAATTAATTATTGATTGTTTTGATAGAATTTTATGTAATCAAATGAATTTTATAAAAAGGGTGAAATTTATGTTGCTTTAAATCGCTTTTAACAAAATTACATTTGTATATTTGTTTTTTATTATGCTAAAGTATTGCATATTTAAGTTAGTAATAATTTTGTTCTGATTTATTTTGCATTGATTTGATTTTTATTGTATAATAATTGTTAAGTTACTCGCCTTACAACTTCAAATGCACTACATACAGCATAATTTATTATTCTATTAAACAAACACACTGTTTTATAATTTAAGTCATAAATTTAAATATTCATATTGAAAAATATTAATAATTGATTATTTATTTTATATTTTTCAGGTGAAAAACCACATAAATGTGTTGTATGTTCAAAAGCATTTAGTCAAAGTTCAAATTTAATAACGCATATGCGAAAACATTCTGGTTATAAACCATTTTCATGTGGTTTATGTGATCGATCATTTCAACGTAAAGTTGATTTGCGTAGACATCGTGAATGTCAACATACAATTGATGATGATACAGGTGCATCAACAACAACAACAACAACAACGGCTGGTAAACATACTGGATTAGATAATTTAACAGGGACACCAATCAAAACAGAAAGTACAACAGATATTATAAATTTAAATAAAAAATTAAATAGTGTTAGTAAAAGATTTAGTTTAAGTGATAATAATATTAAAATGGAAGTAAGCAGTAGCAGTAGTTGTTAATTAACATTAAAGGTAAAAATATTAAATAATTAATTTAAAAATTTAATTATTAATTAAAATAAGAAAAATTAAAATTAAGTGTATTATTTTTTAAACTTTTATTAATAATTAAGTGTGCCTTAAGAGATCGTTATTAGACAAACAACAGAAATAAAAAAAAAAACATATCCATTAACATTCGTTTACTTAATTAATTATTAATATAAAATTTCGTACTAATTGTTATTATTTTTCCTCCCTTAATTTTAATCATAATTATTTAATAAATTATAAAAGTGTGCTTAATAGTCTATAATTAATTAAAAGTTACAAAATTAATTTACAATTAAGTTTCAAACAAGAAAAGTTTAAAAGAAAGAAAAATCGCCTTAAAACTGTTTAAAACATAAAAATTAAGCAGAAAAATTAAAATTTAAAATACCAAAGTTGTATTAAATAGTTAATAAAAAAAATTAAATTAATTAATCAGAGAGCTACCAATATTATAATTAATCTTTTCTTATATTAATTTTAAAAATATAATTATTGGTATTTTGTTGTTTTTTTGAAAATAAAGAGTTTCTAGTCTTCTGTGTAAATTCTTAACTCTCCCAGTGGTGGTAAATGTACTTTTTTTTCTTCTTTAATATTTTTTGCTCTTTTTATTTTAATAGAAAATAATCAGTAAATCAATAGAGATTTCAATTTAATTGTTAGAAAATAGATATTAAAGGTTGTGTAGATGAAAAAAATAAAACAGAAATGAGGAAACCATTTAATAAACGAATACAATTTAAAGGCGTAATTGCACAACCAAAAAAAAAAGAAGCATAACGAATATAATAAACGAAAATAATTGTTACCAACCAGGTAAATAAAAGAAAATGTAAATAATTGTAATTAGTAAAACTGAAAAATAAAAAAAGGTGTTTAAAATGTATAATAAAAATTAATAATTAAAATATTTAAAAAAAAACCTGAACAAACACTGTTTAAATTCAGTAAATACTGAAAAAGCAAAACTAAAGACATACAAATAAAATGAATAAAAATTGCTTAAATAAACATAAAAAGCAGCTAAGTTAACCAAAGAACAAAAATTAAAAATATAAATTGTCATTACAAGTACGCGTTAATTATTTGAATAGTGAATTCACCGATTCATATCATTTGATTAATTAAATGTAATGAGCAAAAAAAAAATTTTTTTTTAACTACTAATATTTTTTTTTTATAATAATTTATTTTTTAATTTAATTTTTATTATTAATTATTAATATTATTTTTTAGCATTAAATGTGTTCTTATTTATATTAATTTTAATTATTTTTTTTTTTACGATATTAATTATTCATTAAATTCACTAATTATTTATAAATTATTATTTAAGTTAATTATATTATTGTTCTTTTTAATTTAGGTAAATAAATGGTAAAAAAAAATAAAGAAAGAAAAACATTGTTATAATAAAATTATATAAATACATATATAAAAAAAATTAAAAAACATAATTTGAGTTTTTATTTACACAAAAAAAAGAAAAAATGCAAACAAAGAGTTAAAAAAGATAAAGAGTTTGCTGTTAAGATAAGTCATTACACCTTTTTCTTACCCTTAATTATTAGCACATTGCACTTCTTTCTTAACGTCTTTCTTTGCGTCATGTATGAGCCTTTTTATTGGAAATAAATTAAAATTGTCTGATAATTTCGCGTGCTGATTGATAGGTAATTGGCTGTTTTTTTTTATAAGCATTTTATTTTCTTAATTACATTTAATAATTTTTAATTTACTTATTATTTATTAATGGGGAAAGAAAGCCTAATAAAAATGAATAAAGGTAACTAAAAACAATAATTATTTTTTTTTTAAGAAATTTATTACTTAGCACCTGTCATTTGCCGCTTCATTGACCTAATTCTGTGTTGCAGTGGTTCTTTGCTGTTATATTTCTTGTTAACTGAAAAAGCATTTTTTTTTTCTGAATTTTATTTGTTTGTTTTTGCAGTTTAAAAGTGTCGTTAAATGTTTATATATATATCATCTTATTTAACTCATCAAGCAATTACTTTAGCCGAAAACTTTTTTGCACAATCAAAATGAAAAAAAATAAAAAAAATTAGAGTGTTGAAAAACAAGCAAAAATATTTTCATTCAGATGGCAATTATAAGGTAAGAAAAATAAAACCATTTAATGTGGTCAATGTGGTTCATTATTAATATTATAAAGATACTACCGAGTTTTAAGCTTTTTATACACTTGTTCGTCTTCTAATAAAATAAATACACAGAAAAAAATGTGGTTTAATATTTTGCGAAATATTTATTTATTTATTTATTTTTATCAATAAACGGTTAAACAAACAAAAAATAAATTTCTTTTTTCTTTTATATAAAAAAAAAAAAGAATAAAATAAAAAGAAAAACACACATTTAAGAAACATTTAACATTGTTAACATGTTGAGGTTATTAAAAATGTATTTATGCAACAAAACATATTATAAATCAACAAATGAAAAATATGTGTAAATAATTTTGCAGTACCTTGTAATTTTTTACTTTGTAATGATATCAGCTGTTTGAGATTTAACCACATTTTTCTTATCGTTTTTATTTCTTATTCATTTTGACCACAATAAAAAAACTTAAAAATTTATTTTAAGGAATTTTGTTGGGTGCTTTGTCTTTTATTGATTCTAACTAATAAAATTTTTTTTTGTTAATATAATGGTAGAATGATTTTTTAAATCATATATATTTAGTGTGGTATTGTATGCTGCAGGCGTTTTATTAAAAAAAAAAAGAAAGAAAGAAAAGTGGTAGTAATTTGGTCATTAAATACAGAATAAGGAAGATGAAATAAAAGTTTATTTATATCAACAGTCAAAAATAGAAGATCCTGTTGTTGTTTAATAACTAATAAAAAAATATAGTTTTATGTAAATTAAATAATGTAACTATAATACGGGGTTGTTAGATTTGTTATTAACTATAATTTTCTTTACTTAACTATTGTAATGACACCTGAGCCAGTATGTGAAAACCAAATTAAAAAATAATGTACTAATATAATTTATTAATAATATTATTATAGAAAAATATAAATATCTGTGGGCATTTTGTGGCAGCAACACTGTTCATTTTATTACTTAACAAATGTCCACCCTCATTTACTTCAACAATAGTTAGTTTTAATTTTTCTTTTACTTTTTTTTTTTTTGTTGTCATGAACAGCGTTGAAAGGTGGTTAAAATGCGTTTATTATTTTTTTTTATTAGTCTTTTCTTTTATTTTTTTTTTAATGCATAAAAAGCCATCGCAGGCACCAGACAATAGAAGAAAAACGACTAATAAAATGAAATAATACTAAACAAGGAAGCATATTAACTCTTTGAATTACTAAAAATTATTATTTGCTAAACATTTGTGGTTTCGTGGTTTTATTTAATTTTATTTTTATTTTTTTTACTCTTAATTTGCATATTATCAGCTGTTCAAGAGATTTCTTTTTAGAATAAAAAAAATTGTTCTTTACAGTAAAAATTCGTTAACATAAAGCATAATCCCGCATTATTTCATTTTACTAAAAATAAATACAAATAATAATTAATCTTTAATGTGACATTCACCTTCATTTATGATTTCATTTTGGTTTTTTTCTGCTTTTACATATTTTAATAAAAAAATAATAGATAATTATGTTATGTTTTTTTTTTTGCTTGAAATACAAATCACACCTGACTTTATTAATTATATATTTTTCTTTTATTTTACAACGTTATTATTTAATTAATTATTTCATTTTAAATTATATATATATAAAGAGTCAACAGAACATGATAGATAACGTCCTGTTTATAATTTAATCTAGGTAGTCCTGTGCTTCTCTTTTCCTTTTATTAGTTTATTGCCTTTGTTCTTAATGAAGGCACGCGCTTCAAGCTTTGTTTAAAATTATTTTCATTTAAAATGCGGGTTTTAAGCAGAATTACAAAATTAAAATAAAAAAATTATTTAAATGAATTATAGGGGTAGGATTTATTCGTAAAAATATAATTAACATATTGAAGATCACTAAGAATAACATTTTTTTTTTCAATAATATAAAAGCATTAAATAAAATTAAACGCTATTAGCCGGATGGAATAATATAAAAAATAATTTTTTAATCAGATAATAGTGAAGGTGGTTATCACATTACAAATTATTAATTTCTTTCTTACAATTATGTAAAAAAAATATTTGAAGAAGGTTTTCTTGATGGACAACGTTTTTTTTTTGTTACCTTGTAAAAAAAAAAACGGATAACAGTTCAATGAACCGCTTGCATTTTTTTTTTCGTTTATAACATGAAACACACGAATTTTTAAAAATATTTTAATTATATTTATTTTTGTATTTTGTTTGTTTATCAATAAATGATCTAGATTAAAAAGTTAAACGATTTTAGAGGGTAAAATATTCGCAATGGTAATAATAATTACTTTTGAGGAATTAACGAATGAAAAAAGTGAAAAATTTAACAAACGACGATTGTACAGCGAAAAATACGAATAAAAATGAAAAGAAAATATTAAAGTTAACGAAAAAATAAAAAAAAATAATAATAAAACAAGTGTTTTGGTGTAAGCAATGATTAAATAAGTACTTAATCAATATTAAATAATGTAAATCTGTATAACAATGACAAAAATTTTTTTTATTATTATAAATTATAAAACACTCAAAACAACAGGTGTACCAGGAACAACAGTAACAACATTAATATGCCAAAGTAAAAACGAAAGCTCTAAAAACATTTAATTTTTTATATAAATATTATAGAGAAATTTATAAGAAAATATTAATAAAAATTTAAACAAATCTCGATATTTAATAAAATTAAGCTTGCTGATATAAAACGTTTACGTCAATCGCGAATAAAGTTTTAAATCAAATAATACATGGTATAAATAAATTTATATATTATTTGATTAGGCTCATTTATTGTGAAACAAATAATAAAAAAAGAAAAAGAAGAAGAAGAGAAGATAAAGTAAATTGATCACAGCCCATCACAGTGATGTTAAATGCAGCTTTTTTATTTTACTCATTTTTAATTTTCTATAGAGAAAAGCATATTATCATCATGTAAGCACCTGTCGCGTGTATGTTTTTTTTTTTTTTTTTTAAATATAATTCTTTTTTCTTCTTTTATTTTAACTTTATCGTTTTTTTTTATGTTGATTATTATAAATATAACAACACATGTAACTATTGTGTCAGGGCGCGCTTTTATTATTATTATTATTCAAAAAAAAAATAAAGAAAAATCTCTTCTCTTCGTTATTACTGATATAGAAATTTTCTGTTTTACTTTTTAATCGAGAAAAAAAAAATAAAAACAATAAAAATAAAAATTATTAATGAAAGAAAATTAAAGAAAAAAAAAAAAAAATAATATTATAATCATAATAAAAAGATTGCAATTGAAGTAATTTAAAGTGAAACGAAGAAGACAACAAACCTCAGCCTCTTGTACAATAAAAAATAAATAAATAAAGAGAATTTTTTTTTTAACCAGTAAGAATGGTAAGAATCAAAAAAGATAATGATGTTGAGGAAGAATAAAAAATTATTTATATATATATATAAAAAAACTGTAAAAACATGACACGAGCCAAAAAGTTTAAAAACATTTTTTTTGTTTTTTGTTACGTATGTTTCTCGTTGTCTTTACAAGAGCATAAGGAACACATGGATATCGACGGCTTTACAAATAATAAATACACGCAAAGAAATGATTAAATGAATTTCAGTTTTTATATAAATTCTTTTTATTTTTTTGGGCTTTTATTCTTGTTGAATACACAAACTTTATATAAGAATAAAGAAAGGGCGCTACACATATAATTAGAATATCACATTGCGAGTTTTGATTGTGCCTTTGATTTTTGGTTGCATGTGCGTTTTATTTCTTCTACTTCTTTTTGTTACCTTTTTCTTGTTTTGTGCGTTTTTTTTTGTTCAGTTTTAATTTTGTGTGTCGGGTTCGTTGCTTAGTGATTTCAAGTCTTTTGATTGATTTTCGTTAAATTTTGAACAATTAAATGTGGGATGCTGCATTTCAATGTATTACATTGTTTTAGTCATCATTTTTTCCTGTTGTTTATTGGAAGAGATTTTAACACGCTATTATTTGTGTTAAGATTTCACTTTTATAAGATAAAGATTTACAGATTTAAATTTGGTAATGACAGGAATATATTGAATACATGTTGGTGGCCCAGTTGTTTTTTATTTTTTTTTTTTACTTGTTAAATTCGTTTTAAATAAGTACATGCACTTTGACGGTTATTTATCCTATAATTTTGTACTGATATGATAATTTCTTCTTAAAATATTTAACATAAATTATGTTTATAATCACGAATAGCAATCATTGCTTCGTCATTATTACTTTTGTATTTTCTTATATAAAAAATATAAATTTTAAATATTTTTAGCAGTTATTTTTAAAAACTAGGGAATACCTGTCGATTTGTTAAAAATATAAAAGGTGCTGCTGAAATTTTTAATCACGTTCCAAAAACATAAAAAGAAAAAGAAAACTTTTATAAATTATGATTTGAGTTCAGACTGCTCAGATTGTTTTTATATATCGTATTTCAATACGAAAAATAAATAAATAAATAAAATCAAATGATAAGAAATCGATTAGCATTTGCTTAATCTATTATCACTTTTTAAATAAATTAATTACGTAAAATAAAAATCATAATATAAAAAAGCAAAAAAAAAAAAAACATTTTAAAATTTGTCTAATTTCTATTTATAAATAAATAATTAAATAATAAAAGTAAATCATTTGCAACAACTGACAATTTTAAAGCAATAATTCATCATTAAAATTTGATTTGGATTTTTTGTTAATTTATTTATCTTTAAAAGAGAATTTCTTATAAAAAAAAAGATATAAAAAAAACAACAATACAATGTTAAAATAAATATTCTGCTATCATTAATTTAAATTAGATAAAAACTAAAGCTAAATTTACTAATAAAAACCACACAACAACAACAGTCAAAAAATGGACAGGTGAATTTTTTATTTTCTCCTCTATATATATGTTTTCTCTCTAGCTTTTTATATGTTATATTTCAGATAAATGAAAATAAAACTTTAACACTAATAATATTAACGAAATGTATAAATAAAAGACAAAAACATTAGGCCTATTTAATTGCCTTTTTTTTCTACTCTTATTAATGATAATAAAATGAATAGAAATGAAATGAAGAAAATATAAAAATAAATAATCTGACTTCCACAATCAATTAAAATTTATTGATCATCCATAGTAGACCAAGTCTATAAATAAAGATTAAAGTACAAAAGAACAATGCAACAATTTAGATAATTAATTAAATATAAACGGAGAAAAAAGAATTAGAAGAAGTAAAACAGACAAGGTAAGATAATATATTTTATTTTATAAAGTGCGAAAAACCCTTTTTTTTAACCATATTATCCATATTTTTCTTTTAATTTCATTTTCATTGCTGCTCGATACGATTTTATGCGTTTTGTTGGTTTTTTTTTTTATTAAATTATCCTTAAGGCTATTTATTTTTCACTTTTTTACTTTATTTTTACAACAAACGCATAAAGCAAAAACCAATGTTGAATTATGTTACAGAACGAGCTACAAGCTAACTAACACTTTTTTTCTCTCTATGGTTGCGGTTTGTTTTTCTTTTCCTTTTTCATTGTTACCTCAATTATTTTAACTAGTTGTTGAACCCAAGCAAATAAATATAACTTAAAATTTCAGAAGTTTACTTTATTTGTTTGTTGGTCTACACCTTATTATTCTTTACAAAGGTTTAATCATGTTTAAGTTTAAGGTTAGGCACAGGTTCTAGCAAAAAATTAAATTTGTTTATGTTTTTTTTTTTATTTCAGGATATATATACATATTGCTATTTTGTTTGTAAATAATTGATTCCGACTTTATCTCTGATCATTCTTTAAACATGTAAAAACAATTTTCTTATATAAAAGTCAGGTAAATAGTCAATTATTGTATCATATTTAATCAGTGACTTAGTCACCCTGTTTAACGAAAATAAAATTCAACTGAATGATTCTTAAATCTTAAAAATATTATATTTTATTTTTCAAAATGTGTATAATCGTCCCACATGGTGCACCTATACCGCTGCTGTGGCCACCAAAACAATAAGATTGTATAAACGTAAGATTTAAAATGAAACAAAAAACCCAGACAAAAACCCATAGCTTTGATTGAATGTCTTTTATCAATCCCTATGTTACGGGCGCAGACAAATGCTTTTTTTTGTTATTTAAAAAAAAAAATATATTGCTTAAACCTTAGATAAAAAAAAAATTAAATCCAACAACAAATTAAAAAAGCAATGAGCTTCAAAGCTGTATGCATATCTTAGCTGCTGTTACTTGCTGCCAACTTTTACTGTGTTGTTACTGCTGCTGCTGTTGCTATTTTTTTTTTTTTTGTATCTCTGTAACATTTTTAAAGAATGAAAAAAAGATGCAACGTCTGCAGCCGCCGTTTTTTTTTTCTTTCTTGTATCCTTCTTTCTTTCGATTTTTATTTATATTATGTACGGTATAAAAATCATATACAAGAAGCGTGCGAGCACCTGTCGCGTGTCTTGTGCCGCAACATTTTTTTTTTTCTCTTAATTTTTTTTTATTTATATATATTTTACCTACTTAATTTGGATTTAAATTTAAATATTTATTTTATTTTATTTTTTTTTTTACTTCTTCTTTGGTTTGTAAAAATAATAAATCGAAATTATGTAATGCGGTTACATAGGGAAAATAAATTAAAAAAAAAAAACTAATTTGCAGAATTAATTAAAAAATAATTTTTTCTTCGTATAAAAATTTAATTAATTAGTTTTTTTTTTTTTTTGCTTCGTTATATTTGTTGGATTAATAAACATGACAGAGAATCCAACATAAATTTATAGATTTATAAAAATAAAAATTTCAGAAAAATTTTATCATTAAATTATCCAGGAAATAATAAAGACAAACCAAAAAAAAAAAAACAGAAAAACCAGACGATGAACAATGACGACAAAAATTTACAGGTGAGATTGTCTCCCATTTTTAGTAAAAGAACATTTTCAGATTTTAATTTATATGATTTAAAGTAAAAGTTAAATTTATATATTTATTATTATTATTAACTTCATTAGCCGACACCTTCCCTTTCTAGATTATTTAATCTTTTCCTTTATTATTTATTTTATTATTATTTTTTTCTTTTGTAAAATTAAATTTTATTTTTATTATTTAAAAACGAAAACAGTTTCTGTGTGTTCTTTGTCCTTTTTGATAAAAAAAAAACGAAATAAAATAGAAAAGCATACGTTGAATGCTGTCATTGTTTTTATTTAATAATAAAATACAAAATAAAATAACGAAATTGATAAACGGAAGGGAGCTACGACCTTCCCTTATTATAAGTGAAGGAATATTCTTAACTTTGTTTTTTTTTTTATATAACTGAAAATTACAAAAATAAAAAAAGAAGAAGAGACACGTCTGACCATATGCTGTGTGTTGTTAATCTATGGTCAAAGTATATATATATTTTTATTAATTTTAATTTTGTTGCTAGTTGATTTTTGTAGATTTTTTGTAGTTTATAAATCGAGCAGACAAAATTTCATCGCAATAGATACATAATAAGTGATTTAAATAGGATATTTCATATATGCAGGGTGTTAATTCAAATATTTGTTAGTATCCAGCACAAACTATAATCGAGGATTACCTTATACTTTGTAATAATTGCACAAAATTTATTAAAGTACTTAAGCTGCAAAAATACATTAAATAATCGTTTACTTTTCTAATTAAAACTAAACATTATAAATCCATTAAAAAGCTCATGCATATAGTAATAAAAAGCTATACTATTTCATTTAAAAACAAATAAAAAAAAAATATTGCACATCATTAAATAGTTATTTATCAAAATGCCATAAATATATTATCGATATTTTATCTTAAAAATAAATTTATAAATATCAGATTTTATCAATAAAAAAAATTATGATTAAAGCTTAAACAGAGTTACTTTCAATCGATTTAATTGATTCCTGAATTTTTCTTTTTATTATTATTTTGTTAAAATTAATTTTATTATGTTGTCTAGTCATTAAAACATATGGAAAAGTGATTTTGTTATTATTATTTTTTTTTTATTTAATTCAAATTTATTAATCACAAAATATAAAAGGTGAATGGTGAAAGAAAAAAATATATTTATTACGAAAAAGGGCAAGCATATTTGAATTAAAATTTTTATTTATTTATTTCATTAAAAATTGATGCATCACGATAGATAGCATAATTTTTTTTTCTTGTTTTATTGCATATGCTTAACTTTTATTTAATAATAACAATAACAACCTTTATAAATGGGAGGGTGGTTACCTTTAAATTAAAAATAAAAGTTTAAAGTTAAATTTTTCGAGACAGGAGGAATCGATGATGTGCAATTTTTTTTTGACTGTTTTTGCTTGTTTTGCTGCTGCTTTTGTTGTCTTTTAACTTTTAACATAGACCCTTGTTGATTTGTATTTTTAGCATATTTTATAAGACTTGATTATAATTTTTTCTTTAACACACATAATGCATAATAATCTACAGGGTCGTTGTATCATTTGTTTATACGTTAAATACATTGCACAATAAATAACGAACTAAAATTAACGAAAAACATCAATTTTAACACTTTTTAAACAATTCTTAACAAGTTTGTATTATTATTTAAAAAATGGTTTTTTATAAGAAAAGAAAACAATAATGGACTAAGAAATGGTAAAATGTAAATAAAGAGAAACAAATTTGCAGTAAAAAATCAAGTAGAATAATAATTTTTTTTTCTGTATTTAACAATAATGATTTTAATACAACAGCTGGATTTTTTGGATCAATTGTTGTGTCTTTTTTTTTTTGCTGATCTTTTACACAAGCAAAATTACGTAAAAGATTTTTCTTTCATTTTTACTGCTGTGTTTTAAATTTGCTTGTAAGAAATAATGTTAACGTATTTTTAATGCTTATTATTAGTATTATTTTTTAGCGTTGTTGGGGTGTTTAAATCATGTTATTGACTCTTTTTGTACATTTATTTTGTTAATCGGTTTATTACATTGTGTAAAATATATACAAAGCAATTATATCTAATCAAATATTATAAACATTTTACTTTGGCATAGATTAATTAACAATACTGACAAGTTAAAAACCAGTTTAAGCTTTTATTTTAAATATTAAACAAATTTCAAAATTATAAAAAAATTCATTTAATTGCTGATAGATAAGAAGTAATTAAATATTACATTGGACTTTAGTATGTCTAACAAGACATACATATGTCTATTATATTTTAAAAGATTGATGACTGATTCATTTATTTATAAGAATAATAGGTTTCCTGTCTTAATTGCTTAAAAGCTTTTCTTAAATTCTAATGCAAAATTGTATAAAAAAACTAAAAGAATATGTATTCCAAGGAAAACCAATTAATTTTTAAATAATAATTTTGATTTAAGTAAATAATAAAAAATAAGCAAAAAAAGCTTTAAAAAGTTATAATAAACAAACGAATAAAATAATTTCCATTTCGTCCATATTAAAAAATTAAGTGAGAAAAACATGAAAGACAGAATTTATTTTTAAAAATAAGTTAGGGTCATTTAATCAGAAATTAAAAAGACAAAAAGCAAAAAAAAAAAAAAGGATATTGAAGAAGAAAAATAATAAAATTAAAAATAGGGCGCGTGCCCTCAACTGTTGTTAATCATTTAAACATGAAGGAAGGAAAAAAATAATAAAATCATGAAATCCAATGAAAAAAACGTTACTAAAAGCAACAAAACAAAAAAACTTTAAAAATCTAAAATTAAAAGCAGAAGGACGATGAATTTATTTTAAAGTTAAAAAGAAGAAACAGAGAATTACAATCATCCTTTTTTGAGGTATTTTAAATAATAATAATAATAATAGCAACAACAATAACAAACGGTAACATCGGAAAACAATTGGTCGACATGTGTGAAACGCGCGCTCTTCACTTTGTGAGTTGTTTTTTCCTTTTTTTTATTTTTACTTTGTTCATTCTGATCAACTAAGCAGATCGTTTCGTTACGTTAAAAACAAATAATATTTATACCAAAAAAAAAAAAAATTATTTTTGGTTTATAACACTAGACACACAGGACATAAAAGGAATTAAAATTTCAAAAAAAAAAAAAAAATATGGGAGACAGGATAATAAAAAATAATTAAATTTTTTCTTTCTTTCTTTTAAAGAAATCTAAAGGTTCATGGACTGAAATCAACGATTTTTCTTTAATAAATACACAAAAAACATATTAAAGTAATAAAAATTAAGTCTGCTTATTATAATTTTGGTAAAAGGATAATCAAAATTATAATATATAAAATCATCACAGGTGTATTTTTATCTATGATTTATCAGTTAAATGAAATTTAAATGTAAATTAAAATAAATCTTTGAAATTTTATTTAAAATAAAGAAAAGTACACCAACGCAATAATTATTATTATTATTAGTATTATTATCTGTAATAAATAAATGCGATATATTTTGCGGCAAATGAACAATAATAAATAAAAATCTTGTTGAGCTTTATATGTTTTACAACTGTCCCATTGTTTTCTTTACTTCTTCTACTTTTTGTTGCTACCATTTATTATTTATATTCATTTTCATTAAATATCTAAATGTAAATTAATTTTATTTGCAAATACTTTGTATTGTGGAAAATTAATGCATACACTTTAAAACTATGTATTCACTCATTTTTTTTTGTTATTTCTTTAATTATTAATAATTAATGATTAAAAACAGTAATTTTTATTTTTAATCATGTGTTTCGTTTTTAATAAATTATTTAATAACTACCTGATTGTGTTTCATTTTCGTGGTTAATTTGTGGTTTGTTTTAATATTTTATTTTTGCAAAATAACAACACATTTAGCTAACAATAATATTGTACGAATCCTGTTATAAAGAATATTATAATTATTCCAGCAATTACAGTTTAATAAACATTTAAAATTATTTTATTTGTATTAAATATTTAACATTTAAATAAAAAACAAAAAATGACAAATCCAATTGTTTTTCAATAATAAAAGAATAAAAATTATATAATTATAATCTTTATTAGATTAAATATACAACTATATACATGTCCTTATATTGTTATTTATTTTATTTTTATCTAAATTTGTATAAATTTTTTATTAAGCATTTAATGTTTAACATTTTCAATGTATACCGCATAAATACCGCACAAAAAATATATAAGACAAGAAATTAATGATTTTAGATTAAATGGAAAATAAATTATTTTCATTTAAATATTATATTTAAGAGATAAAAAGTGCGTTTAATCGTTTTTTATGTTTTATTTATTTGTAAAATACTTTTATTTATAATTGATTTTATATATTGATAGCCAGATTTAGATTTTATTTTATTTTATTTCATATTCAATATAAACTTTGGTTTATTACATTTAACTGTAGCTATTTTCTGCAGCTTAAACAATATCTACAGTTTTCTTATTATTTTTGTTTTATTAAAAAACATTAAATGTAAGAGTATTTAATTTACAATAAATCGATAAAATAAGATTAACCTAATAAATTTATTGATAAAAGTTTGTTTTAGCTTTTGTGTTGTTTTATTATTAAAATAAGAGAATTATTTACACGATATCCTATTAATAATTAGACTAACTTTTGGCGCTGTACTACTGATACATCGACACACCGCAAGTGTAAATTCGATAAGAAAAGTTGTTTCTTAATGTTTTAATTAGCATTAATTAAGTAAAATTAAACCAATAATTGTAATAAATATATTATTATTTAATAGTGAAAGGCTACAAGAGAGACTACTCATAAAAATTCAGTTATTAAAACAATACAAAGTAGTAAATTTATTTCAGTCAAAATAAATAAAATGGAAAAATGCATTTATGTAAGGAATAATAATCTTTTGGATTTTAATTAAATAAATATTAATAATACTTTTTTTTTTTCTACTGAAGTTCAGCAAATATAATACGATAAAACGATGTACACGCGATTTTGTCATTAATTTTGTATAATAATAAAACAATTTATTTTTTATAAGAAAATACTTGCTGTTGAGCGAATAAAAAATGAAAGAAAAAAAGAAATAAAAGAAAATAATCGAAAAACAATATAAAATATTTATTTGAAGGAAATAAAAACAGCAAAAAAAAAAATTTTTATTCATTATTGCCAAATTGTTTTTTAATCAATTTTTTATTATTAATCATAAAAAAAAGTTAATAAATTCATTAAAATAATATTCAAGAGGATTTAATCAAAGTATTTACCTACGTACGTCTGCTGAAACCATATAATCAATTATATTGATAAGAAAATTTTATTTTTATTAAATTAATATGATTTTTTTTTAAAAGAAGGTTTTATTTGTGATTTTATATGATCACTAAATATTTACTGCATTTTAAAATAAAATGTGTTTTTAATAATTATCAGCTTTAATGATAATTAATTAATTTTATAACATAATAAAAGCTGTTTTTGTTTTTTTGAAAAGGATAAAAAAATTATTTTTTAATGGAAAAATAAAGCAACAGGAAAAAATACTTTCTTTATGATAATTTTTTATATAAAATACATTTTCATGTTACCTATTTAAGTAAAATTTTGTATGAATAATAAACAATTAAGCATGTTAAATAATTAAAAATAAAATAGTAAACAATATTCGCAAGAAAAGCACCAGTATCAACAGCAGCAGTAACAGTAGCAGCAATAGTAGTAGTTTAATCACAATAAACAATGTAAAAAATAACAAAAAAAAATCTTTAAAGCCGGCGCCTATTTAAGAATATTTAACATAAATAATACGCAAAACATAACTAAATCAAAAAAGAAAATAATAATAATTTTATTATTAATAATATATAATGTTTTTTCTTTTTTTTTTTGTATAATACACTTGCAAATAAAACATAATTTATTAATGTTAATTTAATATTATCTATTACGTTTTACATTTTAAGAATAGATTTTCTAGTTTTATTATTTATTTATTTTTTTGATTTAATATTTTTATTTCTCTTTATGGTGATGAAATAATATTAATATATATAAATATTATAAATAACATTCTATTATTATGTGTAATACAAAAATTTATACAGTAGTTTACTTTTATTTATTTAAATATTTAAATAATTATATATTGTAGGGTGATAATGAACGTAGAAAAAACAAGCTTTTAAAGTGTTTACCATTTAATAAAGCTTAAACCTTCTTAAATATATAATACAAGCATTATTATTAATTTTTATCTACTAGATAATCAAAGAAAGTAATAAGATTTCTGCAATGTGCCACCCAGTAAACAAAAACATATTAACAAATTGTTATTTTGCAAAAAAAGAAAAAAATATTAATATATTTATTTTCTTTTTCATCATATTTACACAAGTAAATTGTTAAGCAAATTTTATTTATTCATCTTTTATTACTTCTTCTACAAAGAAATGAAATGAACAGAAAAAACAAGCGATAATAAGAAATTTATAGTAAAATAAGAAGCAAATTTGTAACCACCTACAACTATGTTGTCATTTTATTATTTGAACAATAGTTTTATTTATTATTTTTCTTTTAATTCTTTAAAAAATACATTACATTTATTTGTCTGTATATACTTTTTCATTTCATTTCTTTTTGTTTTCATAAAATCAACAACTTGTTGTTTAAAAATTAAACGAAAAAAAATTATGTATAAAGCTACAGAGTTTAAAAGCTAAAAAAAAGAAACAAACTCAACATGAATTATTTATTAATTTTTTTTGTTACCTCACAAAAAAATAATAATAATAAAACAAAATAAATAAAACAATTTAAAAACAAATAAATTAAGCAACGTCTTATAAGTAAGTAAAAAAAATAATTATTATTTAATTATTTAAAAGCAGAAGAAAATGAATTAAACCAAATAATTTTCTGATTTTAATTAACACAGAAAAATGTACACACATGTTTTATCACTTTTAATAATCATTTATTTATATTTTTAATATAAATATATTTAATAAAAATTAAATTAAGCAATGGCAAATAATATTAATAATAATAAACAATTAAAAATATATAAATAATAATAATAATAATAATTTATTTTTTATAAATTTATTATGATTTATTTTGTACATTTTTTAACTGGTTTTGTATACTTACTCATACATTATATATTTGTTTGCTTCTTCTGCTGTTTATTTATTTGTTATTTATTCATTCTTATGCAGTTATTAACAATTTAAACAAGATAATTAAATAAAAATCAATAAATTACCATCATTATAATATTAAAAACATCAATAATCGATTAACAAAAAATAAAAAATTTTTATTCATTAATTTTAACAGATGTTGCAAAACTGATTTTTATGTTTTATTTGTTGTTAAGTTTTTATTATTGTTTATAATAAAGTGTAAAATTGATTACAGTAGTTGAAAAACTATTTTTGTTATTTAATTTAAATATTTATAAATATGGTATATACCATAGTAGAATATATTGGTTTAATCTTATCAATTGGACAATCAAAATAATTATCACGATTCAAGAGAAAACAAGAGTTTCCTTTGCTTTGGTTTGATATCTTTTCATAAGTCTAATTTTATTAGTGTTTATGGATAATAAATAAAAATTATCTTTAATCAAAATAGTAAAATAGCAGCAAAGATAATTCACGGATGAAAGAAAATATAAATTCTATAAATTTTATTCAAATTACAAGTGTTATTACAAAAGATAAATGTTACCAAAAATAATTAAATAGAAAAAATAAAACTAGATAAACGAGGCGCCTCCACTATTCAATTATAAGAAAAATTTATTTTATATAAAAATTGAACTAACAAAATAAAACAGAATAAAAAGGTTACAATCATCTGTTGTTTTTCAAATAAATATTAAGAGAATAAACAGCAAAAGAATAAATGAATGAAACAAGAACCAAATAAAGAACAGAAAAAAAAACTGCTTAAGAAGACAACAAGAATTAAAAGCAAAACAAAAAAAAACCATCAACAAACGGAACGACATTAACCACAATATATAAATTTAAAAATAAATAAATAAAAATGATCAGTGATTTTTCCTCATTTAATAATTTATTTGCTTCATTTATTTGTACATTTAAGATTGTTAATAATTATTGTGTGATTGTTGATATAAATGTTTAACAAAAATAAATAAATAAATATGTATAGAGAGAGGACACACAGTAAAACAACTTGTTGTCACATATTAACCAATGTATATATACTGAAATCGCAGATAAAACTTAATTTAAGTAAAGTTAAAATAAAAACGAAATAATAATGTATCTGTTGTGTCTTGTACCTATATTTCGTTGCAGCATTTAAAATTTATTTATTTTTTCTTTTGATAAAAAGTGTGCCAAAATTGGTTTATCGAATTAAATTTATTTTTTTAACATAAAGAACAAAGATATTAAGAAATGAAAAATATTCTGCATAAAAAATATAATTTTACTAACTGTTGATAATAATATTAAGACAGATGCATTTATTGAAACACTTTCATTGCCGTTAGCCAAATAATTATTCATTTTTCATGTTTTTATAAATAGTTTTACTTGGTTTAATAATAAAATGTGCAGTGATTAATGCATTTATTAATTCGTTTATTTATTATTTATTATACAAAAAAAAAAGAAAAAGAAATATTACTTAATTTTAAATATTCTTGATTAATTATCTAATTAAATATTATGTCATTATTATAAAATTATAATTATCTTATTACTAATTTAATTACTTTGGTCGTTTTTTTTTAAATAGTATTTTATTGATCGCTTTTCTTTGTTTTAAAAATTATTATTCAGAAAATAAAAAAATAAATTACTTTTGTCTCTCATTAGAGTTTAAAACGGTAGCAAATGTCTTTTACTTTTCACATTATTATCTTAATTTTTATTTTGTTAAATATAATTACTGTTCAATGCTACACCTGAATGCAAATTAAGTTTTAATATTGTTATCGGTTGTGTGGTATTAAAATTGTTATTAAATATTTTGTTAAAAACAAAAAAATTAAATTAAATTAAATAAATAAATAATTGATGGAAAAATTAATACGAAATTAAAGTAAAAAATTATAATAAAAATGAAAAATTTAAATAAAATTAACTTGATGACCGTTACAGATCAACACAAACCATTCAAAGATTATATATTTATTTACATTGTATGTTTTATAATTATATTTTATGTGGTTTTTTCTTTAATTTCTTTCATAATAATTTTTTCTTAAATTTTCGGCACAAATTATAAATGCTTAATATTCTTAACAATAACGAAATAATAAAACAAAACTGAAACAGATGAGCACAGAAGTTATTATTAAATGCTGCTGCAGGGATCTTAACTTTATATTTTATGTCATTTTTTTTTTGTTTTCTCGAACAGTTATAACTAATCGAAAATCATGTTATTTCTGTAAAGGAATAATGATTTAATTTTTATTTTCTTTTTAAAATCTCAATCGATTGGTCACGCTTATATAAATTTCTGATTTTATAATTGTTTTTCAGCAGATTTGTTATTGTTTTGTTTTTTTTAATATTATTTTATTTTCCTTCCTTTAATTATTGTTCAATATTACTTTAATATTTTTACCTTAAATTTAATGAGCCTTTTAACGGCGATGCATGTCGACAACTTTAAACGTGACAGAAGTAACTAAAACTGAAGTTATATATACATTTTTTGCTCCTATGTAAAACTTATTTATTTATAATTATTTTACGTAAAATTGTAAAAGAAAATTAATGTTTTTCTTTTAATTAAATAAGACATTAAAAAAAATTAACAGAAAAAATTAAACTAAATTTTACTACTGTGGCTTATTACACCTACAGTAAGTTTTTTTTTGATTACCAAAATTTTTAATTATTTTAAAAATTATATAAACCAATCAATCTATGTATAAATTCAATAAAATTCTAACCAAAGATAACGTTATTATATATTAATTTCCTCAAATTAACAAGTAATAAAAACAATTCACATTAAATCGATAAAACAATCCAACAATTAATATCCCAACCAAAAAACAAAAAAAAAAACTCATAAAAAATAAATACTCCGACCAAAAAATAAATAAACGCACCACAAGGTGTTCTTGGTGGTCCATAAAAAAATTAACAAAAGTCAAGTTTAATAATAAAAAGAAATAAGAAATCATAAATAAAGATAAATTATTAAGATAATTGCATTTTCTTGTAATGTCTTATCTTTGGAATAACAAAAAAATGAAAATACAAAATACAAAAAAAAAAAGTGAGAGAAAGATTGAAGACAAACTTAATCGATTTAAATATAAAAATTATATATATATTTGATGTTTTTTATTATTATTATTATTTAAAATAAATAAAACATATGCCGTTTATGCATTTACTTTACTTTAAATTTGGCTTCATTGCGATATAATTATTATATTATTTTGCCGAGGGTTTAACCTTTTTGTTTTCTTTGTAATTTTTTTATACAATTTTGTATGGTGAACAACCACAAATCAGAAAGAATATAGGGATTTTTTATTTATTTATTTTATTATTATTATTATTTAACAAATAGCAAATCCAATTTATTTTCCTACCCTAGATATAATGAAAAGTTTAACTACCTCAATTTAGTTGTGCTTTGTTTTCTGTTTTAAGCTTTGCCTAATCCATTTATAAAAATAAAACAAATATATTGGCGAATTATATTTTATTAACATAGAAAAATAATAATTTTTGCAAATAATAAATGCAGTTGAGAAGCCTAATAAAAATCATTCGGAAACTTTAAATAAATATAAATAAAGTAATATTCCTTTTGCTGAAATTAATCTAAATAAACAAAATCTGTTTATTATAAGTAAAAGATTTTTACTTATATTTTAAAATGTTCAACTTGTTTAACTTATGCTTCTCGTTAGTAAAACTTAAAATGAATCTATCAAAACATTTTTATTTTGTTTGAAAATCGTTGCTTAATCTAATTTTAAATTAAAAATGAAAGCTGTAGTTTAATTATAAACGCAAATGGCAAGTATTTGAATGATTTTAGTAAGATCGTATTCTTCCAAAACGAATTCGATTAACAAACAGCACAGCAAACATAATATAAAAAAATCTCTAAAACAACAGACACACAATGAAACAGTGCATAATCGCATCGCTACTGTCCTTTATAATAAATTTATGTCTGCAATTTTATTTTTAGTTTATTAACCTTTATTTTAAAATCAACTAAAAAATATATATAATACCAAATTTTATGCCATAAACAAAAATTAAAACCATGTTAAATTGTAAAAATTGAGACAATCTTTATGTTTATGTAAAATTGAAAAAATTAAGAAAAGACACGCGACCAAAATTGATTATCATTATTGTAAAAAAGGAAAAATATTATTGATACCATGAAAAGCAATGTAAAAAGCACACATATTTTATTTATTTTTTTTTAATTAATATAAAATCAGTTCATGAAACTTTCAAATATGTATGTTTTTTGTTCTTACATTTAATTGATTTTTCGTTTTACTTAAATGAGGACTACCTTAATTTTCTTTCATATACAATTACATCAAAACATTATTTAAATCATAACATTACATGAAATTCTTCTGTATTATTTTATATTTTAATTAAAAAAGTAAAAAAAAATAATAATAATAATATTTGTTTTTTATAAAAAATACATTCACCTATTTTGTCAAATCAATTAAAAATAAAATGTGTAATTTTCTCATACAGAATGTTTAACTTCTCAAAAGTAAATAATTTACAAGAATTACATTCTTAAAATATTTAATTGTTGTCAAACCATACAGGGTGAATGCAGCTTTAACTTTCTTTTCAAATTAATATATTAATTATTCTGATGAATAAATAAATAATTGGTGTGTATATATTATTTATGTTTTTTTTTTAAGGTTACATTGATCCTCCAAGGTATATTATTTAATTGTTATAAAGTACCTTATTGGTCTTAAAAACGATATGATTTTTTTCGTTTTTGCAGAACAAATTGTCTTTTATTTATTTTTCTTAAGCGAATCTGATTAAAATCTGATTACTGCATTAAAATGAGTAACTTTTTTCTATTCGGTTGTTTAACACCATTTTATTTGAATTCGATTACAGCAGGTTATAGTGTTTATAGTTTAATCAAGAAAAAATTATCACTTTCTAGTGTTTTTGAGTTGAAAACAAAGTGTTTGTATCTTATGTTGTTAATTTAGCAGCATAGAAAAATCGTATTTCAAGTGATATTATTATTATTTTCTGTTTGATTAAATAATTAGATGGATAATATTATTTTTTAGCTTTAATTTAACATATAATAGCAAATATACAAAAAAAAAAAACATTAAAACGCCCTTAATAGGATGGATTTCGTTACAAATATAAAGTATAAAGTAAATTTTTATATAGAAAACAAATAACAACAACGGAAACCTGACAAGTGTAATGATTTTTATTATAATTCTTATTTTTAAAAATATAAAATTAAATTTGAAAAAACAATGAACAATTTTAGGGTTGAAATGTTTTACAGAAATTTTACTACTGATTAATTTTCCTTTTTATTTTTCTTTTTAAATAATTCACGCTACTACCATTAACCTCATTTTTTATTAATTTTGTAAAGTATTAATATATTAACATAATTAATGCAATTATGTATCACATAGCATAAACGCTACATATGTCATGAAAAATAAAAAAAAAATTCAAAAAATAAAAAAAAAAAATTGCAGGTGATTTTTGCCATAAAAAAGACGAAAAAAAAAATTGCAAGAAGGAACCGAGTCAAAGATGCATGCGGCGATTGGCATAATTTCATTAAAACAGTTAACAAATAAACGAAGTAAAAAAAAACTAAAGCAGCAAATTAATGAATAAATAATGGTCCATCTAAGTACAAAAAAACAAGTGTGTGTGTTTTTTTAATTCAATTTTATTATTTATTTAATTTAATTCATTGCATAATTGGCTGTTGATTGTTTTATTTATTTTATTTTGTTAACAAAATGTACGAAATTTACAAACAAAAAGAACAGAAAACGAAAAACACTCAATAATATTTAATTGTTTTTAATGTGACACATGTTATACAGTTAATTCGTGAAATGTTTAATGTAATTTATCAAAAGCTTCACGTAACATTTGATTACATAAGGCGGCATAAGGATTTAATTCGATTAACTGAAATTACATTGGAATAAATAAATATTTTAACTATTTTTTGCATTTTTATTTCACTGATTAAGTAATATTAACTCACTTGATTACGGGCAAATTGGCTACCTAATTTCGCCGCCTTTTCAAAATCATCTTTTGCACCGGTATCGTCTTTGTTTTTTCGTCGTAAGATACCACGCTGACAAAATGCACGACAACCCGTACGTCCAGAATTATTTGATAATCTTAATGCATTTTCCAAATCAATAAAGGCAGCTAGTAAAATTATTATTATTTTATAAGAGATGTCACTTTTACAATAACTTTAAATAGTAATGCTACAAACCTGAATCGTTACCCGCTAATCGATAAGTTTGAGCTCGATTATTATATAACGATGCTCGATTTGGTGTTATTTGCATTGCTTTTTCAATTAACACTAGAGATTTTTCATAATCACCACTTTCAGCTAATTTAACAGATTCTATTTCCAACTGCTGTGATTCAGTTAATACAGTACTTTGTTCTTCCTCTGGGTCTATAATATTTAAAAAAAAAAACGATACATTGAAAGTGAATTCTTTTCTTAACATTTTACACGAAAAAAACACCTTTAATATCATCACTTAAAATTTCGTTGTAATTAAAGTCTGGAGGGCCACCAATTAACGTTGGATTAAATACTGCATCTAACACAGCTTGATCGTGTTCATTTAGTTTCCTTATCGTTGTCATTTCCTGGTAATTTTAATTAAACTTTTACACTTTTTAACTAGCTTAATTGACACTAAACTACTTATTTGTATGAATATTAAATTATTACTGATAATATAAAATTATTTTGACGTTATATTTACTAAAATCTAAGTCTTTAAACTCGTTTTCCTTGATGAATTCCCCATTTTGCTTATTTAAATATCCATAACAATAAAAAACAGCAAACATATATTTTATTTGTTTACATAAAATTATTAATTTTTTTTTTCACTTAAATAAAAATAGAATAAAAAAACCAGTTGATCAGGTAAATAGTATTGTAAACAAATTATTTCAATAAATAATCAATTTTATTATTATCATATGGTGACATTATGATTATTTGTGAGGTTTAAGAATTTACTAATGACTACCTGTAACTACAGCAAAGACACTTTTATACAAACGTAAAAGCTTTATTTTTCGAATAGCAGAGACACAAATGTGCAGAATTTCTTTTTTTATCCAAAACGAACAGGTATAATAATTAATAACTTTTTTTTAGATATAAATAAAACGATTTTTTTTTTATAATTTTTTATACTTTTATAAACAGTTTAATTCTATATTTATTTTTTTTTTTTTAATTTGTTATTTTCTGTAAATTATTCATTTAAATTAACAATTTGATTTGTTCTAGTTTTTCATCATTTTAATTTTCACCTTTTACATCGCATTTTATTTTTACTTTATAGACAAAACTTAACATTATAGTAATTTTTAGTTCAGTTTTAATTAAATTTAGGTTTGTTTTTTTTTTAATGTTTGTTTGTTATGCTTATGTAATGATTTTAATAATAATTTTTACAATATTTTATTAATAATTATATGTAATCACGATGACTAAGTTCTTTCAGTTTTTTTTTTTTTTTAATTTTATTTTTTTATTTTTAATAATAATTAACCATTCTTGTTTTATTTTATTTTATTTACTCCTTATTTTACCTATAATTTTCATATGCGTTTTTATTATTAAATAGGTAATTTAATATTATAATTGAATAGTTTAATTAAATATTTAATTGAAAATAATAATTAGAAAGAAAAATTAAACAGAAATGTATAAATATTTATCTAAGAAAACAACCCGAAGAAAACAGCTTAACAAAGGAATCTTGAATAAACGTTTATACCAAAAGAAAAGTTAACAAATTTTTATTGCAATTTAAATTGTTATTTTTTTTTTCGTTTTTCTATCATTAAATATTTAATTAAAGAAAAATTATTGAAAATAATTAATATTAATAATTAATAATATTTGTATTATTATTATTATTATTTTATTTCATTTACATATTATAAATAATTTTATTTATAACTTTTATTTTTTCTGTATGTACAAAATTGCTTTAAGATTATGTTTTTTTTTTTTTATACCAGTTATTATAATCAATAATGTTTAATAATAATTTTCATTATAGCAGTTTTACATAATCATAATTAATTAATTCATATTTATTTACAAACGTAAAAAAAAAACATTAACAATTTATATTAAGATTTTATAATAATTATTCTTTAATGTTTAACAAAAAAAAAAATGAAATTAATTTTATTTTCGGTTTTTATTTCTCTGTTTTTATTTTCTATTTTTGTCAGTCATTAATTTGTGAAATTATTTTTATTTTAATTATTTAATTTAATTAATTAATTAATTTATAACTTTAATTATTTATTGAAAAATTAAAAATTTTAAACGAAAACAATAAATGCAAAATAAATAAGAAGCTAATAATAATGTTAATAATTTATTTATATATATAATTTTTCTTTTCTTTATTATGATTATTTTAAGGTGGTGGGATTTTGATATTTAATTAGTTTTAATATAATTTTGTTAATTATATTATTATTATTTTTTTAATTAATTAATTAATTGCAACAAAAAAATCTTTTAACAGTTAATAATAATAAGCATTATTTGTTATATTTATTTTAATCTAAATAATGTTCATTCAGCTGACTTTACTGTAAGAAAAAATCTATTTCCAAAAAAATTGACAAACAGTCACAATTAAATTGTTATGAAATAAATAAAGAAAATTTACAAAATTATTGTTAAAAAATAAATTAATTAATAATAATTATTGTTAAGAATCGTGAACAATAATAAAAATTATTTAACAAATTTAATATTAATTAATTAAATAACAAAAACAAAAACTTATTTAAAAAAGAAAAAACGAAAAAAAAAAAGCTTTGATAAATAATTTATTCTCGGCCTTTTTCTTTAATTTCTTCTTTAATTTTCTTTCTTTTATACACTTAACTTAATTATTAATTATATATATATTTTTTTTATTTTTCATTTAATTAAATGGTTAATAATTTTAATTCTTTATTTTATAATAAAAAGCGGTGCTGGAACTAAGTTATTTTATAGTAATTTACGTTTTTTATTTTTAATTTTTATGTTTGTCTTCTTTTGTAATTTGTTTCTTTTCTTTTCTTTTTGTTTATAATTTAATAAAGTGTCTTGGTTTTAAGTTAATAAATTTTACAAACGCTGCAACATCAATGTTACATTTAGGCAAATTTTTAGTTTCATTTTAACTTACTTAGTTTCTTATCAAATTTTTTGTTTTTATATTTTTGCTGCCTTTACTTGTACTATTTTTTTGTTGGCTTTGTTTTTCTTAAATCATTTCTTATTTATTTAATTATTATAATTATTATTTTATTTTACAAAAAAAGCATACATTAAGCTTTTTTAATTTACAGAGGAGATAACAAAAAGAAGAAAATAAAATTTTGTTCAACGAAAATAAAAGTTAAATTATCAATTATTATTTATTTTTTTCTTTCTTTAATTACATATGTTAACCTTTTTTTTTTAAATTTTTATTCCATTAATTAATTAATTTTATTTATAAGACTTTTTTTTAATTACTCATAATTAACGTTTGCTTTTATTATCGTATGTGAATTTTATTTATTTTTTATATTTTTTATAAACTTCGATAATAATTTTTATGCTGAGCTTTTTATATCCCATTCAATTAATTTAATTTTTGTTTTAGTAACACAATATACAATATTACCAAGCTCTATTTATACAAATTTTTATTCATTTTTATCGTCGTTTTAGTATATTATTTTATTTTTTATTTTATTTTATTTTTTTATACATAATTATACAATTAATACCCTGTCGGCTAGAATGTCTATTTTTAAATAACTTTTTTCTTTATTTATTTATTTTTTTTTTTTAATTTCATTCAGTTTTAACGTGTGTTTTTGTTAGTTTTTTTTTTTTTTTTATTAATTAAATAATTTTTTCTGTTTTTAATTTTATTAAAATTATTTTATATTTACCGCGCGCACAACTATTTCATTGCAGAATGCAGTGATGCCTATTTTTAATTATTTATAACGAAAATTAAATAATAATAAGGAAGAATTGTGTGTTTGTAAGAAAAATGATAAAATAGAGGGAAATTTTATGTTGTACGTGTATAATAAAAAGGTTTGCGTATTTGATAGAGTGAAAATTTATAGTGGGAAATAATTTTTGTGAATTTTAGTCTCTAATTTAATTAAAATGAAATAAAAATCGTAGATAAATTAAGCGACAATGCGAACTACAAAAAGCTACATGGAGTTTAAATGAAATTTATGTACCACATATTATAATTAGCCGTTTTTCTTCTATAATTTATTATTTTAATTAATTTTTATTTAGAAAAAAAAAAAATAAAACTTTATTCTAAAATCTAACATTTGCATTTTCACTACTTATAATTTTTTTGGTTAACTTGATACAAATTATACGTTAAATATCTAAGTAAAATTAAATAAAAGCTTTTTTATCTCATTAATTGTTATTTTTCTTTTTGATTAATTTAATTGATGATTAAGTATAATAGGGTGATAAAGAGATAGAGGAATAGAGTGTCTAATATGAATAGTTTTTGATTTTTTCTTGAACTACTTTACTTAACGTATTAACTTAAATTAGGGGTAATGAGGTGTTTAAAAGAGTTTAGTTGTTTAGTTTTTTTTTTTTTTAATTAAACGATGTCAATGGTAATAGAAGAATGTTAAATGATGTTGAAAATTAATTAAAAATTAAATAAGTAAATATATTTTGTTAAATTAACGGCAGTGAGTAACCAAAACACCACTTTGCTTCATTTAGTTCTTCATTATTGTTCTTCTTTTTTTTTGTTAATACTTTTATTGTTTTATTTTTGTTTAATATTAATTGGTGTTTGTATTTCTTCTTTTTTTTTAATTTAATTTAATTAATTTGATAATTATTTAATTTTAGAAAAAGAAAAATAATGAGGAAATCTAATAAAAAATGAAAAAAAGAAAATATTTTCAACATGTGATGGTGGTTTGTGGTGTTTGTTTTTTATGTGTCTTGTGTTGCTTGTTGTTATTTATTTTTATTATAATTTATTTTTATTATAATTTTACTATAAAATGTGCCATTATAATTAATTAATTTTCATTTTTATGTTATATATTTAGTTTTTCTTGTTTTTTATTATTTATAATTTATTTACTTTCATTTTTTTTTTTGTAATTTTCTTTTCATTTTTTTTCTGCGTGTAATTTTTCTTCTTTATAAATTTTTTTTTATTAAAATTAAATTAAAATAAATTTAATTTAATTCTTATTATTTAATTAATTAATTTTAATTATAGTTTTTTTTATTTATTTATTTAATTATTTAATTAAAATTATATTCAGTTGTGTAGTTGGGCGGTAGTTAAGTCGATCCCCTCCTGTGGGTGGTCAGGATTTTTTGGATCGCTAGCCGGCAGGGCAAGCAAGTGTTAGGCCTCCAGAAATATTAGGGCTGTTGGTTTTGGTTCTAGATTTGATTTTTTTGCTTCAACAACTAAAAATGTTATATCTGGCTTCTCACGACTTGCAAAACATTCCGCTATTAAACGGGCAACATCCTTTTTTTTTGTTATTAAAAATTAATTAAAATGAAATTAAATAAAAATTGATTAGTAATATTTTTGTTGTATTTCCATTAACCTCTAAATGAATTAAAATCAAATAAATAAATTTAATAAAAATTAAGACAAAAAAATGTTAAAATATCAACAGTTTTTAGCAAAAAATTCGCTTCTTTTTAAATTTATTACCTTTCAGCAGCTAAAACACGAGAACCGTAAAATTATAAACTTGACATTTTAATTGAATTCTCAATTTAAAAATAAAAAATAAAATTTATCGATTGGATATTTATTTTTTTTTTCTCTTTATACTATAATTATCAGGTAATAAATTTTTTATTTAAAAACTATATATATATATTTTTCATGTAATTTTCTATTTTCTAGGTCAATTTAGTTAGGCAGCTAGTTTTTTTTTTCGTTTTTGTAGAGATTGATTGATTGATTTTACATTTTATTATCTTAATGTTAATAAAATATAATTTATATTTTTTTGCTTAAATTACCTGATGATGCATTCCGTCTACTTTATGCCCATCAACCTCTAATATAAGTTGGCCGACTTCTAGTCCGCCAGCTTCATATGCAGCACCATGTTCCTTTAGGAACAAGAAAAAAATTAGTTTATTTATTAATTAAATTATTTTTTAATTAAATTAAAATACTTACATGAATATTAATGATTCTAGGCAATGGATGTTTTGTATTAGCACCACCTTCAATTGCAATACCTAAAATTGTTTTTGTTTTTTTAATAGTAACATGTAAATTCCCTCTATGGTCAGGTACAACATTTGGATTATGTTCTTGTGTCTGATTATTACTACAATGATGATGATCAGACATTGAACCATTTTGTTCGAGTGGTAGACGCTGCATTGACTTAATTAATATTAATAATTATGACAATAAAAAAAATAAAATTTAATTTAAATAAAAAAAAAACCAAATTAAAAAAAAAAATTACCTGATGACGTCTAACACCTTTCTCACATAATAATGATCCACCTTCTTCTTTCATATCGAAACTTCGTGATAATTTTGTCGCCAATTCCTATTTATTATTAATAAATTATAAATTATTTGATTAAGAATCTTAAGTAATTTTTTAACATATTTTAAGATTAATTAAAGTGTTTAGGACGTGTATCAAGTATGTTTTAATTTTTTAGCTTCATTGCACCATATTTAATAGTAACAATATATTTTAACGGTTATATTTTATAAAAAGAGAAATTTCATGACAATTATCTATAACAATTAAACTTGTTTTATATAAATATTTATAGAAGAAAAGACAAGATTAAAGCAAAACCATTGACTATTCGAAACACGTTACGCATCAATTTATATGCATATGAATTATTTTTGCTTTCATTTTAGCATATTTTTTTGATTATACATGCAATATTAATATGTCTACAGTATGATGCGAACTTAATTAATAATTATTATTTAATAAAATACATTAAAAATTACAATGTTATAAACTATTTAAATTTTATTTTAAAACATAATTGTTACATGCCCTTTAATATGACCTTATTTTAAATTTTTTTAAATTTATTTACAAAACTTAATAATTATTAACTAATATATTTATAATGAATAAGTAATTAAAATTTGTATTTTCTATAAAGAATAATTTATTGATTAATTAATTAAGTATTTCAGTAAGAAAACTAGATAAAAACATAACAATATAATTAACGTAACGTAAATATTGGTATTAATAAAAACGTAAAAAAAATATGAAAAACATAGAGAAAACAAAATGCAAAAGAGAATAAAAAGAAAATTAAAAACTAAGTGAAATTTATAATCAATCAATAAATATTATTATTTTTCTTTCAATAACTATTTTTTTCTATTTTTTTTTTTTGAAACTAGTAATTAACAGAAAAATAAATATTAAAACAAAGAAAATTTCATTAACAACAAAAAATGTGATTATTTATAGTGAAATTTTTATTAAAGAAAAATGATCAAAATATGTATTTTAATAATTTTAAAAAAGAAAGAAGAAAAACAACTAAACGGAGTCTAAATATAATAAAAAAAAAACTGGTATAAAATAATAGCTAAGATTTTCTCTTTGTTAAAATATTACTTATATTTACTAATTACAGGGTTTAACAAGTATTTATTTTAATAATACATATTATCTATAAATATTATAAATTTTATAATCTAAAAAGTTATTTCAAATAGAATTGGATTATAAAATTTAGTAAAAATACAATTCATTACCAAAATACTTTAGTATATTTTGATATATGAAATGAAAGTTAAAACCGTTTAGATAATAAGACTTAATTACTCATCAAAATATACTCTTACATAAAAAAAAAACTAATTAAAAGTACACGAAATACATTTGTACCTCCATTAAATAAAGGTATTGATGGTTATTTACACATAAAAAATAAAAATAAAACTCGCATATTTATGTAATAATATATGATTATAACCGTATTACACAACATAATTAATTAATTCTCTGTTTTATATAATATTAAATTACAAAAAAAATATATATATATAAAATTTAATTTTGTCGAACCCTGTATCTAAATCTAAAGCAGAAAATAATTTTTATCTAAAAAGTAATAACAAAATTAGATCATGCATTAAACTTATTTATAAAATTCAATAACAATATTAATTTTTTTTTGTATCTATAAATGTATTAATTTTCTATAATAAAAGCGTTAAAAATAAATTTTCTATAAAATGATATTTCTACAAATTAAAAATGAAAATTTAATTAAAAAGGAAATAAGAAAAATTTCAATTTAGGTTATGTCTCAATTGTATATTTTATTTAAATTAAAAGCATAAATAAGCTAAGCAATTATACCCATTAATAACTTTAAATACATTTGAGACATAAGCCTAACCAATAATAGTAATTATGTTGCTAATTTTCTATTATTAAATTAACTAAATCTAAGTATAAAATGTAAATAATTTTTATTAAAATTAAAATTTAAAATTTTACTTTAAAAAATGTGCTTAAAATTTATGGAAATTATAAGGAAATAAAAATTAAAATTATAATCAATAATGAAACGCATTCTTATTAATTAAACAAAAAAATTAAAAATTATATTCTTGAAATAAGTTTAAGGATTTGTTTCTAAGAAGTAAACAAAGTGGTTTCGTTAAGAAAGTAAAAGTAAAAAGAAAAAAAATAAGAATATTTTTTTTTTTAAGAAAAGGAAATTTATTTATGCTGAGATGGCTACATGTGTGATTGCTGTTTATTTTTTGTTAATTATGCTCCTTGTTGTAGTATTTTTTGTTAATTATATAATTAAAGGATTTCAGTGTCGATATTTTCTTTAAATTAAAAATAATCCGATGTATATTTACCGGGTATTTATATACAAGAAAATACCGGTAATGTAATCCATAATTAATTATTTTCTTTACAAAAAAAAACTTTTAATTTTATTTTTATATAAATATTTATTAATTAATTAATTTTTTAAAAAAATGGTTTTATTTATTATTTATATAAAATTAAGGGTGCCTCATGCTGAAAGTGCAATTATTGAAAATTTTTGTTTTTTGATTTTGTTGCTTTGATTTTTGATAAAAAAAATTTTTTTTTTTATGTTTGTCAATTATTTAATTGCTGAGTTTATGTACAAGTAAACAATATATATATAAATAAATAAAGATAAATAAATTAATAAATAATAATATTGTAAAAATGAAAATAAAATAAAAATAAAACTTTTTGCAAAATAAAGAAAAAGCTTCAGTGTTTTATAGATTAAGAGAACTTTACAAATTTATTTGAATTTAATTGTGTCCATTTTTTTTTTCTCAATACTAATTTTATTAATTAATTATTTTTAATGTTTGTGCCGTGTTCTTTTCGTCTTTTTCTTCTTTATCTTCAGATTAACTTATTTGTGTGTTAATTAACTAAATTTAAAATAATTTGAAAAATGTTACCTAATTTTCTGTTTAATCTTTGTCTATTCAAAAGCAAAAATAAATTATAATTATAAAAAATAAACTTAAAAATAAATAATTTAATGAAAAAATAAAACAAAATTAATTATAAAAACTAGATTATTAAGGTAAATGGATAAAATTTAATTTATTAAAAAAAAAAAAAAAAGAAATTAGTTTTGTATCAAAAATTATTCAAAATGATATTAAAACATGCATTTTCTAACAAATATTTGATTCTAATTAATATCAAACCAATTGCGTTTATTAATTTAGGCATTAAATAATTAATTATGGTTTGATTTTGTATTATTTGTCTAAAGTTCACATTTTTAATTATTTAATTTTGTTTAATTTTAATTTTTATCAATTTTTAATTATCCAAATAAAATAATATAAAACTGGTATACGTGTGGTTTGTATCTTCACTAAAACCCAACCGATTTTAAAATTTATATTTTTTTGGAGCATTAACTAAGTGAAAAAACATTTTTTATGCTTTAAATAAAATTAATTAACAATTTTATGTGTAAAGTAATTAATTGGAGTAATAAAATAAAGCAGTAAGTGTGATGTAATTAATATAAATAATCAAATTGTGAATTTTTAGATAATTTTTTCTTTCCTTATTAAATAAAGCTAATAAAACAAAACAAAACCAAGAAACTTTTAAAGCTTTTTAAATATTAATAAAACTACAGTTGGAAACATGACAAAAAAATAAATAACTAGAATTTAAAAAAAAAAAACCAAAAACTTATTTTGTCATTTCAGTGAAAAGCTTGTCATTTAGATAAAAATACAAAAAAAATAATATAACCACACACAGTCACAACAGTACTTTAGCGATCTAATTTTAATTAATGAAAAAAAAATAACCAAAAAAAAAAAGAACAAGTAAAAAAAAGTAATCAAAATTGAAAATTAAAAAAAAAAAATGGACACACTCGTGCTCTCAAAGTGCTTTTGTTGCTTTTCTTTCTTCTTTCTTTTAAATTTCTTTTGTAATAGAAGAAAAAAATCTTTCAAGAATAGAAAACTTCACCATTTACGGTTAAAAGAAAAAAAAAAAAAAAACAATACAATGTAATTAAATACGCAATGCAATAAAATAATTTAATAATAAAAAAATTATAATACAAAAATAAATAAAAATTTATATTAATTGAAATAATTTACATTTGAAGTTTGTTTAGTTAAAACAAAAAAAACTTTAATTAAATAAAAAAAAAAAAGAAAATACGGAAGTTACAAAGTAAAAACAGAAAAAAATGAATTAATTAAAAATAAAAATAATTATTTTCTTTTAAACTTTACTTTTTTTCATTCTTTATTATTATTATTATTAAAAAAATTAATTTTCTTTTAGTTTTTCTGTTTTAATTGTTTTTTTTTTTTTTTTTTTTTTTTTTCAATATTTTGCACTTACGAGAGGTCTGCCCCAGTACCAAGATTTGACACGTTGCGTTAGACCACCCAAATGTGATCGTAGACCATCAAAGTAGCCCCCCTGGAATTAAGGTAATAAAAGGATTTTTTTCTATGGTTGCTCTTATTGATGACTGTTTCGTTTTTTTTTTATTCATATTTATTCACTGTTTTTAGTTAATTAATTATATTTTTATTTATGGAAAAGTTTTAGTTATTGAAAATAATTTTTATCACAAGTGAATATAATTTAAAGTTTTCTTCTTTTCTTTTTTTTGAACAAAATGAATAATTTATGTTAAGGAATAAATCATAAATAAGGAAATTATAACTTTTTAAAAAATTTATAAATAATAAAATTTACTATAAAAAATAATAAAACTATTTATTTATTTATATTAATTAAAATAAATATAAATTTATATTAGAAAATATTGTTTATAACGACAACAAGTCAATTAAAGAAATGTTAAGTACTTGACGTGCTAAAGTTAGTAATACCCGTTTTATGGTAAGTTAAAAAAATTAATGAGAAATAAATTTTTATATGCATTCATTTAGAATTTAGCACCTTGTTATAGAATTTTGCAACAATCAATACAAGCAATGATATAAATGTTACTTCGTGTATTCTCATCTGTCTAAAGTTTTCTTTCCTTTAAAAAAGTAAGTACAAAAATAGCAATAAGAATTTATTGAAACAACAACTAATTAACACGATCTTGTTAGGAAATTTATAGCTTTTTATTTAGCACAGCCAATATACCAATATACATGTTGCACAAATTTTATCAATAATTGACAGCAAGTGTTTTTTCGTTAAAACTTTAATTAAAATAATTTTTTTTTTTTTGTACATTTTAAGTACTCGAGGAAACCAATTTAATTCGCCAAGTAATAAAACATTAACCGTAGCTAATTAAATTCTCTACACATTGTCATTATAAACATATATTTTCTAATACCTAAAAATATAAACAAACAACATAAATAATTAATAAATAACAATTAAATTAATTAATAATTATTATTTCTATAAATTTTATTCTACAATTATTATTATTAATTTTTCTATTTATTATTTAATTTATTTAACCTTTTAGATATAATATTAAAGAAATAGAAACAAAAAAATCACAATAATTATTATATAAAATTACATAAATGAAATTATTTTTTTGTTTTTTGGTAAAATCATTGCCGTTATAAAAATTTATTGTATCTGTTTTCGATAGAAATATTAACCGAAACAATAAAAAAACAAAAAATAACGAAAAATTCATCACTTCCATCAGAAAAAAAGCACAAAAAAAAAATAAAACATAAATTATAACAGTTAAAAAATAAAGAGTTAATTATAATAAAATATAATGAGAATGAAAATATGATTATTTAAATTATGTACTACGTTGTTGTTGATGTGTTAAATATTTTATTTATTTATTCACAGGGTGCAACAGTACTTTAAAAAAAAATAATTAAATAATTCATATAAGCAAATAATTTTAATAAAAATAGAAAAAAAACCAAAAGATTGGTTAACTGGGTAATCTGAGCTATTATTTAAAATAATAATAATTTAATAGCTATAAATACTGTGTGAAATATTATAATGAAAGACGTATTTATAATTATGTAAAAGAAAAATAATTATTTTTATTTATCTTTTAGAAAGAAATATATATATATATATATATATCGATAAACTTTTTATATTTATATTTTTTGGGGATAATTATATATTGTTTTCTATGATATTGTATTAAGTAATGAATTTCAAGCATTACCACATAATAATAATAATAATCTTGAATGTAGTACACAGTTACGCCATTATTTATCTCAAAAGTAAATACGTTATATTTAAAAATATTATTTTTATAATGAAAATTATTTTTAAATAAACATACGAAAGTTTTATTACATAGAAAATATTAATAATTCTAGGTTAAAAAATCAATCAAAGACAAAATACTACACATATTTATTTCATCGAAATTTTATCTTCATAGTAAAAAAAAATATTATTATTTTTATTATTTACTTGCATAATATTTAATTATAAATTAAATGAAGGAAAAACAAAGAAAGTAATAAATACAAATGAAAACCAATTAATAAAATTCATCAATTTATAATAAATAAATATATTTTATGTAATAAATTTTATCGATTTTAATTGCTTTAAGCTGTCATTTGATTAAACCGTAACAAAAAATACAATTTTTAATTCAAAAAGAACTTAATTACAATCGTTTAAATCAAATAGGAAATAAGCACGGTTTGTCGCAAAATAAGTTTTATTTTTTTTTTTTTAATTTAAAAAACGTAGAACTTTCATATTTTAACAACAATAAAAATAAATATTTATTCACATTATTAAAATAATTTATAATAATTGTTTACTTAATGAATCAGGAATAATAAAATTAATATCGTTTTATGTAGGTGGACCAGTTCCACCTTTCAAATTAAAAATAATAATAATAATAAAAAAAAAAACTCTTTACGCTTTTTTAGCAAAGAAAATGAATATTTAATGATAAAAGACAAAATGAAATTAGAAAATAAAATTGCAATAAAATTTGTAAAAGAATAAAAGAAAAATAATTATCTCTAGTACTATGGTACACCCTGTGAAATTACCATATTAATCTTTTTATGATTTTGCTGCTAAATTTTCTTTCAAAAAATAATAAAAATAATAATAAGAATAGCAATAATATATATTATTTCTCTTTAAGATAATTGCAAGATCCATGAAACCATAACAATTTCCGTAAATAATATTTATTTTTCGTTATTAATTCTTACGTGACAACTTTAGCTTTTCATTATTATTGTTATTAAACATTTTTTTTTTCTTTTTATTATTGTTGTTTTACTTTAGTTAACTAAAAAAAAAAAATATATATAACGTCGCGTTTTTTTTTTTTTTATTATTTTTTGTGGTTTTTATGTCGTCATTTTCTTTTTCCTTTTTCTTTTCTTATTATTAAGTAACATTTTTGTTGACGGCTGCGATTGAGTAGTTTATGTCGTAATTAAACGAGTCATAGTGTATAAGATTGGCTTAGAAAGAAAAAAAACCAGAAAAACGATGCCTATATTACTTACATGATGGTATATCACTGATAAATTTTTATTAGACGTTGGTGTCACATGAATTACATTTATTTTTGTTAATAAAAACATTTTTATTACTGTGTAAGTACAGGGATTTCGTTGGAAAAAATAAATTGATAGAATAAAAACACCGGTAATGATTTCTACTCTATTTATATTCTTAATAGCAGTAAAAGATCATTTAAATAAGAGATTGACCTAATGAGTAATCAATGGTTTTATTTATTATATTATAAGTAATGCTACACCCGCATTAATACACTAAATCGCAGCTGAAAACTCTTAATTAAAAGCATTCATGTATCATAATCGCAGCTGCTTACTATTATTATATTTATTTTCATAAATCATAAAAAAAAACACATTAATCTAATAATAAAATGTCCAAAACATACAAATGAATTTTTGTATTAATTAAATTTAAAATAAAAAAATTTCATTTTTGTATTAAAATTAAATATGTTGCACGTGTGAATTATGATTTTAAATAAATGAAAATGAAAACAATTAAAAATAAACTTACGCTTTTCAAAAATAAGAAAATCACAAAGAAAACGATAAAATCATAAGAAAAAAGCTCGCATAAATATCCGAAACAAAAACGCGCGCTACTAATACAATATTTAAGACAATTTTTACACTTTTATTATTATTTATTTCGTACCTATTATGTGAACTAAAGTATTTATTTAATTAAATAATAATAATAATTATAATTATAAAAATATAAATAACTAAAATTCAATTGTTAATTATTTTTAACTTTACGCATTTCTTTATAATTAAATAATTATAAATAGTAAATAAATTGCTTACCTGGTCCTTTAGTCATAAGTTATATAATGAAAGTAGAGTGTGTGCAGAAAAATTAAATAAATGAAAAAAGAAAATTATTTATTAGTATTAGAGTAGTTTATAGACAATTTAAATAGAAATAAAAATAATAATAAATTATTATTATTTATATAATTTTGTTTCTAATATAAAATAATTATAATAAAAATTAAAACGCTGCAAAAAAAAAACAAACAAGGAAAAGGTAAGTTGAGATTATAATAATAATAATTATAATAAAAAAAAACAGCAAAATTTCTATACGACTGCATTTTAGACGGTTTATAATATTTTTTGCTTTAGGAGAGAATGTTTATATATATTTTTTTTAATTTTAATTTAATAAAAGTTAATTTTCAAATGGCGACAATGATTATTTTATATTTTTTTTTTGTTTATTGTTGCTGGTTTTGTTGCATGTTGATGTTTTTTATGTTTAATAAAAAAGGAAGAGTTTTCTCACCTTTTTTTTATTTTTGCAACCGCAAACGTTTAATAAGCTAATAGCAAGTGTTATTATGTATACAATTCTAAACACTGGATTACAATCATTTATAGCAATTAAAAACTTTCTTATTTCTTATGAAAAATAAACCACTTAATTATAAATAATTGTTAAATAAACATAATAAGAATATTGAATAGTTTTATACATTTAAAAAAAAAACTTTTCATTTTAATTGTTTATAACAGTTAATAAACTAAGCATAATTATTGCCTATATTTATGCTTATTAATAGAATTTTTATTTTATTCAATAATTAAATACGTTTTTTTTTTTTTTCAAATAAAAGCTATTAAATAATATAAATTTTTAGTGTTACAAATAAGCAGCTAATTGGCGGTTAAATATATAAAATATAAATGAAATAAAACAAGACTAATCTTTCTACAAATGAGTAATTTTGTTAATTTTTCAACAAATGTACCATAAAATGATCTAAATTAAAATGTAATAAAGGTATAAAACCGTGTCGATGCATTATTTATTATTAATAATAATAAAAATATAAATAAAAAATATATTTCTAAATTAATTATAAAATACAGTTGACAAGCCCTGATTTTGACTTTAAAATTTAATGCTGATACCACGCAGATTAAACATTAAAAGAAAGAAAATATTATTATTTTTTCGTGTAAAAAAATGCGACAGACTGTGGTAAAAATAATAAAATAATAAACACAAAAGAAAAATATTGTTGTGCTTTAGTTTTGCGCTTTTAATTGTAAACAACAACTGCAGACACGCAACTTTTTTTTTGATTATTACAGATAAGAGTGGAAAGTAATAATAATAATAATATTATTAATATTTTTCTTTCTTTAGTTATGCTCTATTAGTATGTTTAGTTTAATTATTAGTATTGTTTTTTGCTTAAACAAAACCAAAAAACAAATTACATTTCCTGAATTTTATTCAGTTATATTTTTAATAATTGATTTATGTTTTATTAAATTCGTTAGACAATGTTAGATTTTACGTATGGATTAGCTAAAACATTCTAATTATATTAGTCATTTATGACTTATTTATTATTTTTGCACATGCAAAAAAAAAAGAACAAATAAAACATTCAATACGTAGTAATTAACAATCAGGTTCTTCAATAATCAGGGACTTCTATATAAGTAAACTAAAAACCACAACATTATATAGGCCTCGCTCTATAATCAATTGAGGTCTCTTATTGTTTTTAAGCCTGTTCACCTTGGATTATACTCTTTTAAACAGCAATAGTTATTATATTTTATAACTCTGTCTTAATGATGGAATTGTATCGTAACAAAAGTAATATTAAAATAATAATTTATCAGAGATACAGTTTCTTAAGATAAAATATACGACCAACACAGTATGTTGTCACACATTGACTGTTGCTTATTTTTTTAGTCTAACGAAATGTTTGCAAAACGACTAAATATTAAACACCAAAAATGTTTATCAAAGTAAAATATTACAAAATGTTTCCCAACAAACAAACAATTTATTTAAAGTTTGTGAAAATCTTGAAAAATACTCTTTAAATAAATACAAGAGAAAAAAAGCTACAGCTACAGGTGAATAATATATTTTCCACATGTGTGTTAAAATAAATCGATTCTATCCATTTTAAAAATAAATAAATAATTTATTAAAGAGATGAGCGTGTATAGATGATAAATGTTAAAAGAAAAAATCAAAGAGATTTATCAGTGGCGTAGACCGTAGAGAATAAAATACGATGGTAATTAAGTATTTTGTTAGTTTTAATGATATTTTGATGATTGTAATAATTTATTCTAATTATTTTATGTTATTTCTATTTGAATTTGAATAAATTTATCGCTTTTTCAAAACAAATTTAAACTAAATTGTAGATAGAAATTCATGTCATTAGTCTTTTGAGTCTTTTTTGTTCCTTTATCTTCTCCTTCACTTTTCATCTCAGCTTTATTAAAAAAATACAAGAAGTTTTCATTTCATTCAAGAAATTGTTTGATTTTTTTTTGAAAATAATCTCACTTTTATAAATTTTATTTGCTTAGTTTATACAGTTTTATTTATAGTAGAAAACTTGTTTAGCTGACTTCTTTATTTCTTAATGATAAAATAGATAAAAGTGTAATAATTATTATTATTTATTTATATAAAAAAATGAAATACAAAACAGAAACAAAGTATATTTTTAGTTCTTCTAAAATTACTAACTAAACTGACAATTATTATTGTTATTATTTTTCAATAATAACTAGATAAAGTATTATAAAAAAGAAAAACTGGTATTTAATAATAACAATTATTATTATTATTATTAAAGCAAAAGTTCATAAATTGCACCGACAATCGGGTTCAGGTCTTTGATTTTATTTTTAAACTTCTGTATTATGATCGTTCATTATGTAGGCAAACACACGATTATTAAGAAGGATAAACAGAATAAATAAGATTTTTTTTTATTTTGCAAAAAAATACTAAATTGCAGGAAATTTTATATAAATTACTGAAATTATTGTTTTTATTATTATTATTACTATTTTTTTTTATTTCTTTTTGAATACATTTCGCATCAATAGACGATCAACATTTACAGCATTAGCGACTGTAACACTATACATAACAGGCAGCAGCAACATTAAATATATATTAATAATCAACAAAGTGATTATTTTTTTTATTTATTTTTAATAAAAATTAATTATTTAGATACATCGTGCCCAAAATTTAATAAACTTATCATTTTCTATTAAAATTAAATCAGATAAGAATTGTTTTCCATGTAAATAAATTATTGCAATTTAGTCAATTTTTTACTAGAATAACTAGAAATTAATATTAACTTTTACAAAATAATTACTAGATTAGTGCTTAAGAGATAGAAAAGAATAAAAATCAATTAAGCAAAGCAATAAAAATGCCACAATTTAATAAAATTGTGAAAATAATTATTATTTTAATTTTTATCGATATTTATTTAATGAATTTTCTATAAATTCTCTTGTTTTCTTTCTATTTAAAGTATTTATTTATTTTTACTTCTGTTATTATAGTAGAAAGCTATTTAAACTTGATTTTCATTTATAATTATTATCTAGAGAACCGAATAAGCTAAATTGCTTTCGTTGCACATTAAAAGTAAAATGAAATTTACAAATATGCCTAAATAGGAGTAAAATAAAGAAATAACTTTGCGACAAAATTTCACTTTGCAAACAATTAAATAGATAAAATGCAGATAATATCATAACTGAGATAAATCTCTAAAAAAATGTTTAAACAATTATAAAGTTTATAAATCAATTTTGGTACGTAACAACAGTTTATCTGTTACAGCAGAAAAATCAATTCTTAGATATAAAAATTCTCACAGAACAACAAAAACCGCTCTTAAACTCAGCTGGTTTTTACTTTTTCAAGAAGATCGTCCGTTTTTTTATTATTGTTGTTGTTCTGCTTAGTGATAAAACAGACTCGACTTATTTAAGTTAAGAATAATAATATAAAAATATACCAACAAACAAGAACAAAAATATTATCCCATTCTTTTATGTTTCTTTACGCGACGACGTCTTCAATTCCAATTCAGCTTTAATTCAACCAACATCTCATACACCAGCTACATATAAGAGAATTAATATTTTTATTTTTTTAAAGCATATAACATAAAATGAATGTATAGTAAAAACAAAACAGAAAAAAAAAACATTTACCAAAAAAAAAAGGTAAGGTAAAATAAAAAAGAAGAGAAAAAACTAAATAAATATAAAAACATTAACAACAATTTTAAGTCAGTCTGTGATTTCATTTTGTACTGTACATACGTTTTTCACGTTGAATTTCTGTTTTATTTCTGTTTTAAAATTAAATTGTGTGAATTAAGTAAAAAAAATATCTACAATATATAATCGCTAATTTACCTTGATTTAAACAAAAAAATAAAAAATAATAATTAATTAAACTAAAGAAAAAACTAAATGCAAAGTGATTTTTTATTAAAAAAATATTTAAAAGAAAAAAATTAATTGTGTTTTAAAAGATTTAAGTGAGTATTTTTTTTTTAAGTATTATTTTTTGTATAATAGAGAAAAAAAAATAATTTTCTTAATTAAATTAGAATAATTAATCAATTGTGTTAAGTGACTTAAAAATAAGAGAAATAAAATGATAAAACTACGTCTTTTGTGAATAAATAAACATTTTTTTTTTTCGCAATAATAATCTCGGAATATCAACAACCTCGTAAAAAACTAAACGCATTGATTGAGGTCAAATAAAAACAAAGCATTTATGTATTGAAAAAAATTGCGTGACTTATAAAAAAAAAATTATTTATTGTTAATTAAGTCACAATGAATGAAAATTAATTAATTAAGAGAAAATATTTAATTTATTTTTACTAAATTCAATAATAATTGTGATTGATTGTTGAAAGCAACAAACGAAAAGCATGAAAAATTAACTAAAAGGCAAATTAATATAATGAAAGAAAATTATAATTAAGAATACTAAAAAAACAACAAATAAAAGAATAAAGTAGATAAAACTGAAGAAAAGTAGATAAATAAATCATTAAAAAAAATAAAAGAAATAAAAATTAAATTAAATTAAGCAACGTTGTTGTTTACCGTTATTTTGAGATCATCAATTCCTTCATGTTATTTCGTGCAAAACGCGTATTTTGCTTAGTTAGCTATTCGCCTTTACTTTGCCAATTTTTATTGCTGTTGTTTGGGTAAATTAAGATCGTTAAGAATTAATTATTACTTGAAAGCAATAATTGTCACTTTATTGAAATTTAAATAATAACAGACGCGCAACGCTTAAGTAATTTATTTATTTATTTTAAAGAGACAGTGATGGTTAATTGAAAGAATTAATGAGTTAATTTATAAAAGCCGGTTAATAAAATTTAATTTAATACAATCACAATAAGATCTGTCCACGAAATCTAATATTTAAATGATGCAATTATAATAATAAATACTTTTTAATTAAACAGCAATAATGTCTTCGCTTATTATTATTCTGCAATGACCATAAAAGCTCCTCTTTTTTTTGCTTGTTTTAAATTTATTTAAAAATTAATATGTTAAGCCACAAAAAAAAATAAACAAAATAAAAGAATATAAACTAAATCATTGAATTGAAAGACAATGAAGGAAAATAATAATGCTTAAATGAGTCATATTTAAAATGTTTAATTTTTCATTATATTGTCTTTTGTTCGTTTAATATTTTGTCTGTTCTCTCTCCGTTAATCTAGAAAGTAAATTTTTTATTTTTCTGTTTTTTTCTGTGGCTTTAATATTTTTTTTAATAATAATAAATATTTATAATAATTATGTGGGCAAAAGGAATGGAAGAGAAGTAAAAACAACTTAAATTTAGTTAAGTCGACACAACTAAAATGCATCTTAATATCTGATACATTTTACTATATTGTTTCCGAAATAATGTGTTTTTTTTTTTCATCTTATTTAAAGCTTAAAAAAGAAAAAAAAACTCGAAACTTGAATAAAAGTAGGAAATTGTATATATTTTTTTACTCAATTTCTTTACTTTCTTTATGACAAAAAATAATGAGAAGAAAATAAAAATTAACGAGAATTCAAAACAGACAAATAATATGTTTTAAATCTTAAATACTTTTTTCTTTCATTGTTTTTTTCACTTAAAAACGTTACATTTCCGCTTATCTGCTTATATTTATTTGAAAGCTTTTTATTATTATTTTTTTTTTAGTAAATAAACGTTTTAAAATTATAATTGTTTTACAGTGATAAGAAATCTTTAATTATTTCTGCAAATTTTCGCATTAGAAAATACAAAACGTGTCTAAGCTAATAGACAAAACTCTTGCAAAGATAAGATTTATTTATTATTTATGCTTTAAGCTTTGTGTCTTTTTGTTAATAAATTTTTTTTATTTTTTAATAATTTATTTTAAAGCAAAAAAAAAAAGTATTGTGACACGGAACCGTTTGTAGGCCAATAAATAAAATAAACGATAAAACTAAAAAATTATGTATAAGAGTAGAACACATGAACAGACAGAGTTTGCACTTTAGAATTATAAAAGTACAGAAATGAAACAATAAAGCATAAAAAAACAGTTTTTTTTGTTGTTTACTAGTTTACATTGTGTTCTACTTAAATATATATTCTTTAATATATATTTTAATTTACAACGGTCATACCACAGTTTATGTTATTTAAATTATCATTTATACATTAATTTGATTTTTATCATTTTTTACTTATTTTATTAAACAATTAAAATATTTACTATTTATGGTAAATTAAAGAATAATTAACTAAAAATTATTGATTAAATACCATCTTGTTTAATATGATTTTTAAATAGTAATTTTGTTTTCTTTATCAATTTAGTTACAGTTGATTATTGCTAAAAATAATATAAATCGTTTATTTATTTGTATATTTTTAATTAATAATTTTAAATATGTTTTTTTATTTATAAATATATTTAATATCCATGTATAATGTGTAAATAAATTTAAATAAATAAAAAAGTTAATGAATAACACTATGTAGTATGTACTGCATATAGCCGTGTTTTAAACCAAGTAAAGTTTCATTACAAACTTCATTAGTGGCAGACAACAAGTAAAAAACTGTTTAAGGGCATTAAGCTTTATTGTCAGTAATAGTCGCCAAAAAAGAAATAAAACAATTTCAATAAACAATTTTTTTTTTTGCAAACACATAAAGAAAATATTTTTTCCATTTTTATTATTATTATTATTTTTATTTCATTTTAATTTATATTTTTTTTTTGTTCCCCAAAGGTCAAAAAAATATTTATTAAAATAAAAATTAAACAAAAATACGCCGGATGTATGTATATATTTTTTTTTCTTTTCTGTTGTTATAAAAATAAAAAATATTTTCATTTTTTGCAAAGCATAAAAAATTTAAATAAATTAAAATAAAATTGAGATGAATCAAAAAAAAAAAAAAAAGTAGCATAGAACGCAATGACATTTAGTTGGATTTTAAGCATTATTTTTTTTACTCTTTAAAAAATTAAATTCATTAGTGTTTTTGTAACTTAACGTGTGTGTGTGTGTTAAGAACAAAATTAAATGATAATAAACCGTTAAAAGATATAAAATAAAGAATATAAAAAGTAATATTATTAATAATAATAATAATAATAAACGAATAAAGAAGAAGTTTTTATTGTTAAGATAAATTACCATTGAATGGGATTAGAAATAGAAATCATTTCAATAAACAAAAGGCAAGACGGAACAGGTAGTTGCGTCTTTAAAACAAGAATTAATAATCTTCTAATATATTTAAATATACTGATACTTCTTCGTCTTCTTTTTTTTACCTTTACGTAATTTGAATTTATTTATTTATTATAGTTACTATTTTTTTTTCTTCTCTATTTTGCTTTTTTCTATTCCGTAAAAACAATCAAAAACAATGAGCATAACATATTTCCTAATTAAAACATTAAATAAAAGCAAAATGAATGGAAAAGTTTAAAAGTGAATAACAATAATGTAATAAATTTTGCCAAATAAAAAGAGAGAAGTTTTGCCAAGTGTTTTTTCAAGAATTAAATAAAAATTTCACTCAAACTTTGAGTCGTTTTTATTCTTGTTTACTTAACTGAGTGAAAATGTTTAAAAAGCAAAAATTTGGTAATTTCTTTTTGATTAATTTATTATTTCGTTTATTCAATTTTGCAATAATTTTTATTAAGAAATTTACTTAATGTGATTCACTTTTTACGTAAAAAATAATAAAATATATAAAAAGGTAATAATTTTATATAAATATACGTTTATGAAAAAAAAAAATGGAAAGTTTTACTAAATTAATTTACGAAAACATAATTTAAACAACGGTAGAAAAAATAAATAAATAAGAAGCAAAATTTGATCATAGCAGATGACAAATAGACACTTTAACAGAATAACAACAGTTGGAATATAACTTTACTATCAAATGATTAACATTTATTTAAAAAATCACTTAATAAATGTGTAAACAGTAATTTTTGTTAATTAATTTGCATTTTCTATTCATTATTAATAATATTACAAATATTTTTCACTTTAATCATAAAATATGTATAGAAATTATATATAAAAACAAAATTAAACAACAAGTTTTTAAAAGAAAGAAAGTGAAATTTTCTTCATTGTGTTTTACTTTCTTTAAAATTGTTAATTTTTATTATTAATTAATTATTAATATTACTTTATAATTAATTAACAAAATTTATTTTAAAAGCATTAAATTTATATTATATTGCAATTTACAATTTTATTGCTTTTTATTTTGTTGATGATTTTTATTTTCATTAATTATAAATTAAATTGTTTTTGACTAATTTTTATCGAGTAAATTTTTCAATTATGTAGCAATTGTAGTATACATTTTGGTGCTGCGATAATGAAAATGTGAAAAATTACTCTGCTTAAAAGAATAATAATTTAACATACTATGTTGTGTGATAATTAGTAATAACATAAAATTTATTTAATAAAATTAACATAATAGAAAAAAATATATAACTGTACTCAGTTAGATAAAACTATAAAAAAAAGTCAATATAATTGCAAATCGTAAAAAATCTTTACTTTAAAGACAAATCATTTAACATTTTGATTTCCTCATATCAAGGTGAACATTAATATTCATGAAAATTAATCAAAGAGCATTAATTTTTCAAAGAAAAAAAAAATACAAAATTCTCATAAAATATTGTAGGTAAAAAATAAAGATAAATTTTTTTTTTATTTTTAAATATATAATATATGTGTCTGCGGTTAAAGTTTATAGATATTTTTACATATATATACGAGTAATTTCACCTTTTTTATACAATTTATCTCATTTACTTGTTATATTAAAGAAAATAAAAAAAAGCATAAAATAACTACATGGTACTCGCTAAATTGCAACGGTACATCGCCCTACAATTGTTTCAATAATAATAAAAATAAACAAACAGAACATAAATAAATAAATATAAAGTACATAAAACACAAATACATTTTACATGCAATGGAAATTATGTATGGTTTTTTTTTTTTTATTTTCATTTATTCACTTAAATTTTTCATCGGTTTTGTTTGCAAGACGACTTAAATGCACATGAATTGATGCTATTTTATGTATTTGTATATACATTTTATTTATTACCTCGTATTTGTCTAGCTTTATAGTAAATAATTCTTTAAAATGTTAAACGAAGAATAAATAATAATATTAATAAAAAAAAAGAAGAATAATTTAATATTTAAAAGTCAAGACGCAATACATTCTCTTTTTCTTTTCTTTTTTTTTTCTTCACAATTATTTAGTCAATACACAATTTTGACCACCTTTAGAGCATACAGTAATAACGTACAGTACCGAGCATATTTATAATTCATTTTTATAATAAAATATTAACAAATCAAATGAAAATATTAAATTAAATTAAATTAACCTAAATTTTATTTATTTACCATGTGATTTGTATTTAGTATTTTTCTCATGTTTCGTTTGATTGTCAATGTTGAAAATTGAATTGAATTTAATTAATTTCTTAATTATTTATTTTTTGTTTTGTTTATTTATTTAACTAATTTCAATTGAATAATATAAATAATTAAATTAAATTAGATTATAAATAGTTTTTTATTTGTTGTTGTCTTTCTTTTGTGTAATTTTACTTTATAAACTTTATTTACCTTTGTTTGAGTTTTTTTCTTTTTTTGTTTTCATTATTTAATTTATTTATTTATTTATTTATAATAACCTTGATTATATGTGTAAATGACAAAATATTTATTATTCTATATTGAAAAATGAATTTATTGAATTGTCTGAATTATTTATTGTTTATTTAATCTGTAGAGTAAATTCAATAATAATCACTACATTTATTTATTTATAAACTATTGTTTCGATTGAATTTTTATTTTAAAAAATAGCATACACAATTTAAGCTTTTGTTAATTCTCAATATTCATAACTTTCTATTAAATTATATGATTAAAACCTTATCAATAATAAAAGTTCACTAGAAACCAGAGACAATCACAGCAAATAATAACAAAAACTTATCTATACTCCACATTATTGTATAAGAAGCATACTTTCCCTTTTATCTTTTCAATAACTCAAGAAAAAGCTCAAAATTGTACTAAACGCGCTAATTTACTTAATTAAAAGTCAAATTGCAAAATGAAAATCATTTAGTTTTTAAATGACATTCAGTCAATTTATTTATTATTATTTTATATAACCAAATGAAGTAATAATAACATTAAAAAGTAACAACATGAATGACAACAAATTGATTTAATTACTTTTACTTTTTTTTTATACGTTAAATAAATTTTAACGCGCAAAAATCATACAAAATTATTAAAAAAAAAAAACGGATCAAAGTAAATAAAATTGATTTGTAATAAAAACATAATAATACATAAATAATTGATTAATTAAAAATTAATAGTAAAAAAATAACAAAGCAAATGACCTCTTAAAATCAATAAAATATAAACATTAAAATGTAAATAATTACGTCATTGTTTAACCTTCATTCAAGCATTAAAAACACCGTTAAAAAGAATAATTATTTTTCATTTTAAAATGATAATAATAACATCAAAACTATAACAACTACTGTAAAAAGTGACTTAAAATTAAAATCCATGACACAATGCTTTAATTCTTTTTAATTCTTTTTAATCGCAGTATTAATACTATTTTAATATCTGCGGTTTATGTGTTTTTTTTATAAAAATATATTAAGTTATTAGGTCAATTATAGTAGAAAAATAATTTTATTAAACCACAAACTTAGAATAAATTATATTTATTTATTTTTATTTATTATAGAAAGAAATCACAGCACTTTAAGTAACATCGAATTTCGAGAGAATAAAAAATACAAAAACACAAAAATGGAAACATGGCTAATTGATGTTAAACAATTAAGAATACCAAGACCAAAATTTGCTACAGGTGGTAGTAGTCCACCACGTAACAATCGTTATCCAAGGGAGCCACCACGCGACTATAATATGTCAAGCAGTGAAGAGTTTGCCACCCATCATCATCAAGAGCGTGGATTAAAAATACACAATGAAACAGAGGAGCTTAGGCGAGCGCTACAAGAAAAGCTTTAACAAAGCTCTGGCAGCTTTCTTAAAAATTACACACACAAAAATTCTTTACATTTGAAAAAAAATTAAATAAAACAGAATAAAAACCACCTATAATACCCTTTTAATAAAATTATTTTCTTATTCATTCGTATTAATTTAAGTTTAATCTTTAATCGCTAGTTTCTTAGATTGATTCCTTGCTTAATTAATTAAAAAAAAAAATGTTTTAATAGTTTTTAAGCCAAAAATGTAAAAAAAAAAACAATTAACAAAAAAAAAACGATTAATTAAATAAAAATTATAATTATATAAATAATGACATTATGTTATTCTTTCTTTTCTTGAATTGTTTTCTTATTTATTAATTAAATAACAAGAAATATATATATATTCATCTTGACTGTTTAACATTTAAAATATATATTTTTTTTTACTTTAAGTTAAATGTCACGTTTTAATGCCTCATTTCAAATAATAACAACAATAATAATAGCTAAGCACTTAAGTATTTACAGTAAAATTGAATAAAATAAAAATTTATATAAACCTTTAAACTAAACCACATATGGTTGAGAATGGTAAAAAGATGACTTAAAAGGGGTCAACAAATAATATTAAAAAGAGTGCACACGTAAGGTAGAAAAAAATAAATAATAAAACCAATAATAAAAAATATATATAACAACGGTGTTACGTGTGTAATTGCAAGGCAACAGAACCAACGACAATATATATAGTCAGACTTATTTTTAAAGAGGTTGTACGTGTCTGCATACAATATTTAATTTAATTTTATTTAATTTAATTAAAAAAATACTAAGTGAGTCTGTGTGTGAATGTGTTTTTAAAAAAATTTTTTCTTTAATTTATAAACTAAAAATCCTTTTTAAGTAGAGAAAAATAACAATTATAAACTTTAGAATGACGCGACTAGAAAAGCCACAGGTGTTCCAATTACAATGTTTTAATAAAATAGAAAAATATAATGTAAAATTAGCTTTGGCTAAAATTAACTTAAAACAGAAAAAAAAAAATGAAGAAAAACTTTGATTAAAATTTGTCTTTAGGGGTTTTATGTTATTACAGTACAATTAATTAATATTTTAGTAAATGTTTAGTTTCCTTGTTTTTAATTGAAAAACAAAAACAACTGGAAAACCACAAAATTTCTTTGATAAAAAAAAAAGTTAAACTTAAAAACGTTTTATGCATCAGGACAAAAATAACAAAATCAATAATTATTATATTGTCCTTGAAAAGAAACTTATTTCTCTGTTTAATTAATCAATAAGGAAAGGATTTAATAGTTAATACAATAATAAGCAAACTTAAACATAAAGAAAATTTAATAAATAACTTACCGAATCCTGTTCATAATCACTTCTTTGTAATTGTGTTTCGCTACCCCGTCTCGAACGTGAATTATCATCACAATTATAATCCTTTTGTCAATTGAACAAATTTATTTAAGTTTATTAGAAAAAGAAATAAAAAAAAACATTTTCATTAAATCAAGTATATAGAAATTAATAAATTATTGTTTTAAAGTTATTTAAAGAATTTAAAGAATTTTTTTTCTATCGAATGCCAATAATCTAAATTCTTGTCGTTGTTAGTGTTTTGTTACGTTTTCATCAATTATTTTCCGTCATTTATATATATCAAGCCAACGCTTTAACAATTTTAACAATAAAGAAGAGCAGAAAAAAAGTATGATTTGAGCAGAGAAGTAGAAAAAAAAATGAAAAGAAAATTCACCTTGCCACCAGTTGTATTATTGTAAGAACCATCCCTTAATACTTGATAATGTGATTGTTGCTGTTGTTGCTGATAATGATGTTGCTGTTGCTGTTGCTGTTGATGATGATATTGTTGTGACTGTTGATTACTTAATGTCGTTGTTGTCGTTTTCGGTTGTTGATTATTTGCTGATGATGTTACCGTTGTTGTTTGTGTTGTATTCGATATGCCACGGGTCGGTGACACCAGATGCCTTGGTAAATTAACATTAACATCAACTAAATGTCCTTGTGATCCAGTGCCAATTCCAGATATTGTTGTATTATTTAATCGTGACGATGATGAATGATGCAGTACTGGACCAGCAGATAATGGACGATACGGTAGTGGACTTGTATTTTATAGTTTATGAATTATTTTGTTGTTTTTTAATTCCGAATAATTTAATAAATTAATTAAATGAAAAGAGAAATAATAGATTTTTTGTTTTCTTATTTTTGTTGTTTTTTAATTTTAAGTTTTTTTAGTATTTTTTTTTTCTAATTAATAATAATACCGATATCTTGTATTTTCCGGTAATGTCAATCCTAAACCTGAATCTTCAGAAGGGCTACGACCGGTCGTTGCTTCAATCACTTCCAAATCAGCATCCGTTACCTATAATTACCGTAATTTATGAAGAAAAAAAAAATATTTTTGTATTTTTTTTTTCCCATTTATCCCATGTTGTTAGTTTTGTGTTTTTTTTCGTATAAATCACACACCATAACGTAATTAGCAAGTAATTTAAATCATTTAATTAATTAATAATCAAAAAAAAAAAAAAAATATTTTTAAAGAATAAGAAGTAACAAAGAAAAATAAGCAATTATATATTATTATTATTATTATTAAAGAAAGAAAGAAAAAAAAAGAAGCAAAGATGAGGTTTTAATAAAAAAAAAACAACTTTATTTTCTTTCTTGCCTTTTTTTTCCATTTTGCTTTTGAATTATTTTAATTAAATTAAATTAATATTATTTTTTTTTTTTCACTGTTTAGGAGAGAAAAGAGTTTTGCGCAAACAACAAACATTTTAATGAACAAAAAAGTAAAATAAAATAAAATAAAGGTGTTAAGTTTATAATTATTAATTTAATTAAATAATAATAAATCAAAGAATAAAATAAAAATAAAGTAAAAAAAAAAATCTATGATGATAATTATTGTAATTATTGGTAATTTTTTTTTTTTTGCTTCATTTAATTAAATTATTTAAAAAATAAAAATGTACAAAAAATATATTTAAAATTACTTTCTTTTAAACAATATTATTACATATGAATTACTGTTATTAAAAATTATACAAAGAAAAATAAGAAAAGAAATTAAAGAAAATAGTATAAAGAAAAAAGTGAAAATTACTTTAAATGCAATAGATTGTAGCAGTTTTTAATCAATTTTTTTTCACTATTTATGCTTCTTTTTTTTAAGAATAAAAATTTCAAATAATTAAATATTAAAAGATTAATTATAATAATTACAATAAAATAATCATATAAGTAAGAAAAATTGAAAAATATATAAAGAGAAAGATTTTATTTTTTTTTTGTTAATAATTAAAGAAAATTAAAATCAAAATAGAAAAAAGTTTTTATGCAAATGTGTATTACAATGAATGTGCTTTTGTAAATTGTATAATTTTTAATTAATTTATTGTATTATTTTGATAAAGATAAATGGTGTCTTTCAGTGCTATAATTAAAAATATGTTTATATTCTCGATTAGTTGTTATTTTGATTGAAAAATAATAATAAAGAAAATTTTAATTATTATAGTTATTTAGATGAGCTTTTCTTTTGCTATGATATTATTATTATCATTATTAATTTTTTTTGTATATTTATTCGCATTGTTCTAGTTTTACTATTAAATATTTTCATTATTATAATATTGCAAACAGTTTAGAATTTAATTAATTTTTGTTTTTCAATTATTAAGCCAAAAAAAATGTATAACGAACAGAAATTATTAATTAATTTTTAGAAAAGAATGAAACAATTTTTGTTGATTTTTTTATTTGAGAATAGTATTGTGTTTCTAGTATCATTTTATTTATTTAACTAAGTTATTCTTGTTCCGTAATAATAATTATTTTTATTAAAATTTTATTTAAATCCATAAATACTTGCTGATGTGCAGAATTTTTTGTTCACAAATTTCCTTTTTTTTTATTCACTTACAAGCATTTTATGTTTTGATTGTTAACATCGAACTTTTGAGCTATTTAGTCAAAGCAATTATTTATTTTTTTAAATAACAAAATTATAGTTAAATTATTTTAATAATTTTAATATAAAAATTATTTTAAATTCACAATAAAAAAATCAAAAAATAATCGAAATGAAAGAGCAACTCAATTACTTGTCACTAGGCCATTACAGCCATGACACACTGAATTCATTTTATTTTATTTTTCTATTGAAAAACATGAAAATTCTGTTAGTGAAAAACATAGCATTTGATGTAACACAAAAGCAAATATTGTCTCTTTTTTGTGTTTTTTTTTGTGTTTGCAATAATTACAATTAGAAAAAAATAAATAAATAAACAAACCACTTTTAAATATTATTTTAAAAGCTTTTTCGCCACTTAGTTAAACATCATTATTCATGTAAACTTTATTGCAAAATATTTCTACTGTTTTTTGCTTTTCCTTTTGCTTTTAATAACATAATAATATTTTCTACGAATAATAAAAACTTTGTAAAAAAATTTATAGAAAAATAGAATAGAAAATCGATTTGAAAGCTACGAAAAAAAAAATAAAATATTTCCCATTATGTTAAAAAATTACTTTAATTCTAGTAAAAAAAAAAAATATTTATTTTTGTTCTCGGAAAGGCGAAACACAGTGAACACGTGTATATACGTATTGTTGTCCTTAGACAATTTTAAAATAATGTAAAAATTGATCTGAATAAACGTATTACAACGTAGGGATGTAACAGCGACATCAAAACTTAAAAAAATAATAAAAAATACGACATTTCCCTTTAAAAGCTTTTAAAGTTTTCTACACAAGAAAATTTTCCAACTTTAATATTTTATAAATAAATTAAAAAGAATTCTTTTAGAGTTATTTTCTAATTTTATTATATAAAATGAAAGTATTTAATTAAGTTTTACTAATAAATAAAAAAAAAAAAAATTTAAACATATAAATTAACGATGCTTGAGTTATGTTGTGAATTCGCGAATTAATTTACTTGCTTATCGCGTCTTTATAATTATTCAACAGAATGTATTGATGCATAAAGTATTATTACCACTTTTACTTATATACGTTTAATTGTTTGCTTAACCAATAATAACATACTTTTACTCATGTTGTGCATTTTATGCTGCTCTGGCTGGTGATGGTTTTTAGAATAATAATAAAAAAAAAACAATGTGGGCCAAGTGGGCTGTGATATATATAAATTATTTTTTCTTCATTTTTTTTTTACTTTGAAATATTCATTTGCCGACGTTTATTTATAAAAAAAAAAGAAAACTTAATTAATTTAACAACAATATGAATTTATACTTTGGCACTCGATGACTTTTCATTTTGAAAAAGAAATAAATAAAAAAAAAAAATATTTTACATAAATTTTACGACATCAAAAGTTATTAAATTATTTAAAATATATTTTTTAATTTTTTCAGAGGAAATTTTTGATTTTATTTCCTTTGTCTACAACAAAACCAATAACATAAAACACTAATATATGTATTTATTTATTTATTAAATTAATATATATATAACAACATTTAACACAGATAAAATTATATAAAACATGGATTACAAGTTTAAAAATAATAATTAAAACGCGCCCGTTTTTTCACATTTAAATAACAAACAAATCAAACTAAAATAAATAAAGAAATTTATTTAATTAAACCGAGCAAGACATAATTATGACATTTTATTATATTTATGAGAACATTTATTAATTTATTTGTTTTTTAGCTTTAAAATTGTGTATGGTTTTTTCTTCTTTTAATATATATAAATTTGTAAATACTGTGATTTGGTCTAAGTGATTTTATATTTTTTTAGTGTATTGAATTTCTTTCTACATATAACTACATTGAAGCAAATATTAAAGCTTTAAAAATTGTTTATATGATGGAAATATGTTAATAATTAATAAGGTAAAAGTTTATTTTCTAAATTAAATAAGGAAAATAATAAAATAAAAGCTTTTAGTAAATCTTGTATTGATTTAGGTTGAAAATGCCAATTTGCTATTTGATTATTTCTGATAGCACAAAATACCATAAATTTTAATGCTGTTGCCATTTTTTCTGTTGCCAATAAAAAAAATACAATATAGAAAAATAAACGGAAAACATATAGTACAGTGAATTTCTATTATTTATGTTATTCATTTTTGATATTCCGAAAAATAATAATAATAATCCGAAACTTACGAGATCTATTAAAGAAATAAAAACAAAAACCAACAATTTTATTACAATTTCATAATAATTTTTCGACAAATTCAAACCATTTGGTGTAAATAAAATTTATTACACGTCTGTACTATCTGCACAACTCGAATGAAAATAAAATATTTCAAAAATGCCAGGTCATAAAAGTTTGAGCTTTATAAAAAGCGTCAAAATAAAACCGTAAAATATTTATTTGAATAAAATAAATAAATGTCATTTACGTCTAAAAATTTAAATTAATCTTTCATAATCTTTCAAATTAATGAAATAAATATATAATATAGTTGAAATAAAGGAAGACTTTTACTCTAATAATAAGAAAGATATAATACAGAAGAAGGAAATCCTTTAATCGTCTTTTAATGAAATCAATGGTCAACCTATTGTCACTAAACTACCATTTACTAAACATATAAAAATGGTAATGTAACAAATACGAATAAAATTAATAGCAATTTGTGTGCAGAGAAATAAATAGTAAATGATTATTGTTAAAGAATCATCAATTGTTGGTATTATATATCTAAAATGAGATAAAAAGCAAGAAAATATTAAAAGAGAATAAAGTGATCAAAATTACGGTTGACTGTTAAATGCTTATAAAGACGGAGGCTTGTAATAAATAAATAGCCAACCTTAAAAACATTAGCATAATATTATTTTCTATAAATTGCAGACATGTTTAGGCTATTTATGTTTACAAATCAATGTTTCAATGTATGTAATATCAGCATAAAACTTAAATTAAATAAATGATTGATTAAAATTATTATGTTTATTTGTTGGTAATTTAGGGGCTGCCACATTTATGCTGTTGTTTCCTTTTTATGTTTACAGAAATAATCAAATATATATGGTACAATGATTTGACAAACTATGACTATATTTTTCGGTAAATTTTCATTTAGAATTAATTTTCCAAATATATAAAAATTTAAATTTAGCATTTCTTTGCGCTTTACATTCGAAATGTTAAAATTTTGTACAGATATGAAATTGTCATTGAATAAAACTAACGCAAAGCATACAAAAAAGATGTATTTTCTTGTATTTATTAAAACAACAACGGAAAAAAGCACAATTCTTTTTTCCATACACTTGCAAGACTGACTAAAAGCTTTATTATAAAGATATAAAATTATAATAATAAAACAATGAAAAATTATACAAAAAGAAAAAATATAACAAAGTGCCACACGTTCGGTTTTTACTATAGAAGTATAGTTTTTTTTTTTGCGCAACGAGTAAACTAATTACATAAAATAAAGGAAAAAACTCACACATACACTTTAAACAACATATAATAAACATGCTACTAAAAAAAAAAATAAGACTACAAATTTAGATGGATAAAATATAGATGAAAATAAAACTTACAGATAAATCATGGACGTGTGATAAATCTCCTTTCCTCTGTTGTATTGCGGTTATTATTTATGTTGCATAAAGAAAAACACAATAAATTTATTTAACATTTGCTGAATAAAAAACTTAAATATTAATTAGTTATAATAATTATTATTTAATATAAATAAATCACTATACTGCTGTGTTCTATCTGTCCAACAATGGATGTCAAAATATTGTGACAATTGTTATAAAAACATTAAAAATCTAATCAATAATATAACAGTGCGAGAACGAACACCAAAAATGAATTAACCTAAAACTTATTATTATTTTGGTTTTAATTTCTTTAAATACGCTTTTTATATAAATTAATTATACAATATTTTTTATATTAGTTCGTTACATTTTTATATAATTTATAAATTGCGTGACAATTTACGATATCACAGTAAAAACAAAGGCAAAAAAATCTTTCAAAATTATTATAATATCAGCAGTGGCGAACAACAACAGCAAAAGAAAAATAACGAAGAAGTTTAATGAAGTAAATTTCTATGCATAAATCGTTTATTAAAAGAATAACAAAATATTATTTACATTTATCGCTGTTATAACTAAAATAACTATTTCTTGTTTTTTTTTGCTTAGTTTTTCTCTAAAACACAAGAAATAACCCAAATATTTTTTATTTTATTTAATTAATTATAATTTATCATTTTATTTGGGTGTAAAACTTTGAAAAAAACTTTTCATTAAAGGATATATTACTAAAACACTTGCGCTTGTTTATAGTTGATAATATTTCTGAACGATTATTAAGCATTAAACTTTTATAAATATATTATTTGTATATTTATCCTACAGACATTCAATTTATAATTATTTAAAATCTTATTCAAGTGTCATCAGTAATTAATAATTAAAATACGAAAGTCTTGATGCATATTGTTTATTCTTTTAATCAAAATGAAACAAATGTTTGACAAGAACTGCATTTATTTAAAGAAAACTTTTGTATTTTCTACAAATAAAATGAAAATGATAACAAAGCTTAATTAATGAATAAACTAAGCTTTAAAGTCTTTGAAACTGTTGTTTATCCAAACAATGACTCTTATTTTATATCAATTGTATTAAAATGGGTTATGCGATAACATAATTTTAAATACATTAATCAATATTAAAAATTAATCTATGACAAGATGATGTATTTTGAATAATAAATAGAAAATTCTTTGACAAATTTATATTCAGTAAAACCACAAAATATTGATAAAAAGTAATTACTTTTATGTTTGAATTGATGCAAAAGTCTCTTTTATGAATATCTAACGATTAAAGAATATTAATTAATTAAAAATAAAAGCAACGGTAGTAAAAATAAATAAGAATAAGAATAATAAAAAAAGAAAATTCCTTTTTTATTAAAACCGTTTTTCGTGACTTGATAAATACTTCCGGCATTCGTACATACACAAATTAAATTCTTTCCGTTTTTCTTTTCTTCTCCATAAAACTTCTATTATTATTATTATTTATTTTTTGTTATGCTGCTTGCCGTTATTATTATTATTATTATTTCGTTTTTTTTTTGTTTAAATACAAAAAGAAAATAAGTATAAATAAACAATACATGAAAGAACTTGAACAATTTTCTTACTTTTATTAAAAACAAATAAAAATACTGATAGAACATCAGCGAAAATAAATAAAACTTAATTAAAGAGGTAAAAAATAATAATAAGAAATATAAAATACAAAAGAAGCTTACCCGTAATCGATCACCTGAATCACGATAAATATCACGATCACGACGATAAACAAGTTCATCGTATCGTGTACGATCCTCAGGAAAGACAAGCTCACGAATTTCTGTTACTAATGTATGCTAAAATGAAATAAATTTTATAATTAAATAACCGCAAATGAAGCGAATTTTATTATACATATAAATAATGAAAAATATAAAATCATAAATCAATTCGTTATTTTTATTGTGGTTCATAAAACTTAATCAATTTTCATTTTTTATCCTCGACTATATAAGCAATCAAAATATTATGAAAATAAATAAACATGATTATATTTGCAAATGTTCAATATTTATGTACAAAAAAAAAAAAATCTGCGGTTAGAAATTAACCCACATTTATTAAATTTTATTTTCTAAATAAAAATAATACTATTATTATTAATTTGGAAAATTATTTAATTATTATTTTCTTTTTTATTGTTTAAATGGAGATTAATTGCCTTCCACTTAGGAATATACTTAATATGAATCAAAATACAAACTTTTTCTGGTGTATCAAGCATTTCTAGTAGTACAGAAACAAAGGCATCTATGGTCATGCCACGGGCACCATATTCAGTTATATAATATGACAAACTGGCATAATGATGTCGTGGTAGTAATGAACGTGCTTTCTCTTCGACCATTGCTGATATTGGACATTTTCTTCTACTACGTGAACTAAAATTAAACAATAAGATTTTTAAAAAAAATTATTTAGATCTTTTATTGATAAATAATTACCCAGTGCCGGTTGGACTATATGCATCCCATGGTTCAGGTTCAACAGACGTACAGGAATGTGGTACTTTACCAACATCACGTACCACTAATGACATACGTTTATGATACTTTAATTGTCCAACTGCTTCATCATGTGTTACATCCAAAAATGATTGACTATTTACTTCTAAAATTTGATCACCGATCTAAAAGGATAAAATATAAATTCATCATCAAAAAAAGAAGAAAAATTTTACATAAAAAACTATAGTAAAAGCTTAGCGTAAGCTTGCTGCTATATTATTTATTGGAAATAAATTTACGAATTAGTTAAATGTCAAAAGGATGACACCATCATTAATCAATGTAAAAAACAAATAATAATAATAATAAAAATAAAAAATTAGAGCGCATGTAAGGTTGGTGGTGTCATGCAGATGACACTTAGTTATTTTTTTCTAAGTTTGAAAACAAAATGGTGTTTAGATTTAAAATTACCATTAGACCAGCCCTATCAGCAACACTCTCCTTATCGACCCCTGTTATAAATATGCCTAACCCATACTCGATGCCGCCACGTATCATTAAGCCAAGAGATTGTCCTGGTTCTATTAGCAGTTCTACACGTCGTATCCTTAAAAAGAAAAACGAATCGTATTATTTATTATTTTCGATTTTCAAACTCATAAAACATGAAAATAATAACAGAAAAATAGTTTAAAAACTTTTTTATGCATACCGGTCACGTCGTTCGTGCCTTCGACCGCCGTACTCCATGGGTGGTGAAGCTGGTCGACCTTGGCGGTCCATCCATGAGCATGTTTGTCTATATGGTAGCGGGTAGGGATCTCCTAATCGTCCGGAACCACCAGGAGGCGGCGGCGGTGGTAACGGTGGTCCAAAACCATGCAGCGGTGCCGATGTACTCAGCGTCGGTGGTGAACGTACCGTCATACTAATTTGTCGTGATGATTTCAAAATCTGCACACATCTCTGCGTGAGAAAAAAATGGCAATAGAAGAGACTAAGAGAAGAGAGAGCGAGTGATATAGTGAAATAAAACAAAAAGATAAAGAAAGAAAGACAGAATGCCAGAAATAAATAAATAAATAAAAATGAAAAGAAAAAATAATAATAATAAAATCGAACCATAGTGATTTATTGAGTGGGTAAAATTATAATTATATTTCTTGTATTTCATATGATAAATATATCTTCTTGATAAGCATCACCTTTATCATGTTATCATAATAATACTTGGTGCCTTGATAGTGATTGTTGCGTGTTGAAGAATGATGAAAAAAATTTCTGGGTTCTTCTTTTTTATTTAGTTTTTAATAATAATAATAGAAACAATTAAAAAAGTAATTTATTTATTTTATTACAAAAAAAAAGAAAATAATGTTGAAAAGTTGAAAAAAAAAAACAATTATTAATTAATTAGGAGAAAAACCCAATCAAAAAAATAACCATGATAATGATGTTTTTAATATATATAATTAAAAAAATAAATAAGATGATAAAAAAAAATTCAAATAGTTACAAAATGAATCAAAAATATGAATTAATTATATTAATTACAAAAAATAAAAATAATTTAAAAAATAAAAAAACACATAGATATGGAAACAAAACAGATTAAAGTGCTTAAAACAAATGAAAATTCTAAAAATTGTCGTTAAAAAATTCAAATAAATTTAAACAATAAAAAAAATATATCTAAGTAAAAACAATTTCTAAATTCAAAGGTCAAACAAAATTAAATAAGAAAAAAAGGGAAATTTTTAAGCTATAAATTAAGCTTTTTCTTTTTTTTTTGTTATCACTAAAAGCAACAGTACCAAACTGGCCAATTGCCAAAAAAAAATAGCAATAATGTAATAACTAGTTAAAAAAATATTTCTCTATCGCATACAATAAACGTTATTATCGCTCATTATACGGATATGGAACAAATCACAAAATAATAATTTATCAAAATTATTAAATAAATAATTCAAAAAAAAAAACAAATTAGCTAAAAATTTATTTTCAAATGTCAACAAAAATAATAATTAATTAAATGAAAAAACCTCAAAGGAGTATGAAAAAAAAAAACACTTCAATTTTCAATAATGATTTTTATAAAATTTTCGTTTTCACTAAAAATCTCGTTTAGTTTTTTAAAACGTACAAAGAGTCCTTAAAACAGATTAAACAAAAAAAAAAAATAACGTAACAAAAAGCATGAACGTTATTAATGAAAAAAAAAACAGGAGTAAATATTGATTTCCTGTTCGTTATGAATGTAATAATATTAAAATAAAAGTAATGAAAATTGAATAAAAACCCAAAATAAATATAATAATAATAAAGGAAAATTAATAGTTAGTATAAATATAGAGGAAAGAAAATTCTTTTGGCAAGGATATTATTAAACAGGATAAATAATTAAAAATTAAAATAAATAATAATAAAAAGAGTGGAGTAAAGTGATTTAAATTTTTATATTTAAACAAATAATTAAGGAAATAATAAAGATTTTTTTTCTATTGCCAATTTTTCTTCTATTTTGCATCATCTTATATTACATTTTTATTTTATTTTTTTATTTCTTATATTTATTATCGTATTTATATTATTATTACTATTATAATTAATATTTATTTATTATTTATTTAAGTATCAAATTAAATCATCAAATTAAATTAAATCTATAAATTATATTAAAGTAGATAATATTTTTGCATATTGGATATAATTATTTGATAAATTAATTAATAAAATAAACGATGCGTTATATTTTTAATCCAATTAAAAGCTTCTTTTTTTTTTTTAATTATAAATTTTAAAACAGACAACAAATAATAATTAATTAATTAATTACAACCGACCTATGCAAAAATATAAGTATAAATATTTTTTTATTTATTTGTTTTGATTTATTAAAAATAATAATAATTATTTTAAAAAAGTTAATCCAGATTGGACTGCGCTTTAATCTTTTATATGAATTTAATTTTGTTAACGAAATGATAAAAAAAAAAAAACAAAACACACAATAAATTCCAATAAATAAAGGAAATAAAAAATCAAAAAGATTTTTTACAAAATAAATAACTAAAATCACATGGCACACTATTATTTTTATTGTTATTATTTTTATGGTTAACATATGGGTGTTAACATAAGTCCACCCTTTATGGAAAAATTCCTTCTTTTTATAATACTCTTTATGTAATAATTTTTCGTTTTTTTTTTTGTTTATTCTTTGATTTATTTTGTTAAGACTTTTCTGATGTTAATCTGTTGTTGATGATATTTTTATTTTTCTTGTATATTTTAAGCTTTTTTGAATTTTCTATTTATTTATATTTTTTTCTTATTGTTGAGACATGAAAGTTTTTTATGTATTCCTTGGCAGAGACATAATTTCTTTTTTTTATTACTTAAAAATAAATAAAATAATTTTTCTTTTAAAGAATAAAAACAAAGGAAAAAAACGTTATCCTGTTATAATAAAGTTTCTTCCTTTTTTTTGTAATACGTGATTTGAATTTATGAACTTTTTCATATATATTTTAAAGTTTTAACAACAAGAATTTTTCTTTTTAAAAATTTTTATATGAAAAACCACAGATCGTAGTATTATTTTAATTAATTATTTAAAATAAATTAAAATATTGTTTAAAAAATAAAATACAAACCCATAATATGGATCAAATTTATAGAAAAAATAAATAAATATATATTTATTCATAAGCAAGTAGATATAGGTTTTAAAGTTTTAGCATAATCTTTGTAGCAACGGTTTGTGGTTCCCAATTCACAAATGAATAAGAATTTTTGAATAAAATAAAATAAATATACAACAAATTTGCGGTAAGTAGTTTTATGCCCACAAATAGTACAAAAAAAAAATAAAAATCGAAACTTTTAAATAAATTCAATTGGATTTTAGGCCAAAAAAACACATATTTCTGTTAATAAAATCTCCAATGGTTTAATTTTCTGTTTGTTAATTTAAAAACAAAATAATAAACGAAAGTAAAAAAAACACCGAAGAAATAGTATTCGCTCCTTATGTAATTTAACAAAACACCAGGCGTCTCCATTTATATGCAAACAAGTTTAGTGTAGAAATAAAACAAGAAAACCAACAAACGCCAATAAATGGAGTAACAGAATTGTAAAAACACTAAAAATAGGTTAAATATTCGTTTTTAGGTAAATTTCAAATTATTTTTTTCTCTTTTATTATTAATAAATAATGTGATTAATGCATATTTAAAGTTGTATAGCTTAAATGTTTTAAAACTAAAATTTAAAGAACTTGTGCAGAGCTTATTTATAATATAGAAAAATATATATATAATATTTTTATGCAAAAATAAAGTAAATATATAAAATAAACTTTAAATCGTAAGCTTTTATTTTATTATTTGATAAGCAACATAGTTGGATTATAAACGAATATAAATATTCACATAAAGCTAGTTTAAATATAGAATAATAACCATAAAAAAAAAGAAACTAAACTTCATGAATATTAATTTAAAATATTTAATAAAATTACAATAATAGTTTGTGGCATTTTTATTTTCTCTTAACTATAAAATTGAAATTTTTAGTTTTTGGCAACGATATGCACAATAAATGTAAACAAAACAGAATTATTTTTTATTTATTAATAAAAAGAAATTTATAAAACCACTTTTTAAACAAAATTCCTTCCATATATATCGTAATTAGAAACATTTACTAGTCATACCCATATGTTAACACAAAAATAATAATATTGTTTATTCAATTAAAAAACAATTTACATTTCATTATACGTAAAATCTTATGCAATTATTTTTACGTTTTCGCTAGTGCCGTCAAAAACTGAAACAATATTATGCAAATTATGCTCATTTTGTTCAAATTTATACATAAAAAAAAATACCAAAATTATAATAGAAACGAAAAAATTAAGCACTTAAAAAATTATTATTTTAAATAATTTAAAAACAAAATTAAAGAAAAATTAATCATTGTGCTTAGAAAATGTAACAAAAAAAAAAAAATTACAAAATATGTGCTTTTTTGCAAAATTTCAAAATAAAAAAACTTTTCGTAACTTAAACTCATTACAACGCATGCAGATTTATTAAAAAAAAAAATTATTTTAGTTTTTTAAATAAAAGTAAAGAATAACAGATCCAATTCAATATAAAAAATATTTTTACTTAAATTAATTAATATTGAAAAAAGAAAAGAAAAATAATTTCTAATTTTTTTCTTCTTTTTCTTTAAGACAGAAATAAGACAAAAAAAAATTAAAAATTAAAATTTTTCTCTTTAATAGCTTGTAGGTACCTTGAGTGCCTCATCATGACTGATTGACGTAAATGGTGTACCATTGACTTCTAATATTGTATCACCTGGTCGAAGTCCAGCTCGTTCCGCTACTGAATTGTCTTCAACACGTGATATATATACACCAACACCTAAGTACATTATACGAACTTTATTAATTATTTATTTACAGAAGAAATCAATAAATATTTATTTATTTTTGTTTATATTTTTCAATAAATTTCCAAAAAATCAATAATATTTATTTATACAAATTATTAATTTCATTGCATTTGTCTGATACAATCATAAATAAAAGAATTTAAATTAAACAATTGTGCAAAAATTATACAGCAAATTTAACAATTTTTATTAATCAAAAAAGAGAAAAAATAGTTGAAAATTTTAAACAATTGACAACATTATTGGATTATTGGATAAATTTTCAATTTTGTTTAAATAAATTTTAATTTAAAAATAATATAAAGGTAAAACGAGGAAACAAGTAAAAAATGTATATATATCAAATTATTTCACAAAATCAAACAGCTAAATCATTCTGATTGAACGAGCAACCAATTTAACAAAAGCATCGTTATATTAATATTAATATTAATATATATATATTACATATAATGTATATAGTTGAACTTTTGTTATATATTTTTACCACTTTTATAACTTTATATAACTCGTATGTATTTTGATTTTGACAACATCGAATCTTGTTTAATGTTCTCTCGTGAAATATATACAAACAATGTCTACGAATAAAATCAATTTTCTTGTCTGTCTTAAACATTTTTATAGAGAAAAATTAATTTTCATTTTTTTTTTTTAATTTAAACTAAAAACATATTGCCAAGGATTAATGTTGCTTAAATATTGCAATTAAATTATTTATGTTTTGTAATTTAAAAAATAAAATTTTAAAAATAAATTCTAACAAAAATGAAAAACAATTGGATTGTTTTATTGGTTATCAAGGATATAATATTCCACTGAATTTACTTTTTACTTTTCGAATGTAAATTTCTAAATGTTCAGTATTATAATTCATGGGATGAAATATTTACAAATAACAGCCAATTACACATAAAATCCTCGTCAAATTTAACACCAAAAAAAAAAGTAGACATCGTATAACATTGGATAAAAAATCCCGTCTGGTTGATAAAATGTAACAAATGATTAATAGAAATAAAAAGACGAACTTTAGCCACAGAAATCCTTATATCATTTGAAAAATAGTAAAAGAAAAAACAGTGCAAAAATCAAAACAAAAGGAAAAAATAGAAGATGATGAATTAAGTCAGAAACAGTTTTCGCACAAGAAAATCGCCAGATAGAGCAAAAAAAGCTTACAAATGAACTTTTTATGTTAAATAACTTGTCAAAATCATACGTTGTTCTGTTTTTAAAAGTTAATTAAACCTCTACGGATATCATTTCACACCAGAATAATGTCGCATAAAGTTGGTCGAATCGATTTTTCTCATAAAATTGATTGTTTTATTTTTTTTATAACGTATAACATTTTTTTATAACAGAAAACCATCGTAACACATGATAATTGAAAATCGTTCATCATCACAATGGATATTACGTTTTCATTTTAAAAACATATTATAGTTAGAATTTCCTTAAGACTTATTGATTTTTATTTAATCTAGTCACATTTCTTATAATTTAATTATACATATTTAACATAAATTCTATTTACCTGAATCTTTGCCACCTTTGACACAAATACCAAAACCGTGACTGCCGTCAGGTTGTTGGTCACGAGACATTGCTACTGTTCTTGTTGATAATTCATGTATATTTGGTACGCTACGATCTCTGTACACCTATATTAAATAAATTTTTTTTGCATTTTGCATATTATTAAACAAATTATGATAATTATTTTTTGATTTTTTCTTTTTAAGAAGACAACATTAACCTGATGTGTTGTCGACGGTGGACTGCTAGCTGGACTTCGTCGTCCTCGGTCACGTGTCCCATTGCTATAATTGTAACCACCACCGCCACTTGGAACAGATGATGATGATGTAGTTGTACCAAATAGTCGTATTACCTGTTCTGGTGATATTGGACGTTTTTTCCCATTGTGCCTTGTCGACGTGGGTACAGTGCCTAAAATATTTTTTGTTTTTTTCACTTTTATTTAGTTAATCAAAATAAAAGTTTGACGATTTTGGAAAAATTCACAAGTTTTATTGACTGTTTCAATGAATATGAATATGTAAAAGTGTAATTATGTATTTGTTTAACCGAATTACACCGGTAACGAACCTCCACCAGTTAATAATTGTGTTGTTGATGATGATGATGTGGACCCAAAGTACGTACCACGACTCGGCAACGAGCCTCCTTTTGATGTTGGCGCACCAGCTGTATTGTAATAATAATGTGGTGAATGTGGTCTCTCGACAATTGTATAAGATGTTCCTGGCGGTGAATAATAAAGTCCAGACCGGCCTCGTAATGAACTCGTACTGAAAATGACAATTTATTTTTTTGTTAAATTTTATTTTCTACATACAAAATTATTTTATATACCTGTTTGCTATACGTGAACCACTTCCGTATGGTCCTACAATATCCTCTGCTTCGAAACTGTTTGAACGGATATGACTTGTGCTCGCGGATGCTGAATGTTGCTGATGGCTGTGCACAGAACTGTGTGGTGGATGATAACCACGTGAACTCCATCTTGTTGGGCCAAGATCGCATAATTCGGCGTAATCGCTTCCGGCGCCCACTGCTAGGGGGTCTCCGCCACTGGGGGCGCCCCCTAAGCGCATTTCCACACACCTATTGATAAATAAATAATTCCGTTATTATTGTTATTATTTTTTAATTAATTTTAAATAAATTTTTAAAACTATTTCCATCTAGCATAAATTAACGATGCGATAATAATAGTTTTATTACAAGAATTGTTAGTTTCAGTGAGCGAAAGTGTGGTAAAAATAATTTTTACTATATAATTTACATAAATTACTTAAGTACTCAATCGGTTATGTTTTCGTTCTTTTTATTTCAATATATTTATACACATTTTTTTTTTGTGAATAACAATTGTTGCGAAAAAAAAAAATTTAGAAAAGGGAAAAAACAAACAACAAGAAGTTAACAGCGAAGTAAACATTCATCAAATAACATAAAAACGCCTACCACTTACACTAACCGGAAATATAAACATTTACAATTTTATTGCTTAAATAATAATTTATATTACAGGAGAAAAAAAAATATGAAAATATAAACGTTAAATAAATTTTTATTCGAAAATAATAATAATACATTTAATTTATTTGCCACAACAATTTTATTTTTTATATTTGATTACAATGTCAGGTGGGAGTAAATTTTATTTTAATATGAAATTATTTTTTATTTTTAATAAAAGAAAATAAAAACATTTTACAATCTTTAATGTATATGGTTGCTGATTTTAATTAGTAGTTTTATTGATGTTTAAAAAATTATTACCACTAACTTAATATGTAAAGAATGTTAACATTCAATAATAAAATTATTATCACACATTAAATAATTATTTTATGCAGTAAAACAGTGAAAAAAAGAATTCAGTATTTAATTAATTTTCTATTCATTAATTAACATAAACAATATATATTGCCAACGGTCATTAATGCATACCACACAAGTTTATATTGACATCGTAAATTTCCAAAAAATATCTACTCTATGCAAAATGAATTAAATAAAACTAAATGCATTAAATAAATTCACTAAAACACAAAAAAAAAAGTAGAGTAACAAATTTCGTGGAATAATAAATTAAGTTATTTCATTGAAATAAATAATAAAAAAAAAAAATCACCCATCTACCCCACATAAGCACACATATAAATATTTATTTTATTGAATTATTATTTTCACTTGAAATACGTTTTTTTTTCGTGACTGTACGGGTTTTACTCAATTTTTTATTAGTATTATTATGTCTCTTGAAAGAAAAAAGTGCACATAAATAATACCTGATGCTTTGAAAAATATGTATGTAGTTTCATAAAAGATAATCATTTTTCATTTTATTTTAATATTTTTGTTTATTGATTTATATTTAATAATAAACAAAATGATGATGGTATACTGATTTTGCAACTATTTTGTGACTATGTTTAAACATAGTTTCGCAACATAATGACAAAGTGTGTATAGTTGCTGTTTTTCAGTAATTCAAAAATAAGCTTAAAACTATTTAAGGCTTCTGTTTTTATTATGTTTATTTTCAGTTATTAAACGATGCATAATTAGATAAATAATTTCCACACGAATAACATTGAAAAGAATTATAATAAATTAGTTCAAATGATTAACTACAGCAAAAAAAAAAAAAAAAAACAAACCATAATAAAATATTTACTTTAAATGTTAAATATATTTAACCAATATTTGATAATTACTGGTTAATTCAACAAAATTATAATTAAACTAATATCAATAATGAAAAATATAACAAATTATAATAATTATCTTTATAAATGTAAATATCAACAAGCTAATGGAAAATAATAATAATAAAATAAGCAGAGAAACAGGGAAAAAAGTATATATATATTAAATAATGCCTAAAAATTCCATTTGAATATTATTAATGCAAAAATAATCTCAATGTTTTAAAAAGTATTTTTTTTTTCATTTATTTATTTTAATTAATCATCCATCTGTACCCAAACCAAAAATTACAAAAAGAACATTTTCTAATGAATGTACAAGATATAAAGTTAGATGAAATGAAAATGATTAAATTTATATATATATATGAGATGGGTATTTTATTAGAGAAATAATATACGCCCGTTTATACCTACTTATTCATTTTATATATTATGGAAAAAGTTTAATAATACAAAAAAAAAAAAAATTATTTATAACAACAAATAAACAGCGCACCACACATAATATAATTTATTCAATATATTATCTAGAATCGTATTGGAAAACATCATGTTTTTATAGAGTAGAAATAAGCAAAAAAAAAAAAAAAAAACCAAACTAAATAAACGAAACGACATCGACAGAAATAGCTGATGAAAAATAAAAACAAAACAAAAAAAAAACTTGTAATATTTTCATCTTCATCCTTATTACACCCTGGTTAACGTTTTTGCTTATTTTTTTTGCCACTAATACATGTTACAATAGTACCGACAAAAATATAAGGACTCTATAGAAAAAACAGGCATAAAGACAGAACCTTTCTTCAAATTTTCATTTTATCTCATTTTACTAGTTATCTTAACTCTCGCTTCTAAGTTTCTTATTTTGTTATTAAAGTTCTATACATTTCTAGTTGTTTTATAACTGTGCAATAGGCCACCCTTAAAAAAAATTTTTTTTTTGCTATTTAAACGAAAAAGAAATATAAAATAAAATGCTAGCACAGCTGGTGTGATGGTACATCAAATATATGTATATTGGGTGGATGTTTAAGATTTTATTTTTTCTTTACTTTATGTAGGATGTTGTAAAAATGAATAAAAACAAAAAATTCAAATAAAAACATTTCACCCAACTGTGTCGTCACAACTATAAAATAATATAATAGTAATAATAATATGAAGAAGAAGAAAAAGAGGTTCTTTTAGCAAGATGAACAAAACTATGCTCAATTTTCTTATATTTGACTTGAGAAAATAAGAAAAGAAAATCAAAAAGTTTTTATTTTTTTTTTTTTTTTGGTTGTCCTATTTTTTCGTTTTTTCTACAATAAAAAAAGAAAATTATTGCTTATGTCGAATACATTTATCGATCTGTCTTTAGGCGCCGTGCTTAAAATTTTCAAGTATTTTCTCTCGCTATACAATATTATTCTAGTTGAAAATCTTCGATTTTATTTATAAGAAGAAGAAGAAAAGTATAAAAATAAATAAATATTCATGTTGCCTTGAGATTAAAGAAAAAATAAATAAATAAATAAAAATCACCCACACATATGATTTTCTTATTTTTAAATTAATTGAATTTATTTTATTTTTTTTTATTTCGTCTTCACTTCTTATTCTTTTATAATCCTTTAATTTATTTATTATCATAAATCAGGGTGAAAAGTAAAAAAGGGAAAAAAAATGAGATCATGACTTGCATTTAGGTGGAAACAAATAAAATTTAAGCAATTTAACTAAATGATTTTTCGTTGCTGTTTCATTTTTGCGTTGTTAATCTTTTAATTTATTAGACATTCACTTTATTTGACTATCTATAATGTAATAAAAGCCAAAAATCCAATCATGAATTTAAAGAATTTTATAATCAAATAAAAACAGGGAAAATTATAATAATGAAAATGTTAATCTTACAATGAAATATATTTGATTTATGCCAACCAAGGATAAAGTTTTCTAATATTAAAAGCACAACACACAGCGTAAATTTATTTAAATAGTTTTTTTTTTCATTATGAAATTCGCAAATACTTTAATATTAAAATAGAAGAAATAAAAAAATACCAATTAAATTTAATAACAAGGGTGGTTAGTCCATTGTTAGCTAATAATAATAAAATTTATTTTTAAACTCTATGAAATATACAACAGTGAAATGTTTAAGGCAAATTAATAATATTTCTTAATTTATAATAAATTTAATAGAATCTTCGACCTTTTTAGTCAAATATTTAAAAACACAAAAATACTACAAAATCATTTCAAATATTTTCTAAAATATATGAAAAAAGAAGCATAAATTTCAATTGAATTAAATAATTTATCAACATTTATATAAATAAATATATTTAGGAATACAGAAATTCTTTAATAATTATTATTATTTTTCTCAATTTCAACGAATAAAATTCAATAAAATAAATATAGCAATTAGCTTTGAGCTTTTAGCTAACAAAAACACAAAAAAAATATATATTATTTAAATTTATTTTTATGTATTTTTCATGAGTAAATAATTCTAAAAATTCTAGAGAATAAAAATCAATTATAATAAAAACAAGTGGAGAGAAATACAAAAAAGACAAAGAAAGTTATAAAATCTATAGAGAAAGTTTCTATGAAATAATAATAATGAATAATTAAACATCGGCTATTGTAATCTCCAAATGTAAATGATAGTATTTGATTTTATTATTTTTTTTCCAAAAGTATCAATTAATCTGTGTCACGATAAAGTGATTAAAAAACAGGATACAATTTCCCACAAACGGCGTAAAAGAAAATAATGAACTTTTGTGCTTTAAATAGAAATAAACAGTTTTCAAAAAAAAACTTTCGTTAAACATAATTATATAACATTATAAGAGTATATTCTAATTAAGAAATTTATATTTTTTTCAGTTCCAACCAACCAAAAAAAAATTATATAAAAAGGTTTAAATAAGAAAATGTAAAAAGAAAACAAGGCGTTGGTCATTTTATTCTCAGTAATAAAAATTCTTTATGTTTCTTAATAATTTTTTATTTTCTTGAAATGAATCATGTTGTAAAGTTTTGTGAAAACGAAAAGCACCAATTAAGTATCTAACTATAGTTTATCTAAAAATACATATAAAAATCATAAAGCTTTTACAGAGTTTAACCATAAAAAATAATATCCTGCTTTCTAGCTTTTTAAAAAAAAAAATTAATAAAAACTTTTCAAAAAACTTTTAAATCATAATTAATTAATTTAATTTTTATTCAAAGCTAATAAAGTGTTAATAAAATGTTCATTTTAACACAATATTAATTGGTAATACATATTTTGTAAAATAAATAAATGGTTAAACATTTTTAGATATTTATCTACTAACCGCAGGATAATTATAATAGTTTTTTGAATAATAATAATAATAATAAATGAGAAAAAATTAATGAATAAATATTTAATTGATTGACCAAAGTTAACAAAATAATAATAAATTATTTAATGAAAATTTAGGTGAAAAGCACTGGATAACCATTAATTATAATTGTGCATTATTGAGTGTAAGTAATGTAATAAAGCTTTTTATACCCAAAAAATAATATAATAATATAAAATAAAGAAATTTTATGAATAATACTTAAACAGAAAAAGCCGTCTTAAAAAGTTTGAAATAACAAATAATAAATAAATTGAACCCACAAACACCACAATATTGTTAATTTTTATTTCTATGGTTTTTCCTTTAAATATTATGTATATAGAATTATATATTTATGTAAGACTTTGAATAAACTAATAATAATAATAATAACAATAAAATAAAAATATTCATTTATGTGTTAAATTGTTTGTTAAAAAGTGATTATTAATATTATTTTTATAATTCCGTCTTATTAAAAATATAAAATAAAAAATAATAATAATAATAATTTTATTCAAAAAAAAAGCAAGAAAATTATCGATTTATTCAAACAAACAAATACATAGGAAAAAAAAAAGAAAATGGAAAATCCTAACGAAAAAATAAAAAGAAAAATACTTATTTTATATTTTCTTTTAATAAAAATAAAATAATAATAAATAGGAGAAAAAATAAAGAATTAAATATCGACAAATGGGCTAAATTAATTACATTTTTTCGATCGTTGTTGTATTTCTTCTATATACATTTTACGTTTATTGTCGTTGGATTTAATTTTTCTTTTTTCTTTTTTTTCTGTATTAATAGAAAGTAAAAAAGAAATACCCCCGAAAAAAAAAGCACCGAATAAACACACAAATTACATTTTTAGTTTTTTTTTATTTAATACAAAAATTTTCTCTCTGTTGTGGCAGGCACGCGATTTATTTGAACGACCTCGCCATCACAATATTTTTTATTGTGTACGTAGACATTGTGTACGTTTAATTATTTACAACGGAAAACATGTTTAGAAAAAAAGGGATAATTTTTTCTTTGGTGATTATTTTCGTTGGTGGCTTTTACTGTACTGTACTGTTTTTATAAAACCAAATTGAAAAGAAATGAAATGAAAAAAAACGTCGAAAATCAGTCAAAAACAAAAAGTTTTTTTTTAAGTCATTGCAACACAGAAAGTTTGACTGTTTATGACATTGAATTTCTTTTCTTTTTTGTCTTCTATTTTTCATCTTTATTATTATTTGATTCCATCAATAACATAATGATGATGACTCCGTTTTTGTTGTAACTTGTTTATAGAGTATAAGTTTGTTTGCTCAATTTCTGTCGTCATAAACTGGCGCCATCAATACTATTTGACAAATATCTTTCGTTATTTTTTGTTTTTCACTTTCAGCATTCAACATATCTTGACGCCTTTTTCACCATTTTTACTATATTATCGACATCAAATAAACAAAACAAAAGTAAAAGAAAGGAAAATTGTGAAAATTCTTTGTTTAATAATACTTGTAACAACATAAAATGAAAAGTAGAAGCACTTTGTAGTGATAAATACCTAAATAAGCCAAACAAACACAAAATGTTAAATTCTGATTAAATTTTTCTATAATAAATATTTTTTTTGCGATTTACACATTGTCTATTTCGTCAGGGGTTAGTATTTTCTGTGTTTTATTTTTCCTTTTCCTTTTCTCTTTTTTTTTTATAACCATTATATTATATTCTTATATAGGTGTCAACTGGGTCAAACGATTGATTACCATTTTTCCATCGTTCTAGTATTATTATGTCCTTTCTTTTATAGTTTTATTTGATTTTCTATTCGTAACAAAAAAAAAAATAAATAAAGAAAAGAAAAAAGCATATTGTTGACGTTGTATTTAAAAAAATATCAAAGAAAAAAATTTATCGACATTGTCAATTTGGTTCTTATAATCTTTAATCCGATTAGGTATATAAAAAAAAAAAGAAAACTAGAAAATCGATAAATATATTGTTTCATTTTCATTTGTTACACTTTTAATAGTAACAACATTGATTACAACGTTTAAATGAATAGAAAATTTATTTGTAAATTTTTGTCATTTTCTAATTTTGAAAGAATAATTTTCCACACAAAATTAATGTAAATAATTTGAATTCAGTAATTTCTTTAAATTCTACTGTATTTTCCTTTTATCATAATCGATAGTAATGGATTAATTATAAACAAATAAGAATTAATTAATAATATTATATAATTGAATTAAATTTATAGTTTTAAAATTTTAATAGAAATCTATATAAAAGGTAATAATGTTTAATAATAAATATAAGAAATATTAGTAAACGTTAAATGAGGTCATATACTGTCCCAATGTTATAAATATTACTTAATATATAGGTAGTTTTAGCAGTAACAATAACACCAACACTATTATAAAAGAAAAGGTTTAATAAATTAATAAATAAAAGGTATTAAAATACATAATAACTGGAATAACTATTAAAATTCATAAAGAAAAATAATTATTTGTTTATTTTAAAATATATACTTATAGTTAAATGGGAGTTTTGTGAACATTTTTCTTTTATAAAAGCAATCTTTAGAGGTCATAGAAAATTTACAAATTTTTCATTATAATTATTATTATTCATTATATTCAATTTATTATTAGATTTTTACGTAATAATTATAGATAATTTATACACGGATTATTAATAAAATTAATAATAAATATTTTAAATAAGATTATTTTAGGGGGTATTTAGCAATTTAAACAATTAATGTGATGAATTTTTTAATAGTTTTTCCGTTTCTATTACAATAAAATAGTTAATAATAGATTAGAAAGTTTATTTTTAAGAAATATATAATAATTAAATACTAGAGAATTTTGGCAAAGAAATAACACTTTAGATTGATCAGCTTTTTCTTATTAAATTTATTTTGTTTAGTGAAAAAAGTCATAAAAATGTATTTAATTAATTAAAACAAACAATATTAATCACAGTGAATTTAATAGCATTTTGCAAAAATAATTAATTTTCATTTAATATACAATGAAAAAATCACTTTACACTTAATTGGCAAATTAATGTGATATTTTTTTTTTTTGTTTTTGTCAAATAAATCTGTATTATTACAGTAAATTCATAATTAATTAAAGTTGATTTTCAAAAATCATACACACATTAAGAATAAATAAAAGAAAAAGAAAATTTATTGTAAAGGAAAAAAGAAAATCAATACAAAAATGGGAAAATAAAAATACAAGTGTAGAAGAAAATAAAATGCTATTTCCTTGTAGTATTTGTTTTACAGTAAATTAGCCATTGCAATAGCTCAATTAAACTTAATTATTTTATTTTTCTTTTCTAAAAAAAGAAAACAATTCTTTCTAACTATATCAATCGGAAAAGATATTTAACAATCTTTTAATCAGTAGTAATAAAAACTTTTACTACAATCAATTTAATTACAATGTAACTGAGTTAAAAACAAAAAAAAATAATAAAGCTCGCATAATAATATTTAATTTAAATAATAAATAGTTGCACATAGTATGCTTAAATTATGCTGTAAATTATATACAATAAAGAAATAAAAATTAAAAAGCACAAGTTACATGTGCGTGATTATTTAATGATTTATATTTATTTTTTTTTTTTTTTGTAGTGCTTTATTATTTTTATTTTTAAATAAATAAAAGGGTAGTCTAGCATATTATTGTGATTATTCCTTGTAACTATTGTTGTTTATATAATTTCCCAGTTTATTTCCTTTTTCTTTTTATTTATTTTTATTTTTTTTTCAAATGTCGAGTACACGAAAATTTGTAGAAAATTATTTTAATAATACAGTGAAAGCTCTACTGTGTAAAATTAAGAATAAGAAAAAAAAAGTCATTTCCCTATTATTTGTAAGTTCTTTTATTCTTTTAAAAGAAAAATTAATCAAACTTTTGTACTTTACATTCTAATTATTTCCTTTTTTTTTAACACAACAGAGACTAAACTTTTTAAGTTATTTAATATGAAGCTTCTATAGATTGCATTAACAATGACAAAAATTTATAAACTTTCAACATTTGTTTATTATTATTATTATTGTTGTTGATTTTTTTTTTTTTATTTAATTTTTACTTCCTACTAAGCTTTTATCTATTATAATAAATACTTTGTAAATACTTTAAAGCAAACAAATTCTACATCATTTCAATTAAATAAAGCTTACTATGTAACTTCTAAATAATGAAATATTTTTGATTAAAATAGAATTTTGAAGTATGTTGACACAATAATAAGTGAGATTATTGTTTATTTTTTTATTTATTTTCTATTAAAAATACTGAGTGATAGTTTTAGTCAGATAAACATGAGTTGACACTGTAGCACAAGTTGAAAATGAAAAACAAAAAGAAGGAAAACAAAATTACATTGAATGCGGCTACATCATGCGACATATAAATAATTTTTTTACTGAACTCATTTTGCATTTTTATTTACTTTGCTTAACCGAATTTTTATTATTTTATTTTATTTTTTTCACTGTTTTTGCTTTTATGTTCTACGCATTATTATAATTTTTTCTGTTTTTACTGGTTTCTTGCTGTTTTTTTTTTATTTTTTTACCCAATATGCACACGCAATATTTTTGTTTTACCTTCAACTAATAGTAGAATTGTTTGTGCTAAATTATTTAATATTTAAATAAAAAATAATATAAAACTGAAGACACAAATTCACTTGTAACCAAATTTATATTATATTTCGACTGCTTTTTACAATTTGATTAAAGAACAAAAGGTACCAAATATTACATTCAATTAATCTATCGCTCGTTCTATCTCTAAAAGTCTTTAAAGAAAGTAATTAATAAAAAAACTAAATAAATAAAGTCATTAATAAATTAATTTTTAAATTACTTATGCAGCAATGCACTTGTTAATGTTTTTTTTTTGCATTTTATCATCTAACATAAACTCTTAAAATTATTATGCTTTCAGCTATATTATTAATATAAATATTATTATGACAAATTTTTAATAAATAATCTAAAATTTTGAGAAAAGAACAACTTCTGAAAAGTTTTCAAAGATACTTAGTACTTAGAAAAGCATTTTATAGTTTTATTCACTGTCTTGTTACTTGTTTGCTTTTTCTATCATTTAAACCATTAATAGTTTTAATTTCTTTTATGAAATACTTATTTAAGAATATTTTTAAATTATTTTTCTAATTTTAAAACATAGAATAATTAAATAAAGTTTAATAATAAAATAAAAAGCATTAAAAATAAACACAATAAATAATAAAAAAAAATTTCTTGCACTAAATTTAGGTCGTGTAAATTCTATTTAAATTATTTAAAGTCATTTTAGGTACTTCATTTGACTTGTTTGTATTCATAATAATTTTTTATTATTTTTTCAGGTCATTTCAAAGAAAAAGAAAATATTTTTAACGAGTAAGACCACAAATTAGTATAAATAATAAAGTAAATACATAAGAAATGTATACATGAAAAAAGTAAATATTGCATAATAAATTGTAATATAAGAATTGGTTAAATTATAAACACTAAGCACATATATTTATTTTATAATTTTTCATAATTATTTAGCTGAGGTAACCAATAATTTTACATTCAAAATTAATTGTATTCAAATTTTTAACCATGACTTCGATAATAGAATATTTCCTGTTAAATAATTTTAATTTAATTGAATTAATTATGCAACAATAAGCATATCATACTGCAATTATAGAAGAAAATTATCTGATAATTTATACTGATTATAAATTCATAAATAATTTTAACTAATCAATAATCATTTTACTATTTTTTCATAAATCAATTCTTAAACTTTAATTTCTTAAAAACGTATTTAAAGTAAAACACTGCACAGTACATTTTCCTTTATGTAAAATAAAAATTCACATGTCCATAACAAAACATGGAAAATTCCGTTTACATAATTTTACACAAAAAGCGTCACTTTGAAAAATAAAATCAAAATAATTTTGCAACAGCAAAAAAAATAAAGCACACCATCCATGGTTGTACTATATTTAATTCTTGGATTGTGACATTATGGATATTACCAGAAAGAATAATATTCTGCTCGACTTTAAAACAATAAAAAACTAAAAATTAATTTTAAAACATTTTTTTCTTTTATTTTTTCCGTTATTCAAAAATTATTTTATGTGGTTTTTGCTTTTAATAAATAAAAAATAGAAGAAATATTTCTTCTGACCTATAAGAATAAAAAAAAAATATCCTTTTATTATTAAAATTTTTAAAAACAATTTGCATACATGATTTATAACTTTTCAACAGTTTTAAATTGCTTTGTATTTGCATAATTAAAGAACTTTAATAATAATAAATAAAATTTTTACTAAAATTAGCTTTTTATGACGTTTTTATGCAATAAATTATATTGCAAAATGATTTCCTTTTCATAAAAACTTTATTAAACACAATAAAAAATAAAAATTCAATAAAGAAATATATATATCAAAATGTTCGTGAAATATTTAAATTTATTTTAATTCAACAAATTAGTTATAACAAAGAAAAGGTGGAAAAATTCCTTAAACTTGAAAAGATTTCTTCATTCATACAATATTATTGATTGCAATTTTACACGTATTAAAATTTCCATACAAGCTTTCTTTAGCAGTAATAAACATTTAACGAAAAAAAAACAACACATAGTATGTCATGAGTAAAATAACTGTAGACATAAATAAATTAATATTTTTGTAAGAATAACAGCAAAAAAAAAAAAGAAAAGCTTCACTATAAAAGAAAATTTATACATAAAACGCCAAAGTCATGATGAGTTTTTGAATAATATAAAAGCGACCGCCAGTAACAACATAAAAAATAATAACAGGAGGTAAAACAGAAAAAAACATAAAGTAAAAAAGAAATTTTGCAATAAAAATAAATAAAGTGGAATAACCTGTCCAGTATTTTATATTGATAATAAAATAGTCAAAAGCTTTATATATTTATTCTTTATCATGTCTTCCATCGTATGACATCAATATGATAATAAAGAATATGTACCGAGAGAACGTGTCTGGAATTTTATTTCTCTAAAACCAAAACAAAAACATTATTGATAAATAAGAAATATTTTACAGACTTTATAAAATTTTAAATTGATTTAATATGCAAAACTGGAAAAAGCAGTATTTTATCGAATAAGCTACGTCAATAAGTTTTTCCAAATATAATAAGTAAAACAACAGAATCATGAAAATGTTTTCCATTAAAAGAAAACAGATTTAAATATAAGATCACTTCAAAGACATCAAATTTACAAAACAACAAAATCGTGCTTAGAAGCTTTAAACAATTTATTTTGAAAGCAAAATAGCATTAAAATCCTTTAAATTCAAAAATTTATAGAAAAGCGCATAGTATATTATCAAAAGCTTTTAAAAAATAGAAAATATATATACCAAATAAAATATAAATTATCGAGACAACTACATTATTTATTGAACGTAAGCTTTAACGTGAAGTTTTTCTTAATGTCTGGCAATAAACTTGTAAGTAAATTTTTGAGTTTATTGAGTTTTTTTTTAAGTTTAAATAGAATAAAAATATTTTCTATAAAGTTTTTCAAGGTAAGTAAACCATTATAAGTACGAATAAGTGTAGTTTTATGTAAAAAGAAAAAAATTATTCATGAAATGTAACGAAAAATTAATTAATTGTTAAAATTTTGTGCTTCACAATGTGCTTCAAATTATTATTTTGATAGGAAAAGACAGTAAAACTATATGAAACCATTATTATATTAATCAATGACATCCTTGTAAAAATATTGGATAATATATATACTATTATTAAGATAAACTATAATTCTATTAATAATAATTACCTTTTCTGGTTGCGTTATCCAAAATTTAACTGCTCATCTTTAAATAAATCCATATTACGTGTGTAGGTGTTGCTGATGTTGTTGTTTATTGACAATTATACTTTTTGAAAAATTATTTAATTGTCTTTTTTCTTTATTTTTATTATTTTTATTCTTATAAATATTAAAATTTTTCAATGAAAAATCAACCAGTGCACACATAATCGTTATTCATTAGAAACAAAAAATTAATTTAAATAATAAAACATAAATAACAAAAAAAAAAACATAATATTATTATATTAACATAGTTTTGATGTTGAACGCACTTTTATAAAAGAAAAAAATAATAATTAAACTAATTTATTGTCACAAAATATTGGATTTTCTTATTTCAGTTTTTTTTCTTATTATTATTTTTGCAATTATTTTGTTTGTTACACTTTAGGTGTGATATAAATTTATGTTTTATTTTGTCTTCTTATTTATCCTTTAAAACACTTTTAAAAGTTAAAAAAAAAAAAAAACACCCGAAAACAAACGAGACGACTTTTCTTATCTCCTGCTGTTACTTCTGCGTTTCTGTTTTATTATTCTTTTAACGCAATAAATCAAGAAATTTGATATTAAAACCACTTGCTAGTCTCATTCTTTACTAAAAAAAAAAAACTTAAAAAATAAACACACAGAAAAAGGAAACGAAAAGTAAAATAAATAAATGTTGTATGAAAAAAAAAAGCTCTGTTTTTTATTTACAACAGCAAATAAGCACAAAAATACACAGAGAGAGAGCAAATAAAAATAAAGGAAAACGCATAATCATTCACTACGAATAAAACATAGCTCAGAAGATCATAATATTATTACTATTATAATTTATATTTTTTATTAATCCCTTATGTTAAATAAAATTAAATAAAAAATGTGAAAAGGATGATATAAATTGGGAAAAACAAACAAACTTTTCTTTTATTTGGATATGAATGTGGGAAAAATGAATAAAAAATTCGTTAAAGAAATGAGACACCAGGAATGCAAAAAGCATTTTTACGAGCAACAAATTGTTATTTTTTCTTTATATCTAAAGCAAGCCTACCCTGTAGATTTTACGCAAGGTTAGATAATATAAATCTATAGTCCTTGGTTGTACACGGGAGTAAATATAAGAAAAATCAGGCTGCTCATGTTGCCTTCTTCAATTTATAAATAATCAATAAAAGTATTTAGAAAAATTTATTTCAAATACGAATCAATGTAAATTTGTATTAAAAATCATAACGATTGATATTTACTGAATACCACTGTGCTTTTTAATCTATTAAAAAATAATAAGAATTTCTTTTATTTAAATAATAAAAGATTTAACTTGTAAAAGCTTAAATCAATTATTATTTATTTTAACAAATGTTTCATTTTTCTGATTAATTATAATTCAGAAGGGACAAAAGTAATATGAGATTACAGAAAATAGCGTAGGATGAAAAGACACATTGCTAGGTGGTAGATTTGTCTAATATTAAGTAACAAAATAATAATAATAATAATAAATAATAATAATAATGAAAGAAAAGCACAAAAAGCAACATAATCGATCGATCGTTTTTATTTTTTGTTGTTGCTGCTGTTATTTAATTTTTTTCTTTTTATTTTTTCTTCCTTCCTTTTTATATCAATTTTTCCATTATATTATTTGTTCGTGTCTATCGTGTTTTTTTATACTATTTTTTATTTCTCACATTATTCATTGTTAATATTTCACAAGAAAAACAAAATGTTTTCCACACATTCTGTATGGCACACACTATAGAAGGAAAAATAATGCAAAAAATATGATTTAAAAAAGGGACAATAACAGTTTTTTTATTAGTATATATGATTCCTCCTTAACACAAAAAAACTGTCAACAGACAAATACAGTTAATAACATATAAAAACCACTTTTACTTTCATGCAAGAACTTTTCGTATTCTAATATTGTCTCTCTAATTTTTCTTTTTTAGCAAATTAACAATTTTATTTATTTAGTTAACATTATTTATTTTTTTTTTGTACAACTTTGAAGACTAAAAGCAATCATTTTTGCTGTGTCGTTGTAATTAAACATTAATTAAATTCAAACAAAATAAAAAACACACCGAAAAAAAAGCGACGATGTTGAGAATGCTACGCAGAAACCACGAAATTAATAATAAAAGTAAGAACAGAAAAAAGAATAAAGGAAAAGCTTTTTGTTGGAATTTTCTTGATTTTGTATAATTTTTTATATTTTTTTTCCTTATTTCGCTATTTCTTGTTATTTTTATTTAGTTTGTGTGTTTATTTCATGTATATATATATATATCTTAAAAGCACACCCTTATTTTATTTCCTAATTCTACCCTTTTTTTTCGTTGTTGTTATTATTTTTCTTTTGAAATTCTTTTATTAAAATAATTTTGTGCTTTTTTTATTATTATTAATTAATCAGAAAAATTCATCATTTAAGGAAAAACCGAAAAACAGACAAGAATTATTAGTTTTAATAAAAATTTAATCAGAATATATATATTAAGATGAGTAAAATCCTCACAATGGAATTAAGTGGCCGTGGCGCTCCTTTAATTTTAATACAAAAAAAAATAAATAAATAATATTTATTGGGAAAAAATAGACGAAACTAAAGACAACATACCTCCCACCCATCCCTAAAATAGTATTTTAATTTTTTTTTTTTATTCTTTAATAACAAACACAAAAGCTTTAATTACTAAGTAATGAATATGTCAAACAAGTGTAATTGAATTTTTATTTTTTTTACATTAAACAAAAAGCACTATTCATGAACAATACACAATTCCACATAAATTTTTCTTTATTTATTTATTAAACACAATCGAATGAAATATTTATCAATAAAATATAATTAATAAAATTGATTTTATTATTTAATTTTTAATGATTTTCTATATAATCATTTATTTAGTTTTGTGTAAAATGAAAATTTTATTATTTTATTTTTATAAATTTTCTTTTTACTTGATTTAAATGTTTTTGTTTTTTTCTATTCCTTTATTTTATAATTTTATTATTTTCTTTTATATTTTATGAATTTATTGTGAATGAGGAGGGGCGAAAGCTTTTAAAAGCTTTATTATTTAAACACGTCCGACCCGATAGACATTTTACCTCAAACTGGCTATTATACATCAGGAAAATGGCTGTCATTATAGGGAAATTTGTGTTGCCTAACTTTAAGGGTATATTTTTCCTCAACATTCACAAAACTTTCATTGTATTCAATGGGAAAACATGTAAAGCTATAAATGTTAAACTTCAAAAGCATTGTAAATACAAATAAAAAGCTTAGACGTCACCACCTACAGCTGCGTGATTTAAAAACCCTCAAAGCTTTTTTGTCGATTTTATTCAAAGGCCAATTGTTAATAATAAAAAATATTTCCATACCCATGACATTTGTCTACACAATATTATATATCTGTATATATATATTTCCGTTATACATTCAATACTAAAAAGTTGTATAATTATTGCTTAATCGATGAAAAATTAAATAAAATATATATATATATATATATAATAGCAGAAAAATCAAATATAACCAAACAGGGTTAATCAAAGTTAATCAATTTTTATTTAAAATCAAAATAATATTAATGAAGAAAAAAATCATAATAATAAATTTATATGCAAACATTTTATTATAAATAATAAAAAATTTAATTGGTTTTTATTTATTATAAGTCGTTAAAATATGTATTTATTTAATTTTTTCTATGTTTTTTCCCGTTTTTTCTTTCTTTCTTTTATTATCAAAATAATAATATTAATAATAATTATTATTATTATTATTTTAGTCAACTAAAACAACCCTAATAAAATGTATTTTTCCTTAACTTTTATTTTTAATTGTATTTTTTCACTAGCCATGCGCAATATATGCCAATGTATAACCATTAAGTTGCACAGAGGGTTATTGAGTTTGCGTTTTAACAGCAATACACATAGATATAGATAACAAACAAGTAAGAATAAATAAATGAAAAACATGTATGTATATATAAATTGGACAGAGTTACCAGCTACACAATGTTAACCTTAACTTATAAATGGCATTTTCGAAAGCTTCCAGCACTAAAACTTAATAAAAGTCATGTAAAAAATAAAGCTATAGTATGATTTTGATTTCTTTTAGCATTGTCTTTGCTCGTCGTGTAGTTACCGATAAAGAAACAGAAGTAAAATCAAATATTACAATGAATAACATAAATAGGTCACGACCTTCACCTCGCACCTTATTGTCCTTTTTTGCATTTATTGTTTTTGTACAGTTTTTTCTATATTTTGGCAATGATGCAAAAATTTAATTGCTAAACATATGATATACGCAAATGAAATGAATATTGGTTTGTGTACTTACTAACCAAAAGCACAAACTTGCAGAACTTTTTTTTTCATTATTATTATTTAGAATTTAGTCCTTGTAATATTTTTATACAATTATTTTCCATTAACCTTTTTTAAGAGGTGGTTTTCATAGACAGTATCTCCAAAAATAAATTATATTTATTTAATAAATATAAGCAAAGACACAATTGTACAGTATACTTTCAGGTGTTTCAACTTAAAATAAAAACAATTATTTTTCTTAATAATTTTCTTTCATTCTTTTTTATTTATTATTTATTAAATTAATTATTTATTATTTTATATTTATCACTAATAATATTTGTATTTAATATTAATTTGTTATTTAAATATATACAAAAGACAAAAAGAAAAATATCTAAATACAATAATTTAATATCAATATTTATAAGTTTTTATAAAATAAAAAAATCTAAAATTTATATTTAATTGTTTGTTTGCTTTTCTTTTTGCATAAAATAAGAGAAAAACTATTAATTGTAATGTAAATAACAGTCAATATAATTGGTCGGAATTTGTATATTTTGTTCATATATTTTTACTTTATTCGGTTGAGTATTTATATAAATTTTCAATAAAAAAATTATTTACTAATAGTTACACCCTGTGTTTATGACAATTTTAAGTAATTATTACTATTTAAGTACAAATCAATATTACTATTTTAGTTTCTATTTAAAAAAAAAAAACTTTTGATTTTTTATTTAATTATTGTCATCTTTTTTTGGTCTCAAAATAAAATTTAAATTAAATGCTGTATTTACAGCATAATAAACATTTGCATTTGGTGGCATTACTAATTCTTTATCTGGTAAACATTGGGCTAATGTATAACGTTCTGGATCACCATCTAAACCTAATTTCATCATTGAATTACGTATAACCTGTGGCGTACGTTCATTATTACCTAACATTATACTTTTATATAAGACAATACCATCTAATTCAATATTATCCGTTTCATATGTTACACGAATTATATAAAAATCCGGTGTTGTATTTTTTAATGGCGAATTATTAATTAATTGGGCATTTATTATTGGAGGATTATTATGATTAATGTTTGTTAATGTTGACGATTTTATATGGTAATTTTGTTGTATTGTTAATTTTGGATTATTTGTAATGCCATTTGATTCCATTGATAACGATGACATGCTACTGGCTGATGATAAAATTGATGCATTTGGTGGTGTTACATCACGATCTAAGGAATTATTGCCAGAACTAAAATAAAAACAATTAAAAAATAATAGTAAAAAGAATTTTATATTTAAATTAAATATTAAATCTTACCTAGGTGCTGATACATTATTAATTTCGCAATAAAACTGTGAGCCACCGCCACTACTTGAATTTGATGCTATCGAATCATTTTTCCTATGACCGTTACCCGGTCGCTTATTAATTAATTCGGTTTGAGATTCTAATTTACACGATAAACTATGGGCTTCACGTTCATCTAATACTAATAATGATGAAAACCATCTATCAAACGATGTGTCATGTGTTAAATGGTATGCATTTGCTGCACCCTAATTAATTAAAAAAAAAAGAAAAGAAATTAAAATATGTAATCTTGATAAAATAAAAAACTTAATAAATAAAATATATTACCTGTAATAACTTGATTTGTGCTAATACTTCAAATTCTTTACGTTTTTTATCAAAATTAATTAAACCACCGTCGCCTATATTATCTGGTATAGCTGCATGTATCATTGTTAAGTCCGTTAAAAATGTACCTAAATATGGTATTGTACCATGGCTAGTTTGAGTATTTTGTTTTTGAAATACTTTTTGTAAATGACGATCATTTTCACCAGCAGTATCAGCAAATTTCGCTGTACCTTCACGCATTAATACTTCACGTTGTGCCCATGCATTATTATCTTCACTAAATATTCGTGCTAATTCATGATAGATTTCAAGCTAAAAAAATAATAATAACAATTATTATAATATAGTGATTATTTCAATAGTTTTAATTAAAATTTTAATAAAAATAATAATAATAATACCTTTTCCCTAGATAATGCTGCCCATGTTTTAGATAAACGATAAATTGCATTTGATTGTAAACACGACACGATCGCTTTTAATGATGAAAAATTCTTTAATACTCTTAGTTCTTGTGCAATATCAATCCACGTTGATATAATTAATGAACGTTCATTTAAATTTGGTTCAATTAAAATACTAGATATAACACGAAATGAAACAGCATTAAATTGTGTTACTGTTGCAACAACGGTATTTGCTTCATTTTTATCACGACGTGACCATATTGCACCTAAACACTGATGTGGTATTAAACGTTTAAATAACTCCTACAAAGATATTAAATTTTTAATTTTTATATAAAATAATTATTTATTTTTTTAATTGATTTTACCATATCCATTCTAGTTAATTGTTCAGCAAAATGTTTTACTTGTATATGAGGAAATTGATATTCTTGTAATAAATGTGATTGTGGATCACGAAATGCTGGCGCCAAACATAAATCATTAAAATCATCATTTAAATTTATATAATTATCGGTCCATGGTAATGTATCCGTTTTTATATTTGTAAATTTATCTAATCTTTGTAAAGCTTTTAAATGTAATTCAGAATTTGGTAAATATCTTGATGTAAATGTAACAACTTTTTCTAAATTGTTTTTTGTCCAATCTTCTGGATAACCATCAATCCACACATGTAATGCCGAGACTAGAGTTTTTTTATGTTGCTCCGATATTGGCTCATCAGTTAATAATAATGGTTCATGATTTAAACGTTCATAACGTTTTACTAATAAATCTAAAACATTTTCAGGACGTGAAAATGTACGATATGTTGCTAAAAATACATTTACAAATGTACTTTCTAATTCACCATCATCTGTTGCTAATGCCTCAACGAGACGTGATAATGTTGCCGCTTTAACAAAACGTACCCGTACCGTTTCCCATTCTAAATGTGATATTTCATCATCAGAATCTTGCTGCAAATATACATTAAAATAATTTTTATTTCAATTTAAATTAAATTAAATATGATAATAACTTACACTACTGGCACTAGGTGTTGGACGGTGGTACCGTACTTTCTTAAGATAAACTGTAAAAATAGCATCTTTTTCACGTTCCTCACCCCATAATCGCCAAGTAGGCTGCTGAAAGAAATTGAAATTTTTTTTTTTATTAAACATTATTTCCACTTAGTTTTAGAATTTAATATCTATATAGCATTAAAAAAAATTGTTTTATTAATTATCTCCACTTAATCCGGGTTTTTTTTTAACAGTTTGCTTTTGCCTAATAATAATAAAATGTTAAAAAAAAATATATTAATAATAATAATAATAATAACAATAAAAATAGTAATAAATTTGAAAAGAAAACAAAATGTTTCATTTCTGCTTAAAAATTATATTAAAATAATTTTCTAACAAAATATGATAATAAACATTAAAGCATATGGTTGGGTGTATGTTTACATTATAGAGAAGAAAACTTAGCGAAATAAAAACATGTTTAGCCAAAGTGTATAACATTATAGATGTGAAAAAAATGCTTCTTTTTATTTTTGTATTATGTTTTTTTTTAAATAAATAAACGAAAAAAATAAAAACCTAAAACTAACGACAATTAATTGATGCTTCGCTGAACACAATAATAAGTAAAATCCTCTTAAATGTGTTCTTTTTTTTAATCATTATTATTATAACTACAATTTTCTAAAATACCTACGTTGCCAGTTTTTTTTTTTTGATTTAATTTTTACTATTCTTAAGAAATTAATTAACATTACTGTTTAATAGTAATTTTTATTTGCATCTTATTTGCATTAATTTAATTTTCATGTTGCTGATTAAATTTTGTCGTTTCGTGTTTAGGTATTTTTTTTTTTTTGCCTGCCCTTATATATGCTAAATAATTGAACATTTAATTAAAAGAATGAAAAATAAAAACGAAACATTTATTTCTATTTAACTAATTATGGGAATAATAATAATAATATTTTATTGTTCTTTTTAATAAGTAGTTTCAGCGTACATAAAAGAAAAAACACAATAACCTTTCCAGCACACAACCATAAGGCAATATGAATGAACCTTTGACGGTCACAAAAAATATGTTTGACATTATTCAATAATAATCATAACAAGTAAACAAAAAAAAAATGCTCTAACTTAATTATATAAACAAAAAAAAATAAAGAAAATAACAAGTTCCTTTAATAACTTAATTATGACGTCAAACACTTTACTAAAATCAAAAGAATAAATAATAATGCTTAATGAAATGAAGTGAACTGAATCGAATTTCTTTGCAAAAAAAAAGAATAATTATCAAGAATAATTAAGAAATATTTGTTGGCTTCCCATGAACATTTCTATTTTTAACATAACTGAAAATAGATTACAAGAAAAGTAATCAATTTTATCTATAAAAAAAAAACAACCCTTATATAATATTATTGCGTAATGAAAATTATTTTTAAAATATAATTAGATAATTCAACGAAATTCAACGTTTATATCAATTTATGTATAAATATCGTTATATGATAAATAAAACAATTAATTAAAAATCTAAAAATCTAAAAAAATATTCTAGCAAAACTAAATTAACACCTACTAAAAATCAAATTTCAATATTATTAAGCAAAAAAAAAATTAACACCTTTATATATTTATTTTAATTCAAAGAAAAAATTATTTTATTTATTTATTTATTATGTTTACTTATGGAAAGAAATAAATTTTATGGAAAATAATATTTGAGAAGAAAATTATAATTATGTATATTCGAGTAAACTTACTCAGTAGCGTATTCAATCCACTAGAAAAGACCGTCTATTATGCTTTTAAGATATTTAAAATAGAATATTTTTTTATATAATTATAAAAGATAAAATAACTACGTAAAAATTCATAATAATAAAGTAAAAATATTTGTATATTATATTGTATTTTAACACAAAATATGAATCATTAAAAATTGTAAAAAGATAAATTTGTGTTTTTCATTGTTTTTTGTTTAATTAATAATAATTTTTTATTTATTTAATTTTCTTGCTTTTTGCCTTCTCAGAAATAAACAATTATTCAATATAATTTTGTATAAAAAAAATAATTAATTATTTTTGTGATATTATTTCTAATAATTAATTATTATTTTGTAAATAAATGTGTATAAGTTTATTTTCTACCTCTAATTGCATGAATTACATTGCAATCAATGACGTTACTATTTTTTGTTTTTTAATTACTACCTGCTGTAATAAAACGTAATAAATTACAATAAATACAAAAATTGTAAATTTCTTAATTGTGTTGTAATAAATAATTAAAATCAATATTTAATTGGCATTTAAAAGCAATAGCGCATAAATTGGCGTAAATTACTTAATTTTAAGCATTAGAACATTCTATTGTTTTAAGTAATAAATAAATTTGTAATTTTTATTTAAATATATTTTTAACGAAAAACAAATCCACTCTAATTTCTTAAGACTTAAAAAAAACGCAAGAACACAAAGAACATCCGCATTATAATGACAACAAAAAAAAAACTAAAATAAAACTTATATCTTGTACTTTCAATAAATATTCCCATAAAAATGTTGTTTAATTTTTTTCTTAAAGAAACATCCTCTGATACAAAATTGTATTTAAAAGAAAGAAAATATTTTTGAGGAAATAAACTCTTCTCGTAACAAACTGATTATAAAAATTATTTAATTTATGATAAGTATTAATGTTTTTATTATGTGATTTCCACCTTAAAAAAGTGAAGAAAAACAAAACATCGGATGTGACGACATCAAAAACATCAACATTAAGAAAGATTTTTTTTATTTTCTTTTAATATAATTACATACAGTATATGTATTGTGAAGACAGTTATAAGGCAGACACAAAAAAAAAAGTGTTTAAGGAATTCATTGAATTTTTACAGCTGTTGGCGTAATGTCAACAAAATCAAGAAAAAACTTTTTAAATAAATAAAAAATAATTATGTATAGGAAGCAAAAGAGCAACAAAAAAAAAAGTTAAATAGCTGCACACCAACAACATAGAAATAAAATTAAAATCAAAAAGCATTGATGGACTTTGTGTTGTCATTACAATAACTAAGGAAAAACGCAATATAAACGGCGTAATTACTGCCAAGAAAAATAATTTGTCAATATACAATTATATTTATTTGACATAAATAATTAACTTAAATAGATTGAATTGATTATATACATACGTTATGTACTCTCACGTTGTCATTTCCTTTTTTTTATTATTATAATTTAAAATATAAACTAATAAAAGCAACGAAGAAATTAATTAAAACAATTTAAATAATAATTATAACGAACAAGGTAAAAAATAATTTTTATTTTTTATTTACTTTCAATACTTCCTTATTTATTATATTTTTATAACACTGTGTTTAACATTAAGATAAGTTTTTAATTAATTATAAACCAGATTAATTAAGAGAAAATAACAAATTATACGGTTGCATCATATGCCATCAAAAAATAGATATTTCCCAAATTAACACCACTAAAAACTCACTCATTTAAAATTCATATTTAAAAAAAAAACAGTTTTATCATAAAATTAATTAATTTTCTAACAAAGCATTAATAAATAGAAGAAAAAAAAACGATAAACATCAGAAAAATCGTCAATTATCACACGATAACTACTAAAAACAATAATTACTTTATTTAATTAACAGAATTATAAAATTCCACCAAAAAAACATTTTAAACTTAAGATAATAAGTAGAAATTTTATAAAAAATAATATTATTAAACATTTTATTTGTTTGTGTCATTGTCACATCTCTGTTTTAATTAATGTAAAATGATATTTTAAGATAGAATAAAATCTAATTAAAAAACAAAATCATAGATATCAAATTTCCTGAATAATTTCCGAACAGAGAAAATAAAAACATTTTATTAAAGTCATGAAATATGTAACATTTTTTCCATTATTACTATTATTACCAATTTAAGTATTGAAACCTTGAATTATATTTATAAATCACATTAATAACAGATAAATAAAAAAAAAAAAAAACATTGATCGATATGTTCATTAATAAAATACATAAAAGGGTAAAGGTAGCGCACAGGTAAAATAATACAATAATAATAATAATAATACTTAATGAAATTATTTGTTAAATTATTGAATTATAAACATTGAAAAAATTACATTTCGTTATTATTTACTAAATAAATTTTATAAAAATAATTAAATTAATTTTTAGATAGAAAAATTCCATACTGACCAACCCAAAAGGTAATTTATTATTATTACTTATATTAAAAGCCCTTAATCGTCTTAAAATTTTATTAAATAAAATAACAAAAGTGATCCCTTACATACGGCAAGGTCTATTATCTTATCATCAATGTTTTAACGTATACACCTTTACTATATCAATAAAGGTGCTTTAGTTATTCTATTTAAATCAATTTATTTTCCATACTAAACATGTAATAGAAATTAAATGACTCATAATATCAGCTATATGTTTATAATATAAGAAAAATAAAAAAATAACTCAACACATTCAATAAGTCAACAAACTAATATTCATTCACAAAACAAAAAAACAAATAATTAAACAATAAATTTAGTGTAATTAAATAAATAAATATTTATGCTAAAAAATTATTTATTTATTTAAATTAAACACAATTAAAAGAATAAAATTAAGTGGAATTTATAGAGAGAAAAGAAATTCCTTAAAAATAACTAGGGTAATTTTAATTTTAAACAATTTTCATTTCTGTGTTTATTTCATTAGAAATAAAAATATGCAAATTCAGGTGAACATAATTTATAAAAAAACAATAATAAATTAATTAATTACATTTTGATTATTATTAATTAAAAAAAGACATTTATTTATTTATTTTCTTCTTATTCATCATCTTTTCTATTAATACAACAAATAGGGTGAAGGACGTATAGTAAAAACCTACACAAATAAAACAAACATTATAATTGCATAGATACGTAACGATGACAAATAATTATAGTTTAATTGTTTAAAAGAAAAAAAGAAATAATTTTATAATTCATTATTTATTTAAAACATTTATTATTTCAAGGTTATTGTAATTACTGCTTATTTTTCTATTATTTGGCTAAATAAATAAAATAAAATAAACTACAATACAAATACAAAGTAATAGTAAAAAAATTATGAATAAATAATTAAATGAAGAATAATAAATAAAATAAAAAATACAACAGAATGCAACACACCTTCCTTTTAGCCAACAATAATAATAATATTAAATAATTAATTAATTAATAATAAAACTGTATTATTTAAGAATCATCAAAATTATATATAAAACCAAAATTTATATTTCATTATCAATAATTAATTGATCATTATTTATTTAAAATAATAAAAAATTTTAATAAATATTTACAAGAAAATTATTAATAAATTAATTAAAAATTAAAATAATAAATTTTTTGGTTTTATAATACATTTTTGTAGAGCATAAAACCGTTTATTTATTTTCATTAAAAATAAACTTTATTCGATTATGTTAATGTTCATAATTGTCTTTATAACAGAAACTACTGTCTATGGTTGTTTATGGTAAATATATTCACCGATACAATGCAAATATTCTTTTACATACACGGATTACCAGTTACGAATAAAACGGTTATTGAGAATAGCAAAATAAAAATCAATAAGAAAAGAGAAAATTAATTAATTCAAGGTGAGCTTGATATTTGCAAAAAGAACAAATAAAAATGAATAAATAAAAATTGATAAAACAAAAGGTTAAGTATAGTGACACCAAATTTGGTTAAATGTTAAATAAAAATAACTTTGTTTAACTTAACAACAACATTCTTGAAAAGATTAAATAAAAAATTACCATACATCGGTATAACATCGAAATAGGTTAATAAACTGCGCTTTTTTGTTAATAAAATAAAATTTCTAAATTTTAAATATAAAAAATATAATTCACGATAGAATAATACTAAAAAGAAGTCAAGTGCATTGTATTACCTTGACGTACCACTTGGTAGTACGTTGTTGATTCAATAAATGCTGTGGTTGTTGCTCTTTTACATACTGCTGTGTTTGTTCTTGATTTGACTGTGGCAAATTTAAAGGACTTCGCCTTTTCGTTATTAATTGTCTTAAAGTGCCCTTTTTACATGGACACAAATACCTTAAACTGGTTTTACCATTTGTACAATTTTTTATATATAAATTTGTTGAATTTATTAATTTACTATCAACTATAGCTGTTTGAGAGTGTGTTTCTGGTGCACTTGTCGTTGTCACTATTGTTGATATCGTTGATTGTCCTGTTGTTGTTGTTACAATGCAACCACTTTGTTGATGTACTAAATTTGTTGCACGAATTTGCTGTGTACATTTCTGTGCTAGCAATTTGGTTTTCTCTGTTAAATTTTGTAATCGTTCATTTGATGGACAAAACATTGAAATTTCTTCCTTCAAGTTCTATTTTTATATTTTTAGTGTTTTTTGTGATTTTTGTGATTTTTTCTTTTTTCCTATTTTGATTATTATTTTAAATTATTTAATCATTCAAAAATTTACATTTTTTTCACTTGATTTGGGGAATTACTGTTTTTTCTTATTATTATATGCATCACTATAATAAATATGCCACAAAACCACAAACAATAATATAATGTTTTTAATTGCTGTTACTTTGTAAATTTAATTAAAATAAAATCTAATTCAAATACATGCAATTTTTTTTTTATTTCATTTCTTAAAATACGTTTTTCACTTGCTGTTGATAAAAAATTAAACATATTTAGCAAAATTCTTTTCAACATTTAATAAATTAATATCATCGCTAATCAATTTTTCACAAAATTGAATAAATATCAGAAAAATTCTTAGAAAAATAACGCAATAATAAATTTAATTCTGTTTTACAAGTCTACAAGTTTACAACTCTAACACCAATGATATTAAATTTTATTTTAATTAATTTAACTAATTAATTATAACAAATTAAACAATACAAAATTGGCACGATCGTTCAACATAATGTTATTTGTTTCTTTTTTAATTATAAAACTAAACAATAAATAAATCACTAGCAAAATACCATAAAGATAAAATACGCTAATAAAAATCATAACAATGAATGAATTTAATTAGATCATTTAGAATGAAATAACAGCGGAAAAAAAAAGAAGATAAACAAAACAAAAGTTATGATTTTATTTTTTTCAAAGAATCATGATGTTATGGATGTTGGAAAAGAAACCAAAAACATCATAAAATACAATAAACTATGCAATACACACTTGTGTAAACAATTAAGAATGCAGCAACCAAAACGTGATTTATTGAATGAATTAAAATAAATGTTTGTAAAATAAATAATTAAATACAATTTTGTTACATATTGTAAAGCGATTTGTCACTCTGTAGAAACATAATAAAGTATCATTTGTAATTAGATGATTAGAAGTAAAATTGAAATAACAACAAAATAAAAAAAGCATAAAAATTGTCTCATATTTTTTTTTTATTCTTTTTGCCTGATAAATAAATTACCCATATGTATTTTTAGCATATAAACAATTTATATTCGTTAATATTTGTCATATGTAAAAAATAATACCTCTAAAAAATTTATATAAATATAAATAGAAGGCAAAAATTCACTAGACGTAGCGTTGAAGAGGCGTCTTATTTTTATATTCTTTGTAAATTTATAAATAAATCTATACATGTGATAAAAACAAAGTAAATATTTTTTTTAATAGCCAATTTCTATAATTTTTTGTGTCTGAAATTTTATTTTTGTTTTCTCTTAATTTTGTTACACAGATTTTTTTTTTTAATTTTTGCAAAAAGGTTATTAAAATGTCAACCGAAAGTTGATAAGCGAATAAAGTTATGTGATATTCATAGAAAGTCCAAACTCATAACACAATGTATTAGCTAATAGCTATTGATATTCCTAAGCGATAGATACATTTAATATAGGAAAATTATTACAATATCATCTTTAATTAGTCGCAATCGCAACTTGCAACTTTTATACAAAATATCATAATTAGCAACGATTTATATACGGTATTTGTGCAATCTAAAGTTCAATCACATAGCAGAAACATTTTTTATTATTTGTAATGAAATTCTGTCTGGAGAACAGCTTTAATTCTCATTAGCAGAGTTTTTCTTATTTCGCAATAAATTCAAAAAAAAATTTCATCTAACAAAGTGCAATTTTAGTCTTCTGCTGATATTTTTATCATAAATGTTTACCCTTCTCACCTATTTTTCTATTGTAAATTTAAACAATAATAAATATTGATTTACCTAATTACATATTTATATTTGCAAACTAAGATTTATAATAATTTTTAATCATTATTATTATTATTATTTATATATTGATAAGATTACTTTGTTTAATGATAACGAAATACACTTTCAGTGCTATTTTTTAATTATCTAATGTTCTTTTAACAACTCAGACAACTTTGAAATATAATTATTTAAAAAATATTCACTTGGGAATTGCATTTTCACTTAGCTAACTACTATTTATATTTTATTCTTTTTCATTGGAAAATTAATGTTACAATAAAAATTCTGCTATTACTTTTAAACATAATTAATTAATTTTTTGTACCTTTGTTTATCAATTTTTTTTAATTGACTAATAACAAACGTAAAATAGTCACGTTTTATGCGCACACGTGAATTGCAAATGTGTTTACGCAAAGGTAAAACCAAAACAATTCAAAACAAATAAAAATTACAAAATTAAAGTACTTTTTTGCTTTCTTAAATCATATAAACCTGAGTAAACAAAAAAATCCTTGTTATCCCCCACAATGACAATAAAAGAGACTTCGCTAAAGTATATAGTTAATGATAATAATCCAAATAATCAATAAACATTTTTATTACAAATAAACACAATAAAATATTAAAATTTAAAACAACACACTGAAACCACTGATTTGATTTTATCACAAAAAATTATATTACTTTGGAAAATTCTTTATTTAATTTATAATCCGTGTTTAGGTAATAAATCCTTCCTTATTTAATTTAATTTTTAAATATTTAATCGTCAAGTCTGGTGAGCAAACTATTAATACAAAAGAATTTATCGTATTCACATCTTTACTCAACCAATAGCGAATTAAAACTGAACAAATAATAAAATACATATATTGAATATGTATTGAATCGGTTTTTATAAACATAAACAAAAAGGAAATAAAATTGTATTGAGTGAATATAATAAAAATGAATTAAAAAAAACCAGAATTCACCTACGCTTTTATTACGCGATAATAATAATAATTTTTGTTTATATAAATATACACACACACAATGATGAAAATATTTTTATTTATTAATAAATTCTTACATAATTTTAGCACAATAATAATTGTATTCAATCCTATCAAAGCCATGAACCATGTTTGCCATCTGCATTAAAAATTTTACAACACTTTTTGACAGATTTATATATTTATTTACGTTAAAATATTTAATTATTCTGTTTATTTTAAAATTAAATTAATGAATTATTATTTAAACAAAAATTATGTTTAATAATTAAATGAAATTATAAATTATACAAAATAAATTTATAATAAATACTTTATAATAAAATGTAGTGTAAATGTAGTGTATTTGAAGGAAAATGGTTTTGTATAATAAATTTTCTTCATAATGACTCTTTTTTTTAATTGCAAAAAATTAATTAATAAAAAACAACACGAATAAAATAATTTAAAAGAAGGAAAGAATAAATATTGCAAAGTAATTACCTACTATATACACTTTTTCATAATAAATTATTAAAAAAACTTAACGCAAATAGGTTTTTTTTTTTTGCTTTAAAATAAATAAAAATTCTCAAATTGCAACACTTAAATGCACCAATAAATGATTTTTTGTGTAATTAAAATTATTATTATTAATAAATTTATACACGATTTTATATATAAAAATATGATTATTACTTTATTATATTATAAATGAAAATAAAAATGATTACTTTCCATTTATTAATTAATTTATTTTTTAAAAAAAAATAATATTATTTCTACGTTATTTAATACGTGTTTTTTATTTCGTTTGTGCATAAATTTTACTAATGCTAATTAAAACGTAAAAATTTATTCATATTTATCTGGTTTTTTGCATAATTAGTTTTTTTTTTTTAAAGTATTAAAAGTTGTTATTTTGCAGCTTTTCAGATTATTAACGCGGTTATAAGAATGTAATAACACTGGAACATTGTCATAAGGTTCTTTGATCAAAGTATTAATACCACTAAGCAAAGCATAATTAATTTTAAGAGATACTTAAGCTAAAATCTTTGCACACATTGGTGTATTAAATTTTTTATTACCAAAATCGAATAGCAGTAAATACAGTTTATAAATCATAACAAATAAAATAATATGAATAAAAAGCATAATAATGAATTGGTGACATTTTAATAAAGCATTTATTGTTGATTTAATGCATCAACAAAACTTTAAAATAAAAACGTGTTGTTTAACAGCACACACACCTTCGTCAGTCAATAGTAATGTAAATTTTTTGAAATTTAATTCAACAACTTTTTTAAATTAAATTTTAAACTTTTGCATAGGCATTGATATTTGCTTTTAAACGAAAATTTTGCTCAAACAAATCACCTCAGTCAAGGTTAATTTTATATTTTTTTATTAATTATGTTAAATGTGTGCTAATTTTTTGGTTTTAATTAAGTGTTTTTTCGTTGAGGAATTTTCTTTCACTTATTTTGGACAGTGTAATTGTTTACTATTTAACATAATTTATTGTTATTATTATTATTATATATTTGTATAATTTACATTTTAAATACAAATTATTTATTTAATTAAAAATATAGAAAAATATTACTGACCAAACATTCATCATTGCTCATTATATTTATCCAAAACTCAGGTGCAATCCAATTATTTGAAGATGAAAAAATTATAACCACTTAATTACTGTTTAATTAAATTAAAAATAATTCTTTCTAGATCAGCTAACAACATTGTATAATATTTTTTTAATTAATATTTTATTTTTATTATCCTTGAAAATATAACTCTTTTGTGGTTTTAACATTTGGCTAGATTTTTTTTATTTATTTTTTGTTGGCTTTTTTACTTTTTTAAACACTTTTTTTATCCACTCACATCCGGATTTTAATCATTTTTATTATTATTATTTTAATTTAAATTTAGCATTTTTATTAATTTATCACAAATTATTTTTGCGTCACACACAAAACTGTTATAGCTGATGGTAAACAAAAGAAAATTAAAGAAAAACTTTTATTCATCAACATGACAACACTGCTGTTAATGGTAATTTATGGTAACTATTTTTAGTTTTTTTTTATTTCTTTTCTTTATTTTTCAATAAAATATTTTCACTTCGTGACACTAATTTTTAATTAATTATTTTTTTCTTTCTTTTTCTTACATATTTTCTACAATAAATTCTTTCACCTGAGCTGTATAAAAATTGTTTTTCATTATTTTATGTTTTCTATTTTTATTTAAAACTGAAACGACATTTCTAAAAGAAAAAAAAAATAAATTGTTTATTAATTATATACAAAATTTGCGATAAATAAAAAAAAAAGAAAAATTGATAAGAAAAATATTATTATTTTTTATATAAATTGTGTAATTTTATTGTATTCGTTTGTGGTTTTGATATAAAGAATAATTTTCTATAAAAACTTTTGACCCTAAAATAGTGCAAAAGTTTCTTTTAATTAATTAAGCTAATAAAAAAAAACAAATTTCGCAATTTTTAACAGTATTAACATGCAAAAAACAAAATAACTAAAGATTTGTAATAACTGAAATTATTTATAATTACTTGTACTAAGTAAAATACATTAGTTAAAAAAATTTAATAAATAAAAATTAGGTCATATCTTAAAATTAACATTTAACATTATTTGTTTGGTAATTTATTTACCAAAAAAATATTTGTGAATAATAAAAAATTAAAATAATTTAACAGTCAAAGATTTAGGTCGTAAAATAAAAAAATGTTCGCATATTTGTTTTTCTTTTTCTTATTACATGAAGATGAAGATTTTCTAACAACGTTATATTAGTATCAAAGTTTTAAAATCACGTTTTTTTTTTAAAATAGAAATTTGATCTTTATGATTTAATTTAATTAATTATTTATTTGGTAAGAAGGCACCGAAATTATTTAAAGAAAAGAAAAACCTTGAAAATCATACATTTTTTTACGCAAAAATAATAATTATAGAATAATGCAAATAATGTTACTTAAGTCATGTTCTGAATGAATGCACAACGAATTTTTTGTCTTTATTTTTAAAAGTCACAAATATATGTATATAAATAATTAATAGAAGAAAAATAATACAAATCGATTTCACTATTTTATTTTTTTAATCAACAAACAAAATAATTTCACTGTTTTTCGCCTATCAAACTTTGCTAAAAACATTAATAAAATTGTTTATACAATTCTATAGAGTTTAAGTGAGGTTGTAGGTGGTAAATATCACAAATACAAACAAATAATTTAAACAATAAATAAATTTACACATAATCCAATAAATTTTTACTCGTATTTGCTGGGTAATTTTTATTTAATATTTAATAATTATGGTTTTCTGTTTAATTAAATAAATAATTTAGTTTTTGTTTTTTGAAATTACAAATATTATTAAATGTAATAAAAATTATTGAATTTTTTAGCTTTAATAAATTTTATATTTTATTGAAATGAAAATTTTTTGACTGTGCTTTAGCTGCTTAGCGCATTCTATTATTATTCTTTTATTATATTTCTGTTAGTTTTTTGGAATATTTTTAACACGATGACGTTTACATTAAATTATTCATTCATATATCAGTAGTGTAATGTTTATTATTAATTATTTTAATAAATAAATTATTTAATAGAAAGAAAACTTTAATATTTACACAATAAATTTACACTAAACACTGTATTATTTCTTAATTTGTTATTTTTTAAATAATATTCACAAAGTAACATAAAAACTATAATAAATTTTTTAACAAATTTCACTTTGTATTTCACTCATATTCATTATAAATATATTTTCTTATTAAATTAAAAAAATATAAACATAATTTCTTTATTATTATTATATTTATTTTTAATTGCAAAACATGTAGTTATGTTTATATTTGACTTTAAGCAACAGCAACAGCAAGAAACAACCACAGACATAAAATATTTTAACAACAAAAGAAAAAGCATAACAAGATCCGTTCACATTTAAAACACAATAGAAACTGTGAATTAAAAAATTAAAATTTATGAAAAAAAAAAGAGAAATATAATGTGTAGAGTATTGGTATTAGTTATATGTTATTATTATAATTCCTACACAGGTACATTTTACTGTATTTAATTAATTTTGTTTTACCTCCATATTTACCTGTATTTTGTTTAATAACTACGAGAAATACTTTTTTCTTTAATCATTATTGTTTTGGCTGCGTGCTTTTTGGCGGCTAAAGATTCTTAATATTAATGCTGTGTCTCCTCCGCTATTCTTTAATACCATTAAATTTAAATTTCATTAAAATTACTTAATTTTTTTTTTAATTATTTTATTCGGTTGTTAAAAATTTACTTTTTTGCATCATTTAATTGTCACAGAAAGTGTGGGATTAATTTTGTGTTCTCTTTGTTATGATGAAATTTTAGTTTTTTGGCCTCTTTAACTTTGTGAATCTATGTTTAAATATTTTTCTTTTTTAAACATTTTTTTAATTCTTTAAGATAGTTTTGAGTACTTATTGATTCAAATAAATACAAAAATTATGCAAAATACAGTGGCGAAGAAACAATGAAAATATTTTTTTTTAAATTTATTTTGATAAAACAACCTTTTATAAAGCATGTTTAATAAAAAAATAATTAAATTATGATAACGTATAATATGTTTTTTTTTTATATATGTTTATAAAATAATTAAATAAAAAGTTTAAAATTTATCAAAATGGCACGTGGCACACTGTATAATTTCCAGTAGTATGCATTTTGGCGAATACGAGTATATAAAAAGCCCAGAGCAATACTTTATTATTATAGAAGAAAAAATAAATTATTTAACAAAATAAACTTTATAAATCAAAGCACAGTTAATATTATGCTTATACTTAAAAAAAAAAAAAAACAATAAATATTCATAGGATTTTGAGTGTCAAAAAACAACATATAGAAAAAATGTAAACAATCTTAAGAAAAATTTCTTTGCCATTGAAACAACAATAGAAACTACTTTACCATCTTGTTTTAAAATCCCGTTAGCGAAAAAAAAAAGTAATAAGGTAAAAAAATTCTTTAACATCAAATACGTGGCATTGACAATAACAAACAAGACTTTAATTTTTATTTACAATTTACCTGTACTGTTTGCACGTTATAAATTTGTTTATGCTGTTTATTTGGCATTTAAAAAAACAAAATAAAAAAATTATTATAAAGTCGCAAAATTTATAGAAAAATGTGAATAAATTAATTCAGGAAAATGGATAGTGAATTAAGAAATCGTAAAAATAATAAAAAAAATGTTAAAAATGGTAATGAAAATGTTTTAAATGAAAGAGTTCAACAGTTGATAAATGACGAACCCCTAAAAAAGACTGAAAATTTTGATAAAATTACAAAATGTAAATTATCGGATAATGAATCATTATTATTAATAAATAATAAAGAATTTATAAATAATAATGATAATAAAACAAATTCTGAGAAAAATCGACAAAAATTTATAATTAATATTGAATTGGATTTAATTACATTTTTATTGTTTTTCATTTCATTTTTAACAAGATTTTATAAATTATCTGAACCAATGAATGTTGTGTAAGTTTCTTATTGATTTTAAATAATTAATTAAAATAAAACGTTATTCGCTATTTTAGTTTCGATGAATTACATTATGGTAAATACGTTTCACTTTATATGAAAAAAACATTCTTTTTTGATCATCATCCACCATTGGGTAAACTAATGGTTGCTGGAATAGCACAGTTGACTGGCTATAATGGAAATTATACATTTTCAAGAATCGGTGCAGAATACACAGACGTAAATAAATATTTATTTATTTACTAATTTATATTTGTTTTTAATTTTATTATACTTTAAGAATGTTCCTGTGTTTATGTTACGTTTCTTACCAGCATTGTGTGGAAGCTTATTAGCACCAGCATCATATAATCTGTTACAACTAATTGGTCTTCATCGTTGGACAGCTATACTAGGCAGTTGTTTAATTATTTTAGGTACACAATTTTTACTAAATCAACTTTTTTATTCTAATAAGATATTTTTTTTTTTTGCTTTAGATAATTCCTTGTTGACTCAATCCCGTTTTATATTAATGGAATCCATGATGATATTATTCATAGTGCTTGGATTATTATATTTATTACAATTTGAAAAATGTCAATTTTTCACAATAAAATGGTTTTGCTATGGAATTTTAGCATCAATGTTTTTCACATTTGCTGTTTGTGTTAAATACATTGGATTTTACTCTAGCGTACTGGGATTTTTAATTATTATTCGCCAGTTATGGAAACTGCTGAGTGACAAAAATTTAACAAATTTTAATTTGATTATTCAGGCAATTGTTCGCTGCTTTATATTCGCAGTTATTCCAGTTTTTATCTACTTAAGTATTTTTTACGTACATTTGAGTTTATTAACAAAGGCCGGGCCACATGATAGTGTAATGACGAGTGCTTTTCAAGCATCGTTGGAAGGCGGCTTGGCGTCAATAACTAAAGGACAACCATTGAATGTTGTGCATGGTAGTCAAGTCACTTTGCGTCATTCGCTGGGTCGAGCTTGTTGGTTACATTCACATAATCATGTGTACCCAATAAAATATGTTGACAAGCGTGGATCAAGCCATCAGCAGCAAGTCACTTGTTACAGTTTTAAGGATGTACATAATTGGTGGACTGTCAAACGACCGAATAAAACGGATTTAGTTGTTGGTGATCTCCCAGATCCTATAAAGCATGGTGATGAAATCCAACTAGTTCATGGGATAACTAGCAGAGCATTAAATTCACATGACGTTGCGGCACCAATGAGTCCGCATTGTCAAGAAGTTTCTTGTTACATTGATTACAACATATCGTGGACGCCACAATTACTATGGCGTGTTGATATTATTAATAAAGACCAAGAAGGAGCAATTTGGCATGCTATACGCTCGCAAGTTCGACTTATTCATGTCACTACTGGTCAAGCCCTACGATATACGGGTAAACAATTACCAGACTGGGGCTTTAATCAGCATGAGGTGGTTGCCGATAAGAATGTTGTACAGGCCGATACAATTTGGAATGTTGAGGAACATCGTTATACGAAGAGTAATACAAATCTAATTATTATTATAGTGTGAAGTCGTTAATTTTTAAAAACAATTTTCAGCTGATGACCAAAAGGAACGAGAACGTCAATTATTAAAAGCTGAAATGATTCCAACGCATCGTACAACATTAACCTTTTGGGATAAATTTAAAGAATTGCAAATAAAGATGTTATCACATGTAGAGCCAATACAGAGCCATATGTACAGTTCTGAGCCTCTTGACTGGCCATTAATGAATAAAGGAATAGCTTATTGGGTAGCCAAGGACTCAAACGTAAATCACACACATATTCAGTTTAAATGTTTATCAAATTTTTAATTATTTTCTGTTATTTTCATTTAAGGCACAAATCCATTTATTGGGCAATATTGTTATATGGTACTCAGGCACAATTGGCATCTGTATTTATTTAACATTTTTTATATTTTATTTATTACGTCGTCACCGGAATATATACGATTTAAGTGCAAATAGTTGGCAAGTTTTTATTAAAAATGGTGAAATATTTTTAATGGGATACTTAATTAACTTTTTGCCATATTTTTTTACGGAACGAACATTATTCCTGCATTATTATTTAATTCCATTGATTTATAAAATATTTCTTTTAGCATTTGTTATCGAGCATTTATACCTTTTAGTTAGAAAAATTAATCAATTATTAAATATTTTATTTAAATTATTGATACTGATATGGCTTGCGTCAATTTTATACGTTTATACAAAATTCTCTGTAATGTCATATGGTATCGATAAATTAAACTCTAATGATATAATTAACTTACGATGGAAGGATACGTGGGATTTTATATTGCATAAAGATCTGGATTAGAATACAGAAAAAAAGTCAATATTAAGTTACAATTATATTTTGTGTATTGAAACAAATTAAATAAAAACAATTAAATGTTATTTTTATTATAAAAAAAATTATTCTTCCATTTTCATATCTGATGATGCAATATGACGAACTTCTTCAGTTATTTCAAATTTGTTTATATCAACTAATTGCACTCTGGTTGTTCCATTTTCAAAACCATATTCAAGTTGTTTCTTTCCACGAAGTAAACCATGTTGTTCCAAAGGCGTAACTACTCCACGAGTAACCTTTGCTTTTTTATTATCGTTCCTAATTATACAAATATCGACGTTAGAACCAGATCCTAAATCATTTAAAACACCAGACAAAATTGCCCGTTGTACAAGATCGATTGCCTCCTTTTCTTCCATGTTTTCAGTCCATTCACCTAGTAGTTTTAAAAGTTTAATTAAATGAAATACAAAAAAAATATGAATAATAATTATGTTACTTTCAAACACCGACATTGCTGCTAAACTTCCAGAACCTAATGTAGAATAAGGTAATTTATCAGTGGAACCATGTGCATAAATTGAGTAAATATGCGGTCCATCATCATCAACGCCGCCCAAAAGTAAATATGCGCCAATATGCCCTTGATAGCGATATAACATTTGCTTGAGCAATTGACTTGCAGCAACTACCGGTACAAGACGATTCGTATTTAAACGATGCATTTCCAATTGAGACGATATTAATTGCGTTGTTTTATCAGTATCTGCTGCTGTACCAGCACCGCAACAACTAGACGTGAGAAAATTTTCATTTATACAATTGTTCTAAAGTTCGTAAAAATAATATTTACAATATATTGTCTTGAAGACGATGAATTTTTTCACAATTTTTATCGGCTACAATTGGTCCCTCAGTAGCTCTTGTATCAGCGCCCAATACTACACCATGTTTATAAACAATACCTGCAATTGTTGTTCCAGTTTTAATTGCTTTAGGGAAAACAAGCCCCTGTTTCACAAATTCTTGGTTCCTATAAAATTGAACAACAAAATTAAGGTTATGATAATTTGTTTTATATTTTTATATTATTATTATAAGTATTTAATATTACCTGCGACAATTTTCAAAACTGAAACCTGGTAAAGGTGGATCAACAACTAATGATGTACTCATTTTAAATATTTATTAATAAATTACACTTTTAACTTTATGTTTCCAAAATTGCAACTCACAAACAGAAAATGACGAGCAAGAAATAACAAAATCATTTATAAAATAGTGTTACCAGATCCAATTTTTTTATTATATTTTGACAATGTTTTCTGTATGTTGGCAGCCTTTAAAAGAATGTATTGAAAAAAAATCGCAATTTGACCAAATAGTTCTCAAACGGCCATCTTACAAAAAAAATTGAATTAGATTTTTGATGGTGGTGCGTGTTGTATTCGTAATGTAGTGTAGTGAAATTTAATAGAAAAAAAAATAAATAAAAAAATTAAAGTGAAAAAATAAATAAATAGTTTATAAAAAATATATAATAAAAAGAATCACAGTGTTCACAGTGACAATTTTATGGTGATATTTATCATTTTGGATATTAAAAAGTTTTTTATAAAGCGTCCCAGCAAATGTTTCAATGGACGCAACATCAATTATTACACAAGTATCCCGCGATGACGAGCAATTGAATGCTTATCCAAATGATAAAGGTAAAAAAAATAATAAAAACTAAAATCGAAATGAACAAATGTTTAAATGAAAAATAATTATAAATCCCAGAAGCAAGAAAAAAATGTGTTAAAAATAATATGCAGACGAGTAAAAAAAATAATAATTTTTTGTTTTTCGCAACATAAATAAATAAATTCTCAATCAACAATTTAATTGCGTCTAGTTTTTAGTTGTTTTTCACTTTAATATTAATACTTTTTATCTTTAATGAAGCAAAAAATAAAGAAGTACAAAATTTGCACCTGTTTAATTGTAACAACTAAATAAAATGTACTTCGGAAGCATTAAAAACATAAAAATAAGAGGCAATCATCAAAAATAAATGAGAATTAAAAAAAAAGAAACTTAAATTGAGGACCAAAAATACTAAAATAGCCAAGTATTATGTCTTTGCGGTTAATTATTTTTAGTGTTAAAAAAAAAAAATAATAATTATTATATTATTGTAGCAACAATCTGGGGCCTCAGTTGAATTAAATATAATTTGCTTTTAGTTTTTAAAAATAAAAAAACAAATTTTTTTTATATATATTTTTTTTATTTTTATGTCAATTAAAATTTATTTATTTCTTCGTTTTTTGTGATAATTTTTTTTTTTTTTAATGTTTTGCTATTACATTGTATTTGAATGTGTAAACTTTGTAACACCTACACCTAGAGAAAACCAAAACAAGCAAACAAACAAACACTTTATCATAATATGTCATAGTATAAATAATAATTGAGAAATATATGTATGTATATAAATTAAATCATAATAAATAAATAAATAAATAAAAATATTAACAATCAAAGTAGGCGTGTGCTAAAATAAAAACAAATTAAAAAAAAAAAAAAATCAAAATTTTCAAAAAAAAAAATTAATAAATAAATAAATAATGATGTAAACATTGGTATAATAATATTGATAATAAAAATTCATAATTATAATAATAATAATAATAAAACTTAGAAAAATTAATTAAAAAGCAAACATTCACTTATAACAACAACAGCAACAGCGAAAAACCTCGTTTAAAATGACATATTTCATATTGAACAATGTTGTTGATGTTGATGATGATATTTGTTATTTGGTGAAAAAAAAAAATAAATAAATGTTAAAAAAATTAAAATGTCGATACTTAAAAAAAGAAAAAATTCATTTTTGTTTGTTATTTATTATAAGCAGCAATAGTTGTATAATTGTATGCAAAGTGTTTCTCTGCCTTGAAACCTTGAAACATTTTTAAAAGTTTTAAAATTTTTTCATTTTTTGTTAATTAAATAATTTTTTTGTTTTTTTTTTTAGTTTTGTTACTTTAATTATAATATACTTAAAAGAATTTTATTGTTTAATTATTATTTAATTTTATTTTATTGATATGTAAAGTATGTTTGTGTAAAACAAGAAAGAAAAACCAACAGAAAATAATAAATATGTAAATGTATGACACATATTTTGGCCGTTTATGTATTCAACTGTCAAACAATGACTTGTTTCTTGCAGACAGTGGTTGAAAACATTATAAATTAATTAATAAATATTTTATTTGTATAAATTATGTACTAATCTAATAAGTTAACTTTTTATATGATTGATAATGAGATAAAATTTCATTCTACCTTGATTTAAATATTTTTAAATCAAAGCGCATGTAAATACTTTGGAAATTTCTTTGTTATAAAATAGATAAACTACCTTTATTTATTCGTCTGTTGTGTGTCACACTGTGTTTTTAAAATACGCTTGTTAGACAAAAAAAATAAATAAAATTAAATCCATAAATATATTTTCAATATATGTACATACATTTTAGTATTATATAAATTATATTTTAATCATTTTTATTAACAATTTTGTTATGCACCAGAGTATAAATTATATAATTAAATTTTTATTATACATACTTTTAAGCATACTCTTGGTGTACATATTTTATTTATTTAATTTAATAAATAAAAATATATTTATATTTTTTTTGACGTTTATAATGTCAAAACGTAAACATTAACGTCATTAGGAACATAAAAAATACGCACTATTTTATTGTTTAAAAGAGAAAAGAAACATGAAAAAACGAAATTAATATCAAATCATATAAATATACAAAAATAAATATGTTTTGTCTACATAAGATGAAAATAAATTGTCGCTTCTCTTCCTATTTATATAAATGTTAAATAATATGACATTTGTGTAGAATAATTTTAAGCCGATTAACTTGTTATATATTTATTTATTTTTTTCAAACTTTAATCCAGTTAAACTAATCCACGATCTTTTTTGTTTGTTTTCTCTCTTTTCCAATTATTATATTTTAAATATAAGAAAACATTGCAAAATTATGCATTTTATTGTGGTTTTTATACATTGAAACGTTTTTTTTTTTTTTATTTTCTGCCTGAAAGAAAATTTTTCATTAGTTGAAAAACACTGATTGTGATTATTTTTTCATTTTTAACTTTTGCATTGTGTTTGCAAAACATTAATTATTATTTTTTACTGTTGTGTAGGTGAACGATTATTTAATGGTTTTTAATTTCTTTCTTGTATTTATTTATTAATAAATGTATAGCCAGGTCCGATCAACTTGTTATATTTATAATGTTTTATGCAAGAGTTTAATGCATATAGTATAATACAAAATTCATATTTCACGTAAAACTGAGAGCCTCAGAACGGTTCTGCATATTATATTAAACATATATAAAAATGAAACATACTGTGACAATATTTTATTTCTTATTTTAATATCAAAGCTAACGACTAGCGAGTAATGTGTGTTGTATTTTAAGTATTTTATTTTTTCTTTAAATAAACTTAACTTTATCATACTATATATTAAGCTATGTTAAGTATATACCCATTTGGTGTGTAGTATTTGTGAACTATGTAAATAATTACTTTGCAAACATTTATTATTGTTTTAAACAAATACTTTAACATTTTTAAAGAATAAGAATAAAATAATAAGAAGAAAAAAACCGCGACATGCCACAGTGTATCAGTATTATTATTATTATTATTATTTTATAATTTTAAAGAAAATTTCTACTTATGTGTGTTTGTGTTTATTTTTATTGAATTATATTTATATTTTAATAAAAAAAAATCTTTATTTTTTATTTGCAAATATTTGCCTTTTAACGTCACACACGACATTGTAATTTTTTTTTTTAAATAAATGTAACACAGGAAGACGAAAAATGTTATTTTTTATTATTTTACTCGATGTTGTTTAGTTTTTGTTTTGTTTCGTTTTCTTTTCTGTATTTAATTTATTAAATGGAAAAAGTATTTATTGTTTGGAATTTGTTGTTTTGACGGGGTATACGAAGAGCTTTTAGCACTTGTTATTTTTTGTATTGTCTTTTGGCTTGTGCTCGACGACAATATTTGTTTATTCTTCGTATATATTGTTAATACTTTTATTTATGTATATAATGATTTACTAGATGTTGAAAATGTCAAACAATGTTACAATAACTATTTTTACAACATATAAATTATACAATTATTATTATTTTTCTTTTTTTTTATCATTTTGTATATTAAATATTTATTTCATAACCTTACTGTGAACTGTTTTCCTTGTAAATTTGATTAATATGACCTTTTTTTTTGTTATTTAATAGATTTATCAAAAGTAAAAAAAATAATTTTATTGAAATAAGCAGTTAATTTTTGCATAGTTAATGTTGAGTTTTTTTTTTCTTATTAATTTTGACTAGTCTAAATTTTGTGCTTTTGCTTTGTGTACAATTGAAAAATCAATTTATTTAAGGTTTTTGCAAGAAACACGAAGAGTTACAAAGAAGAACATCAAATTGAATTAATCTATTGTCCACAAAAAACTAAAAATTATCTAGCTTTTATCAGGGAATCATACACACAATCGGTTGCTTTTCTTTAAGTTTGTTGCCACAAAAATAATTTTATTCAGACATATAATTGATATTATTAATTAATTAATTAAATGATGATTTAATTGAATTAATATCTTTTTAATTAGATTTATGTCTTAATCATTTCAATTGCAGACATTTTATTTTATTTCATTTATTTATTATAATAAATTATTAGACCAGAACAACACAGTACATTAGACTACACTACGATTAAAGGTCATTATATGTTTGTCCGCATTAAAAGTATATATACATAATACTTGTTAGTTCCTTTTATTATATAGTGTAAGAAGTATAACACTTGATAAATTCTCAGCTGTCTGACGTCATTGTAAATTTTTATTATGGCATTCAATTTTATTTTTCATGACTCATTTAATTGCTTTCAAAGTATAATTAGAAAATAAAAATTTGTACTAAATAAAAATAATCGTTATATATAAGGCAATAGGTCATCATCACTTGTCGCTAAATATTTATTTATTTATTTTTAATTGTTTTACTTTTTTTCTTAAGAATCTTAGGATTTTAACCTTTTTGTCGTATATGAATATTTCAATAATTTACCTTTTTGTTGAGAATTAATTGATGTATCTTTGCTTCATCTACAAAATACTTTTTTTAGAAAAAATTTGGTAAATATTGTTCAAAGTAGAAAAGAGAAATTTCCTTGTTGACGTCGTCGTTGTCATCATCATCATTTTGATTAATTTTTATTTGTATTTATAGAAAATTTATTAGCTTTTCTTTTTATTTCTTTCTCTTTTTAGGTTTCAGAGGTTAATTAACTGTTTTGTTATATGTACTTTATGTGTATTTACTAATGTTTACATAGGTTTTGTTTGTTGCGAATGCTTTTAAGTGAATATTTGAAATGTTTCTTATCATTGTGACAATATTTTGTATGAATAACCTTTTTCCCTTAAAAATAAATGTCATACATTACACGTAATAAATTAAGAATATCACTGAACAAACAACGGAAAACCATAATTATATAGAAATTACTGTATGCTTTGTAATCACAAAACCTTGGCAATGAATAAAAAAAAAATCAATTATAAAGATATTATATAATTAAGCTGATTCTGCGAAAATAAAAAACAAGTTCAAGTGGATGTACCAGTAATACTAATATTATCATCATCACTAAGATTATGTTGATTAAGCAAGAAGTTTTTTTTTTTTTCATGTCATAAAAATAATTTATTCTATACTAGGTATTAATTTTTTTTTTTTGTGATTGGATTTGATCATTAAATTTATTTTATTACAATAAAATTAAATCTGCATTTGTATTAAAAACTTTGATATAGACTTTTTCATATTGAATTTTACTTTCGAAAATTATTTTCTAATGAAATTTCTATTTATTTAACGTGTTTTTAACAAAAAATATAAATTAAATAATTTTTAGCTTTAATAATACATATTTTAAAGTCAATTCATGGAAATTGATAAAACGAAAAATAATTTTGACAAAACGATGTCAACAATTAGAATTTAAGTCAGTCACTGACCTAAAAAAGTTTTTTATGAAACTAAATAAATAAAAAAAAAAGAGAAGAGAAATGAAAATTTATCAATTAATTAAATTAAAGAAAAATTATGTGACTAACAAGCATTATTATTATTATTATTATTATAATTGTAACCAGTTGCAAGTTATTTTCTAATGAAATAAAAATATATTTTTTTTATAAAGTTTCTATTAAATTAAAATAAAAAGAAATGCCATTGTCAGAGTATAGACAAAAGTTTTTATATAGAATTAAAGTTTTCTGGCTTCTTTTGTACGTTAATTAAAAACTAAAGTACAGTAACTCGCTTTCCTGAGTTAAGCAATCATGCAATAAAAATTCATTATTGATTAGAACGAATAATACTATACTTGCACTAATGATACAAAAACACTTGAAGAATAATATAAGAAAATTAAAAAAGAAAAGAAAGAAAACCCCCTATACTAAGAGCATATAACGTGGAACGAACATAAGAAGTATATTCCTTAATTTAAATTTATTGTTTTTAGACAATTTGTATCAGAGACTATACTATGCTAGATTGCAATACGGTTCCGCAACTGTTTAATGTTGAATTTTCATTCTCTTCTTCTATTTATCTTATTGATTATGCTTTAGTTATTTATTTATTTATAATTCTTTACAAAATTAATTTAATTAAGTAAATTTATAAAAAGAAAAATAAAATAAAGAACAGAGCTGTCGGCTTTATTTATGATAATACAAAGAAGAAGAAAAATAAAACGAATCTGGAATAGGAAAGAATAAAAGTATAAATTCAAGTGAGAATTATCACTGAAATTTTATTTATTTTTATAATAAATTTTAAAACACAATTGAAGTATTTTTTTTTCTTTTAAAATTAATTAATTAATTTTCATTATTTTTCTTTAATTTGATAAAAATAATAAAATGACAATAAAAAGAAAAAAAAAAAGAATAACTGTTTTAAAGAAATTATTAAAAAACATAAATAAAAAATGTTTTAGAAATTTTCTTTAAGAAAGATTCGTTAAAGATTTTTTTTATTTTGTAATAAAATTGTATGACGCGCGCATTCGTTCATTCACAGGTATTTTAATTCCCGTTTCTTTTTATGTGCTCAACACGTAACAATGACATTGTTTGTTTGAAAGATGATAGTAAGATGGAAGTAAAAGAAAATAATATCACCTTTGCAAAGTTATATAAAAAGAAGTTTAGCGTTAATTGAATTATCCTTGTTATATTTAAGAAAAGATTAAATATCTTTTTTAGTTACATTTTTAATTTTTCAATTATCACTAGTTAATTAAATTTCTAATTAAGTGTTTGCTGGAATTATTATTATTATTATTTTAAATAAGAAAAGTTTTACATTTGTCCATTTTCAGCTGGACACACGAATCTATTTGAATTTTTTTTTTTTGCTTATAACCTAACTAAGAGGATAACACTATATGGACATATAGACGTGACGGAGACAAAACCCATGTTGTTAAAACTACTTTAAATACATGAAGAACACGAATATATATTTATTTTCAGAACCATTTAAATTCAATCCACCTACTGTTGTTTACTTTAAGAAGCAAAAAAAAAAAAATCATGTATTTAATTATTTCTTTTTCTTCATCTTATTTAATTTTTTTTTTTAAGAAAAAGAAAATCTGAATAAAGCAGAAAAAAGAGCAATTTAAAATAAAATAAATTCATAATAAAAATTCTTCTCTATTTTTTACTTTTTCTTTATGTTAATATTATGATTATGTTTTTTCTTGTATTTTACTTTAAACTTTATTGTAGTATTTTTCATTTTTATTTCTTGATTGCTGTTGCTACTGTTTATCTTGTATTGTTTCTTATGTTCTTCTCTTCAATTAAGTGTTAAGTAGATTTTTATTATGTACTTTGGCATTCTTTATTATACTTTTGAAATTGAACAGCAGTAAAAGTAATATTTTAATGCAAATTTTTTTTTTTTTTTTTACTAACAAAAGATTATTATTATAATTATAAATAATAATTTCATTCAAACATCTAGTTTAGTTTTTTTTTTTAATACTATTGTGTATAACAATGAGTAATTGAGAGAGAATTTTCTTTTACTGTAATTTTAAAAAACAAAAATACGCGTAAATTTTATCACATTTATTATTAATATTATTATTAATTTTTATCTTTAATTAGACATTCATTTATTTATTTAACAATTAATGAATATGATTATGGTAGATTTTATTTTTTAATTTGCAATTAATACCATATTGTAACATAATAATTATAATTATATAAAAAGATAGTAAATTAACCGCAGAATAAAATTATTTTTTAGCCGGAAAGGAATACAAATAAAGTAAAGTTTTCTGTCGCCAAAGAGACGACATTTATAGTAGTTTTTAAAGTTTAATTATTAGTCTGCGATTTTTAAGAATACAGTAGCATCACGCTATAGTGAATTAATTTATTTTAATCGTGCTGGACTATTGTGGATGAGTTGTTTATCTTTTACAGAATAATCTACGTTTCTTTATAAACAGTGGATATTTTAAGATATGGACAATCCAATAGTTAAATATTTAGATTTATGGTTTTTTGTTTAAACGATTATCAGTTTATTATTTCCTTCTTTTGCGAGTACGAAACACAAGGTGGATTAGATTATGTGGTTGTGTTTTTTAATTATGCTTCATTGCAAAAAAATAATATTTTTTAATAATGTAGGATATTTAATTAATGTAACGGGGGCTACCCTTTTCCAGATTGTCAAAACCCATTTATTTATATTAATTAATATTCTATGTAAATTTAATGATTAATTAAATTAATTGTGGTCATGTCAACAATAATGATCTAGATGTTATTGTTCTTTAAAACATTATTAACAAGTAAAGAAAGTTTTGTCGATTTGTCATTGTTCTTAAATGTCACAGACACTTGTCAAACTAAAGTAAACTAAAAAAAAAATAATAATCTCTTATTTATTTGCTGCTTTGCGTAATTCAAATAAAAGTAAAATTTGTTTTTATTTTATACGCAAAACGAGAAAGAAAGAAAGAAAGAAAAAAATTACGTAAAGCTTTTTATTATTATTTCTTAAGAATAAAGTTAAAAAAGTTTCTATGGTAGCAATAATAAAAATAAAATAAAAAAAAAAAAACGAAAAACTTCCTCAACTCTCAATGACTTTAATCATTTTTTTTTTAATACAAGAAAAAATCTATAAAGAAAATTGTAAATTGATAATAAATTTTTATTGGTGAAAAATATTTGATTATTTTTTAAGTAAAAATCCTTGAGCTCATAAATTATTTTACTTTTATTTTATGAATAAATGATTTTTCTGTTTTCCCTGTACGTTGTTTTTAGTTTTGTAATATTTTTTCATTTAAATTTTCTTTTCGTATTTGTCTCCTCCTCGTCTGATTACTGAAATTCAATCATATTGCTCATAAATACGTCACTTGACTCTTGTGTGTTTTTCTTTACTGTAAGAAGACTGCTTGTTGTTATAAATATTTTCGTTTTTTGTTGCGTATTTTAATTTTCTTGTGTAAAGGTTGTGTTTGGCTAATTTTCTACATATTTACATGTAATGCTTTTTTTTTTTTTGGTGCTTTATAATTAATTTTCTTGCTGTTATTTTCTATAAACAACTTTTCTTTTTTTTTCAAAAGGGGTCATACGCTATTGTTTTCTGTTTATATGAAATTTAATTTAATTTTTATTTTCATATTTATGCCTCTTCATCGTCTATTTACAAATCATGTATTTTTGTATTTTTTGTTTTTGCTCTGTTTTTATGTGTTTTATATTACAATGTTAATTATTCGTATGGAGTTTGTTTTTATTATTATTATTTATTATATATACAGTGGGTTACATCGTAATATGATCTTCTTATGTATTAATTATTATTAATTTTTTAATATGTTATTGTTTTTCTTTTTATGAAAATACTGAGTCATTTATTTATTCAAGTACAAATGAATCATGCTTAGTATTTTTCTTTTTATTTTAAGAAATACATTGATTTTGTTTTTTTTGTTCTTTAAGTGAATTTAAGGGTTATCACCATAATATTCTTATTCTTCACAACAGTAAAATGAAAAAAAAAAGTATTAAAATAAATTTATTTATACTTTAACATCAATAAAAGTAAGCAACCAATGGCAAAAAAAAAAAATAATATGACAAAAGAAGTGAATCCATTGTTAAATGAAGCATTAAAAATTTATATTCCGAAAAAAATAATATAAATAAATAAATTTTATAAAGGTTTTTCTTGTTATATAATTTATTTTTCTTATTTTGTGAGTGTTGTAAAAATACTTTTTGACATTTATTATTGTTATTGTTAGTAAACAATTCGTAATTAAGATGTACATTATAAGTATGTATAGATGATGTATGTATTAATAAAAGTATTTGTATGTTATGTTACGTCAAAGGATTAATTCACATTGTTGTGTGTCCTATTTTTTAATGTCTGTTTTTTTTTTTTTCTTTTTCAACCTTTGCTAATTTTAAAATAGATTTTTCATTGTAAAAATTCAACTTTGTAGATTATTATTATAAGATATTTTTATATAAAAATATAAATCATTGTTCAATAAATAAATTTGTACCTTTTTTTATATTAATTCTGAATGGTAATAAAGCCGGGAAAAAATATTCACCAACACCCTTTAATTCAATCAACAATTTGTTTGCTTATTTGTGTTATTGACCCAACCCGACAATAGATAAATTTAGAAATGTGATTAACTTTCTAATAATAAAAATTATATTTTTTAATAAAAATTATATTTTGACAAAGAATTAGAATGATAATAGAGAATTATTATTATATTTGTCAAAAATAGAATATTTCTAATAAAATAATGGGGTGTATAGTGTGTGTTTCGTTTGTTTTATTTATAATAAGAAACCTAGAAAAATAAGTTAATTTTCAATTTAAACAAAAAGAAAAACAAAAACGTGACTTTAATCAAACAAGAAATCTATTTCATGAGTTGAGTGTTGTATCAGTATATATTTTTGTTTATCTGTCTGTTGAATGACTTTTGTTTCCCCATATATATAATTTCTTTTACATAACTAAATTAGGATATGTTTAAAAGGCTCAATTACTTTTACTTTTACTTTGTTTTTTCTAATATACGACAGAAATGTTGTGAATACAACGTGTTTTTTGATTTTTTTTTTATCTTTATTATTATATGTATATATAGGGTCTTGTTTTCTTCAATTGTTATCAACTTTATATATATCTTTGAATAGATGGTAAAAAAACATACCTGAGGCTCTCCTATTTAACTTTCAACAATTTTTTCACAATCTAATAATTGTTTGTCATGAAATAAAATATCTTATTCAATTACACAGTTTGTATATTTTTTTTTCTTCTTTCATTTCCTTTACAGTTTTTTTTTTTTTTACTTTAAATTGTTTATTTTCTTGGCAAATGCACACACACACACACATACCATAATTCCTCAAACTTTCTATTGATAATAAATGTTTTTTAGTTTTTTAGTGTGTGCTCTCTTATCATTGCCTTTTTTCTGTTGTCTTCTTATGTTGAGTGTAAATAAAATGAAAAACTGAGGAAACATTAAAGAATATTTATATCTTTGTTATTTTACGTTTTAAGCAAATAAAATCAAATTAAATGAAAACAAGAATGGAAAAAAGGGAAAAAAATAAAATTTCTTTGATATAGTTTTTCTATAATTTTTTTGTTTAAATGTTTTTATTTTTCTTGTTTTAGTTAGTATTTTCAAAGTCAGTAAATGTCACTATATTGAGAGGGTTTTTAGTATTTTTGTTGTTCTTATTTTAAAAATTACAGAAAAAACCCTAAATTATTATTAATTAAGGTACTCAGACGTGATACAAAAAATATCAAGTTGGAAAATTTAATTATTAAAATAATTGAGCTTATTTTTAGCTACTTAATATTACTTGAGTAGTTTTAATTGAATATTTTTCTATTTCTTTTTTAATTATTTATTAGTTGGGCATATATATTACGTTTTTATATATTTTTTTTTTCCTATCTTTTTACCTTTGGCCTTCTAAATTTCATCTCTGTTGTGTATTTTTATCAGGTAAATTTTTGATTGAACTGTTTGTTTCATTATTATTTTAATTTTTCATTTAATTCTCTGTTATAAAACAGATCATGATTACTTTAAAATTTTTTGTTATTATAACGAATCAAAAATTCCAAAAAATAATAATTTTTCTAAATATTTATATTCATTAACAAGTTTTTTTATTTTTTTCCACCTCATTTCATTTCTTCTTTAAATTTTTATTTTATTTTCTTTTAAATGATTAAATAATATCACACCTTTATTTTGTCTTATTATTAGATTAAATTTGATTTATATTTTACAAGCACCCTATAGAAAATAATACTTGAAAATTATTTCATCGAATATCATCGTTTATCATTCATCAACATTTCAACAAAAGTCAAATAAAATTAACAAGTGTGAATATGATTTTATTGTAACTTTTATCATAATTTATGTAATATAAAAATAAAATTCTTTTCTCTTTATTATTTATTTATTTATTTTATTCTAATAATAAAAATGAATTTAATTAAAGAATTTTTTATTTTTATAAATAAATATTCCTAATGATTTATGTAGAATGTCTGGTAAATTTTTTGTATAATATGCAGGAGGATCGATCCACTCACTTATTTTTGTTTTACTTATCCTCCCAGAGTGGTATTTTTTATATATTTTCGTTACTCTTTCACGATTTAAAATTCACTTTTGAGGACACACCTTTAATATGGATTTTGTTTAAAAGAAGAAGTAGAAAATTTTATACAAAATTTCACTTAAAAGTGGTTACTTAAAGCTGGCTTTAAATTTAACTTGGAAAATGAAAATAAATTCTTCTTCAAAAAGGAGTTTTCATTGTTATCTAACATGTTGACAAGTCTAAGAAGTGTCTTACTTGACACTTTTAACATTGTCAGACTGTGTCTTTGTTGTCTGTTTTTATTTACTGCTATTCCCAGACACAAATGATATTTAATTGACTTCTTATTTTCACATAAATAAAGTGTTTACCTAAATAATTTATAAACACTTTAAAAAAGAAAAAAAATTGTCTTAAGGATATTAATTTTATATTTTATTTTCATTTTGGAAATTTAACTTAACGTAAAAATTTATTTATTCTATTTTTAATTTACAAACGTTTTTCTACGTTTCTCTTTACTTTAATGACAAAATACACATCAATCTGATACGTTAACTCTTTTTTTAAATTTATGTCATTTAATTGTATATTTTTTGTGTCTTTAAACATCAAAGAAATGCTACTTATATTTTGTCATAAAATATCAAAAAAAAAAATAATAACAAAATTATCAACATTGATTCGTTTTTTATTTTTATTATTATTATTTTATTTTATTTTTTTCTAAAATAAAAATCTGTTTATTGCTGATACAAAATTTTCATTTATTATTACGCTAAAATAAATAAAAGATCAAGGAAATGTATTATTTTTACGCAAATAATCACATATGTATCGTTTTTAGTTTTTGCTGCCTGCAAACTACTGGCACATGCTTTTTTATTTTTTTTTTGGCAAATTAAATAAGTAAAAAATAAAAAAAAAACAACTACCGAGGCTGTGGTTCCTCATTGAAATTGCGACATAGTATTATTTTATATATATATATTTTTATTTTAAATAAAATATTTTTGTTTAGGGAAAACAAAATGAACGAACTAACGAACGGTTACTACACACAGCAGATAATTTATTAAATGTGATTTTTTGCCACACACTGAATTGACGATAAACATGTGTTTTGGTTTAATAAATTCTTTTATTGATATTTTTATTATATTTTCTTTGCCTTGCTTACTTGCTTCTTGATTCTTGGTTTATTTTTTTTCTAATAGAAATTATTTATTCATTGTATATTTTTGACGGTGTTTGTGGTTTTTTTTTATCTGGTCCACCACAGACTCTGGTTGGTTTAATTTTATTATTATTATTATTTGTTCATTCAGAAATGTTGAGAATAACTGTGTTTAGTTGGTTGTTTATGGTAGGCAGCCTTTCTATAATTATTATCATTATTATTATTATTACTTTTACTATTATTACCGTTCTGTTTAAACACTATAATACATATGTTATACATAGATATTAGAAGATAGACAGACGACACTTTAGAAAAATTTGTTATATTTTCACTCTTTATCTCATTTTAATAATGTATATTTTATAATTTATATTACTTTAAATACTTTTAATTTTAATTAATATCTCGATACATAAATAGATTTTTTTTTCTATTTTTTATTTTATAAATTTTCTATAATAATTTTATTTTTTTTGCTTTTTATTTTTTGCTTTTCATTTTTAAATAAATAATTTAATTTAAAGATAAAATAAATAAATAAATTATATTTAGAAATAGAATTTTGTTGTTTTTATTTTTATTTTTTTTTGTTCGCATTTGTTGTTCTTGTTGGCGCGTTGATGATGATGATCATGATGGTTTTTGTTTTTTAGGATTTATGTAGAAAAATGTTGGGGTTATGCTATGCTTGTTATTTTAAGTTAAATTTATAATTATTATTATTATTAAGTGAATAAAATAAAATAACGTTGATGTTATATTATTATTATTATTATTTTTATTATATGATTGTGTCGCTGTTTAAATGAAAGAAAGAAAAAAAACGGAAAATTAATTATGAAAAGAAAGAAAATAAAAGAGAGAAAAACAGTAAGATTATATCAAGGAGGAAGTTCATAATAAATTAAAATGTTTTTACTTTTATTATTTTTAGTTTATATATTTTTTAATATTTCTTATATCCGTTTATTTTATTATTTTTTCTTTCGACTGAAATGAGATGAGATTTAACGAATATAAATAAATTTAAAAATAATATTTAATTTAATTTAATTTAATTGTCGAACATAGAAATATATTATTATTATTATGATTATTTAATTAATTATTTTCTATTTTAGCAAATAATGTTGATAGATTGAAGCCGCCAAAGCGAGGATTTTTTCAATCGATATTTTGTTGTTGGAGGCGAGCACGAACGAAAACACATCAAAATGGTACACCAAATGATGGTTCAATTACACCACCACCGACACAGGGACAACCAAAGTATTTGTTACCACAAGTACGGCATTCCGATATGCATAAAAAATGTATGGTCATCGATTTAGATGAAACATTAGTGCATAGCAGTTTTAAGGTAAATATATTTTTTTTTGCAAGTTTTTGCAATATTTTAATTAAACGTTGGAAGAGATTTCATTTCTTAAATTAGAATGTCCTTTAAAAACATAAAAAAAAAACAATGTTTAATCGGATTGTGGTTTAAAAATAAATTTCTATGGTACTACATTGCGGTGTGACGGTGTTACCGTATTATCAAACGATAAAATCATTCAAATGAAAATCCTATTAGCAATTTTAAACTTTATTAGCTCTCGTTGATGATTTCTTCCTCTTTTTAGTGTTACAAAGTGTTTTACGTAAAGCAAAGCAAAACACCTAGATGTTATTTTATTGTTTTTGATGTTGATGCAGCCTTGTTATCACCACCGTTTTTGTTTTTTTTTCTGTATTTTAATGAGATTTTTTATATTCAATTATTTTTAAAATTGAAATAAAAATCTAGATCGTGCTTTTTAGATCTTTAAATTGTTTTTTCTTGTTTTGTTTTATTAATATTTTCGATTTAATTTTCATTTTTTTTTTTTTTTTGTCTTGTGTTTTTAATGGAATGGTAAAAGTGGTCAAGTGTTTTATTTAAAGACTAGAAAAGTAAAGATAAGAAATTTATTTTTTCAAATTTTTAGTAATATTTACTTAGCTCTCTTTCTGTGTTTTTTTTTTTGAATTTTTGTTTGAAAATTTCATTTTTTTTTTCTTTCCTCTAATTTATAAATCACATTTTACAAATTTTTAGCTATTTTCTTTTCATTTACGTATCTTTTGTGTGTTTCTGCTTTTCGATTTAAGTATATTTTGTGTTTGTTGCGTGATGGTTTGAGAAAAAGTGAAAAAAAAAAATGTTTCATTATTCACTCTGATATGATACATGAAAACAAGTCACAAGTTGGTAGTAAATATGCATTAATATATCGTATTGAGAGAAGTAAAAGCTTTTTCTTTTTTTTTTTTATTTTCTATTTTGTATTATTTTTCAGTTCTTTAAAAGCTAAGCGATTGACGTCTTATCGGTTTATGTAATACTTTTTTTATTTAAACTTTTCTCTTTTTCGTTTTTTTTTTTACTTTAATCGTAGACCCAAAAAAAATGGATTTTCGTTGCTGTTTGTGTTGTTGTTTTTCTTTTGCCTTTTTGAATGAAAAATAAATTTATATAGATTATGTATGTTATACGATATTAAATTATGAATCATAAAATATTTATGATAAAATATTAACGATAAATGAAATACAAAAAAAAAAACAAGAAAAAATAAAATAATAAAACAATATGATTTGTCGTTCATCGTTCCGTTCGTATTATGTGTGTTTTGTGACTTTTGATTAACTCTGTATATAATATAAATTAAACGTTTCAATGGTTTTATTTTTTCCATCAAAAACATATAGTATAAATAAATTAAATAAATCAGAGAAAGATCCTTTTTTATTATTAATATTACTTATGTTTTTATCTGTTTGTTGTGATTCTTCCTTATGTTGGTTTTTCTTTTATGAATTTAAGAAAAAAAAATATACACAAATATTGTTTTGGAATTAATTAAATTTTCTTTGCGTATTAATTTCTGTTGATTTATTCTCTGATAATAATAATATATCGTTTGACACGTTTTTTTTCCTTATTTGTATCACTTCATGCACAATAAACCATCTTATTTACGCATGTTTTGTGTATAATGTTGGTGGTATTTTTCTTATCTAATTAAGAGAAAATTAAAAGAAAAACTTTTTATCTTTCTGCAAAACATTAATAATTATTAATAATAAATTTATATACATTTTGCTGTTGTTACTGCTGTTGGTGATGCTCTTGTTGTTTTTGTTTTGTCTTTTATAGACGGAATAAGAGAATTAATTTTATAAGTTTTGCTTCTTGTTATTAGTTTATGTGTGTCTGTTTGCTTTATTTTTTGCTAATTATAAAATAATTACAAGTTTTATTTTTATTACCTTTTTTTACTGTCTCTTTGAAAATTTATTTTTTATTTTGTTTGTCTGATTATTGTAAACTAAATTATTATTATTCAGATGACAAGAACCTTTTATTTATGTAAATAATACTATGGTACAGATTCTGCTTTCGTTTGCCAAATTGAGAACAACTTTGCGGTTAATTTAAATTAATTAATTTAATAAAGATTATCATTTTTTTTTTTATTTATGTTTATCTTCTTTATTTTATGTACAGTTTTGTTTTCTATTTATGATAGAAAAGATTCTTTCATATGGAAAATTGTTATTTTCACGCTATAGTTTATTTAATTATGTATTTTTCTAATTATATACATTTTATTTTTAATTATATATATATAATTTTAATCTATAAACCTTAGGTATATGCTTGTGCAAACGGTTAAATGGTTTAGCAGGCAGCAGCTAAATGTATACATTAGTTGGCTGTTAAAGTCTATTCTTTTTTTTTTTTTTTATTTAATTGTAAAGTTTGTTTTTCTATTGATCTGAATCTGGATAAACAATCTTTTTTTATTATTATTACTATTATTACTTGTTTACATTCTGTAAAACAGTTTTGACCAGAGAGAGAGATCATCTTAAAAAATTTTCGATCTGTTCTACGTATTTATATTTCAATAATATAAATAATTTGTCTTGAATAAATAAATTTTATTTATTTATTTTACTTTAATTAATCATGTTTTTGTTTTTTATTCATTTTATTTAATAAATAATCATCAAAATAACGATGAAGCCGCCAATAGTATGAATATTTATTTTGGCGACGTAATAATAGTTTTTATTTTTATTTTTTTATTATTATTTTATTATTGTCTATCAATAAAGAAATTAGTAGAGAAATATGTTATTATTATTAGTATTGTTATTACTCTGACGCCTTTTGATTTATTGATAATAATTTTAACAATTAATTTTTAATTTATTATTATTAGAGTAATTATTATTATAAAAAGAAAAACTGACTGTTACTAGTTTCGATTTATCTTAATTGATTATTATATAAATTTTTGTTTATCTAATAATAAAAGTGTAACTACTGTATTACCGTATAAATAGGTTAATTAACACTGAACCCCCTGTGTACTTGATAAAATAAATATAAATAAAAAATAAAAAAAACAAGGTGTGGAAGCTTTATAATTATTATTATTATTATTATTATTATAATTATAATTATTTTACCTTTTTATATATAAAATATATTATTTTTTCAATTTACATGTATGCAAGTAATAGAAATTTAATGTTTTTATTTTTTCATCTTTATCAATTTTACTTATATTTTATTATAATCTTATATATATATAGCAGAAACATATATATATATATATAATAATCGTGAAGTTCATTAAATTAGAGTGCAATTTATTAATTTATTATTAATATTAATAATAATAATAAATTGGTTATAAGAAATTTATTGATTATTAATAAATAAAAATATTATTATAAGGAGGCAAAATAAGTACTATTATTTTTATTATGATTATGTAAAATCAATAAATTTTTATTAAACATAAATTTCAATTAAATACATTATGTATTGTTTTTTTTTTTTGTTTTTATTATAATTTATTATCTAACTAAATTATAGATTATTTTATAATAATATTATTATAATTAGTAATAATTATAATAATAATAGTAAATTCTTATTTAAATGTTAAATATTGAAGGTTAGTAGATAAATTTGTTATTATTTCGTCTGGTTACTACTTGCTTCTTTATGTTCTATCGTTACACAGGTTTGTTTGAGAATTATTCTTTAAATTTCTATTATAAATATTAATAAAAGATTTATTTTGATTGAAATTGATTGGTTGGTTGGTTGGTTGGTTACATTCTCTAGTTTATCAACTTTAATAATAATAATTATTATTATTATCATTATTATTATTATAATTCATAAATGGAATATATACGAGTATATATAGATTGTTTTATTATAATTATTCCTATTTAAATCATTGTTATTTATTTTTTATTATTTAAAATAATTATAATTAATTATTTATTTAATTTTAAAACAAAAATATATTTTATAATAATAATAATAATAAAACTAATGATGATAATCAATTTTTTTGTTATTTATTGTTGCTCTTTATTATATAATATTTTAATAATAAAATGACAATAAAAATGTTTAAACTTTGTTCTGTTTCTTCTCACACACATCTTGTTTTGTGTAGTTTGTAGCCCACGTATTTATGTTATTATAACAGCAGAGCATACATTTAGATTTAAATTTAGTTTAGTTTAGTTTTTTTCTGTATTAAATTTTAAAACATATATTTGTATGACTATGTTATATTGCTTTTAGTTTTTCCGAATCATGTTATGATTAAATAATTAATTAATTATTATTATTAATATCATTACTATTTAAATAGTAAATTTATTGATTATTTATCAAAGTGGTAAAATCTCTTTATTTAAAACTTTATATATAATTAGTTGTTGGTTTGGCTACTTTAAAAAGGAAATTTGTTGTAATGTTGTACCAGACCATAAAGATTATCTTTGTCTAGAATTTGGTAATAACAAGTGTTGTTTTTTTTTTTTTAATTTTAAATACATAATTTAATGACACACCCTATAATTATCATTAATAAAGTTTTTTCTATATTTAATTTAATTTAAAATTAATTCAATATTTATCAAGAATATATATTTTTATGTTTTATTTTTGGATTTTCACCTACAAGATTAACAATTTTGCAAAAAGATTTATTTTGATAAAAAAAAAAAATAATTCGAAAAAATATAAAATCACTGATTAAATAAATAAATTTAAATTTTTTTATTAAATTATATGTCTTGTCTTATTTTAAAATAAAAAAATAATTTATTAAAATTTTGATTTGGTTTTTTTTTTGCAGCCAATTCCGAATGCTGATTTTATAGTCCCAGTAGAAATAGACGGTACAGTACATCAAGTTTATGTATTAAAACGACCACATGTTGATGAGTTCCTTAAAAAAATGGGCGAACTATATGAATGTGTATTATTTACAGCATCATTAGCAAAATATGCTGATCCAGTTGCTGATTTATTAGATAAGTAAGTGTATTTGTAATTTTTACTCGTTAACAATTTATTTTCACAAATAATCAATCTTTTTACATAATATTTTTAGATGGAATGTATTTAGAGCGAGATTATTTAGAGAATCATGCGTTTATCACAGGGGCAATTATGTTAAAGATTTAAATAAACTTGGAAGAGATTTACAAAAAATTGTTATTGTTGATAATTCACCAGCAAGTTATATCTTCCATCCAGATAATGCAGTATGTTGATTATTATTTATCATTTTTAATATAAATTTGGTATATATCAGAAATAATAATTCATTTTCTGTTTAAATTTTCAGGTGCCCGTAAAATCATGGTTTGATGACGTTACAGATTCTGAATTACTTGATTTAATACCATTATTTGAAAAACTAAGTAAAGTCGATTCTGTTTATAGTGTTTTGTGTAATTCAAATTTACCAAATCCACAAACTGGAAGCCCACCTAGTTCAAATGAAGTAAACAATACGTAACAGTGGGAATATTATTTTATAAATATTTAAATAAAGAAAAGAAGAAAATTACTTTAGGCAAAAAAGAAAATAAAAAGTAAAAGCAAAAAAAAAAAAAGAATAAGGGGAAGAAATTATTTTCTTACAAAAAAAAATTAATAAAAATAATTAATAATAAGATGCGTAGCGCCGACAAAATAAAATACAAAAAAGAAACAGAAAAAAAGTTAAGGAATAAAAAACGATAAAAATAATGATGAAAACTTAAACATATGAACAATTTTTTTTATACATGAAATAAAATAACAATAATAATAATTACAGTAAATTATATATAAATATATTATATATAATTAATAATTAATATATAAATAATAAATTATAGTGTTAAAGAAAGAAAGAAAAACATGAAAAAGTGTTTTAAAATAATAATAATAATAATAATAATAATAATAATAAAGTAAAAAAAATAATTGAAAAATGCAAAAAAAAAAAAAATTTAAAATTAATTTAATAATTAAAATTATAATAATATATTATATATTTAATAAATTAATCAAAAAACAAATAATTATTAATTATATAAATATAGCAAATACGTTTTATATTATTAGTATATGTATTTTATAATTTTATATATATATATATATATATAGAAATATATATATAGAAGAAGAATGAAAAGCAGAAAATAATTAATATTTTTAAAAACACACGGAAAAAAGAAGAAAAAATAAAGTGTTTTCTTATTATTTTCTTTATTATTATTATTATTATTATTATTATTATTTGAATTTTTATTTATTGCATATTAAAATGCTATAAATTATTAATAAAATAATAATTGCTGCAAATAATAATATTAATTTTATTAATTGATTAATTGAAAAGGAAGAAATACAAATTAATAATAATAATAATAATTTTTATTTATCAACTTTGTTTTTTGTTGCTGCTTAGAAATCTTTTTTTTTTTTTGTCTTTCCTTTTCATTTTATTTAATTTAATCAAAATTTAATTTTGTTATAGTAATAATTTATTTTAATAAATAATAATAATAATAATATATTTATTTTATTATTATTATTATAAATTATTTAATGATTTAATTGTTAATTATTGTTTGTTATAAGAATTTTAATTCGTCGTAATACAGTAGAATCTTGATGACAATTGTCAATTATTTATGTATGGAAAAAAAAAATAATAAGAAAAAGAAAAGAAATTAATTAATTATTATAGAAATGTTTTTTTTTTCTTTTTAATTAAATTTTTAATAAATATTTTGACTTTCATAAAATTAATTGACCAAATTAGGTAGTAAAATTTAGCATAAAAACAAATTATATAAATAAAAAAAATATATAAACAAACACGATGCTTTTAATTTATAAAATAAATAATTATATAAATAAAAATGAAAAAAAAAGAGAACTCATTTTTTATATCTATTAAGCATAATATATCTCTATTTGGCTACATTTTTTTTATCCTTGATATTTATTTTTACCGATTTATTGTTTATTATTAATTAAACAAGAAAATTTGAAAATTAAATTTTTCGATATAAGATTATTAATAAACACTTTACGAAGATTCTACTGCGAATAAATAATTAATATATATTTTTGTTTCTATTATTTGTTTCTTCTTTATACATTATGTTGTGTTTCGATTTTAATTATTTTATTTTTGTGTTATTTTTATGTTAATGTCATTAAAAAAAAAAAAAGAAAAGAAAATTGAATATATTATAATGTATATGAATATTATTATTATTATTAATATAAATGTGTGCATGTTATCATTGTAAGTATTATTGGATGAGTGTGTTGTTATGTGAGAAACAATTATAAAAATAAATAAATAAATAATAATGTAATTAAAGTAAAAAAATATAATGCAAAGTAAGAAAGAAATAATTAAAAACGAAATCTTAGTTTTTGTACAAAAAGAAAAACGATTTTTTTTTTCTAAATAGAAGAGACTGAAATTATTGTATGATGAGAAAATATTTGAAATATTTTAAATTTGCAATTTGGAAAAGTATATGACTAATGACAGCAGTTTTAATTCTATTTTTTTTTCGTACTTTTTATTTTTTTATTAAAAATAATTTAAATGAAATTAATTAAAATTTGTTTTTAGATTATTCGTTTTAATTTTAAATTGCATTTTTCTTGTGAAATATTTTCTTTTCTTTTTCTATGTTGAATTATAAAATAATTAACAAGTAATTAAGTTGTGGCTTAATAATAGGAAATAAAAAATATTTCTTTATTATTCCTGTTACATAATAGCATTATTATTATTATATATATATTAAAGGTATTCAGTTTGTACGAATTATAATTCGTTGAGTAAGCGCAATATATTAATTATTATTAAAGCCTTAATTGCATTAATTAAATGAAAAAGGTTTATTTTTTTATAATAAAAATAATAATTATTCAATTTACGTACGTTTAACTAAACGTTTTCATTGTTTTTTTACATAACATAAATTTCTTTCGTCTTACGAATAATTTAAATGTTTCATGTTTAAAATCAGTAAAAATTATTATTTTAAAGCAACAAATTAAGCGACACCTAAAATAAAATGAGCGAAAAAATATTGTATTTTATTTTTATTACAATTTAAGTTACTTCTTTAACTATTTTTTTCTCTTTTATCGTTTTTTATTTAATTAAATAATTTTATTTTTTTTTTTTTTTCCTTCAATTGCATGTATTTCTATTTTTTTTTCCTTTGCAAAGTGAATAAAATTTGGTCACGTTATGTTTTGTTTAAATTTAATTTAATTACCTTTTTACATTGTATTGTCGTTTTTTTTTAATTGTCGTAAATTGAATATTGTTTACTGTTTACCCGGATTTTTTACATTATATATAAAACATCAAGTATTAATAATAACAATTAATTATCTATTTAACAAGTAAAAAAAATCACTGTGTTATGTGACCTTTATCTGTGTAACCATTTTTATACCTGTTACCAGTTTATATTACATTAATAATCCTTTATTATTATTTTTTTGTTTTTGTATATATTTTTATAATTGTTTATGTGAAGAATTTGTATGAATTTTATAATTAATTTTTTTCATTTTATTATTAATTAATATTACAAAGATGCAATAATTATAAATATGATTTTCTTATTAGAATTTAAATTATAAAAAAAAAAATATTAATAAAGATGAGAAGAAGAAGAAAAAAAGAAGATTTTTATTATTTAGACGCATTTTTAATTTTAATCTGTATTTTTATTTAATTATATTATAAATGTAAAGCATTTATTTGGTAAAACAATAACGCAATTCATTTTTTTTTTAATTTTATTTAAATATAATTATTTGTTTTATTTTTTTCTATTCTTTTATGTTTATTTAATTTATTACATAGATGGAATGTTAAATAATATATATATATATATATATATATATATATTTAATTGTTTATTTTGAAATAAAATATATATTGAGAAAAGTAAAAAATAAATAAATATACAACACATTTTTTTTTTTTTTAATTTTAATTATTTATTTAATACAAATTTGGCCATTGATAATAGAAACATTATTATTATTATTATTATTTTATTTTATTTTATTTTTTTGTATTTTACCAGACAAAGGTGTTTATTTTTACGTTTAAATAAAAACCTTTACACTTACGTCATTTTATTATTAACATTTAATTAATAAATAGAAATATGTTTTTATTTTCTATTCAGTTGTTAGTCGTTGTGTTTCCTTTTTATTATTTCTTTGCATTTAATTTAATTTAATTTAGAGAAAATAATAATAAAAAAAAAAAAACCAAAATAATTAAAAATTTATAAAGTAATATACCAGTGTTGAGTTGTTTTAATTTTAATTATTTTTATTATTCTCTAACACTATTGCTTTATCATAGTTTTTTTTTTCTAATTAAATATAAACATGGACAGCAATGTTAATTATTTGCTTATTATTTAATGTAAACAATCATTTCCAGACAACAACATATATTTTTTTGAAAACTATTTACATCCTTACTATTTGTTGTTATGAAAGTTTTCTATTTAAATTCAATTGCAATTATTATTACTATTTATTTGTACTATTTTTTATTATTATTATTATTATAAATAATGTTTATAAATATTTAAATTAAATAAAATAAAATTTAATGAAAAGAAAAGAAAATTTTTTTTACATGTACTTTCTCATCATATAATAAAATAAAAATTAAAATAATTACAATGCACATTGTAAAGGTAAAGTTAAGTAAATAAATTAATTTATTAAAAATAATAATTATTGAAAAATTAAAAATTTGGTATAAATTGGTATTTAATAATTATAATAATAATATAAACAGAAACTCGTTACATAAATAAACTAAATATCCCTTATGTAAATATTTAATTAAAAGTGTATAATTTAACACAAACATAATTAATTAATAAAAAAAAAACAATATAAAAGTATAGCAGAAATAAATTAAAAACGAAACAGATAAGGAATTAATATAATTATAAATAATAATTAAATAGTATGTGGTAGTTTTTATATATATAAATCTGTAATATAATATAATTTCTTATACAAAATCAAAAGTAAATGGTAATAATAATTAGAAAACAATTAATCAAAACATTTTATTTTTTCATTTTTAAAAATAAATATTTTTATAAATGCTCTGGGAATACAATAAAAATAAATATTTAATAATAAAAATATTAGTAAATAATTGATAAAATCAGCAACCAACAACCATGCAATAAAATCTTCTTTTTTTTTTGTTAAGGATAACCAGTCTCTTTTAAGGTGATTAAATATGATTTATTAATTAATTATTAAATGGTAAATACGGTTTTACCTGTCTTATGATGTAAAGCTTGTAAACGGTTAAAATATTATCTAATCAAAATAATTAAGCTTAAGTAGATTTATAGAATATTAAAATTATTAAATCAGTATACCGTGTTTTCTCTACAATCTGTTTTACATAACAAATAATAAATATATTTATGTAAAAACACTTGTAATAAGCAAAGAACAAAGAGAAAATCTCATCGCGAATAATTTTCTTTTTTATATTATTACTCAACATCAAAAAAAAAAAAAAACTAATTTAATCGCCTTAAAATGAACAATTTATACAAAAGAAAGAAAATTTTATAAAACGCACATCAATTATATAATTAACAAACAAATAAAAAAACTTAAAGGACCACAACACACACAACAGTAGTAAAAAATAATAATAATAATAATAAATACAATAATTAATGAGAAAATAGCTAGTTATTTGTATTTTTCTACAATTAACATAATGAAAACAATATTAAATAATATATTTAAATAAATAAAGTAATCTTTTAATTAATTCACTTATTTATCATAAACAACGCATATGGGTGGTTATTAATTATTATTATTCTTAGTTGTGATGATGAAATTGTTTTTAAATCTGGACTGATAAGTACTCATTATACCTTTTTCTTATGTGACCTATTTTTCTTAATTATTTCTTTTCTATTTTCTGTGTAACATTGTCTTCCTTGTTAATTAAATTAATTTTTCTTTAATTATATATTTTCTTTTAAAACAAACTGTATTACTTTTGGATATTTTATACATTTATTACACCCAAGTTACGCACCAAAATAAACTCTCCAAATAAACAAACTGGTATACACCAGTAGTTACATACTGATCAATTTTTACATTTTTTATTTAATTAATTATTCAATAAATAAATTCATTTAAAAAAAAAAATAAATAAATAATAAAATTAAAACAAATGTGCCAATATGCCTTGTTGTAATGAAAAAAATAATTATTATTATAATAAAATATAAATTGATTAATAATTAAAATTTAAAAAGGAAATAATTTTTTTTTTTTTGTTTAATTAATTATTTTTATTTTATTATAAAAAATGCAATGAAATTTTTATGTAATAATTTGTAGTAGAAAATACTTTAATAAATGTTATTTTGTCATTTACAAAGTTATTATGCAAATTTAATTGTTATTTAAAATTAATTAATTTTATAAACGTCCAAAATTTGATAGAAATTTGTGGTTTTTATTTAATAATTTAGTTGTTTTTTTTTTATGTTTTCTAAAATAGAAAATTATTCATTAGTTTGTAAAATGTAATTAAAAGTAATAATAATATTGAAGCGAATAAATGAATGATTTATAATGTAAAATATCAATAAAAATAATTAACATTGGACAAAAATTGGTTTAATGAGCAATAAATGTTTTTTTTTTTGTTAATGTGTTTATTAAAATTTATTCTGCAAAAATACTTTAAGTTTAGGAATTGATATATGTTTTATTAACAAAATCCTCGAATAATTTCTTTTTGTTAAATTATTACACGGTTTGTTTTTTTTATTTATGGGAAATAATTGTATAAAAACTAATTAAAATCACAAAAATATAATGTAAAAGTGAGAGAATATTTATATAAAATCGCTTATTCGAATTAATTATAAATAGTTTTATGTTATTATTATTAGAAATTAAGTGAAAAAGAAGAAAAGAAATAAAGTAATTTTTTTTTTTTGTAAATGGATAATATAATGTAAAATTAAAATGAAGAAAAAATTTGTAATATCAAGACGACATAATCACATATATCGCCTTTTTTCTATTGTAAATAAAAATAAATATTATATATAAATATAAATAAAAAAAAAAAAACATATAAAATAAGATTTACATTTAATAAATAAATTTAAAGTAATCAATTTTTTTTTATTTATTTCTGATTTAATTTAAGCAATTTAATTTAATTTAAGTAAACTAATAATAATATTGTTTGTATTGAGAATTTTCAAGTATAAAAAGCATTCTTATTCAGTGTAAACAAAAATTGAATATAAAACGGACTAGCGACTCAAAAATCGCATCAAAATAAGAGTAAAAATCATTAAAAGTAAAAACGTCCTTAAAAGTAAAAACCCACAAAATTAAAACCAGTGGAGAGTTAAGCAAAGAAACAAAAACGGCTAATGTTTGAATCTTGGCTAACATAGTGAACAAATTTGTCGATTTGCAAAAGAAAATAATAATATTGCTAAAATTGAAAATGCAAAATCTTAAATAAAAGGATATTATTGGATAAAAAAACACAAATTTTATAATTTTTAAATAAATATAATATTGTTTTCTTTTCTTGTTTAATACTTTCTATTAAATGTTTTACATTTTTTTATATTTAAATCATTTTCTTGTATATAAATTATAATAATGATGATTTTTTACATTTCTAAATTAAAGCTTTAAAATTATATATAAATATATTCTCTTTTATGTATATCTTATTTAACAATCTCGTAATTACAATCTTAATAATTAAATATTTTTAAATAAACAGAAAAATATTGACTTTCTTTTAAAGAATTTTATTTATATACTAATTTGAATATTATTCTTGAAAGAATTTATCACTTAAAATATGTTGGTAACTTGCCTGCAAATAAATATTAATTTTTTTATAATTTATTTAATATAAAAATTATTTTACTAACTTTTATTGTTGTAAAACAATAGCCAACATATCCTTGCATAATTTGTTCATAATCGGTACCCATTAAATCTTCAAGTAATGATATTTCAGCACCAAAATGTTGTATATCAGCACGTAATATTAAAAATATCGTTAATGGCATTATATAATCAGCATTTAAATTAAACGTTGTTCCTATAAAATAAAAAATATTAATTAATATTTATTGCATATAAAATTCTGTGCAAAAATTTTTAATACCTAATGTATCATTTTTTGCTTCCTCAATCAATTTAAATGTTAATTCAATTTGTTTTATCATTTCATTCGGACAATATTTCTCTTTAAATTGTCTAAAACATTCTATTGCATCATTAAAATAATTATTTTTTATTAAATTTATTAATTTCATATCAATATTTAATATATTAAATAATTCATTATCGGTTTTTTTATTACATAAACGTACACGTTGATGATATAATTCATCTTTATTGCTACATTTACTTGCATATAATACAAATAATGATGAATAAATACCTTCTGATAATAATATTGGATATAATAAGCTACGATGTGATATGGTTTCACTAAAAAATACAAAAATAATCGCATTATTACAGTTTTATTAAATAAAAATCAACAATAATTACCCATCAATGCCATCGTTTAGATCACAAGAATTTAATGCAGGAAACATATAACATATAATCTGATAAATACGTAATGATATTGATTCCCATTCGTTCATTGCATGTGTAGACAATATTGATATCGGTTTAAATTTCCAACAACCATACGATGTATAAAAACAATTTGTGATTTTATTATTTAATACACCGAGCGGATGATTAATATCATTAAATGCATTTTTTAAATATTCCTTCATTAATATTAAATCATTTTTCTCTAAATGATTTATTGCAAAACTTGGTATAAAATCTAATGTCTTTTGTAATTTATCATGTGATGAGGGACATGGACATGTTACGGTTACCGTTGTTGTCGTTGTCGGTACCATTTGATTACAATTTGTTGTTAATAAACTAGTTGATGTTGTTAATGTTGTCGTTGCCGTATTCATTGTTGATGTTATTATTGTTGTTTTATCTATTTTTAAATTATCCAATAATATTTCATTATTTATTATATTATTTTTATCTTTATTTATTGTATTACCAAATATTTCATCTAATTTATCTTGTATATCTAATGTACTACGCTTTGAATATTGACTAGAATTTATACTATTTATACTATTCCATTTTTTTATTTTATTACAATTATAATTTTTACCAATAATCAATGTATCACTTATATTATTATAATTATTATTGCAATTATTATTATTATTATTACTATTTATATTATTCTTTTGCATAAAATCATCCGATTTTAATTTTTCTTTTCTTTTTGAATTTGTTATAAATACAGCAATTTTATTCCATATTAATTTATTATCAATTATTGACAGATTTTTATCAATTGCCATACCAAATATTGATATTTCCCAATCATTAAACAGTGATAACCATTTTTTATTATTATCAATTGCTAATAGACCTAATGTTTTTGGTATTTTTGTAAATAATTGATTCATTGTTATTGTACCATTTATTATTTTCATATTAGACCATGTACCATTTAATATGCCAATTATTATATTCCCATTATAATTATTTATCGCTTTATCATTTATATCATCATCAAAATTATATGCCTCGTATTTATTATAGCTTATATTTGATAGATTTACATTATTATTTGGTATAAAAAAGCTTCCGCGACCATTCGGCCCGGTTATTGTTAAATCACCTTCATAATATGAATTATTTACAAATATTGCAACACCATCGCCTGCTAATATGTCGTTAACGAACATTCCCTCAAAATAATTACCGTCCATTGTTATGCATATACCGCTACCGTGCTTCTTATTGTCAACGAACATTCCCATGTATTTATCGCCAGTTAGATTATCATCTAAAACACCATATCCGTTTTTATTGTTCGACAAAAATTCACCAATATATGTATAGCGGTCAGTTCTTAGTATTCCGTGACCATGATATAATCCCTCGCGAAAGTTACCCTCATAAACACCGCGGGTTTTCATTTCTAAAACACCATACCCATGATATTTTCCATTTTCAAAGTCACCTTCGTATATACCAACGGATGGTGTAAACATTCGTCCAAAGCCATTTATATCGTTATTGGTCATTTGTCCATTATATACTTTACCATCAGTAAACTCTAAATGACCAATTCCATGCATATTGCCAATATACCATCGACCAAAATATTTTACACCCGGATAACGTACATGCTTATCACTGAATGTATAACTAGCATTCCTATACTGTGGCACCTTATTCTGTAAATTCTTTGTGCCCAATGACAATTTAATATATTTCTCAATATTATCCAACCATAACATTTTATCACTATGCGATTGTGCAATAACAATTAGATTATCCTCTGGTGTTATTATTTTTAATGCATTTTTTCTAACATCTCGATCAGATATTGATGATATCCATAATGTTTTCAATGGATAAATATTTAATAAATTTGTTAAATAGCATAATTGATCAGAAAATAATAAAAAATAATTTGTCGCAAAACGTCCGGACGTCAACAACTTTAAATTTATATTATTTGAATTTATAATTAAACGACGTTCCGGTATTTGTAATTTTTTTAATAATACTTTATTATTATTTAACCAAAAGTTTATCGTTTTTTGTGATTGTTCAATTAAAAATTGTTTATCATTTGATAATTTCTCCCACAATTGTAATTTCTCATTTAAATAAATGATTATCGTATCATTATTATTTTTTAATTTTTCAATTTCAATTAAATCATTTAAAAAATTTATATAATATTCAATATGATTAATAACTTTATTAAATATATTAATACTATCGTAATTCTTTTTATCAATAAGTAATGTTAACGAACGAAATCCATCGATACAAATAACATTACAATATATTTTTATATAATTATAATATAAATTTATATATTCATTTGTATTTAATAAAAATATTATATCTGTACAATTTATATTATTTTTATAATATTCATTTATTGTTTTTATATTTACAATTGTTATATTAATTATATTTAAATAAATCGTACATAAATTATCGTATAATTGATTATAGCTGATATATGATAATTTCTTTATTAACTGTTTAATTATCGTTATATATAGATTGAGTATTTCTTGGACAAATCTCTGCTCTTGTGTTAAATATTTTTCAATTATATTTGAATAATTATAATGATTAATTAGCAAATAATTATTTGATGATAATAATATTTGATTATTATTGTATATTTTTTTATTATTAAAATTATTATTTACAATTTGTATATCTTTATTTAAATTGATCTTATCTAATATATTAATTGTGTTATTGTTATGTAATATATATGTGGAATTAATGCCGCAAATTGCATCAAATACATTCTCTGTATTTCGGTAACGTTTCGGTATACTAAAGTCATCAATATTCTCTAGTGTAATCTGATGATTACTATTGTTTCCCCATAAAAATAATCGTCCATCGATTGTTAATGCTATCGAATGTTCACGCCCGCATGATATTTTCGTTACGCCTTGGCCACTTAAACCAAGTACCGGATTTATGCGGGTACGTTTAATGTGATCGCCTGTGCCTAATTGACCACGATTAACACTGCCAAAACACCATACACCAGTAGACAATAGGGTACCACCAATGCGATTTAATTTTTTTAATTTATTATTTATAGAAGTATCTAGCGACCGATCATCAATTAAACTCTCTTGTCCCAATGACGATGTATCCGACAAACTGACAGCAGTCTCACTCATATCGACACTACAATGTGAATTTTCATTCATATCATTTAGAACAATAAAATCATCAATTGTTGGATCATTATTATCTGATCCGCTCATGTGACGGGATAATGTTTTAACACCCTCATACACCATTGTTGTAATGTTCGATACATTTTCTTTTAAAAGTTTGGTTTGTTTTCCTGCTTCCAATAAACAATCTTCACTTGATATTGATAATGACTCGAGAAGAAAATTAATCGCTGTATCCTTATGCGTTCGTAACAGAGTAGCACTATTCTTCTTATTATCATCATTAATCATCAATTTAGCATTATCTTCATCTTCAAACGTATCTGATGGACTAACACTAGAAGCAATTGATGTTTCTGTTGTACTTTTACTTATATCTGGTTGCAATTGACAACAACTAACACCTGGCGCACATTTTGGACACTCGGCATTTATATATAAATCTGATATGTTACTTATATCACTTATATTATCTTCGTCCGTATTTTGGTATTTATATGTGAGTACAACAACAAAATTTTCACCAGTTGCTATATCTAATATCTTAAAGCCATTAAAACATTCAACACGTATTGGTACATCTGATTGAATAACATCTCCAAAATCACCCATTGCATATAATTCCTTTGCTTGTGACGTTAATAGCAAACCATCATTATTACAATTAATTTTAAATATTGGTATTTTATCCTTTAAATTCTTTGTACCATGTATACATGCCTTTGGATTATGTACAATTATTTCAAGCCACTCAACATGATTATCAAAATTATTTATTGTTATTGATTTATAAACACAACCAATCTGATCGACAATATATAAATTATTATTATAACATTCAATATCAATGATACCGGAGCGTATTAGATAAAATTTCACATTATAATTATTTGTATCAATATTACCCACAAATAAATCATATTGATTATTTAATATAAATATTTGGTTATTATCCGATGAGCATAATTTAAGTATATTATGTAAATTAATATCTGATACAATATTTAATTGTTTTGTATCATTATATATTGTAAATAATACCATTTTTTTTATATATATTTATTTATTATTAAAGAAATGTTTCTTTTTTTTTTTTTACTAGAACAAAGAAAATTTTATTATTATTTTAAATTAAAAAATATTTATATTAGAAAAAGAGAAACTTTTTATTATAATTTTTACTAACAAATTTTGATGTTAAAAACACGTTAATAAACACACTTAAAATTCATTTATAAAATTAGTCATTTTAAATAACAGGAATAAATGTGATATGTTTATTTATCTATGATATGATTTTGTAAAAATTAAACAGATAAGATTATTATTTTCACTTTTTATGATTTTGATTTTTCCTTTTCTGCAACATCCCACTCCCAGAAGATGTGGGGAAGAACTGTCACTGTCATTTTTGACATTTTAACTATCTAATATTTATGCCTTTAAGTTGGTACGACTGTTGCAGTACTAGATTTTTAATAATAAGTATTTAGAGTGTCAGTGGTCAGATTCTACAACTGTCAATGTGTCAGACACATGCAACGAAAAATTTTTTGCGCGAAGCGTGCTAGTAATATAAAATAAATAAATCAAAATAAATTATATAAAAAATAAAAATGGATTATGGTATTAAAGAAAAAATATACGTGAGTTCAATATAAACAATATTTTTACTGAAAATATAAAGAAAAAAATGTTTTTACTTGTAGACTTTGCCAGATGAATTATGTGAGCATACCGGTATAAGAGGTAAATGGGTTTCCGGAGAGACTTTGTCGTTATCAGCGTACAGACCAGTTAATACCGATACGCAAGATATACCTTCAGAATTCGCTAATATAGCTGATGTTAAAATATTTCACTTAACACCTGAATTTATATATAATGAGCCAATTTTAAGAAGTTTGATTGCTGAATCTAATGGCATTTTTCTTACAACACAAGAATTAAAGCAAAAGGGAAGTCGCTCAGAGTACTTGAAAATAAGCCGCACATACAGAAGTATTATAAGAGCGTGTCTGGAGAAATTAAGAGAAAATATAACCGATTCGAATGTTGAAAAGTAAATTGATTGTTCTATATTTTAGTGATTTCAAGTTTTATAATTTATTCTTTATTTTGTAGATGTGAAAACTATATAACAATATTTTACTCAATTGAATGCATTTGGCATTTGTGTGAAATATTACTAATTGATCCATTACCATCAAATTTAGTTGTGCCACAATTATTAGATTGGATTCGTTTTCATTTCTCTTCATATGAAATAAATGCCAGCGAATTATTACAAATTGGATATGAGGCTGAATTAAACGATTTATATTGGCCAACAATAAACGGTTTGATATTACAAGGACAAATTGATGTTGTCAGAAGTTTACTCCGTTTACATACAAATTTTGATAAAACTGCATTTCAAACAGCCGATCAAATTCTAAAAACAATGCCCATCTATAATGTAAATGCAATTATTAAATTGACGTTATTGTTATTAATTTTGTATTTATTGTAGGTTTACAACGGAATGTCATTGCAAAAATTTAAATCACAATACGAATATTGGGTGTCAGATGCTCATTCAAAAATACAAGCAGGAATGTTAGGCACAGAACCATATTTAGAGGACATTATTATGGTAATATCTTTTATTTATTTGAATTCATAAATTAAATTAATCTATTATATTTTGTAGTTAATAACTGGTGATCAAACTTCTTGGTTTGATCAATTAAAGAATATAACTTGTTGGTATGAAATACTGCCTGGTTACTTATTTTATACACAACCGTATTGTAAATATTTTGAATTGGGTTCATTTGCAAATGAATGGTTTACAAGTTGGTCTAAATTGAACGGTTTAAAACATTTAGACAAAATTATATTATCTATAATGGAGAATGATATTCATCAATTATTATATCAAATACAAAATATGTGTGACAATCAATGGTTCGTTACACATCTGATTGATTTACTGTATCATTCTGGACAATTAAAAGTATTTGGAGAGCAACAAAATAAGTAATAAAATTGAAAGTAATAGATTAAACAGATTAAAAATAATTATTTCTCTTTTAGTGTAACAGATTTGCTACGAGAATCGTTATTATATGATTTCGGCACAAGTTTATTATCATATGAAACACTATGGAATTTCGGCATTGATTATTTGGAATATTCAAGCGCAAATGGTTTACAAACAATCGAATTACTATTATCAAAAATCTATATAAAGAATGAAAAGCATGCAATGAAACTGTTATCGATAGCTAAAGTTAAAAAATTATCTAATCTAGGTATGAGATGCAGTCAGTGTGTGTTAAATATTTTTGAACTAAAATCATCTTTTTTATTTCTTTTAGAATCAGATATATGCCGTATACAGGCACGACAAAGTTTAACAAGAAAACGTTATGGAAATGCATTAGAGTGGGCTATTCGTTCTAAAGATAACAATTTTGTGACTTCAATTGCTGATTTATTTTTGGATGTATGTTATTAGATAATTATTAATTAATTGTTAATTTTAAATGTTTTTTTCTTATTTAATAGAATTATTGTAAAACTGGTGAAATAATGTGTCCGGATGTATTGAAAAACATTGGTGCAAAAATGTTCATCTCGCCTCGTCTCGTCTTTTTAATTAAGTATTACGATTTTCATCAGTATTATAAGGAATATGAATTTGCTCAAGCCGCTGAATTAATTGTAAATCTTTTAGATTCAAAAATAACACCGGAATAGTGAGTTTTTCTTTAAAAATATTTAAACAATATTAAATTTCAAATTATAATAATTTTGTTTCTTTAAAAGTTTTTGGCCATCATTATTAGCTGATACAATTCCACTATTAGAATCAAATGTACCAATTATTCCCGTTAAAGAAACGTATATAATTTTACATCATTTAGAATCACAATTAATTCCATTAGTAAAAAAGCAAAAAGAATTTCTTAGTAAAAAATCACCAGCAGACATAACAACAAATATTGATGGACAAGATAAACAAAATATTTTATATATGAAAAAGCAGCACACAGAAAGTGCAACATTAACTGATAAAAGATTAAATTTATTTTCCGATTATAGAGTTGAAAATATCGAGGAATTAATTAAATTAATACGTTTAGCAACGGCACGGAATTTGGCACGTTCACTTGTAATTGAGAAAACAGTGTCACATTGAAATAGATTAAAATTATCATTTTTTTTTAAATAATACAAATAATTTTCGTTAATTTTTATTTTTGTAATAAATGTCTTAAATTTTTAATAATTATTTCTGTGTTTTCTTTTTTTGTTGGTGAAATTTACACTCAAGATTTGTTTTAACGATTTGACTTTTTGAATAACCCAACATTGTGTACTTTGCTTAAACATATTTAATTCTTAAATGTTCTAATTTTTCCAATATTCAATCATAAACTAAGAGTATTTATATAGTAATATGGAGTCGAGATATTATTGTTTTATCAAATACGCACATAATAATCACAAGTTTAGCGCCAACCATTAAAAATTATTAAAATTACAAGTGAATACCAAAGACCCATTAAAAGACCCTAAAAGTAAAACCATTTATCGATTAGAACCTCAACTAGTAGCAAGTAGCTGTTATGCAAAGTGTAAGCAAACATTTCCAAAAAACACCCACTTACCATTTTCCATGTTTATTAATTTTATTTGTGTTTTTAATTTAAAATTAATTTTAATCAAATCTATACAAAAAATTGGGGTTGTAGCGTGTATGGTAGTTCCATTTTCAAGTTTATATTTCTCTTTTCCTCTCACTTAATCACGCTTTGATGGTTAATAGGAAAAAGGTTTTTATTTATTATATATTTAATAATTATAATAAGGGGATGGGTTAATAAGAAATAAAAAAGAGTTTTCGAAAAATAGCAAACAAACATTACATTACATAACAAGTCATTTCCAGTAAATGAAAAATGGGATTTATTTAATTTAAAAACTATTGACGTGGAATTACTTTTGTGGTTTTTATAAATTCATAATAAATTCAGTAATTAAAAATATAAAAATTGCAGAAACTTTTAAAATACGCAACGAATACTAATGAATAATTGGATTTCCTGGAATTATTTTTCCATGCTATAGTCTTCATGATTTTCTGGCCACTAGCTGTCCAACAAAGATTATCATATATTTATTTAGATAAAAAGATTATTATTTCAGGATTAAATAGTGATAGGGATTGTAATATTTTTTTTTTGCCAATTTATATTGCATAAATCATCCAATTATACAAATATTTGTTGTTTACGTAAATAAAGGAGATTATCCTTTATAAGCGAGGGATTAAGTTGAATATAAAAAATAACTAAACAAAACAGATGCTAGTTTTTATAAACAATAAATTAAAAATTCCCTTAACAAATGTAAAATTATGATTCACTTCGAAGTTTTTTAATCAATAACTATAATCTGTTGATCAGAAGAGCTTTTAAATAGGCTTATGACTTCCTCACGCTTACAGAAAGCTCTTGTTCATGTTTTTATTATATTTTCATCAAATTAATTTATACGCGTATAAATATAGTTGTTTCCATTAGAAGTTCACTTAGTCTTATCTCAACTTAATAAAAATTCTTATCAGTTTTGATGTTTTATTGTAACTTTTTAACCTTTACTTAACATTGATACCAAGCAAGTTTTTGAATAAAAGAAAGTTTTCTTCTAAATTACCATAAATAAGTATGCATTCATTACGCTTTCAGCTAAAAAAAAAAAAATTATTACCTTTTATGAATTTAAATACACGAAATCAGATAGATTATTATTATTATTACTAATAAATATAACTTTATTTGACTTAATTATTTATTCATCTTAATATAATGAGAGAATTTTACATTAATTATTTAATCTCTTTTTCCATTTAACATTATTATTATTTTTAATATAATTATATTTATTTTTCCGATTAACATTTATTAACACATTTATCATGATTATTATAATTTAATTTTATTTTATTTATTTTGTTTTAATTATTTAATAAACATTATTTCTACATCATATATATTTATATATACAATTAAATGCCACAACGATACGACCTAAATACTTACTGAGAAATCTGCTATAATAGATTTAATTTTTCAAACATTTTTAGGCTTTAACTTCTTACTTCTTTAACATATTGATGATAACATGTGATTTGTCTCATTTCAATGAAGCTTTTCATTATTTAACTTATTATTAAAATATACCATTCTAGCTTCAATTAATCGTTTTCAAAAGACTCAATACATTTTCGTTCATCTTATTCACATTTTAATTACAAAATTATTCTTAGATCTAGGAGATCACACATTTTGATAAATAAGTCGTATGTCATTTAACTTTTTCGTTTTTCCTTTAAAAAAATAAATATATAAATAAATAGAAATTTATTAACACTATCATTAACATGTCTGGTAATCATTTTCAATTTTTACTGCCACCAATTGGTTTTCCCACTTCATTAATTACATTTAATTTTTAATATTTAAATAAATTATTTTTCTTCTTAAAATACATTTATCACAAGAAACATAAAATTTTTATTATTATATTAATAAATATGTTATTTAACTAATTATGAAATACATTTAATATGAATTAGTAATTTTTGATTTCTTTGTTCCTCTCTGTTTAAATTAATTAATTATGCAAATCATAAACAGTTAGTTTTTTGCTTACAAGTAAGTTTTCCATTTATAATTTCGACCTTTATTATTATTAATTTTTTGTTTTTTGTTAACAATTACCTCCTCATCTGCTTCTAGTGGGCCTGGTTTTAAATAAATATATTATTTCACCTTTTGTCAACAATTATAATACTTTGTTTAGGTGATATGTTTGTTTTCATTGTTACCACATTTGCTTTACCACTAGCTGTACCAACAGACTCTGAGATAATATTTTTACAAAAACTATTCATTATCAGGTGTTGTTGATGCTGATGATGTTGGCTTATTATACCGCCAGGATTTTCACTTTTAACAGAAACAGTATTACCACCCAGTACAACAGTACTTCCAACACCACCACCAGTATTACTATTGTTATTATTATTATTATTGTTGTTATAATTACGTCGTACTGTTGACATAAAACTAGTATCACCAATACCAGCCGCTGATGATAGCCCAGTTCGATGTGTTTGTTGCATCGGTTGACAGCATAAATAATGATGAAAATGTTGACGAAATACACCAGATACACAGTATAATGCAACTGGATTTAAACAGGAATTTAAAAAACTATAAAATAGATACAAAAATAAAAAATTAATTCTTTTATTTGTTATTTAATAGTAAAACCTAAAGCAAAATCCAATTATACGAAAGATATTCCAAAATGCATCAAAATCTTCAAGTGCGTGCGGATTCAAATGGAACCAAAGTTCAAACACATGATGCGGTAAAAAGCAGACAATAAACACTAAAAATATAAAAAAGAATATAATTGCTCCGTAAATTAATTAGATAATAAACATTAAAATGCTGAATTTTTATTACCAATAACAAATGTGACAACCATTCGGGCGACATGAAGTCGTGCACGTGCCTGTGCTCTACTCTGTGGTCCAACTAGTTCGCCAGGCATTTCGCGTGCGCTCAAATGTAACCGTCTCGCCATCAAAGCATACAGCACACCAATTATTGATAATGGCAAAAAGTAATAAATGATTGCCTTCGTTATAACGGTGTATCTAGGATGATTTTTATTTTTATTTATTTATAAAAAAGAAGAAGATTTTTCTTTTTTCATTTTACATAAAAAAAAATTCTATTCAAACGGAACGAGACCAATTAAAAAATGATTTTTGTTGCTTAATGCTCATATAGCATTATTATTTTTGTTTATTATCATTATTATTTAGTCAAAAAGTTAGTTGAATTTCATTTTAATTAAATCAAGAAATCAAAAGAAAAAAAATCCGGATGGATCAAAAAGTCTTGTCAACCTTTACCATTTTAAATAAAAAATCCTTAAGAAAATCTGACGTTTCTTTAATTAATAAACTTAATTATGTTAATAATAATTGTTATTTTGTACCGAGAATTTTAAATGCTAAAAGCCTTAAAGAATTGATTTGAAACTACATAAGCCTACACACAGTGTTAACTTGGCTTTAAGAAAATCAATCAATTTCGAAATTTTAGCACAAATATTAAAGGAAAAGTAAAATGAATTATATAAAATCCTAAGGTATATAGTAATCATAATGGTAGAACATAGTCTCACAGGTATTAAGTAATTAACTGATAAATCGGTATAGATCCAATGTTTCTGATAATTTAAATAAATTTCTATTTACTGTGTATAAGTTTTTTTATATGGTCCATCGGTGCCAAATGGTGAACAATAATAAATTGTACGATTTGTTACATTATCGAGTATTTCTGGTATAACATCAGATACAACTGCTGATGGTGTTGCGCATATAATAGCCAAAAGCCATATCAGGACAGCTGTAATAACTGTCATTGGACTTGTCTAAAATATATAAACAAAAATTATTATCATTTTAATACTAGATTATTTTAATAATAATAATAATAATGATATAAAATAAGGGAAGAAAAATAATAAATATATTTACTTGTAATTTACGTAATGGATTAACAATAGCACAATACCGTTCAGCTGATAATGCTGTCAATGTAAACACAGATACACCAATAGATATATCTTTGGCTGTTTCAGTAACACGACACAAAGTGTCACCCCATGGCCATGATTCAAATGTATATAATATACTGGCCATGGGAACACATATTAATATAACCAGTAAATCAGCTAATGCCAGTGACAGTATGTAACTATGGAAATAAAAGCAAAAAGAATAATAAAATAAATATGATTATATTTTAAAACAAAAACGTTGCTTTTTAGTAAATATAAACATTTAAATAAAAAAATATCATAATTCAAAATGAATAAATATACCTACGAGAACAATATATCCTCTATGGAGTATACGAATTACTTACCCACCTTAAGCTAAATGTAACAAAATAAGAAGCACGTGTATTTTATATTTAAAATAGAAATAAGTTGAATTATCAAATTCATTTCTAAGGGATTTTAATTAAAAGGTCTATTGAAATGAAATTTCCATTCTCCAGAAAACAATCAATAAAACATATTCATTGCTTGCATAAAAGACTTATTAATATTATATATTATATTAATAAATAAAATTATTAGTTTTGTTATCATTTAAAATGTTTTGTATAACCGGTGTGCTCCTTTTTCTTTGAAATAAAAATAATGAATATATAAATGTTCATTAAATTGTTGGGAAAAAACACAAGTCTGTTATTAAAAAAGATATAAAAACGTTAAAATAATATAAAATAAACCTTTACTCACGTATTTGGTATATTTCTCATTGCACGATGACGTAAAAATATAACGACCAATGTACCATTGCCAAGTACACCGACAACAAATATTAATGCAAATACAACTGGTACAATATAAGTTTCCGGACGGTCTGCATATGGTGTATAAATATCTGAGGAATTTCTCATCCAATTATTTATATTTTCCGTTGTATCTTGTTGTTCATGTTGTTGGTCTTGTTGCTGTTGTTGCACAGAATTATTTAAAGTGTTTTCAACAATATTATTGTAATAATAGCTTGTCTCATCATGTGAATAATGTTTTGTAACATAAATGTGTGGTGACGGTAATAAAGTCGATGATAATATAGTTTGTGATGGTGGTGATGGCGGAAGCAATATAAACTCTGACATATTATAAGGCATATTAATGAATTCCTTCATATTATTTATTAAAAAACTGTATTGTTATTATATTACAAACACCCCCATGAACAAGGGCAGAGAACTTAAAAAAAAGCACTTAAATCTTTAAACAAATATTATTAGCATATTTTCAAACTAAACAAAATTCTCCATACTGTTTTTCTTTTATTTTTCAAACACTTTTTTTTCTTTTGTTTAATTTAGTTCTTATTGACACACATGTGCTTTTTGTTTTTCCGTTATAAGCGGGTATATTTCCTCTTCTCCACTGTTTTTATGTTAATATTTTGTAACTATCTGTGCATATGTGTAAATAATGAATGTAAAAATAAATAAATAACTAAAAAAAATATGTTTTGTTTTTTATTTTAAGCCAATATGGTGGTTTAGTTTGACTAAAAATTAAAAAACATAAAATATTATTTATAAAACATCAAAAACAGACGAATAAAACAATAAAAAAATACTTGAAAACTACTTAAATTTAAATTTGAAAAAAAATGAGAAAACTCTTTTATGTGGCTTAAAGTATTTAAGTGAAAACAGAGCTGGTATCTTGTTTTTTGGGACTTAAAATATGCGGATACTGTGGTTGTGGTAATTGTATTTTGCTTTAGCTACGTCTTTAATAAGGTGGTACTTGCCTAATAGAGTCAAACACACATTAAATCGCAGACGAGAATATGTAAATGAACGAAAAACTAATCTATTCTGAAGTTGTCTCTCTTCAATGGGATTAATTCATAAAATTTAAATTTTAAAAGCAAAAAACTTGCGAATAAATCTTCTGTTTTTCAAGGTTAAGAATATTTAAGTATTATTCCGAATAACACGTGTTTATAGGTGTATTACTATTTTAATGTACTAACAACAACGTGTTAATTATCCTATTTATTAAAAAAAAAAATCCGTTTTAATTTTTCTTTAGGGACACCAAAAATACATTACAATCCCTACGGTTCTTCCATAATTGATTAAATTTTGCATCAATAAACGAAATAACAATAATAAACATTTTCCTTTTCATTATTTAATTTTCAGACTATGAAAATTATTATTTTATTGTGACTGAAAATTGTTTTTTTTTTTTTATTTTTTGCTTCTTTTGGGTTTTTCACATTCTTTGGAAATAAATTTTTGTGTTGCTTTCTGTTCATTTTTCTTTTGAAATATAAATAGCATTAGATAAATATTGTTATTGTTTTGGTATGTCAAATAATGATTATTATAATTATTAATAAGAAAAATAGATAAAACGAAAAGAACCCAACGATTTAATTCTTCGTATTTGATATTTTGTCTACTTATTATTTGTGTGGTATTTTTATTTTTAACCTTTTCGCCAAGAGTCATTTAAACTTTTTTTGTTTTTAATATTAATTTCGATTATATTTTTCGTATTTTCAATTTTTTATTTTTCTTCCTTTTTTCTTATTATGTGCGTATTTCTTGTTAATATTTTATTAATTTATTTACTCATTGCTATGGTTTTAATCATTAAAATGTTCTAAATAAATATAAAGAAAAGAAAAACACGAAAATAAATACTTTGTTTTATTTTTTGTCAATTTTCACTTTGTTTTTTATTTAAACTAAATTTATGGTTTATTTTCGTTGTGGTTGCCATTTGTTTGTATTATTTTTATTTTTATTTTTTTATATTATGTTTATATTAACTGTTTTTTGTTATAACTGTCAGCCCTATAATTTTGATTACTCGGAATTATGATTATGATAATAATTTTAATAATAAACTAATAAAATAACAAAAAATAAAACGTTACCATGCATTAGTTCAGTGTCGGAAGACAATTTAGTTTTTATTAAAAGTTATTAAAATTTGGTCCCAGATTATTTGTTTTGAGAAGTAAAGCAGTTTAGTAAGTATAATCAAATAACTACACTACATTTGTTGGAATATTAAATAGCTGGTATGGAGGACAGTAGAAATCATTTATTTAGTCAACATTTAACGAAATAATACTGTTTTAACACTTCTCAGTATCAGCAAAATTATGAAATTTGAATACAAAATGTCTACCATTATCCTCATAACTAAATTGTTGATGGCGTTTAATCTGCTGCTCTATTAAAACACCAAAACGTATACTAAAGCACTTCCGGAACTGTATAATAATAATAATAAATATATTTTTATATAAAAAAATAAAAACAACATCTTGTGCTAGGCACGTTTGGGAATTTTTTTTTCTTTTGTAATTCGATAAAATTGGATTTTTGTAATAAAAGGTAGCAAAAAATAGGAAAAAAAGAAATGAATCATTTTAAAAATGTTGAGTAAAGTAAAGCGATATTTTATCCAGGTAACATCTTAGATCATTTTAAGAAATAAAACACAAATGTGTTTACAAAACGTGGACAGTCTAGCTAAAACCACTCTGATTTTCTACTTTATGTGTTTTCATTAAGTACAGATCATAAAATAGTATTGAGATAAATAATATTTAAAGGATGCAAAGTATTTTTCATTCTGAATCATGTAAACATGATTTGAAAACAGAAAAAATAAAACTTAGCACCGAGCCTAACCAAACAGAAGAAAAACAAAGTAGTAAAAAGCGTCTTAGCACTTAAAAGAAAAACTAAACAACAGCGATTTCATTTGATTACAAACCGTTTCCTTTTTCTTTTTTTTTATTGTTTATTAATATTTTTTCCTCTCATTTTTATTATAAAAAAAAAAAAAATTACCGATTTTCTTATTTATTTATTTAATTTTAGTTTTTTTTTCTATTCTTTGTTATTAATGATTAGTGGGTGTTGGGTGACTTTTTCACAAAAATTACTGATTGATAAAAAAGAACAGATTTGTTTTGTTTATTTAAGGATTCACTCATTTCATATAATTATTTTTGTGGTGGGCATAGATAAGGCAGACTCATGTGGGTTAATTTAACTGGTGGGATTTAAAGACAAGATTAAAGATATTTTATTTATTTTGTTTCTCTTTATATATGTATGAACACAAGACGCAGGGCGGTTTTTTTCTTTATATTTATTTTTTTCTGGTTTGTTTTGTTTACTCTGTCATAATGATTACAGAATGAACAAAAATCGACTCATACCAATAGTATAAAATGAGAAAAACATTATTAATAAACTAAATCCACGTGGCTGTGCAAATAAAACATTGCAAAAAAGAAAAAAGAAAAAGAAATTAAAGAAAAATGAAAACACACACTTTTTGTTTTTGAAATCGTGTCTGACCATGAAATGAAGATTAATAAAAGAAAACACGCGTTACGCAAATAAATAATGTAAAAAAATAAGAAATAAAAATTTATTTTTTTTTTTTATTATTTATAATGATTACACAAAAAAATAAATAAATATCTGGATTATTTACTAGTGTGGATGGTAGGCAGACAGAAAATATATAATTTTATTGTAATTGCGGTAAAAGCAGATAAGATGCAGAAGAAAATTCAGTTTTAAGCGTGACACGATTATATCTATATAAATAAATTATTTAAATTTATAAACAGTGTAATCTTGAGAAAGTGATACTGGGTTTTGTAAAATTAAGTTCTCTTCTTTTTTTTTATTTTGTTTCTTATATATTTATCAGCATTTAATAATACAAAACAAAGCTTTAACCGAAAACAGTTGCCCCCATGTGTATAGTAATAGTTAAATTGATATTTTCTTATCAAAAGTACTTTAATATTAATTAATTAAAGCTGATGTTTAAGTCACTTTAACATAAAAAATTTATATAAGATTGGTATAAAATTATTTTTCCTTTAATCTTATGTGAATTCTTAGCTATGTATTCGCGTAAAAAAGTAAAAACACAATTTTTATTCCAAGTAACAGATTTTATTTTTGTATTTTTATATAAAAATACTTTTAAAGCCGATTTAAATTGATGCATAGAATATATATTAAAATTATTATAAGGTGTTCTAAGTTCAACATAAAAAAGGATTCATTTAATATAAAACTAAATAAAAGGCCTATTGGCTTAGTTTTGTTTGATTTATGAGATTACATTTAACGATCATAAAATAGAATTTTTCGCCAATTCTCGTCAATCTGACTAAGGTATTATACGGTTATTGTACGTTTTTTATTATTATTAACATGACTTGCGGTTACCACAATTATGATTAAATTCTTTATGATATCATCTCATGTCAGTGGTTTACCTATAAAACTGTTTGGCAATTTATTCTAACATTTAATTTTTAATTTTTTCTTTATTTACTTTATTGCATATTTTTTTTTACTTGTTTATTCGATTCTAATTTTTATTAACTATTTTTTTCTTGTTTTTATTAATAAAAGAAATTAAACAAAAGCGAATGGTCCCATGTGTTAAATAAAAATGAAAACGCAATAATGTCCCAAATGTCACCAGAATGAACCAACAAATAAACGAAAACGAGACCAAAAAAAAAAAAACAATACAAAAATCTTTATAGAAATATATTCTATTAAAATTTTTTTATAGCACAATTAAACACTGAATAAAAACCGACAATAAAAAGAATACAAAAGAAATTAATATTATATTTTGTTGCCATTTTGTGGCTTCAGTTTATTTTTTCTTTTCTTTTCATCATTAAATGTTGCTGCTCTTTGAAGGATTGACTGTAAGCCAATGTTTATTTTTTCTTTTAATAAAAAAATAAAGATTTTATTTATAAAAAAAAAATAACATTATTAGGTAAATTAATTAATTATACAACTTTTAACGTAAATTAAAAAATAAATTTATAATTGACAATAGATAAATAAATAAATGAAAAGAAATGTTTAAGTGCACACCTTCCGGTTGCATAAAAATATAATTTATTTTTTTCTCATTAATATAATTGAGTTTTTATTAATTATTATTTTTTTCTTTTTTAAATTATTCCTAAATTGATTTTTTATTATAAATTTATGTTAAAAATAGATCTTTCTTATCAGATGTTTAATTAGTTATTTATATTCATTGCGAATTTGTGTAAAAATAAGGTTAAAGGTAATTTAATATTGTTAGATAAAAAAAATGAAACAATTTTATAAAAATTATTTACAAATCTGATTATAGAAAATGTAAATAAAAATAATTAAATTCTCTTTAATCAGGTAAACCTTTGCAAAAACTGATTGAAAATATGACATAAGTATAAAAAAAGGAGAATAAATTCGGACAAGTATGACCGTTCTTAGGATGTAATCATGCGTTTAATATGTCTCAGCAAACTAAATGGTTCAAACTGACTAGAAAAAGGGTTCAATCAGTTTAACGAAAACGTTTTAAATCGATCACAGATCGATCACAAAATGATGCTAAAATATCATTAACTTAAGGAAAACAACCTTTAAAAAATAAAAGCATTAAATTTGAGTTCGTTGTCAACGTACTTTTGGTTTACTTAAGTTTCCAAGCAATTTTATCGATTTAAATTATTTATTTATTTTAACATAAGTTTACTTAATTTCTTGTTGTTTAAAAAAAGAAAAAAATAATAATAATAAATATTTGATTGATTGACTATTACTTGCTAAATGATTGATTAAATGATTAGCCATCAATAGGCAGATAGGATTACTAATAATAATCAACGTAATTAAAAGCAAAATATAGAATAAAAAATGTTTGCAATTAATTAAGTTATGTAAGTTGTAAAGTTGCAATTAAATCGATGTGTAACGAGCATAGGTAGTTCATTATTTTAATAAATAATACTTACTGCAAAAGGTATGCGAATATTAATTTACTTTTTTTAAATTCAGACAATACAATTCAATTTGAAGCACAAGGTGTAAGATGAGTTCGTTTTTTTTGTATAGATATGAATACTCTCATTAATAATAGAAAAATATTCTTTAATAATTCTTTCTCTTTTAATTTCTATTAACTTTAACATTTCTATATTAAAAAATGGTATGGATTAACACACATATTATGTATATATTAATTCACTTTATTTACTTAACATTTTTGTTCGGAAAATTATTTTTTCTTTTTTTTTTTTATTTAATTAAATTAAAATAATAAACGAAAAAAAATAAAATAAATATTTTTATTGCAAAAATAAAATAATAATAATCAGTTATTATTATGAGGCAAAATTGAGTAAAGAAGTAAATATGTGAAGGCAACGTAATGATCACCAACGACAACCGCATTAAAATTTAACTTGGAAAAGATTTTTCGTTATTTATAAATTTTTTGTTTAATTAGCTATAGAAATCGCAATGAGAAAGAAAAATAAAATTTAAAAAAAAAAAATCGTAATAAAATGCCTTTAAAAAAAAAAAATAAAAATATAAAAATCAAATTAAATAAATAATTAATCAATGGTTACACCTGGTTATATATTTTTTTTTTAATTCGGTAATTATTTTTCTTAATTTATTTAAAAAGTTTTAGAACATTAAAAAAATTTATATAAAATCTGAATGAACATTTTTTTTTTCGAATATAAATTTCTCTTACTTTGGTGTAAATATCTTGAATAATTTTTGTTTTTATTTGTAGAAAAATTATAAATGATTTGAGATATTAAATATTAATTAAGAATGTAATTAAATAGCATAAGTACCATTAAGTTCATTTTTGCAGTGTTATCTTTAAAATAACCTCTGGCTACTAATTTATTACTATTTTTATCTCTATTGTATGTGGTTTATAGTGTTTAGCTATTTTGTGATAAAATCGCACTGTTTTTCAGAAGTAATAATAATAATTATACTTCTGGAAATTTGATAATATTTTGTAGCCAAAGTGTTTTGAGAAGACGTGACGTACAACCAGGATATGACAAGAAATATAAAGAATATGTCAAACATCGAAAAAACTGACTGGAAATCAAGTCTCTATCAAACAGTATGAGCACATTGAAGTTCAGAAGGAATTGAGGATTTTTTCTTAAAAACTATTGCGACAATTAATTCCTATTTTTTGAAGAAAACTTGGAAAAAAAATATAAAGGAAACTTCGATACCATTTAAAAAGAAGAAAATGAATTAAATTTTGTTTATTACTAAAATAGTTTTTAGATTTAGAATTAAACCCTTGTCTCTAGTTTAGTAATAAATCAGAAATATAAATAAATAAAAATTTATAAACTAAAGATTAAAACACATAAAAATTAAAACACTTTAACATTATAATAGCATAATTATTAATTATTATAACGTTGAGGTAAAGTAGAGTAACACTTTAATTACTAAAACATAAACATCAAAGCTTTTCACTAACCAGAAAATCACAATTTTAATATCAATTATTAATAAATTAATTTAGATAAAATTAAAAAGTCACAAATTCTTTTTGATAAGAAAAACAACTGTTCAATATGCTTTATGAACACAAACTGAATCGGTTTTGCGTCTGGTCGCTAAGATTATTTTATTTAAGCAAAATAAAAATATTATTATTTTATTTCACTGATGATGCTGCTACTGCTGATGTTAACTGCTGTTTGCTACTATTTTTTACTACTATCGTTGCTACTGATTCAGTAACCAACTGTAGCGATGAGGAAAAATTAAATTTTGTTACTTTTGCGCAAAATACAGTGTTTTTTTTTTTTTTTAATATTAAAATTTATCTTCTACCATAGAGAAAGGGAAATTGTTTTTAATTTTATTTATTTTTTTGGTAAATACACGTTTTAAAAACACTGCAGTACCTTATGGATTCTGGTATGTTTCAGGATTGTTTATGCTGTGCTATAAAAATTTCAAGCATTAATTTTACTTGATTGTTCATTATCGGTGAAAATAAAAATAATTTCTTTAACGTAATATTAATCAAAGTAACGAATTTATATATGTATATTTCCTTTGAAAATTTTCTGTTAAATCCTTTATCAATTTGACACATTTTCAAGCATCAGTTCTTGAGTTATTTTTCGGTTATTGGACTGAAGAATTAAAAAATAAAAAATTTCCCATAAGACAAGATACGCATAAAAAAGAAAAATATACAAAAGTTTATCAAGCACGTAAACTTAGCTAAGGGATAATAATACTTAAGACATTAAAAAAGCTTCGTTAAAAGTTTATTTTCTTTTTTGACTTTTTAGTATCTGTTTCGTTTTGGGTTTTTAAATTTCTTTGAAAACCTTTTTTTATTTTTATTTATTTTCGGCTCTTTGTTTTCTTTTTTTTAATTAAAAAATTTTCCCACATTTATGAGTTATTTTACATAAAAATATGTATTTTCTCGTTTATTTCATTTGTTATTAATATTATTATTAATATTAAAATGTTTATTTTATTTTTTTATTATTATTATTAAATTTTTCTATTGCTTTTATCTGCGATTGATGATCTTTTTCATAGCGTAATGTTTAAAACACTTATCCTTATCTACTTCACATTCGTTTTTAATGAAAAGTCAAGTTATGACCAACTTTTAACAACTTATCAGATGATTAAAATTGAATTTTTATTAATATTTATCATTTATTTATATTATTATTATTTATATTATTATTTACAATCAAATAAAGCGATTAATTTGCTTGAAAGCGCATTATATAGAATAATTAATATCATAGTGACTTAACAAAAAGCACATCAAATATATTATTTATATTCAGGTATAAACAAACGTAGCAACTGTCAAAGTTTTAAAAATAAATTACAAACAGAAATACTTAAGATATAGTAAAGGTAAGCTTAAGGTTTCTAGTTTCTTTGAAAAGTGACAAGATATATAGTTTTTATACGACTTAAAACTTATAACAAAATGTTGAATTAGTTATTAGGAATTAGTATAAACAAAACTACAACATTAACTATATAATCTAATGCCTTAAAACTCTTACTGACGGTAAAAATTGTGAACCACTGTAATACTTCCAAAAACTCTGTTTAATCAAGTAAATTTAGTGACAAAAAATAAATAATAAAATAATTAAGCATTAAATGAAACCAAAATTACCTCAGCCACGTATTTATTTTAATTATATTTGTTTGATTTGTTGTGACCTGAATATTAACACAAACATTTTCATTAATTCAATTAGATGTAACGACCACACGGACCAATTATTTGAAATATAATTAATCAAAATAATAATAAATTAATTACACATCCATATTTGTAACTTAGTGACCAACTTGTGTCACCAAATTCGTCGAAAACAGCGTGTTCATTTTTCTGTTTCTTTTCGATCAACTAATTTGTCATTTTTATTATATTAATATAGAGTTTAGACGTGTGTTTAGCAAATAATTGTTTATTAACTGATGCAGGCTTAACATTTAGACAGTCATTATTACTTGATTATATTTCTACAGTAATTTGATTTATTTTTTATGTGTTAATTTGAAGTTCATACAATTATTAGAAAATTTAATTAAATTAGTTTTTCACTTATTAACGTTTAAACCCTCAAACATATTTCCGACATAATTTTCATTAGAATAACAGATTTAAACATAATTTATAAGTACCGTATTTCAAAATAATTAATTATTATGGATTTCCTGCGAAAATTAGATGCAATATTTTTTTAATAAATTATTTCTGCTGCAGTTTATAATTAATATTTATTATTAAGCCAAGTGGAAATAGTTTTAACAAAATTATTTCAATAGAAAATTTTATCTAATTAATTATTCTTTGATTTTGTACAAAAGTTTTTTCCCTGTTAACACACAGAATACATGATAATTTATCAATAAAATAATAAAAATTTTATTGTATATTTATTTTTAATTAGAATTCTCCATAATTCTGTTTTAATCAAATAAAATTGTAATAAAACAAAAACAATAACACCTTCATCTACTACAAACTAATTAAATTGACTATTTGCTGCATGAATTAATAAAAGAAATAATTACCCAAAAATAAATTAATAAAAAATAAGTAATAAAAGCTTAAAGACTTAAATGCTATTAGACCGCATACATAAGACCATTAATAGAAAATTATAAGAGTTGTTGGTTAAATTGATCGTTGACTGTCATTCATACGCAACGTTTAACCATACACCACTCATAACAGAAAATAATAAAATAATGTCTTAAAATATTCTTTTCAAATAAGAAAAAAATCCCGTAATTAAAAGGACATAAAATATGCTACGTAAAACAATTAATTTAATTATTATTAAATTTTCTATTATAAAGCTTTCAACCAAAAAATTGTCGATAGTCATTTGATCTAATTAATTTTATAAAAATTTCTACTTTTTGTAATTAAAATCTCAATTTTTTTCTAGTTAAATGCACTTTATTGAAATTCCGAAAATATAATGTAAAAATTCATTTAATATCTAAGAGCATATAAACAAAATTTAATTTAATCTTAATCTAAAAATGTAAATACAGACTAACAAATAGTTTACAAAAGTTTAATCAAAAATATCTATTTTTATAAATAAATTGTTATATTTATATTAAAAAATTCCAAAAAAATTATTATTAATAATAATAAAAGTTCTTATTTATTAAAGGACTTAATTAATTACATAAAAAAAAATTTAATTTAATTATAAAAGCTAAATAAATAGAAAAATTGTATAAAAATAAAAATTTTCAAGCAAAAATTATTTTATAAGGAAATCAAAGAGATTTCAAAAGGATATTCTAATTTATATACGTTCTTCGAATAAAGTTAATTTAATAATTAATTTTTATCTATCAAATTTTATTTAATTAAATATGAATTTATTTTATTAAAACTTTGTCTGTTTACGTTTTCCCAGATATAAGCAAATATATAATTTGTTATTTGTGCAGAAAACTTCAAGAAATAATATTATTAATAATAAAAGTTTTAATGATTATTATTAATTTTATTTACATTTTATTATTATTATTATTATTAATTTCATTCATATAACCAATCGTAATAATGTAATTATTTCAATTGATGTGTAAATAATTGACGAATTAAATGTGACAATTTTGAAGTATCATTATTTATGTATGAATTGCTGTTTATCAATATAACGTACACCACTTCGATATAGAATATTATTGCTACATATGTATGTTAAGAGATATTAAATAAAGAAACCATAAAAGAAAAAAAAAGTAAATAAAGCATACTTTTTTTGCAATAAATTTAACAGGAATACACAAAAAGTTATTTATTTTAACAAAAATTTTCTTTTCGCTGAAGTTATTTCTCCGGGAAAACATCTCATCACAACAAGAACATTTTTAATTTTCATTCGTTTTTACTTTGACAACATTTTTCTTCTTTAACAAAACAACGTTTGGAAAATCTTTTAATGATTTTTTTTACTAAAATTTAATCATTTTATCAAAATTACTTATCGCAATCTGTGCGAGAAAGATCAAAACTATTTAACTGATTACTAATGAAAAGTGCAATTAGTAAATGCTTTTAAATATTACAATAATTCTTATTGCAATTACATTAATATTTACAAATTAATGCATAATAATAGAAATTTTTATTTATTGTATAAATTCTAAGAAATTCTTTGATTATAATTACTTAATTACTTAGAATCTGTTAAGTAAGAAGCATTACAAAAGCAACAGTTATTAGATAACAAAAACATCCAAAAATATTATATGAGGTAAAGAATTTATTTATTTATTTATGTCATACACTCTGTCTTTCTACACTTAATTTTTGGTAAATAATAAATTAAATATAACAAATAAATAAAATAAATGGTTTTTACAGAGATGTTCAGCTTTAATGGGGGTTATTCTTGATGAAGGAAAACCGTTAACAAGGATTTTTAGTCGTTTTTTTACTTTTTTTTCGTTATTTATTTAGATAAAATATGACAAAAAAAGAAAAAATAATAAAGACGCATTTTATACAATTACTGGGTCGCTTTCATTATTTTATTTTTCCTTTTTTTTGATCATCCACTTGTCTTTCATGGAATAATTTATAAACCTAAGTGGATCCTTCAATTGATTGTTATGCTTATTTTGTTAAAATTAAAGAATGAAATAAAATTCTTTTTTTTTGGTGAAACTTATTGATCTGAATGTGAGGCAGGCGTAGGATTGGTAACAACAAAAAGAAAAATTAAAATCCATGGGTGTCACGTAGTATTTCGGAAGCGGATACAGATATTATTCCGTCATGATCACTTTCTAATAACAGAAATAACCTCATAGTGTATTTAAATTTATATTCAAAAAAAAATCATAACACTTGCTAAACGTTGATTTAATTTATTTTAGTTCCAATTGAATGATTTCCCCGAACCATATGGTCAATGTCAAAAAATATACGATGATTGCTATTCTGAGAATTCTAACAAAAAAAAATTATTATTAATCTTTTCAATGAAGTGTTACGCATATTTATTGATTTACGCCCTCATTTATTGTATCATCTCAGACTAACCCGTAATGCTTTTGTTAATAAATTAAAAGCTTACCGTTCAATCGGAACAATAACTCGCAAAAAATGATACATAATCTCCCATGAAAAATATAAATTAAGGAAATTTATTTAACAAAATCTAATTAAAGTTGCCTGTTTATTTAATTTTTAACTATTTTGATTTAAAAATAAATAAAAAAAAAAAAAACAATTCTTTAATTATCCAATTCATTAAGTCTTATGTAAATGTCATAAAAATTAATTAGTTTTATTCAGTTAAAAAAAAAAAAAATCTCACGTTTCTATGTTTATCTAATTATTCGTTAAAACTTTTCTATTTAGCAAGCAAAAAATTTCCAAAAAAAAATAAAGATAAAGTTAAAAAAAGGGAAAAATATGTACAAAAAATTATGTTTAGTTTATCAAAAATAATAAATCTTTGTCGTGTTTCAAATTTAATCAATGCTACAAATGTCCATTTGCAGAGAAATGCTTTCTCTCTATCAGATTATAGTGTTTGTGAACGTAATTTAAATACTTTAGAGCAAAAATTTAATAATAAATGTAAGTACATTAGTTTATTATAAATAATAATTACTAAAAGAAAAATAAATAATAATAATAAATTTTGTTCCTTTTTATTTCTTATCAAGATACCCTTAAGTTAGCTACACAATGCGACACATTACGTATAATGAAATTTCTACGTAGAAATTATTCCGATAATACACCATTCTTTAAATATTTAAATCTTGACATGCATATACCGAATCCAGTATTAGAGGAAATTTGGCTAAATACAATTCTACAACGATATACAATAATTGCCGAAGAGAAACGATATACAAATGCAAATATAATGGGCGTTATAATTAATAAAAAATTATGTGCATGGGATGCAGATCAATTAGATCATTTGGCAACGTGTATCAGTTGTAGTCGTACAAGAAAATTATTACATTTATTTGCATTAATACAACGTGAACCGAAATTACATAAAAGGTTTTTTTATTTTTAGATTTTTATTTATACAATATAATTAATTTAATTAATTTTTTTTTTAGATACAATAATGAAAATGTATTTGACATGTCATTATTAGTTGTTAATAAGGAGACAGGTGGTACATTAGAGTATAATTTAATTAAACAAGCATTAAATTATGCGAGAAATATTGGCTTTAAATATGCTAGTATTAATTGTACAAATGATAAAATGGCAAAATATGCAAAATTAGCTGGTATGGACTTAATATGGAAATTTCCATTTTGTAGAATATTAGATAACACGGAAATATTTATTAAGCCAGACGCATTACAAACACATGCTAGAGTTTTTACAATTGATTTGCATTAAATAAATAAAGTTGTGATGTTAAAATTTACTTTTAATAATTAATTAAATATAACACAGAGTTAAATTGTTAATTAATTAAAAATAAAGCTTTAAAAAGCAATGAATTTAGTGTGAAGTAAGGTAGTTATAAAAATAAATGACTTTTAGAAAAACAACAGCAAAGCATAATCTTTTCCACTACCTAGAATCACGTTAAAACCTTCATAAAATAGAGTTTTTACTATAAATTGTTTTTACTTTTAATAAACGTTAAAACTACACTAGTATTTAATACCCGGTAAATCTTTGGTAAAAACGTTTGTCTTTAATAACACAAATCCTATAAATAAAATTATAATATTCAACCGGAAAAATCAACGTATGAAAGCTCATAATACTTAAGTAGAAACGTTTTTCTACTTTTCTACAAAAATCAATATAAAATCGTTGAAATAGATTTTTGTTGCAAAATAATTATTTAAAAAAAAAGCAATCAAACCGCTAAAAAAGTATTTTCTATATTTTTATTAAATTCAAATCACGTACAGTTACTCAAAACAAAGCAGAAAGCACACTGATGATGAAAATGAAAGTAACAGAAATCAACATATTTTTCTTTTTACTTAATTAAAAGGATTCGTTGTTTTTTTTTTTTAATCCTTGTTATCTATATGCATATAGACTGTGGAAATCTGTTTATTTATATTCATTTTCACGTTGATGTTGATAAAGGAAGACACGTTAATTACAGAGTAGCAAAGAAATACGGTGAGAAATTAAAAAAAAACTAATTTTCATAATTAATCATAAATATTGCGGTTACCTTAATTTTAAGCGATTATGTTTAATTATTATAAGAAAGAATAAATAAAAAGGTAACAAATCTCTTATCATTTTCATAAATATTTTTCATAGTGCAATTAGTATTTTAAGTCGTACAATTAGATGCTCTTTATTTGTCATTAATTAATGCTGCCGTTACTGCAAAAAATAAAGAATAAAAAATGTCAAAACAGTGTTGATAACGGTATATACTGTCTTATCCTCTTTTCATAATATTAACATTAAACATAATTCCATTCTTATTAGCCAGTATTTTTCTTTTCTGTATTATCTGTTGTATTTTCTTCGTCTTATTTGTATAAATGTAAATAGAACAAACTCGCATATGTAACTGTTATTAACATTTTCAACCCATTTATTTGTGGAAAATATTTATAATATAAAAGGACAAAGCTTGGATCAAGCAATTTATCAATGATTGACAAAAAAAAAAGCGCAACTAAATAAAAATAAATATAGGAAAAACCGGTAAAATCCCAGCCTTATTTATCCTTTGTCTATTTTCTTTTTGTTGTTCAACACACAGCAGCCGAATAAAAATGTAAATAAATAAATAAATAAAAATATCCTGAAAAGCCCTTTAGGGGATTAATAGCTTACTTGGCAAAATATTTATAAATTTTTCTTCTTCTGTTTCTCTTGTATCCAAAAATAAAATCAAATACAGAAAAGTTCGTTGAAAATTTCTTTATCCTTTTTTAAATAAATTTTTCTTTATGAAAAAATTTTCTTTTATTTTATGATTAAATTAATTAATTTTATTCTTTATGTGGTTTTGTCGTAAATTGTTGCAAAAAAAAAAATAAATAAATATATAATAATGAAAAATTTCTACAAAGAATTTCCCTATGTTAAAACGTGTGATATTTTATGATTTGATCGGGGGGCGTTTTATTTAATTTTTGTCTGTTCCTATCGTTTTTACGTTTTATTATTATAGAAAAAATAATTTAAACGAGAATAAAATGACGTAAACGTTGACGTATTAGATTATTTGATGCAATTTTTTTTTTTATTTCCTTTTATTTTATCATTTAAATTAAATTTTTTTCATATTTTTTCGTTCATTTTCTTATTTAAACTTAACATAATAAATCGATTTAAACGATGACAGTTGATATAAAATGAATGAGAAACAACAGACACATAATCGATTACTGGACACGTATCCTTCCGTTTTACTACTATTAACTGATAATAAATTTATTTTTTAAAAAAAAAAACCTAAATAAAGGAAATAAATAAATAAAAATTGTCTAAATCGCCACCCACAAACGTATACTCTCGCGCATATATTTGATATAAGATAAATGATAAACCCTGACACTATAGATAGTTAACTTGGTATAGCTGTTTAGCGAAGTTTATCACAACAATAATATGAACAGGAAATATAAAAAGAGAACAGGAAATAGATATTATTTTTCTCTAAAGATTTTAATTATCTCAAGAATTTTTTTTTTTTCGGTACACTCTGGGTGTTAAGAATTTACCAAAATAAAAAATAATTCTTAAATGTATTTTTTTCTTAGATTAAAAGATTCTGTTCTTCCTTAGCTTTAAGGCATTTAAATAACGAAAATGCCACACAAATACAGAACAAAATTATAATCCAGGATAAATGTGTTTAAAGTTAAATCACCAAACAAAAAAAAGCCGGCAAACAGTTTAAAAAATTATGAAAAAATGTTATAACAGAAAACAGAGCTTTTGAGTTATTTTCCTTTGATCAGGAATTAAATAGTCAAAAAAAAGTACTTGTTATGGTTTTACCCTTTTTTCTTTCAAAAAAAATATATTTTGTTCGAATTACTGCTGTTAATTGCCATAAAAAATTCAATTAGAATAAAGAAAAACTTTCAAAAGTATTCGAGGAAAAAATATGCCGTATAAAAATAGAAATGTGTTTCGTTAAATGTTATTAAAGAAAATTTAAAAAAAAGGAAAAGTATCATATGACTTAAAAGAATAAATAAAGTTTATATTAAATAAACTTTTACCAATTTTAACTTTAATTTATTGATAAATATTTAATGTTACGTAAATTGCAGTGTTTTTTTAGACTAATTTTGAATGCTTTATGCGATTAATAGATGATTTTATTGCGGGAAAACTAGTCAGTGATATTTCTTTTTTATAATAACAATAATGGATTTCCACTACTTCAAGTTACATTTATAATAAACAAAAATAAACTATAATTCAGTTGTAAATGCGAATAAGTGAATTATTTATTTATTTTTGATTCTCATTTGATACTATCCTAATAACAGCAGCGAGTATGATTTAAATTTTATTTTCAGTTAAAAATAATAATCATCGTAAATAAACGAAAAAATAAAGAGGGAAAACTGATTTAAAAAAATCGGAAAAATCAGTCATTATCACTAAAAGAAATTAATTTCTTCTTTAAAAAATAGAAAAAAAAACTTAATTAGATAAATGAAGCAAAATTGGCAGACAACATAAGTGATTTTTTTTTTGATTGTTAATTAATGATTATATCTGTCTTTATATGAAGATGATTCATTAAAAAATTATTATTACAAGGAAATTAATTGTAGAAAAAGATTGCAAAGATATTTGTGCAAAAAAAAAAAAGAAGATGTTTACTCTTCTACTTGAATAAATCAAAAGGATAGTTTTCTTTCTAAAGAAATGTTTACAGTATTTTGAACAGACAGTATATTGCACAATAAAATTAAATGTTAACGTGATAATTGGTAGTGATAATTATTTTAATAATAAACTATTTATTTATTAAAAATAATGTTTAAAGAAATAAAAATAGAAAATATTTTGTTAGTAAAGTAAAAATAATTTAATGATCGATGTCGCTATTATTATGATGTTTCCTTGAACATTATTTATTTATTAGTAAAAATTTATATGAAAAATCTATAACAAAATTGATGATTAGTTTGTTACTTGACTGGCAATCTATAAAAGAATTTTATTCTCATTATTATTATCATTTATCATGAATTTTCTCTTTAAATTTAAAATAAAATAAATATTAAAAATCAATTAATTAAAATTTATTAATTTTATACCAAATTTAACGCTAAAATCAACATTTTTTTACATAAAATTCACAAAAGTATTTGCTTATCTAAATTTCATTAAAAATAATAATAAATTAAATACATTTTTTCAAAGTCATCATTGAATCATTGAACAAATACAAAGTGAAAAAAAGAAAATCTCTTTATAGCTTTCTTAATAAGCTTTAAGAAATTTTTGAATATAAACAAATTCACCGACACCGGTATATACAAATATATTTTTAATTAAATGATAACGAACGTGATATAATTTTTAAAAAATTTGCTATATTTGAAGGGTTTTATCTGTATATATATATATAAATATATGTCTGCAAGAAGCCATTTAACAGGTTATTAAATTTATTTTTATTATTCAATATATATATTGATAATAAATATCCTTTTTACAATGTGGGTAACACAGCATAAATAAAAAATTTTCACGCTACCAAAAAAAAAAAATAAAATCAATAATATTGTAAATATGAGAAAAATTAATTATATATCTTCTTACAAAAATCACCTATTATTTGGTTTTGTCTTTAAAATTTTCTTAAAGAATATTTTTTTAAAGAATTTGGATGAAAATCCTTGTAATACTCATGAAAATTATTAAAGCACTTTTAAAAAAAAAAACAAAGAAAATTAATTATCGGTTATTAAGTAGATATAATTACAGACAATTAATATTTTCCTTGAAATTAATAAGTGAAATTATTTAATTAAATTTTCCAAAATTATACATTTCAACGAAAAGTATCATCTTACAAATAATAATACTTTTCTTGTACAAAAAACATTTTTTGTTGATCTTGAAATAAATTTAAAGGCTAAGTGAAAGGGCATGTGCACATTTCAAGGATTAGTTATTGTTACGAATGGTTAGAATATATTAACGAATCTACCATACGCACAGTATAATCTGTAGATCCTGAAACAACTATGATTTGTTTATAAACTTTGTTTTTAAAAGTATTTATATTTGAAAAATAAAAATTAATAAATTCAAATCTTTGGACATTTAAATAAATATTATCGTTCAGAAAAATTAAATTCTATTCAAAATGAAAGCATAAATATTATTATTTTGCTATTTTTAATCATAAATACAATCTTCAAAAGTATAAATTTTATATTTTAATAAATAACAATTACCTTAAGTATTTTTGATAAACAAAATTTACTTAGCTTATTTATTTCTCTTTGAGTTAAATAAATATTCAAAAGGAAAAACAATAATACCATAAAGATAAAAATTAAATACAATAATGTTAAGTGATTGTTGAGAAATTTTTGGTTACTTAAGCTATATAAGTGTTTATCAAAATAATTTTCTATAAAACCTATAAGAATGAATTCAATAGAAATGATTTTTGTTACAATTTTAAATTTAGAAGAAAAACATCAACATAATACCAACAGATAAGGAAATGAAGAGAATTCTATGATTGATGAGTGAATACTGATATTTATCAGTATTTATTAATTAAAATATTAGTTATTCATGTGAAATACAAGACAGGTGATTGATTCTGTCACAAAACTAATCAATTTTAATTAATTTTAATATAATGAGAAATAGTAAGCGTATACCGTCCAGGTGGTCTGATCGCTATTAAAGATTTTATGAATTTATGTCGTCATGTGATATGGGATGGATAATGTGTCGAAATTAAGTATGAAAAAAATTTTATTATAAATTGACAATCTTATTCTTCAAATGTTGAGGTGTAAAAGAAAACCTTTTTCGAGGTTTTTGTTTTTTGCATCTTCTAGCTTCTATTTGACGTCATTTTCTAAATCAGTTTTTTCTTTGTACAAATCCCTAAAACTATATTAAAGAGATAAGGCATAATATTAGATTTAGATTTCTTATAAAGGGATAAACTATGTGAAATTGTGTTAGGTATAGATTTTATTTTGCGTTGTTTGAAACAACAAGTGCTTATACTGTTTTTGGTTTACAAAAAAAAAGTTTGTCTAGGTCTAGGACTGATTTCTATGAAGTCAATTGATTTTTGCCTCTTTAAGACAATTAATTAAATATTGCAATAGATAAGGTAAAAAAGGGTATAAAGGTAAATAGTTTTTGATGAGTCTTTGATAACACTTCTGCAATGTAATATACAAATGACTAGAATCATCAGATTCTAATGGATAGAAACTAAATAAGAAATTCTTACAGAACTTACATTATATATTTTACGTATTAAAAGAAAGCATATCCTACTCACCAATATCAATCGCAACAAGAGATTTCAATAAATTATCAAAGAATGTTAAAGTGCAAATATTTTTGTGCAACCAGCGGAATGTTTTTCGTTTTTATTCTCTGTATAAAAATTAAATTAATTTGTAAAAAATAAAATTCAGATAATTTGATTATTTTGTACAGTAAGTACATGGAGTACATTAAGCAATGAAAATACATTACAGATTTTTTTGTTATTTTTGGTTTCAATTCTCAGTAATAAACAAAATGAGAGATATCTTTTTTCATATTAGTGAAATATTTTTATTCTTGGAAATTGCTTTCTTAATAATCCTATAAAAAGAATATTGTATTTATTTGTAATATAATATATTTGTTATTCATTATTTGCAAAAAAAAACTTGGCGAAAAGCACAATAGAGCTTAAAAGTGTTTAACGGATTTGCCAGTACGATGGATAATATACCATCAATACTGTTTTGGTTTAAGTACTGGGTAAATTATCCAAGCACAACATATACGTGTCAACGATTAGTAAAGACGTTTAAATGTTTGTCGCTTTTCCATTTTATATCTTTAAATTGCTTATGCTAAGGTTTGTACACTTGATAATCTACGATAAAAGTTTTTCTTATTATTTTAATAAAAATTGTAGGAAAATTACAGGATTTTTTAATGAATTTTCTTTATACAAATGTTTGTATTTTCATTTATAATTAGAATAATTCTTTAGACAGGTACGCAAAGCAAAATTCTTTAGTAAAACTGATACGACGAAGGAGTAGATCGTGTAGCAAAAAAATAGCCTCAACAAACTCTGAAATTACATTTAATTTAATTAAAACAAACTTTCATTACATATTTATATATTTTTATCTTTTTTATTTATTTATTATTAATAGTTGTTCTTGTTTAAATATACAATTTTATTTGTTTTGTTATTTATTTTGTGTTGAAACTCTACACAAATTTTATTCATTTAAAATTTTTTTCAAATTTATATTTCAATTTTTAATTAAATAAATTTCATTTGAACTATGAGCATTAGACCCTCATATCCCTCACACTGTATATGTGCTCAAATAGTATACATTTAATGAGCAACATATCACCCTGTATGAGTCTAATACTGCTTAGCAAAATGATATTTAAAAAAAAAAAAAACTTTCCTTTCTGTATAAATATGAAATTCTATTAAATTTTTATTTATTTATGTTTTTCTTTTTCATTTTTATTTAATATATATATGTATATATATATTAATAATTAATTAATTAAATTACAATAATAGCACATTAAAATAGAATATATTTAGTTATATAATAATTATTTACTTAATTAATTTTTTTTTTTTTAATTTATTTAATTTTTATCTTTATTTTTTTTTTTTTTTACTGTTATTCTCTCTTTTTTACTTTCTTTGTGAGGTATGAAAATACTATAAATATTTTTATTAAATTTTTTAATTAATTAATTTAATAATTTTTGGAGAAATTTTGAAACTTTTTTTTTTTGCGTGTAATTTTGTAATGTCACAAGCTATGACGATAGTGTGATAAATGCTGTTAAATAATTGAAATACCTAAGCAGAGAAAATACACAGTGAAAACAAGTGTTTATTTTTTTTTAAATAAAAAATACCAACTGTTACGAGGTTAGGAGTTTATAACCGGTTAAAATATGTATTTAGTTAATTATATTACACCCTTGAGCTTAAAGTCATTTTCTTATATGAAAATTTATTCAGAAAGAAATCAAGTTTTCAACTAGTCATTTGGATACGAAAAATACTTACTAAAAAGCAAGTTCACGATAAAATATTACGAAATATACAGACTTTAAAAACTTGTTGTAAAGTAACAACAGTTTTCCTTCAAAAAAAATTCCTCTTTATATATTCCAGAAGTGTCAATAAAATTGTGACTACGAAACCTTAAAATAAAGTAATTTCCGTTATATAGTGAACAATCTCATAAGCATGAAACCGTTTGGTTTAACTGGATTATGATGTATAAATATAACTTTTTACTAATTGAAATTGGAAATTACCTTATTGACGAAACAATATCAAAGAAAAATTTCATTTTTCATTTGTCACTAAATACACTATTTACTCTGATCACACTTAGCATGACTTTTATCAACCCCACAAAATACACATAATTTGTTTACATTTATTTAAATTTTCAGTAATTTTCGTTTATTTTTTCATTTAATTAATTTATTTGTGTGTTTATTTGTGTGTGTGCGTGTAATTGTAATTTTTTTTTTTATTTTTAAAATAATTAATTAATTATATAAATATATATATTATAGATTTTCTTTTTATAATACATAATGCATGTACATTTTTTCTGTGCGTTTTTTTAGATTTATTTTATTTGTTTGTTCATTTAAATAATTAATTTTCTTTTTGTTTTAATTTCAGGAAATTGTTTTTTTTTTTTTATTATTATTATTAATTTTCAACAAACAGGTGTTTAACACAGTGACCATTACTGATAATGATATTAATTAAAATAAGCACAATAAAATCGTATAAAATTTTTGGAATTAAAAAAAATAAAAAAGAAGAAGAAAATATTTCTCTGTTTTATTTTATAATTAATTAAATATTATTTATTTATGGTTTTTTCATGTTAAAAGCAGTTTTTAATTGTAAGAATTTTATTTCTCATAGAAATACTTCTGTTTTTATTAAAGCGTTTTATCTCCTGTTTGCTTCTTCTCTTATTTTTTATTTTTTGGTCAACGTATGATTCTTCTCATTTATTGCTTTTCATACACATTCAGAAAGTCTAATCAATAAAATACTTTATAAAATAAAACTCTATATATCAAAGAACAAATAAAAATAATAATTGCTTTAAAAAGATTACAAAAAAAAAAGAAAAAGAAAAACTCTACACTTTATGCAGATTAGCATATTTCCCAAAATAAAAAATTTTTATCAGTATTTTTATGGTGAAATTTTCCATCTTAAATACCTGTTGTTCTTAGACATAATAGATTTTAATTATTTTATATTTATATAATTTTTAAATTTAGGCAAAATAAATTCGTTTAACAATTATAAAATAAATAAGTATGAAATTGTTTCATTTTTGATAATTAATTAAAATTTTATGAATAAATATAAGACAGATGATAAGAAAAATACATAGAAAAAAAGAAAATAAAGTATTATTAAAAAGGTTTATAAAATTGATTGACAATTTACATAAATCTTTGATCTTTTAGCTATTTTATATTTCTTTTTAACAAATATTAAATTATATTTTTATTAATCATTCTGCTACTAACTTGATTACATATTTTCAGCGTAATTTATTCATTTAGTTATCATTGATTTGATTGATTTTCTTTTCCTTTTCTTTTTTGTTGCATTTAAAAATTATAATTAATTAAAAATTATTTTAAATATATTTATATATATATATATGTATATTGTGTGTGTATAATTAAATTAATATTATTCTTTGTTTATATATTTATTATTTATTTATAATTTTTTTTTTCTTTATTATTATACTTTTTTATACTTTTATTTATTATTCCATATTTATTTATTTTTTTCCATTCTTTCATTAATGTTTTAATTATAATTATTACATTTAATTTTAATTTTAATTTCACTAAAAAGTTTTTTTTATTTATTTTTTAATAATTTTATATATATATATAATTTGCTTTTGCTTTTCTTCTCTTTGTGGTTAATTAATTAAATTATTAATTAATTTTCTTCTGTTTGCGGCGCTTCGGTTTTACCAACATTTTTTTTTTTATAAATAATTTTTTATCTGCATTTTTTTTTTTATTAATTTATTAAAAAACATTTTAATTAAAAAAAAAAAAAAAGAAACAAAAATTAATCCTAGGCCTCTGTTTCGGCCCCTTTTAATCTTAATCGTGCAAAATCTTCAAATATTATATCTTCATCTACTGCTGCTTCGTCTCTGCAAATAAAAAACGGGGGATAAAAAACAAGCATAAATAAAATTCAAGAATTCAGAGTGGAAAATAAAAAATTTAAATGAAAAACCAACTGTTTTCAAATTAATATTCATAAACCGCACATTTGCTTATGAAAATCACAATTAAAAACCAAAATTTTATAATCACGGAAACAATAAAAACCACAAAATCTAATTAAAAAGAAATGTATGTTAAAGGTAAATTACCCATCCAATTGTATAAGATTTGTGGTTGGTACATCTTTGCCGGAATTATCACCAGAACCAGACGCACCACCTGAATTAGCACCGCCACCACCGCCACCGCCAGCACCTGGTTTATGCTTTATATCACCACCTTTACTCGGAGACTTTTCTATTATTATTGCGTTTGGTTCCTCATCTTCTGGCTTCGGATGCATAAGAATAAACGGTAATTCGGCTACTAAATCACTACAATTAAAATAAACTTTAGTAAAAACAAAAATTCTATTTCTTTTACAATCAATACATACCCCCCTAAAATAGGTCCGCCTATACAAAGCTTAACCTTAACTTTATATTGAACAATTATTCCTAGGTTTTCACGTTGTGAAGGATCAGCAATTCTATATATATATATTATTTAGTTTATTCACATATCAGGAAGAAAAGAAAAAATTCATTAATATTAAATCAAATTTTATTAAATAAAAGTACAAAAAAAAAAAAAGAAAATCAGAAGAAAATAAATCAGGAAATTAATAAGAAAAGGACTGTGAGGAAAGTAAAAAAAAAAATTATTTCTTTTATGATAAGTAAGGAAATGAAATAAAGAAAAACAGGATGAAAATAAGAGAAAAAAAATCACATGCAAAAACCACGCTAAATTAACAATAAAATTATAATAAAAAAAAAAGTTAGTTTATTAACAAAACAAAAAAAAAAAAAATACCAAAGATATTAATCCTGATAACTGTATACAAATAATTGGACTGATAATAATTCTTCTTTAACAAAAAATTATTACTTATTTAGGTAAGAAATTTCATACATGTATATTGCATTGTAATTGAGATTAGACTATGGTTAGTATAAGCATAAATAAAATTTCAAACATAAACAGTAAGAATCTTATTAACAAATAAAGAAGTAAAAAATCCAAAAACTTATAAATAGTCACAGGAATAATAAATTATATTAAACCAGAAAACATAAAAAAAAAACCATAAAAATTAATAAATAATTAAAAAATAATTCGTGGAAAATTTTTGCATTTTTTATTCTTTTCTTTCTATATTCTAATTATTTTCTTTTCTTCTTATTTATTATATATTTATTATTTTCTTAGTTTTATAGTTTTTCTAGATTATAAACATTTTTATTTTGTTTTCTTTATAATATACCTATATTGTCCATCAACTAAACTGCGAGACCTGTGTATATATTATATATTAGAATATTTATTTATTTCTTAATAACATCAACAAGTTGTTTTATTTTTTTCTTGTTGATTTATAATTATCAAAAAAAAAAAAAGAAATTAAAAAATTACACAAATAACACGGCACAAGACAAGACAAAACAAAATATAAAAAAAAAAAAAACGAGAAAGAACGAAAAAAAAAAAAAAACTTACAGAGTACTTGAGGCTAAATTAGTATCCTCATGCTTAAGTTGGCCATCAAGCGCAAGACCCCATTTATCTTTATTATTAGCCAAAAGTGGTGTCAGTTGAAATACTTTTGACAATGTAAATCCTGGTTGTACTTGAGATCCATCCCTTTATTTAGTTTTTTTTTTTTTTTTTTTTTTTTAAATTAATTAATTTTATTTAATAATTAATTTACGAAAAATAATAATAAAAAATAATTAAACGATTTATTTTTCTATATTAAATATAGAAATATTCTCGTCCTAAATTCTTATAAGAAACGATTCTAATGGGATAATATTAAGTTCTCGCATATTTTTATTTTCTTTTAAACGTACCAAACGGACTGTCACATAAATTATTATCAAACTAAAATAATATACCCAAGTGGTATCAACCATTAACCGGTAATTGATAGGACAAAAAATTAATTCCTACACATTTGAGTTAATAAACCCAAAAAAAAAAAAAACACCAGGGTTAGCAGTATAAAAATGTTTTTTAAAAAAAAAATACCAATATACCCAAATCTCTTGTTGTATTTTCTCCACAAAAAAATAATTAAATAAAATAAAATAATTAATTAAAAACAAAACAAACAAAAAAAAATAATGTTAGTTTAGGCAATAAAAAAACCCAAATAATTCTTCAGAAATTAAAAAAAGAAATTAATTTATAGGGAAAAAAAAATAATTAAGAAACATTAGATGAGAGAGATAAAGAGAGAGAGTAAGACAGAATAAAACAAAAACAATAAAATGATTGTGTTTTGTTTATGGATTTTTTTTTTTTGTTTTTTGTTTTTCTTACATTGTACTCGATGCTAAATTTGTGTCCTCATGTTTTAATTGTCCATCTAATGCTAGTCCACGTTTTGATTTATTATATTTTAATAATGGCTGAACACATAAAACTTTTGATAATGTAAAACCGGGACCAATTGGATTATCTCTAATTGTTTACAATTTTAATTTTTAATTTTTTAAATAAATAAATAATGTTATTGAAAATCAAATAAAGTTTAGCAATATATATTTTGGAAAATAACCGTACCCTAACACTATTATTATAAATTTGATAAAAAAAAAAAAATTTAATTACAAAATTTCTTAATAAAATCATAAATACTTACTCAGATTCAACCTCAGCCACGGTACATTTATATTGTGCGGTTGAAAATAAGCAAATATCAGCAAATTGTCGTACGGAAACTTTAATTTTTTTGACGGTACGATTTGAGTTGTTAGCCACATGGACATTAACTGATATCGTTTCGCCATGATGATAAAGCTAAAAATAAAAATTAATTTTTTTTAAATTTAATTAATTTGACAATTAATTACAGAAGCATCTAGAAGTATACCTCTTTATCTAAACTAGCTTCCAGATGTATTTTATTTGGTTTTAGCATAAACTCCTTGCTTACTTCAATCGATGGTTGTTCGCCTAATTTCGAAGGGGCGTACATTATTTTTCTGATTGCCAAACGTACCGAATTTCTTTTATGCGGTTTATCATCCGGACTTTCACCAACAAATGCTTTTAATTCATAATCCACACCGCATGGTTTACCAGTGTCACCGGGCGCCGGTTGTAATGACACTGAGGCTGGACAGTGCGGTGGCACCTCAAAATAAAATGGAAATGCATTTGGTCCTAATTTTTTAATAAGACGTTCTTGTAAACGTGTTAATGGACGATCATTTCCTAATGTTGGATAAATCTAAAACAAAAAAAAATGAATAGTTAATTAAATTCAAATTAAATTAATTAAAAAGGATAAAAACCTGTTCTGAAGCCAAATATAAATCCTTTCGAAATGTCAAGCCTAGAACATCTAAATCTTCACGGCCATAACGAAAGGCGGCCAGCACATGACCGAATACTTTACGGTCTTTAATAACATAATCGGGATCAATCAGTACTACACCGTCTATTGGATCAACGTGTGTTATATGATCGACAAAATCTCTTTTGCCCAAATAAACGGTTATTTTGCCATTTGATGAACCTTTTTTGAATACACGTGTTACCTGTCGTTTAGAACTGCTACCATCATCAATATCATGATCCTGTGATGGTGACGGTGACCTAGATGTAACCGTCGGTTGTACAACTGTTGGCGGTATTGCTGGTGATTCAATATGACGCGACGTCATTATTTTATTATCACTATTTTTTATTAATATTTCTTTATTTTTATTTTGTACGTTATTATTAGCCGTATGTACACCGACACCGGCAACACCAGCAACCGTATTTGCAGTTTCTGGTATTAAAAAACTTGGTAAATTTGTTGTTGATACAACTGTTGCACTTGGGGCAAAACCCAAATAACGGGCAATCGATTGAATAAAAATTTTGAGGCTGTGATTTTTGCGAGAGTAGAAAATTTAAATTAAAAATTTAATTAATTAAATAATTAATTAAAAATTGTTTGTTTGTTTTTGATTTTTTTTTTTTTTTGTTTTTTTTTAATTCCGCCACTTTAATATTTATTAATCATTTATCAATTATTATTATTTTTATATTATTTATTTACTAATTGTGTTTTAATTAATTATCTCAATACTAATAATTGAATAAATAAAACTCTTGAAAAGAATTTTTCTTCTTTTTTCTCTTTTTGTTTTTGAATTATTGTGTTTTAGATTTTTTTCTCGTCTGAAAATAAAAAAAAATTATTTATAATAATAATTATAAGAAATCTAATCTAATCTAATTATCTAATAAGAAATAACAAGAAAAAGAATGTAAAATAAAGAATCAAGTAATAGGAATAAGATGGAAGTAGGAATTAAGGAATATTTGTAGCTCAGCTATGTTTGTAAAGTAAAATTTTATAAATCACTGGAAGAAAAATTCTCAATAAAGCATTTTCCATTATTTTCTCGCCATTAGAATATCAAATCTTTATTTATTTGTTAGCCGCCCGCATTACACAAGTTTTCGTTAGGCATATCTTATCTTTGTTATTAATAAATTATCATTGATATGGGGATAAATGTTCTTAAATAACAAAAAATAAATAACATAAAATCCATTATTCCTGTGCAAGAATAACCCTTTTTTTTTGCATAATAATAAAAATCCCCAACGTTAATATGATTAAATCTCGACAAAACAAGAACAAAAAAAAAAATATTTCGACTCTGTATCCAATTTAATTAAAAAAACAAATAAATAAAAAAACACAATAAATAAACAAAATTAAAACAAATATGGGGGTCAATTCATATAAAATTAAAAAATAAATTTAAAAAATTCACATTTAATTTAATGGCGGAAATAGTCTAATAAAAATAATTTTTTATTTATTTTATTAAACAATTCTACAAACAAACATGATGAAAAAAGTGAAAAAAAAAAAAAAAAATCACACACAGAAAACACAGCGCTAAAATAATAATAAAAAAAACTTAGCGAAAATTTAAAGACGGAAAAAAAATTTGCCACAACAATTTAAAAAATTAAAAAAAAAAACACACATTTTTTACAAAAGGGTTTGTTGTTGTTACTGATTAGTTTGATTATTATTTTCTATTTTTATTAATGTGGCAATCTGTCACTGATTAATAATTGCCTTTTTTTTTTAATTTAAAATATGATAATAAGGCATAGTATAAGTGATTTTTTTTTTTCATTATATAAAACACTCACATACATAATATAAATGTTAAATAACGTAACAAATTTATCTATACCTAAAGTAAAATTAAGCAAAGCAGCATAGCAAAACTAATATTTTTATTAAATCGCAAAAATATGTGACAAAAAATTTTCATTACCACACATTATGAATGGGATTTTTATTTTCTTTACAAATTTATTTAAATATCTCATTACTTCTAGCTACTACTTGAATAGAAATTTATTCCATAATCACTATAAAAATGACATAAATTTACAAAAGAAAATCATTAAAAAGGGATAATGAAACGCCAAAAAGATATTAAAGAAATTTCTGATAAAATACAGCCAAAGAAATGCACAAAATTCTTTTACAATAAAAATCGGCGCAACAACCACCACAACGTATTAAATTAAAAGCAAAACATTTAAGTTTTATCACCTAATGAAACAAATTATTTAGTTAATACACCTGCTGATCGTGTTTTGAGTGTTTTTTTTTTTTTGTTAAAGTTTAATTTTTACATTTTTAACACACACTAAAGGGTGGTGGTTTTAAATAAAGCATTTCTTAAAAAAAATGAAAATAAATAAGAAGATACTATGCTATACTCAGCAAAGAATAACATTTCTCTTTTATAAGCACATCTGGTGTTAATATGATAAGAACTATGACTATCTATAGTGGTTTTTTCTATTGTGAAAAGGTAAACATAAAAATTCATCAATATAGAAAAACTTTGCGGCGAATCGTGTACATTTATAGCAATTTAATAATATTTTTTCTTTCCCCTTTTTTTTTCTTATTATTATTTTCATTATTTTATTATTATTTAATATCACTTTGAGCTTTAGGCACCCTATTATTGTCATTTATTATTTATTCTCTAGATTCTCTCTAACGCATTTCGTTGATTGATTTTATTTGATTATTTTTTTTTTAACCGAAAATATATATATAAAAAGGAAGAAACGTTTATCAATAAACTATTCACTAGAAAATAATCGTTATGTAGTGACAAATAGAATTAAAGATTCAATTTCGATTTATTTCGGAATATCATAACAAAAGGTGGAAAACACCAACACACATCAGCATGTGCCGGCTGTAAAAAAAAAATAAGATTTACCGACAAATGTAGCTTGATTCTTCCGTTTTTCATTTAACAAACAATACATAATTTTTATAAAAAGTTCCTTTTTCCTTTATTTAACCACTTCTTCGTATCTTTGGCAAACAATAATCCTTTTTCACTTTTTTATAGCAATATAAATATTAACACTATTCCAAAGAATAACCAATGCAAATCTTTAATTTGTGAAAATAAAATTTCTCTAAGCAAATATTTAAACAGAACAAAAAGAGGAAAAAGTTGTAGGAAAATTAACCATCAGAAATGTAAACATAAAGTTACGAGAAAAAATATTTCTCCCTGTAATATTTATGTATATAATTTGCTATTCTCAGTCAGGCTAGACTTGAATTGTTATAAGACTGGCTCGAATTGTGTCAATGATAACTTTAATAATAAACACTGTACGAAAAAATACTCCAACAAACACAATGTTTTATGTTTTTTTATACTTATTCTTCATGATATTCCATAGAAATTCCTTTTAAATTGTTTACATTTAATTTTTTCTATTTTTATTTTTAATTTATTGTGGCACAATATTATTATTATTATTTCTCTTTTTTTTCATCCTATATTGTTCTGTTTATTCAATTTAATTTTCAATAGTAAAATCTCAGTTTAGTGAATTTTCTTTTATATTCTACCTGTTAACCGATTGAAAAAAAAAATAAATATTAGTTTGGATAATGAAAGCGCAGGTTACCTGAAATAAATAACACTATTAAAATGAAAACTATACTTTGGTGCTTAAAAGAAAAATTCGAAGAAAAATAATTATTTTTTTAAATGTAAATTTAATTGCATTTTTATTACTTTACAATTGAATACAATTGTAATTGCATTTCTTGTAATATTGTGGATTTTATGCCTTCCAATTTTAATTAATTTAACGTTAAATTTCTATAAAAATATCACTAAAATATACAAAATACATATCCCCAAGTAACTAAGCTAAAAAGCACCATATTTTTTTTTTATTTAATTTCTATCAAAAACTCATTAAACCAACGAATTACTGTGTTAATAATATAAATTATATCATGCATAAAATTATAAAAATACCAAGAAAAATGTATACATCAAGGACTTACACAGCAAAAATAAATTATAAAAAAAAAATAAAATTCTTTAAAATTGACTTCGATAATTTTCTTTGCACATTATTTGTTAATTATATTATTATTAGTAACTATTTTTTTTTTTATTAATTATTTTCTATATTAATGTGCAAAAAAAAAAAACGAAACGTTGCAAGTAAAAACAATAACAATAATAATTAATTTTATTAATTCATTGGGGAGTTATGAAATAATAACGAAGCAAAAGTAAAAGAAGAAAAACATGAACGAACACATTAACCACAAAATTTATTTATTAACTTTTATTTTTACGTTGTTATTTTTGTTAGTTTTCGTTTTTTTTTTTTTTTTTATTTAATAATGTTAATGTTTATATCGCACACAATTATTATTAACCCACCCACTAAACAAGCGAAAACTTCCAACTAATAATAATAATAATAATAGCAACAACCACAAAAGCAACAAATGCCACAAGGATACAAACTTGAACTACTTGCTTTGAAAATAGAAAACTTCCCATCGATAATGTAAGCAAAAAAAAAAATAAAAATAATAAATGAACCAACCACTGACACAAGCGTACATCAACAACAATTACTTCTCATTACTTTGAATTTTTCTTTTCGGACTTTGGGTCAAGTAAAAAAAAATAAATAAAAATAAAATGAAAATATAAAAAATGAAATAAATAAAAGATAACAACAGCAGTAACTTCAATTCAATTCAATTGAATTTAATTTTTTTTTTTTTTCACTTATTTCTTCCATTACTCAACTCAAGTTAATTCCATTATCAAAGTTTCATGTTGCAATTTGTGTGCTTGTTGATTTGTTTATTTATTTATTTATATTTATTTTTTCGCCTTCATTTGTCTTCTTATTTATTTAATTCGTTTTTTTTTTATTTATTTGTTTTCGTTTACTTTCATTATAATTTTTCACTCAATTTATTTTCCATTTATATAATCATTATTTATTTTTTTGTTTTGTTTTTTATTTAATTTAATTTAATTTAATTAAAATAAATAAAATTGAAAGAAAAAATGTTCCATGAAATCACCAAATCCTGTACTTCAACTACGGTATAGAGTACAGATAAAAAAAAAGTCTCATTTTAAATCGATTATACTTAATTGATTGATTGATATTTATAAATATATTTCCCTATAGGAAAACTTTTTTTATTGTATCTTTTTTTTTTTCAAATACAATTTTACAGTGGTTTTTGCATTAAAAATCATTATTAAAATTTAACAAGAATTATAATTTTCTTATAAGAATCAAATATCAGCAACGAATTTTGCTATTTTTTATTTTGAAAGCATCTAATCATCAACAGTTAATTATTCTTTTTGTTGTTTGAAACGTTATGTATGGCACTGAATGGGCAAATACTATCCTATCTCCGTCTATACAATTTGCAAGGTTTAACAACCCAACATCACCATTATAGATAGCATAAAACATAAAAATAATCATAATAAGCCAAGACAAGAATTCCCTAGTCAATCACCATTGACTGATTATAATGACAATCTACTGTAATAAAAATTAAACCTCAAAAGTATCATTAAAAATAAAAAAAATACCATTTTCGATATTAAATTATTTAAACAAATAATAAAAAAAAACGCAACTAAATTTGCGTTTCGTTCAAGGTAGAAAAAACAACGACAATAATACAATTCACCACGAAAAACACTTATTATATAATAATGGATACATTTCTGATTCTGTTTGATTAAAGAAACTAAATAGCATAGAAAATAAAAATAAAACCACCAAAAAGAGTAACAACGTAATCCACTAGGGAGTATAATATATACACGACGTGGTAGCAGCTTATGCACTGACCAATATAAAATTTTGTATAAAACAAAAAAATTAATTTTAATATTTTTCAAAGGCGTTATTTGACTTAGAAACAAGAACAAAAGGAAGAAAACATTGGAAAAACCCCTTTGGGATTAATTTAATAAAGTAAAAGAAAAAAAAACAACATTTTCTAAATTTTGGTTTGGATTCACTTCGGTTTTCGTTGGTTATTTTTATTCAAATTTCTAGAATTTTTCTTTCTGATTAATTTAATAATAAGAAAAATTAATTAACTTTAAATTCCTAACCTATGATGTTTGGTGAATTGTTTATAGGTTAAGTGATAAAAAGCCACTTTCCAAATAATAAATACAATTTCCTATAAAACTATATTTATTGTTATGCTTTTTATGTGACTTAAAGAAAAAAAAACTCAATAACTATTAATAGGAAAATAAAAATATATAAACACTAAAAACAAGAAACGATTAAACGCACTTAAGATAACATAATCAATGTTTAAAAAATGAAAATAAAATTTTAAAACAATTTTTACTGCTGTCGTCATAAAATATTAAAAAATAAAAGCATAATGTACGTATTAATATACATAAAGCATGAAATTAATTAAAACCACAAAACCATAATAATCATTCAAATTGTTAATTACAGTCAGATTACGTAGTTGTTTAAGCGAGAATGAGATGGTTAAATTTAAAAAACATAAAATTATTATTATTTTAATTTTTATTACTAAATTATGTAATATAATAAAATGGTTAGACAACCAGGCGTTCTGCTACTCCTGGCTGTTGCTGCATATATTTATTTAGCGGTCTGAGATCTTGCTATTAACCGTAATCCTTACACCTTTCAAAAGCAATATTGCACAGGTATACTACTTATTTTAAATTAAGTCATAATAACGTATGCTGCAGAAATACTTAACAGAATTTTTAAATGCAAATTTCCAAGCAAAATAATTATAGATTATTTACGTTAAAAATTTATTATTCTTTAAAAGCTCAAAATACTAAAATATGTATAAATAATTCTTACATAAAAACTCCCCATTTTTCTTTTTAAAATGATACAGCAGAATATTTTCTGGATTTAAGCCAATAAAAGTAAATCAAAGTCAAGTGGTTTATAATTGAAATACAAAAACCAATTTCTTAATATTGAAATAAAACTAAAAGAGTGATAAAAATATGAGAGAAATATGATATATGTTTATTGTTTTATTTTTTATTCCATACAAATACCATTATAAGTATGTGCAAATACCTTCTATAAAAATAAAAAAAAATTCTTACTTCCGTAAAGGGTAAATAATCTCGTAAAAGTGTATCCGTTTAGTACGACAACAAAAAAAATGCAATAAAAATCAAGAAATTTAATCAATTGTAAAAAATTGCCAGTTATTGATTCAACATTTTGGCAAATAAAACGACCATTTACATTAACGACATCCTGGTCAAAAAACACTGGATATTACCTTAATTAATTAATTAATTAATTTATAAAAAGATTAAATAACAACAGAGAATTTATTCATTTTATTTCAATTGTTATTTTCTCTGATAATCGCTACGTAGCAATGTTTTTTTTTATTTTATTTGTTGGTTTTACAGGATTAATTGACTTAATTACACATGATTAATTATTTTTATTGATTTAATTAATTAATTATTTTTTCGTACGTTATAAATATAATTTATTATTTTTGCAAATAAAAATAATATAATAAGATAACAGAAAAATAAATAATTCGTTGAAGGAAAATTTAATAAAAACAAACAGAAAAGCAAGAACAAGTACAATATTATCAATAACATAAAAATAATCAGAAAGCACAGTGCATACTAATGCCACAAGTCCAAGTACATGAAAAATTAAAAACAGCAAGTTTATCACTCACACAGCGTTTAAAAAATAAATAAAATTATTAAAGTAAAAAAAAAAACAGAAGACAAGAAAATTTTCATACCCGCATCTATATCTTTCACTAATTAATTAATTAATAATTACAAATTCATTAAATCGTTAATTTATTGGTTTCAAATTTAATAAATAAATTTAAAAACATTAAACCAAAAAAAATTAAAATCTCCAAAAATAACTTTTGTGTTTTTGAAAAAAAAAAAAATTATACACACGCGCGCGCGAATCAAAACAATTTAAAAAAAAATTAACAGAGACGCTGTAAAGCTCTAAAAACAATTAAAAAGTGAAGATAAATAAATTAAATAAATAATATGAATACAATGTGTGTGCGTGTTTACCGGGTAAAAGTGAAAAATTCATGTAAAAACAAAAGCAAATCAAAAACATAAGAAAAAAATAAACAAACTTGAATAAAAAAAAAAATATATGACGAAGAAAAATAAGAATATAAGAGAGAAAGAAAAGAATTTTTTTTTTATTCCTCGTTTTAATCTCAATCAACACGTAATGGCGCCGCCGCCGAATACAATTATTTTGATTTTTTTTTTTTTTCTGTAAAAATGTTATTGTTGCAGACAGTTAAGGAGAAAAGTAATTACCAGAGAATAAAAAATAAAAATTTAATTAACAAAAATATTTACATACAAAAAAAATTAACAACGAATAATTTAATTGAAATGTCAAAAAAAAAAACAAAAGAAAGCAGAATAAACAACATTCGGGTTAAAGTTTTCTTCTTTTTTTTTTTTGGGGAACAAAATAATGTGCACACACATTTTATTTTTGTATAAAAAATTCCTTGAATTCTCTAAAAGATTATGATTTTTGATTACAGTTAATATATGTCAAATATGTACAAACTACACGTACGCCTGGATTCTTGCGTAAAAAACATTTAAACATTGAAAAAAAAAGGAACACCAAAATTACTTTTCATTAAATTCTTTTTCTTTTTTTTTGCTTAGCGACGACCACACTTAACTTTTAAAGTCATCATTTTATTTTATTTTATTTGTAATTTCTTAACAATTGTTTTTTTTTTATGTTTTTAGCCGCCACCCTAAATTACACAATTTACCAACAACAAATCAAAAGAAAATTCTCTTTTAAATTAAATTTATAAAGACTAACTTAAATTGTGCTGAACATATACTACACTACACTACAGATGCACAGGCGTATATTATTCCACCACATGTTCAACATTTTTTTTTTTTGTTTTAATTCCAAAAAAAATAAAACAATAGAAAATATATAATATTATTACTTCCATACAACACATATACAATAGCAAAACAGCATATTTTATTAAATAAAATTTTCATGGAAAAAATTTATGATTAATAAACAGAAATTTTTTCTTTTTTTTTGTAAAATCAGACGTACACTCACACAACATCGATGACTAATTATATTACAAATAATTAACATTTTCTTCTTTTTTATTTTTGTTGTTGTTTAAAGAAAAGAAAAAAATTAATAGATTTATTGTTGTTTTTACTCCTGTCAAACCGAAAGCTCGGTGTTTTTCTTTTTTTTTTCAATCTCTACACTTGTTCTCAGTTAAAAAAGCTTCAATGCACAGAAGCAAAACATTAATACTGAAAAAGACAAAATAACACAAATGCATTTGATATATGTTTCACAGGAAAGAGGGACAAAACTCATCATGATGACTATGAATGTGTATACTTCTATGTAATACAATTAGCATAAGTATTTAATAAAAGCCAGGTTAATTAGGTTTTAATTTTATGTATTCTTTTCTTTTTTTTTGCAATAACAAATAACATTTTTAAATAAATGAAATAATTTGTCTACCTTTTTTTTTTATTTATTTAATTAAACAAAAACGGAATGAAGAAACGTGATAAAAAAAATCACAACACAATCATAATTGAAGTTACTTTTAAAACAATGACAAAATTTATATATATATATGTAGATAGATATGCACAGAAACTGCACTTTTTTTTGTTAATTCTCTTTTAAATACTATATGACACAAATTGCATTTATTAATGAATTTTTACACAAAGCAAACACTTAAAAACACATTTTTTTCTTTTATATTTTGGAATTAAATTTGCCAAATTTGTTGTAACTAAATTGTATAAAAAAACATTTTTTAATTTTTTAATGGAAAAAAAACTACACACAATACGCACTTTGTGGAGAAAAAAATATATATGTATAAAACAACAACAAAACGCTTTATTACGTTCTTTTTACTAAAAAAAAGTATTTTTTTCTATGTTTTAACTTTAATTTATGCTTTTACTTGATACATTAATTATGTATTAAACAAGAAAACAAAAGAAACTAAATAATAAAAAATAAATAATGTATCAAAATTTTTAATTATAAATTTGGTGTGTGACGTTCGTATGTACGGAAGACCGCTCTTCTTTACACCAGCTAGTAAATTTATTGAATTTATTTATTCAATTTCTGTGTGTTGGTAAAATGATATTTTAATTATAAAATTCTTTTCTTTACTTTATTTTTTTGTTACTTGGATTTTGTGGAATTGAAATTTTGTATGCTATGTAAATGTGGCTTACGAATTTTGTATATATTATTGTTGCTATTATGCACCAGAGTGTCTTACTATTTGAATTAAACTAAACCGTACACCATGGCAGCTGTACAAAAAATGAAATGACCGTTTCACAAAAATTCTGTATAATTTTTTTATCTTCTTTATTTACTATTAAATTATATAATAATAATTTTATTAGCATAAAGAGGGATGTGTAACGTAATATTAAGTAATAATAATAGTAAAAAAAAATGAAAGAAATTTTCTAATTTATTATAAATATTATATAAACTTAATTTAATTAAAATTAATTGAATTGAAATCTATTTAACTTTAATACAAGCAAAGAATAAATCGTTTTTATTTTATTTGGTAATCAAAGAAACTAATAAAAATATGGAAAAATGTTTATGTGTTATTAATTGAAAAATAAAACATTTAAATCTTTATTATATTGAATAAATAAATTATGCATTTTGTATTTCCTATTACATTTAAACAAACTAATTCTCGTTAAACTATACAAAACAGTACTTTGCATAGTTATCGTACGCATATATCGTACATATTTTTGATTATTTATTCATTAATTAGAATGAACGTAAATTGCATTACTTATTATTTTGTAATAATCTTTTATTAGATCATTTTTATATACCATAAATTATAGTTCTAAATAAATATTAAAATTGCATTATTTCCCATATCAAAACTATTTAATGATAATAATTTTAGTAAGACATATAGTATCAATCCCTTTAGAGTAAAATTTTATTAGATAATATCCCTAATGCGTATTTATATTACCATTGCGTGTTGTGTCTTCCACCATTTACCGTGATATAAAGTGGTCTTATTAGAAAATCAAAAATTGAAAATAAAAGATAATAAATTAGATAGTAATCGATTTCTATTCATTGTATAAAAAATGATAATTGCATGTTTAGGGAAGTTAATGGCATTCTTTATAACGAGACGTATGCTTAATAATAAAATCGCGTGAAAATCATAATAAGGGATGAAATCAAATAAAACATCTGATTTAAAGAAATGTAAATAATTAATAAAACAATTTTTAATGTTAACTATTAACAAAAATATTGATATTCTTTATTTTAATTTATTTTTAATTTTTTAATAGACAAAGAATTGATATTTGTATTGTGATACAGAAAAAACACTTTAACGTAAATCCTTGTAGTAAGCACAATTACCTACCTATAATCTATTGTCTTAACGGAAGACTTGAATACGTTTTGAATGTGTTATTATATCAAACAACTGATTCTGTTTGGCATGTTAACATCCATTTGTTTATTATTTTTTTCTTCCATAATATTAAAAAAAAATTTTTTTATCAAATTATGAATATTCAATATTAATATTAATAATTTAAACAATTTATAAAAAAAAATAAGACATTACATTGTGAATATTGTTGCAATAATACTTTTTTTATATAACTTTATATCTGCCCTTATTAAATACATGATGGGCTGTACTCAATTTCATTAGTTCATCTTTGATTAGACGTGTTATTTCACGTTTTGCCTTTTGTACTGCTAATTCACTACAACTTTCAATAGCTAAATATAATTTACGTTCTCCTTCTGGTGGTGCTTTACCAGGGGGCACATATGTACCACGAACTGTTAGACCAGCCTCTGAATACTCAGAAATTTGAGCAAGGGCTTCCTGCAAATATGAAAGAATAAAATAAGTTAAAAATTCACAATTTTCTTCTTTTTTTTGTTTACCTTAGAAGTAACTTTCCATCTAGCTTGTTGTGGAAAATCATTAATTTCTAATTCCTCCTCGTATTTTCTAAATGTTGTTTCAGATTCTTGTATTATACTTTCGTCATCTTCTTTGGGTTGATAATTTAATTTATTATTTAATTTCGCCGCTAATTGTTCAGCAACCGTTTTTGCCTAAAATAAAAATTATTAATCGAAAATAAAAAAATAACTAATTAATCTAACAACATACAGTGATCATAGTTTGGGCAGTACCACCCTTAAGAATAGCTTCAGCTGCTTGTTGTGTTGCCCCTTTAGCTTCTGAACTTAGATTCTTAACTATATTGATTCTAGATGCTAAACGTTTTGCTAATTCTAGTTTATCAGTTGCAGAAACATTAGGAATAATAACATTGGCTGACTGGCTTGCGGTCGATGGTTGAATTGCAGACGTAATAATTGGAGCTTCAACTTCTTTGACATTTCTTTTAGCGGCAAACATATGCTCAATTTGTTGATCAATATCTTGTTCCAGATCATCATCTTCATCAGAATCTTGTAAGCCAAGAGCGGCTTTTTGGAATTTCTTACTTTCTTTAGCTGCAGCTGCTTCTTGTTCATCAAATTTAAATCCCTTACCGCTGAATCCTCCTCCCGTGTGCACTTTTTTACCTTCTGCCTCTTGTGTTGATTTATATTTATCCCAAAGATTACGTAAATCATCAGGTACATTTGTTCCTGATAATTCTAATGCTCTTATTATATCGCCTGCATGTTTTCCTTGATCAGGATTTATAAAGGTCCACGCATATCCTTTATTTCCCGCACGACCTGTTCGACCGCATCTATTTGATTATTATAAATAAAAAATAAATAATCGTTTAATAGGATAATTTAAATTGTTAAAATTACCTGTGAACATAATCTTCATAATGATTGGGACAATCATAATTTACAACCAATATTAATTGTTTTACATCTAGACCTCTAGCAGCAACAGATGTTGCTATCAATAACTTAACACGTCCTGATTTAAAATCAATTATGGTTGAATCTCTATCAAACTGATCAATACCTCCATGTAAACTCATGCATGAATAGGATGCCTTCATTAAATCTTTTAATAAACTATCTGCATTTTCTTGCTTATCAACAAAAACAATGATACTCCCATGTTCCTTGAAAAACAAAAATTAATCATAAAAATTCTTTTTATTTTTTATTGAAATAAATTAAATTACCTGATAAATACCAAGTAATTCTAATAATTTGAAAAATTTTGCATCATCTTCTAACACAGCCACATTTTGTTCCACTTCTTTGCAAACAACTGAACGACCTCCTACTTGCACTTCAAGTGGTTTCTTTAAAATACGTCTTGCAAGTGCCTCCATTTGTCTAGGGAATGTTGCACTGAACATTACAGTCTGACGATCAGGTCTTATATTATCAATAATTCTCATAACTTGTGGTTCAAAACCCATGTCAAACATACGATCGGCTTCATCTAAAACAATATATGTTACACGTCTCAAATTTGTCACACGACCAGAATTTGCAGCGAGCATATCAATCATACGACCAGGTGTACATACAATTATTTCGGCTCCTCGTTTCAGTTCAGCTATTTGTTCCGAAATACCTAAGATAAACTTATTTTATAAAAAATGTTTTTAAAACCAAATCTATAATTTTTCAAACCTGTTCCACCATATACACAAACTGCACGAAAGTTCAATGATTTAGAGAATTTTTTAATATCTTTTCCAATCTGCATACAAAGTTCTCGAGTTGGTGTCATTATAATAGAAATCGGTCCTTCGCCATCTTCTAGTGGTGCCTGATCAAGGATATGCCTAAACATTGGTAAAATAAAAGCAAGAGTTTTTCCACTACCCGTTTTAGCAATACCAATTAAATCCCTGCCAGACATTATAGCCGGTATTGCTTGACATTGAATTGGTGTTGGTTTTTCAAAACCTAATTTTTTTAAAACATCCATTTCCTTTTTCGATACTCCACATTGTGCCCATGTCTAAAGAGATTCAATTGAAAAAAAATTATGAAAAAATAAAAACTATATTACTATTCGCATAATTACCTTTATCGGTTTGGGACATCCTTTACCCTTTACTTGAATCCCTTCCAGTTCTACGCGATATTGTTCCACTTCATCATTGGTCATTCTAGCTAACTCTGGAATTTCAACGTAGAAATTTTTTCGGAATGTCATATATTCGACAGACGCATGATCTATTTTAGCTAATTCCTTTTTATGTTTATTCGCTAAATTCGCAGCAGTATCTTTGATATCTTCCATTTCTTCTTCAGAGGAATATTCTAGCCCATCTTGATTTTGTTCAATAAGTTCACCTTTCTTTTTATCTGCATCCATTTTTTTAGCAACTCCTGTCACAATTACAACACCACCAGCAGTAACTGATGATTTAGATGCTGGTTTCGCTAATTTATTAACTTTTCGCACTTCCTCATGTACCTCTTGCATAAAAGCATCTAATGTGTCCAATTCTTCTTCCTCAGGAGCATTAGTTTTGTTCTCCTTTGCATCTTCTTCATCTTCCGAATCATTTTCTAAGCTCCACTTTTTCGCGGAAGGTAAGGTTATGTTTGCTAATATGGATTTATCCTTTTTATTTACTTCTAGTTCTTTGCGTTTACGTTCCGCACGCCAACGTTCAATTCTTTCCCTTCGCTTAGTCATTTCTAATTCAAGACGTCGTTGTTCTTCTTCCTTAGAAACAAATATTATTTTTGTATATTCTTTAAAATAGTATTAACCTAATAATAGTTACCTTATCAATTCCTGTTAAATCAAAACTCTCGTCTTTGGTTTCCGGTTCCTTAACACTTTTTTCTTCTTTTTCTTTCACTTTCTCCTTTTCTTTAGATCTTGAGCGGACATGCTCGTGATCTTTTTTTCCCTCTTTTTCTTTTGATTTCGATCGTTCTCTTTTGGCAGTTTTAGTGCTTCTAAAAATTCAAACAATATTTCATATTGAAACATTTCAAAAATAAATCGCATTTAAAGAAAGAACACTCACACTCTAGCTGGCTTTTCACGGACTTTTTCCACATTTCGTTCCGGACTTCTTTCTCGACGTTCCCTTTCACGTTCTTTAGATCGTGACCTTCTTTTGGTTACAACTTTTCGCTCCCTTTCCTTACTTCGAGATCTCCTACGTTTCCTGTCAACATTAGTTAGTGATTTACTTCTGGATCTTCGCTTTTCTCGTTCACGTCTAAAGCAATTGAATTATGTTTTTAAAGTATATTAATTTTATTATTTTTTTCACATTTTAATTTATCAAATATTTACCCATTTGGATTTCGAGTCATTTTCTTAATAGTTAAATAAAACTAACCACAATTATTTATTTAAAAATAATAAAACAAAACAGCATTTACTAAATGTTAAAAATTGTATAATGCTTGTGCTTGAAGAATACCTGTCAAATGTGTATAACTAAATCTCATTAGGCTAATGTGCAAATAAATAATATTTAATGTCTGATAAGAATTTTAAAATTTTCTAATGTAGATTAAACTAATATCCATTTTATATTAAAATTAAATAAATTTCTCTTATTTATTCTTTAATATAAAAATTTAGCAGAGTATTTATATTGTTTTGCATCAAGCATCCACTGAACTGTAATAATTTTGACATCTCAAAAGGACGAAATTGAACTGTCAACATATACACTGTGGAAGATATGTGGACAATATTGATACATCGTTATGTTGGTTTGTGTCTAAGATATATTTTAAATATTTTGCGTAACTTTAATTTTTAATTTCATTTTTCAATAATCAAAATAAACAAAAGTTCTGTAGTTTTACTGTTTAATTAATTATTTTTATATAATTAATAATTTTATGTTTGTTTTTTATAATAAGAATAAAATTTGTTCATTTTTTTTTCTTATATCATTACCAAATTTGAAACCAAACAGATTTTTCATAAAAAATAATATTGTGTATCATGGCGTATAGCCAGTAGTTTTATTCAAAAAAAAGAAAAATTAATACATTAAATTGATATTTTTAATTAAATTAAAATGATAAAATATAATTATTACATAATTTATGTTTGATATACACAATATAAGGACTTTTAGCTAAGCAATAGAAGTATGTATTTTTGTGGCAAAGAAAAAATTTTTAGTTAATGAAGATGAAAATGGTGAAATAACATCAAAATAATTTTAGATTAAAACTAGTGATCTTTACAGAATCATTATAATTTTACACTGCGTTTATACCATAGATTAATTAAGGTATAAGATGAATATCGGTATATATCAAAGGTATTTCTATTTGTATACATATTTAGCTATGAACACTCTAGAAAATAAATTAATTTTAAATATCCATTGACATTATATATAATATTATTATTTTAATTATTTTTATTGCAATACATATGTGAGTATGTATATTAATTTAATAATAATAATCATAAATACAATATCTGTTTTAGACAATTTATCTTCAAATGAGACCTTTTCGTATTTAAGTCACGTGCTAAAGCAGATACCTTCTAAACAAACTACGTCAATTGACAATGTGCCATACCTCTTGATGGTATTACCGGAAGATATTTCAACATAGCTACCGTATAATTCAGGAATCTTTAAATAAAAATATATGCCAGATATCTTTAATACAAATTTAGTTATTATTAATTATTTAGTCCTTGGAATGGGAAAACAGTTTCATCCTGCATATAGATATGACATACCAGAGGTTTATAAATGTGTTTTTTTTTTTTTTCATATATTTTGTTATACTTATGTATATTACAGATGTAAATTTGTTATTTTTGTATTGCACAGTGGTTGGTTAAAGACCATAAGGACAGTGTTATTATGTGTTGTACTGTAATTGCACAATATTAAAGCTAAAATATCACATAATCATTTTTTTTACTCTACATGTGTGTCCCAAAATTAGTGGAGAATGAAGGAAATGCGACTTAAAATATAAAAGGGGGTAAAAACATATACCAGGCGCCAAAATCTGATATTTAAATATAATTAATGAATTTTTTATTATTTTTTTTTTCCTAGCTCTATACTAACTTTTCTATTTTATCCTCTCTAATAGTAAATAGCAGCTCTCTAGGAATCTCATCAATAATTTTCAACATACAAGTGTGGAAAATAAACATCTCTTTTTTGATCAAGTACAGTAGATTCCCGATTAACCGGTAAGATACGAAAAACAAACATATAACATCATGCAAAATCTCAGATAAATAAATACAATAATCACAGTAAATATGATTGCGAATTTGAATTTTTCTATTTTTGCAACTTATATATAAGGAGAAAAATGTTTTTCTTATCTATAGCACGCAATTTCTTTAGGCCATCAATAAATTATAATAAAAAAGCTTAATAGGAGAACAAAACTTCTATCTAGATTTTCTTTTTCATTTTAAATATATAATATGTTAAAACAGAAAATAACTCTGTTCTTGTTTATTATATGCTAAACATAAATTTTCTCAATAAAACACATTTTATTTTATTTTTTTTCCCTGTTAATAATTAAATAAAATTCATCAGATTTTGTTGTTATTGACAATCTCGTCGTGGTATAGCAAAACACAAATTTTACTTACATACAGTTTTAATACATAAATATGGAAATAACAGTCAATAATAAACCATTCTTCGGTTACCAGTTATGTAGTTAGACACACATTATCTATTCATCGTTCATTATTTAAATAAACGAATAATAATAACAATATTAAATATAGAAAAAAGTGTCAACATATTGTTTTATATCGGCATATGATAAAAACAAGACTTATTTGCTTGTATTTACTGTGATTTAACTTCTTCTTGTTTCGATTTTAATTGCATTAAATAAATCATTTTTTATTTATTTGCTTTTGCGAATAAAAACGCACTATCAGTTTGTTTTTTGTTTTTATTATTGAAACTTGTGCTAAAGTGATAAAAATATCGTTATTGGAAGAATTTTTTTCGTCTTTTTTTTAACGTGAGTATTTTGTGTTGTATTTAATTTACAATATGGTAAAATAATAATAATAATATGTGTGTTTAATGAAAAATAAAAAAGAGTAGAAAATTGATTATTTATTGATTAATTATATGATGAAAATGTATTTTTGTAAACATTCTAGTGACGTCATACTGTTTTTGTAACTTGTATTTAAACGATTAGATAAACTTTTTTCATTTTCTTTCATAGATAAAACCGAAATTTAATATTTTTTAATTGCATAAATATAATATTTAATTACGTTTATGTTGTGCTTTTGTTTGGGTTTGTTTTTTTTTGGTTTTATCTGGTTCTGTTTCTTATTAAATTTATCAGTATTTGTAAGTATGTTATAATTAATTAGAAAAAAAAAAAAAAAAAAACAATTTTTAAGCTACTTAAGTGAATTTAAATTTGTAAAAGAAAAAATTATTATTAATTATGTAAATACAATAGAATTATATTTTGTTTTCGTCGCAATAATAAGACAATTAATTAGAATTTAATTATAATATATTTGAATATGTAATTAATTTATAAATAACTGAATAGCACGCAGGATAAGCACATAAAAAATGTTTTTATTATTGCATAAAAAAAACGGTTAAATTTGTAAAAGACAATAAAAGCTTCTTTTTTCGTTAAAAGTACTTTATTTTTTCCTTATACAAATATTAAAGGTCAAAAGTAAATATGATCAAAGCACGTAAATTTATATATAAATATTCCATTTAAAATTATTAATCGATCCATAAAAAATTCTTTTATTATTATGGTTTATTCTAACGTATTTAATTATAATTTAATAGTTATAAATTTAAATATTTTTGATTAAATCACATAAAGCCACATAATTTTTATGATTCTAGCTTGCAGCTTGCACTTAAACATAAGAATATTTCCGTGGAAAAATAAGAATAAATTTGTTTAAGAAATTCAAGGATTCATATAAATATCAACAGTTTAATGTATGTTTTTTGTGTATTCTTAAAATATATATATTAAATTGTAATTAGTTGTTTAAATAATATATTTTTTAATTTTTTTTTTTTTTTAAAAACGACTAGAAACAGGTAAAAACGAAATGTTTTATATAAATTCGGCTGTATTAGGTGCCGCAACAGGTACCGGTTTAGCACTATTTGTTGCTTTAACAATAATTGTCTATCGTTATTATCTGGTCCGACGCCGTTGCAAAGAATGGGATGAACTTGATAGATGGGGTGACCAAAAAGCTGCTTCAAAACTGATTAATATAAAGGTAAGTTGATTATTTATGGTGTGAATATCAACTATGATCAAAAAGTGTGTAACGAACAAATTAAAAACATATAATTATTTATCAAAGATATTCTACAATTAGTCTGCTCCAATATTTATACTTTAATCGTTGATCAATATAAATCTAATCAAAAAAGAAATTAATTAAAAATATGTTTTGTTATAAATTATTTTTTTTCCTTTGATTAAACTTTTAAAATAATAATAATAGATTATGTTAAATTATCTAAAGTTCAGTACTGAAAGTTCAATGCAATTAAAAAAAACTCATTACATTAAAATATAAAATAAATATTTTTTTTATTATTATTATAGTGCTTTCTTACAAAGCTTAGCAATAATACACAAAAGTTTTTTGCTATCAATGATAATAATTGAGAATTTCTATGAAAATGATAAAATTGTGTATGTGGTTTTTTGTTTTGTTTTGGTAAAGAGAATACTCCTAAAGCTCAATCGTTTATATTTAACTGGGTTAACTTCTTTCTGGGACCTGTTGCAACAAGCGGGGAGCTTTTTAAGCACAATAAATATGAATTTTATTACATATACATATACGATATCCATTATATATCTATATTTTTCTGTCATAAGAAATGGTTTACTGATAAAGCGCAAGTGTAGAGTTAGGTACAGTGCTGTATCTTCTAAAAGCTCATTGGATAATATACCTACTTTATGCTGCACCCAAGCTTAAAAATTAATTAAAAACTTAAATTGTGTCACTACCGGCTAGTATTAGACAATTATTTTTTTTTTAGATAAATATTTATTAAGAAAATTAAAAAACATTTTTAATAATAAAAATAAACATAAGTTATCCCTAAATACTATACTGTGCTGGGAGCGGCCTGGAGGTATTTCTCAATCGCTCAAATTATTATAATTTAACTATTTATGTTCCTTTTTTTTTTCCCAAAAACAAATACTTTTACAATTTTACTCTTTATATACAGATTCCATGTACAAACCATACATTTATAGAGAAGATAAATAAATACTCTAGTAACACTTTATATACACTGTTGAATATCATATACTAAGGATAAAAAACAGTGCTTGGAAGCACACCAGTAAGCTTTTATAAATCCAACATAGCGCTTTGTGTAGTGTAGCGTCGTTTATAATAATAAAAATAATTTTATATATACATATAAATTTAATTAATTTTTATTATTAATATTGTTGTGGTGTTTTTTTTTTAGTCCCTTACATTAATATAATTTTTAATTTAATAAAATAGTTTAAATTGTGCATTTAAAGAAATTTCTGAATTATAATTGTGATATTCTGTTAAGAAAAAAATTATTTATAATAATAATAATAATAATAAAAATTTATTTATTGATATATAAAAGATATAGAAAAACCATAAGAAAAAAAAAATAATTTTTTTCAATCGAAATCTTAAACGAAAGTGAAAAAAATAAAATAAAATTGATACGCAAAATAGATAAAGAAAAAATAACAGAAGAAAGGAAAATAAATTTCTATCTTCTCTCATCAATTTTTGCCTGTTGCCTACTTTTTTATTATTATTTGTTTTTTTTTTTTTGTTATTCTGATTATCCTTGAGACCAGCAAGAAAATAACACTGTGAATATATAATGGGATAGTTCTACAACCACAGTAATAAGATATTCAACAGATTATATTCCTTGTATTGGGACAATTAAATAACATCACTAAACAGTATCCAATGTAATACAAAATTTTATTATCAATATTATTCTAGACTTAGGGTGATTAATTATTTACCCTTAATTAAACCTGTAATACAAATAGTATATATATATATATATGTTTTCCTCTTATTTTCTATTTTATTTATTTATTTTGTTACTACATATAGATAAATATATTATAATATTAATTAGATTTTAATTAAAATTTATATAATAGAAAAAACATTGATCCTTTATATGTTCATTTTGATACGTACAGAGATTCTTTTTAGCTCTGTATATATCGTTTCTTTTTTAATTGTAATACCATATATAATATAAAATACTACACAGCTGTTTTGTATTTGTATTTAAATTAACTTTTAATAAAGTTGTAAATTCTACGTTGGTATTTATTTGCATTTACCAAAGTGTTATTAATACACAGAATGAGGTTTTTTTAATTATTATTATTTTATAATAAATTGACTTTTTAATAATAATAATAATAAAAAAATAATAATTTAACAATAGATAGAATTTTTTTATAGGAAAATTTAACTATTAAATTATAAATGCATTTTACTATATAATTTATTTGATTTTGCATTTTAATTATAGTCGTATAAATATTATTAGTTGTAGCCAAGGAAGAAAAGAAAATAATAAGTTCATGGACATTATTCCCTATAATAGAATATGCAAAGCTTTACCAGTGCTTAAAGAATGCATAGATTTAAAAAGTTTTAATTAAAAAAAAAAAACAAAATTATTGTTGACATCGGGATAATTTAAAATAAATAATATTTAATCGTTTTTTAATGGTTATTTAATTTTATACTTTTTCTACATTAGAATTAGCTTAACAACTTATTTAACATTTAGCTATTTAAGCTTTATTTAGTATATATAAAAAACAGTTAAATCACTTTAGACATTATAAATAATATAGAATTCAGGGAAATAAAAAATCTAAAATGATTAAAAATTGTATTCACAGAAGTACTTAAATGTGGTTCATTAATATTCCCTACATTATTAATTTATTAGTATCAATATGATGAAAGTATGAAAAGTTAAATAAATATTTATATGGAAACACATAAGATAAATATAAATGTCTCTATATGGTGAAATTGCTGTTATTTCGTTTTTATTTAACTAATTAATTTTAATATTAAAAGCATACATGGTACTCTTATAAATGTATTAACGATGATTTTGACCATATACGTATAGATGATTTTCAATTGTGAATTTTAAATCTATATTGTTGTTACGACAGTTTTTCGTATTCTATGGGATACCACTGGTAGTCCCTGTAGCACTATGTCATGTAAAATGCCCTGCACCTTTTATTGACAAGTGTTTTTACGATTAAATCCTGCTTTGGAAAAACGGTCTACACACCTTATATACATGTCGTAAAAACGTAACCTGGTTTTTACATTTATATTATTCAAGTCATTCAATAAACCAATAATAATTACGTGTTATTAAAGCCATATGAACATATAGAAAGTAATGCTTTCTTATCCCATTGAATTAATTTTTAAATGAGCCAGAGATTTTATGTTCAAACTATATTATATGTTGATAAAAATTATAAATTTTTTATTTATTTTGCTGTAATTCTATTTTATGATTTTCATTGTGATTGTTGTCTCTGCATTTAAATAATTAAATACATAAATTTCGTTATGATTTCTGATTTGTTTATACAATTTAAATCATTATAATCGATATTAGTCTCTAGGCATACAAGTATAAATATTAGTTATTGATTTATTTCATTTTTCTTGTCAAAAAAAAAAAATAATAATAAATAAAATTATTCATTTTGGTAGAAGTAATAACAAGCAACAAGTGAAAAATCTTATTAAAAATTCAATTTAATCAATTTTTATTTATTTTAATGCTATTCTAAAGTTAATTATTATTTATAAATTATATTCCTAATTATAAATTTTATAATTAGATATTGTATATATATATATATATTTGGTCTGTTTCTTGTTTTTATATTAAAAAAAAAGAGCAAAAACTCTTTAAAGTGAATAAAAAAAAAAAAAAATGAAAAATATATGATATTTGCATTGTAGAGAGGAAAAATTTCAGTGTAATAAAAAAAAAAACAAGAAAAAAAAAAGTAATAAAAAAATAAAAGTTAAATAGAAGTAAAATGAGTGGTTTAGGACCAGCAGCTTGTTGGTTAGCACATAAACGACTCGAATCATGGTCACGAATGGCAAAAGAGCGTGTTGGTGCAGTTCGACGTGTTGAAAATACAGAAGAAAATCCAAATATACTATCAAATACTGATAGTGATTCGCACACAAATGAAATTAATTCAACAGCTAAGGTTTGTTAACAATAGCCAAAGATAAATTCTTTTCATTTTTTTTTTTTGCCCAATATTGATTATCTTTTCATTTGCATACAAAATGAATATCATATATCATAAGATGTGGTTACAATTCTATTTACCATGTTACGAAAAGGGAAAAGTAAAAAAAAAACACATTTTATGTCAATAACCAATTTAAATATAAATATATTTAGAAACCCCTTTAATATATTTTAAAATGTGTATTTATCTTTACTTGTAAATTTTATTGTAAATTTTTATTCCTTTTTAATTTTTGCTCATCTGTCTGTTTATTCTCTTGTGTTAAAAAAAAATGTATTCGATGTAGAACTGTAATGTAACAAGGGAACCATATACTGTACAGCCTGCTACTTCAGTACCAGCATACAATGTTACCACAGAATGTTTAAGTTGTCCATTAGATGTTACTCCGAGCCCGGTACATTCACATCTCCAACATCAAAGTAAATCATTCCCGCCACGTTTACAACGTACACCGTCGATTTCTAGTCAAAGTAGTTTAGACAGTGCACCTTCAAGGAATTCTGTAAGTTTGAATTCTGTAAGGTTTCGTTCAATATTAAAATATTATTTTGAAAAATAAATAGGGGCATCGTGGATCCTCACCACAAATAAGAGCCTATGGTCCAGATGGCAGAACAACAATACCTAGTGACCATAATACTGTGCAATGTTCTCGTACACCAAGTCCACTGAGAACAATTAGTTTAGATGCACGAAGTGCCTCACCTGCATCTATTGATCCGATTCATATAAGAACACCATCACCATCTCAAAATAGTTTAGCTTCGATCGCTACTGGCAGTGGCAGTATATGCTGTTTATCACCAAAGTTAGGTAGATGCCTATCGCCTCTTTTAATACCGCCTCGAACACCAGCAGGCAATAAACTAAAACACTTAACATTTTATTGTTTTTTATTTATGGTTTTTTTTTTATTTTTGTAGGTCTTGATCAAGGTTGTGGCCCAGCTAGTCCAATAGGAGCCTTACAACTTGATTTATATACAAGACAAGAGGGTCCTCTATACTTAAATGCACCGGAATCTGCACCATCACTAGGCCGTATTCATTTAAGAGTAAAATATGATTCACAATTGTTTGATTTGGCTGTTCATCTTATTGAGGGTAAACAAATTATAGACTCTGCCATACAATAATCGCTACAAATATAGTAATATTTATATTTTTTTTACAGCTCATGACTTGTGTCCAATAGAAGAAGGTGGTTTTCGTGATCCATATATTAGACTGTTCTTATTCCCGGAAGTAGATCAAAGAAAACGGCAAACATCTATACATCGTGGTGAAACACATCCATACTTTGATCAGCATTTTAAATTTCCGGTCTCAAGAGATCAGCTTCAAGGAAAAGAATTAATACTTCAAGTATATTTCTACATATTATACTTTCGTATTAAAATAATTATAGATAAATATTTTATTTTAATTAGGTTCTTGATTATGACCGTTATTCCCACAATGATATAATTGGAGAAGTTAAAATTAATATAGACAAATTGGATTTATGTAAATCAATTGAGGTATGTAATTCAGTTAAATAAAGAATTTATTTGAAGATATTTTATGTAATTAATCATAAACAAAGATTTGGGGAGATATATTACGAAATAAAAAACCACCCGAAGAACGACCAGAACTTTTATTATCGCTTAATTATTTACCACAAGCTGAGCGCCTAACTGTTGTAATAATGAAAGCTAAAAATTTGGATGTAATGCAAGAACCATATGTTAAAGTGAGGAACATAATTTATCAATTCTAAGTATTAATTGTAATTGTAAATTATAAAAACTGTATTTATATTCTCTTAGATATATTTAATATCGAATGGTAAACGTATTAAAAAGAAAAAAACCGGTGCTCTTAAGACAAATGATCCTTCCAATCCAATATGGAATGAGGCTTTTACATTTAACTTGCCATCATCAAATATACAAAGTGCAGCTTTAGAGGTATGTAATAAAAATATTATGAATATTATACATTAATATAAAATCGTAATGCATAATATAGATATATGTTGTGTCAACGGGTGGTGAGGCAAATGCTATTGGAAGTTGTGGTATTGGGCCCAGAGAAAATGGTCCAGGTCGTCAACACTGGCAAGACATGACACATAATGCAAGAAAACCAACTGCAATGTGGCATTATCTTAGATAAGAAATTTATAACAATTTATCTAACATTAATATTCTTTAAATGAAAATAATTGTAAATTATGGTTTTATTTAAAATACAATGCCAAGTACAGGCATTTTATTTCATTTTTTTTTATTTTTCCTTTATGGAAATACAAAAAATAAAGTAACTACAGCACATATAAAAATCAAAAGATATAGTTTCACATATGTTAACATTTTAATTAAATATTTATATACACATAAATATGAAAAAACCAAAAAGAAAAGAAAAAATGCAAAAAGGTAGTATTTACAATAGTAATAATAATAATAATAATAATAATAATAAAAATAAATAAAATCAAAACAATAAACACGCTAAGAGTTAGCTAAAATTAGTATTTTTAGAATAAAAGAATTTTCTTTTCATAAAAAATAATTTATTCATATATAAAATACCATTAAATTTTTAATGAAAATTTTCTTTAACAAACGGTAACTAAATAAATATAAATATATTTTAACCCCAAAGAAGCATTTAATAATAAAACAAAAAATAAAATGTGTATTTTATAAATAAATCTATATATTTATTAAAGTAAAATAGCAACGATTTCAGATTATAAGGCACACAAATTTATTTTTTCAAACTTTAATTCGTCATTTGAATGGCTTTTAATTTTATTTTATAAAATTTTATGATAAATAGCAAAAATTAAGAAATTAAAAACAAAAATGTTTATGAATTAAATGATTGACATAACAAATAAGTAATTATACCAAATAAGAAACCAAAAAATAAATATATAAATATATAAGAAAGTGTTCAAATAAGTAAATATGACAAAAGACATATTTTGATTAATAATTGTGTTTCAATGCAAAACAAACAAACCAAACCAAAAATTATAATTAAAAAAAAATTCTATTTAAAGATTATTTTAATAAAATGTAAATGATTAGACCAAAGATGAATTTTTAGACAAGTAATTAATATATATTTATATAATATTCATAATAAATATTATATCTCAGGTATAAATAACCTCTGATTGTAAATGTTAACAAAATTATAACAAGAATATTTTTTCCCATTCTTTTAAATTTAAAGCTATAAAGAAAAGAAAAAAATGAGGAAAATAATTGTCAGTATATTGGGAATTTAAATTAAATAATATTAATAATAATTATAATTAAACTTGGTGTCTAAAAATTACTATTTTTGTTATGCTATGAATAGCAGAGAAAAATATATATATTAATTGTTAAGAATTGATAAATATTTTATATGAAGATTATCGTGCAAACTTTTAATTATAATTGCTCAATAGTTATTTCTTTTATTTACTTTGTGTTTACAGCAGCAACATTTAATTGCTTAGAAATTACTATATTTACATTAAAATTTATATATTAAATGATTGTGTGTAAATTGTGTCATTCATTTTCATTTTAAATTATAAAACAGAGAAAATATTTGAGTAGTTAGTCTTCAGTTCTTGAATGCCGCAAAGGTGTATTAACTTTTAAACAAATAAGGGTGAAATCTAAGACTATGAAATAAAATTATTAAAATTGATGCTTTGTTTTAACTACTAAATAAGTTAATTTTCTTTTGTATAAATAAAAATGTCTATAAAGAAGCCAAAAAAAAAAAAAAACTTAACAATTTATTAAGATAATATTTAGTTTAATGAAATTAATTTATATTTTATAGTACTGTACTATTAATGGCACTTGTTTTATATATAAATAAATAATTATAACATACATAATGTATGATAAATCATATTTAAATACTAATTATACATCGCTAACTATAAATTAATTAATTTCATAAATACTTTAGTATACAAACAGTAAAAAAAAAACTACTTTCCTCTTTTATATTCGCGTGCCATCTGTAATTAAATATAAAAAATAAATTATATTTTTCATGTCCTCGTCTATTATTTTCTCATGAAAATTCTATTAATTAAATAATTAATATTTATGTATTTGTATTTATATGTTAATAACAAGTAATAAAATGTGAATTGCTTTATATTGTCATATTAAACTAAAACTATAAGGACTGTCATCTGATAAAGGTATCAAAAACAAAGATATTTAAACAAAATAAAAAATGGGCCATACATCTTTGAATTTACTTAATAAAATTATATGATATCCAAAGGTAAAGACAGTCCTTTATCTAAATATATATAATTTAAAAAATAATACTATTTATAATATAATCTACAAACTTATTATAATTATAATATACTTATTAAGTCCTATATAATCTAAAAAAAAAATAATAAAATTAAGAATTTATTCTTTAATTTATTTATTTTAATTATTTATTTAATTAATATAAAATAAAGTAAATTAAATTGCACCATTTTCTATGTAATTATGCTATTTATAAACTATTATTAAAATAGAAAAATCAAACTAAATGAAATAAAATAATATAAAAGTATATTGACTGATTTTTTGGAGAAAAATTCAATACAAAACATTATATTCATGTAAATAAAATTATCTTTTGTCATCTAATTTATAAATATTATATTATTATTATTATCAAAAATAAAAGTACATATATAAATATATAATAATAATAATAAAAATTAATTTAATTATTTTATATTTAATTAATAATATTTTACTAGAAAATTTCAGGTATTTGTATTGTTTACCTTGGGGCGACAGTACTGAAATAGAACAAACAAAAGAACTCAAAGATTTTAAGAAATTTGATTATGAGTTTACGCTCCAGGATACATCAGGATATTAAAGGTATCGTTAAGGTTAGTATAATACGTTTTTCTTATAAAATAAATTAAAGGATTTAAATTAAGTAGCCATATAAGAATCTACTTAATGTTTAACCAGTGTTTCATAGGTGGCAGTATATATTTATATATTTGAAAAAAAAAAACACTTTGCAAGATCCTCTACTATTCAATCGTTAATTCAAGAATTTTTATTTATTTGACTCCATAAATTTCATTTAAATATTAATAAAAATATAAATTAAAAAGTAATTTTAATCAATAACTAATGTTTATATAATTGTCAACCACCTGTTATTTTCAAATATAAATATATATTTCTTTTTATTAGATTTCCTTTCACCTTCAATTATTAATTGTTTTATGAATTTATGGTGCGATTTGTTAACAAATATTAAATATTTTACAATTAATAAACACCTGAACAAAACAATTAATATATTATTTTTGGTATCAACATATATATTTAGATTTTATACCAAAATAAAATAATATAATGGCTCATTATTGAATTTATTATTCTAAGCAATTAAATTAATTTTTATTTATTCTTTCACTTATTTAATTATTTAATTTTGGAAAAAAAATAAAAACATAATTGATATATTATTATTTTTAATTAATTAAAACGTACTTTTACTTACATAGTATTGTGCAATTTAAGGAGGAGCATCTACAATCAAAGGAATGGGGATTGTACAGAATTGTATATACAAACATATTATAAACAGAGAGAAAATCTTAATACTGTACGATCTTAAGTAAAATATAAATTGTATAATAAACCAATAAGAAAAAACAGAACAGCTATTTAAACACACTTGAGATGTAGAAAAATTACATAAAATATATAAGTAGCTTTCCTAGTGCGCTTAGTGAGTATAGTTTTTATTTCCATTTGAAATAATATCAGAAAACCGTTCGCACATATAACCAGTATGTTTCAGTCGGTTGCTGACATTGGATTAAAATTTATGTAGTGTATCGTTAATTAAATTTAAAATTTCTATAGCATGTGAATTAATTTTATTTTATTATTATTATTTTTTTTTATGTACTTAGAAATGTACAGTCAATAAAAATGTGTGTCTGTGTATGTGTTTTTATATTAATTAATTAAAAATTTAATCAAAATTAAAAGAAAAAAGTGTGCAAAAATGTTATTTTTAATTATTTTAAATATTCAGTGTTTAATTGTAACATTGTTAATTGTTTATGCAAATGGAAATTATAGACATGATAACAGGGATAATACTTACGGTAATATAAATAAATAAAGAATTTAATTTGCAATTTTAATTATAAATAAGCAAAAATAATAAGATTTCACCATGTGTCATATCTTATTTTTCTTTATGCTACTTAAGAAACATAAAATATAATATTCGCAATTTTTAATAATTTTCATTAATTATTATTTATTATTTACTTATCGTTTTGTTAAACCGATAATTGCTGCATCCGGTCGTCATTTATACATACAAACATGGATAAAATTTAATTTTTTTAATTAATTTTAAATAAAACCAGAATTAACACAACAAAAAAAAAAACATAATAACAAGAGAATTGTAACATATGTCGTCAAGTGGTTATTATTATTATTATAAAAACATAATTTTTTGTTTAACATATTATTATTATTATTAATTATAATACATAATAAAATTGTTAAGAGAAATTTTATTACATGTAACAAGTAGTGAATAAACGTTGTGATTAATTTTTTATACTTTGTTTTTTTCTTTCTTTAATAATAATTATTATATTTTTGCGTAACACTGTGCGATTTATTAACCATTAATCGTTAAACATGAATTTTTAACATAACGAAGATTAAGTGTATTTACTTATAAATGCGATATGGGTGTTATTATATTTTTTATTTACTGTATCTTTGCCGCATTTTATTCTAAAATCGAAAATGAATTATTTTTATTGTGTTAATTGTTGTTGAATTAATTTAAATATTTGCGGCTTCATATATGTTCATAGAATTTTTTTAACTATTTATAATCAGTTTAATTATGTATTTAAAGCTAAAATAAGTATTTGCTTATTAATTTCAATTAATAATTAAATTGCAAATAATACTTAAAAGTAATCAAAAAGTGATTAAATATTTTTTTAATAGATACTTTATAAGAATATTGTTATTCAGTTTGAATTATTATTGTTTTAAGATTTTATTAAAATTTTTGTTAAATTCTTAATCACGTATTTCTTACAAGAATTTACAAATAATGATAATAATATAATAATTAATTCTTTTATATAAATATTACTTGGTAGTATCTGACACCTTCTTCAAACTGTTTTTCTTATTTTAAATAATTTAATAAACAATTTAATTAATATCGTCACTTAATTATACATCCTTATAACAAGAAAATAAAGTATTTAAATAATTGTGTGTGAAAGAAAATAAATAATTTAACTAAAATATAACATAAACAAAATAGAAAAAATTCTTTTTTAAATAAATTAAGAAATAATTAATAGGAAAAATAATTTTTTTGTTATATTTATTTAATATAAAAGCAACAATATTCTTTATTGAAGATATTTCTTTCTGCTTTTTTTTTGTTATTATTATTAAGATTATTATTTAAATACCAAAAAAAAAAAAAAAAATACTTCCTTCACTGATTAAACCAACGCACATATTTTTCTTATATCAAAGAAAATAAAATTTAAACCAAATAATAATAATAAATAAATAAATAAATAGAAAATTCTTCTGAAGTTACTTAAAGACAAAACAATATTTATTTTATCAAAAATGTAGAAATGAAACAACAAAAAAAAATTAAGAAAAATTATTAATAATATTAAAAATTTAAAATACACGAAAATTTCGTTATTAAACATCAAAGTGAAACAATAAAAGCGCCACACCGACATATAATAATTTTATTTTCTTTACAAAAGAGAATTTTTCCATTTCATTTTAAATTTTTTATTTTTGTGTGTTATAAAGACGACACATTGAGTTATATTCCCTAAATCTAAAGAAAAACATACTTTTGCTTTGTCACCGATAATTATTCACATATAAAAATAGCTTAAGTCACTTTAAAATTAGCCACGACATGAATTAAAACATAAAAGAACTCTGTTGAACTAAAAAAAAAACGAATTAAATTAATAATCAAATGGCTTGACACTGCTTAAATTGCCTAGCTTAATTTTATATTTAAAGTAAAAACAAACAAATAAATAGTCGACGATTATTAGTAATTTAAATCTCTAAAAATACTATCATCACGCTACAAATAAATTAATGAAATAAAAATGTTAACGCGGTTAGATTTTTGTTGTTAGAAAAATTTCATACAGCAGAAATATTTTACTTTTTACTAAAAAAACTTTAGTCTAATTGTGGCAAATGTAAATAAAATTTTCTTTTCTTCATTTTTCATCAAGAAAAGAATGCAAAAATTTTCTTAATTAATAATAATAGTTAAGAAATTGCACACACATAGTGTTTTATTTAAATCCACACTTTGTACGTCTAGACTATAAATATTATTTTGAAAATAAATTATGAAAAATTTACTTAAGAATTTTATGGTTTTTTTCTTTTCTTTATTCAAATGTGACGAATGTGAATAAATAATTTAGATTAAATGACATTAATGAGTTTTTTTTACTGATTTTTGTATTAAAAATTAATTGGATTATGGATTTTGGTAAAGAAAAATTCTAATAACAAACTACTGTCCTCAGAATCACTTATGGTAATAATTTTACATTGCAATTGGCCAGTACAGAGAGAGTTTTATCAATGCTAAAAAATTCATAAGTCTTTTATGTTCATTCAAGAAGATTTAATAAGTTTATTAATTAATTTTCCGTAACACTTACCTGTGATATTAATGCTTATTACATAAACTAACGACTGATTAAATTCTTTTAAAAATCTGAAGAAAAACTCAATTTATTTTCTAATTAAAATTCATCAAAAAATTTATATTTATTTTTTAAACTAGAAATACCATCATATTTATAGAATTTTCGTTGAAATTAATAAATAATCTGGTCAAAGGCAATATTCTTTTTAAATTAATATTATTATTAATTTCCTAAAATTGTAATATCATACTTAGTATCATCATCCTGATCTTGGATTATGTTATTTATGTTAAAAAATAAATTATTGGAGACTTACTGGTTTTCATTATTCTGCTTTACACACAAATAATATGCAAACAAGGCTTACGATGTGTAAATTTTTCATATATTAAAAGAGAAAAAATAAATAAAATTAAGTGTCAAGCAGATATGAATCTTTTCAACAACATTTTCCATCTGCAATAAATTATAATAATGTAATCGACGATAGTTAAAGAAAAAGGAAAAACATATTATTATTTATTTTTATATTTAATAAGACGATTTATTAAATAATTAATACTATAATACTTGATTTACATGGTTTTTAATTTTTAAATTAATTTTCCTTGGTCTGTTGATTACACATTTTTTTGATTTTTTATTAACGTCATCAAGATTGTTAACCTTTAATTATAAAACTATGATTTAGTGATTAATTAAAAATTATTCTATTAACAAATATAGGACATTTACTTGTTGTTCTCGCTAGAAGCAATTATTTTTATGTTTATTAATAATAATAATTTATTGTTTTTTCTGCATGAAAACCACTATAATAAATTCAATAAAAATTTAATAAATTATAATAAATGAATTTTCATTTCATGGTCTCAATGATTTATTATTATTATTATTTATTTTTATTTTTTATTTTAGATACATTCTCATGTTGCTCAGAAGTTTATGGTTCCTGTCGTACAACTTGCGAAAGTGTAAGTAAATTATATATATATATATTTTGTGTGGTGATTTTTTTGGTATTTTGATCTCTGATAAAAGCACTTTTAAAATGAGATAACAAAGTAATTGGATATATATTGATAAACTATATTGAAGTCAGATTTTTTATTTATTAATAATTAATATTGATAAATAAAAATATTAAATAAATAAAATATAGTCATAGGATGAAAATAATCTTTAATACGTCTTAGTGCTACAAATGCTACAAAAGATAAAATTTTACGAGCTTTAAAAACTGTTTTTTTTTGGTTAATATTCAAGTTAATTAGAAAATTTTAATAAAGAAAATAAAAAAAGATTATTTTTTCTTTAATAGTCATTTGCTTTTAGATGTTTTCTTTTTATATTTTTGAAAAACCCTAATAACACTATTACAGGATAATAAATTTTATATCATTAAATATTATTTTATTACTTAATCGATAAATAATAAATAAAAAATGAGTATTAATAATGAAGAATAGAATATTGGTTGAATTTATGAAATTATTGTTCTCATACTGATGTTGTAAAGTAGATTTAGTGTTTTGCAAAAGGCATCAAATCTGTTTGACAGGATTTTTACAGAATACAACTAGTAACTATAAAAGTTTTATTGTTGATTTTTGATAACATTGTATAGATTTGTAAACTTTTGTCCAATAAATCTAGATTTATCCTTTAGAAGTGATATTGTTACCAATAGTTTCTCATACATTGTTCCTTTTATTTAGTATTTTATTGTGCAAAACATAGTTATTATTTTGTATAAATAAATTGTAAAATAAATATGATACTCATCATTTACACAAAATTATTAAATTATAAAACGTTTTATCAAATATTATTCTCATTCAATAATTTATTTAATATCAAATTACATTATTTTGTTGTCGTTTTTTTTCAACAATAAATAAAAAACCACAAAAAATTTTTTTTTATTGTTTATTCAACACGTATTTACTTTTATTAAGAAAAAATATTTATAATAAATTGTTTAACGACTTAACTAGTGTTGTGACCACAAATCATTTGTATTCTTAATATACTATTGTGTATGAAGATTTTTCAAATTTTATTTTTACCTTTTTTATTCTTCTTCTTTTATTCTTTTCTTCTATATACATTCGTTTGTGAAATTATATTGTTTCCTACGATTGATAAATGCATTGAAATTAAAATGTAAAATAATATACAGGCACGATTATCGATATACGATTTTTATTCTAGATAATAACAGGTAGGACATTTAGTTAAAAAATTTATTAATATAAAATATATATATGATTATTCTTCCGGTGTATTATTTTTTTAATAATATTTTTCGAAATATTAATAAATTTTATTTAAAAATTATTTAATGTAAGTAGTTTTATTATTTTTCTAGATAAATTTAATTCAAAGTTCTGTCTAACTTTATTTTGTGGATTTTATATTAATTTTTAAACACTTGTATACCTTAAGGATGTACCTTTTGAAAATGCATTGACCTGTGTAATTTATTTAAACAAAAACAAGTTCATGCATGACGAATACAATCAATGTGTCACCTGTGTTTTTGATGGAAAAAAATATATAAAGAAAATTTCATTTGATTTCTTTTTTCTATTTTGATTTTTAAGTTAATTTTTTACCGATAAAATAAAATAAAAAAGGCGTTAATGGTGTAATTAAAAACTAAAAACTATAAAAATACTCGGACACCTTTATTGTTTGTATTAAAATGACTAACATACTATCGGACAAACAGATAATGCATTTTATATTATTAATTTATCTAACGTATTGTTTTTATTTATTCATTTATGGCATAGTAAATTATTTTTCTTTTTAATTTAATATAAGTAATGAATAGTCGTAATCTTTATTATAATAATAATCGTGATTTAAATTAATAATTTCTGCAAAAATAATAATAGTAATGTATGTAGAAATAATGTACGTGATCTATGGAAAAAAAAGGCAATAAATTCTCTATTATAAAATTTAGCTACAGTTTGATTTTCCTTACCTTTAAATTATTGTAAAACACTGACCAAGTGTTTTTTATTCTTCGGGAACTACTGATTAAAAAATCAATAAAATTAATATTAAACTTTTATTTTATTTAAATTTATTGATTTCAAAACAATTACATCGAAGATAATAACGTGTATTTAGTATTAACTTCTAGTATTATTATTATTATGTGTGATTAATAATATTATTTTTCTTTGATTACATAAATAAATTCTCAGAATCTGTTTTTATTTTTATTTTTATTAATAATGAATTGACTTTATTGTAATTAATTTAATGTTGGCGTATTTTAAACAATAAATTTTTAATTTATTCATATTTTTTTTTTTTTATTAATAATTTTGTTTGTTGTTTCGTTTTTTAAATATCTTTTTGAATCAATTTTTGTTACTAAAACAATTATTAACAAAAAAAATGTACAGAATATCAATTAGATTAGATTATGTGATTTGTTTTCGGGATGGGATATCCTGTGGTAATATTTTTAATATAAAAAAATTATTCTTTATGAATTTTTAATTAAAATCATGGATTTTATGTTCAGTTTTTTGAAAGTTATTATATAAATTGATTGTTTATTATGTTAAATAATATCTTATCAAAAATAATGAATGTTTTAACTTAAATTGTTAAGAAAAAATATCATTTAAGCAAATAAATACCATTGTGCAGTTAATATTAAATTAAATTTTGCATAATTTACAGCTTAAATATGTAAAAAACTGCGACTGCAGTGTATATTTTGATAGATGTCATTAGTTTTATCCATTCGGCGTCGATCACCATCAATATATAGAAATTATTAATAAAATTTAAATAAGAAATTACCGATAGACATACAAAGTTTCCTTAAAGAAAATTCTACTTCAGGAAATAATAAATAAAACAATAATATTTAAGCATTTCTTTCAAATCAGTTTTCAGTTTTCAATCAGACTTTGAATGAGACAGACGTGTTTTTTAACGCACTGTCATTACAAATCTTTTTGCAAATCACCACACAAAGCATTCTTTAATCTTAAATTTTTAATAAATAGATAATTAATTAATATAATTAATTATCTTTAAATTCTGTTACTATTTTATACTTTTCTTAATTAATAATTAACAAAATTACTCATTAAGTGTTTGTTTTTCTTAAAACAAACCGTTTTTTCGTTCATTAGCATAAGTGTTAGTGAATATAGTTAGTTTAGTGATCGACACTTGACGACTTTCCGAGTGCTGTCATCTCTATCCAACTAAGGCAGCATATATAGAACTCACACTCTCCCACCATATCTAAGTATTTAGATAATCCGTGAGTTTTTCAATCATTTTTTCTAAATAATATATATATACAGGGTTTTCCAATAAGAGGTGTTATTTTGAATAGCCCGCTATTTCGGTAGATGTCACTTTTGAAGCTATCATTTGTTGACATTTGACAAGTAGAAACTACGCCATTAATAAAAATGGAACGATACACGCTTCAACAACGCATTGAAATTATTAAAATTCACTATAAAAATGGTGAAAATTTGGCAGAGACGGTTCGTAAAACTCGAAAATTTTTGGGTCGTCGTGAAGCACCTTGTCGGACCGCAATACAGAAATTGGTGGAAAAATTCGAGCTGTTGGGACAACTTAGTGATGTGAAGAATAAAATCCGTGCACGTCGTTCAAGAACAGCCGAGAATATTGCTGCTGTAGCCAAAAGTGTTGAAGAAAACCCAGGTTTGTCCATTCCTCGTCGTTCTTTGGAATTAGGCATTCCACAAACGTCATTACACCGTATTTTGCATAAAGATTTGGGTCTTAATGCTTATAAGGTTCAGTTAACACAAGAACTCAAGCCGGCCGATCATCAACAACGTCGTGTCTTTGCTGATTGGGTCCTTGAAATGCATGAAAATGATCCGGAATTTCATCGAAAAATCATCTTGAGTGATGAGGCCCATTTCCACCTCGGTGGCTTCGTCAACAAGCAAAATTGTCGCATCTGGGGCTCGGAAAACCCAAGAGTTATTGTTGAAAAGCCTCTCTATCCTCAACGTGTGACTGTTTGGTGCGGTTTATGGTCCGGCGGAGTCATTGGACCTTACTTTTTCGAAAATGAGGCTGGAGCAACAGTTACGGTGAATGGATTGCGCTATCGAGAGATGATTAATGATTTTTTATGGCCGGAATTGGATGGTATTGATCTGGACAACGTTTACTTTCAACAAGACGGCGCTACGTGCCACACAAGCAACGAAACCATTGATCTTTTACGGGAAAAGTTTTCGGACCGTGTTATCTCTCGAAGAGGTGATCACAATTGGCCACCGAGATCTTGTGATTTAACACCTTGCGACTTCTTCCTTTGGGGCCACGTGAAAGAGAAGGTCTACGCCAACAGCCCAGCGTCGATTCAAGACCTCAAAGATGGAATTCGTGAGGCTATCGAGGACATAGGGCAGCCACTTTGCGATTTGGTTATGGAAAATTTCATGAAAAGGATATGGTCCTGTAAGCGTGGTCGTGGTGGTCATTTGCCTGACGTTATTTTCCACTATTAATGGCATACCTTTCTCTTTATAATGAAATAAACATCCGATCATTTATATTAAAAAATGGCATTTTTTTTTGAATATCAAAATAACACCTCTTATTGGAAAACCCTGTATATTTAAAAGTGACAAGCGTTTAGCCGCTCTCTCTAAAACAATATTGTGTGTGTGTGTTTTTGCAAACTGAGAATTTTTCTTTCAATATTTTTATTAACGTATATATGTATAGTACTTTTATTTCAATAGCTACACTAAAAATTATTCATAGTTTGTACACATTCTATATACATCTATACAAAATCTTTAGTGCATATACCACGCCACACAAATATAGGCGAGCTGTCACTTAATTAATACACAGTTTTGTTAGAATTTTTCAATTATAACAGACTGTTTATTAATATATTATCATTTTGATTATTATTATTATTATTATTATTATTATTATTGTTGTTGTTATTATTATTTTTATTATTGTTAAATTAAATATTGGTTATTAATTTTATATTTTCTTTTTAACCAATTATATGTATGTTTTAGTAAATTTATGTTTCAGTTTCATGGCTTTATTGCGTTGGACTATTTATTATGAATAGTACCAACCGCAAAAATGCACTGCCGCACATTGGGAATCCTAGACCTGGTCAGGGTTCAGCAACCAATGTGCGAAATAAACCTTCAAATCCCTCCTCCACCTCATTTTCCTTAAATTGCACTAACATCCGCGGACTCTATAAAAATTTTAACTGTGTCCAACAATACGTTGAGACAGAACATCCGGATGTTCTTTTCTTGACGGAAACTCAAGTTGCTCGCGATTGCTACGCAGAGCAATACCTAACGAACGGATATAGACTCGAAAACTCGTTCGAATTCAAACACGGCGTATGCGCGTATATAGGCAATAATATTGCATATTCACGTCTCCAAAAATACGAAATAAATACCGCGGCGTATAACACGTTAATAATAAAAATTTCATTATTATCCAAAGTCATCATCACTGTTGGTGTTTATCGTTCGCCAAACACCAAACATACCTGTGACTTTTTCGATAAATTTTCGGAAAAAATGGACGAAATCATAAAATATAACGGAAACGCGGAAATTATAATCGTCGGTGATTTCAACGTCCATAACTCTGAATGGTTGGGTTTATCGTCGCTTAGTGCACCCAACCATATCGGTAAAAAGGCCCAACTATTCGCAAGTGGCCTAAATTTAACCCAAATGGTTAAAGACGCGACTTATTTCCCAGGTAGTAAAGGTCACACCGGGCATATTCTCGACCTCTACCTTTCGTCTATGCCTAATATAACTTCGGTAGCGGTTATGCCAAGGATAGGAAACTCGGATCATGAACTTGTCGTGTCTCGAGTTTCATTGGATAAATGTAAACGATCGAACACTGTTCCAAGGCGAGTTTGGCATTTTAAAAAAATGGATACAGACGGTTTGCGTCGTTTTTTCCAAGGATATCCTTGGAAAAGCAGTATCCAAAATATTGGCATAAATCAAGCGGCTAACATTGTCACCGATGTCATAAAGCACGGAATGAGCCGTTTCATTCCTTCTTCGCTTATACAACCCAAAGCACAAAAGCAGTACTCCAAAAAAGCTAAAACTGCTTGTGCTATTAAGCAAAAGGCTTTTAATCTTTTTTGCTCAACAAAGAGCACTGAGCATCGTCTTGCTTACAAAAAAGCAAGCGTAGTATGTAAAAAAATAATCGACAGTGAAAAAATCAAATCCAACGCAGCCAAAGCCGAAAAACTATCAAATTGCCCCACTGGCACACGTCAATTCTGGCAAATGGCAAAATCTGTCAAAAATAATTTTACATCTTCGTCCCTCCCACCTCTTAAAAGCAACGGAAAATTAGTTTCCGAAGCAGAAGAAAAGGCAAACACCCTGGCTGCAATTTTTGCCGCAAATTCAACTAGAGATAGTTCAAATTCTGAAAAGCCCACGAAAATGCCTGTCTTCGAAAAATCAATGAATGCAATTGTATTTCGCAGTTGTATTGTTAAAAAATACCTACAGGAACTAGATGCAAAAAAAACCACTGGGCCTGATGGAATTCCATCGATTATTTTAAAAACCTTCGCATCTGAACTCGCTCCTGTATTCACAAAAATATTTTGTATGTCGCACAAAAGTGGAATATTTCCAGATTCCTGGAAAACCGCTAATGTGCACCCAATCCCAAAAAAAGGTGACAAATCAAACCCAGCCAATTATAGGCCAATTGCCATTATACCAATCATCGCAAAAGTGTTCGAACGCTACATAAATCACAACATCAAGGAGTATATCGAAGACTTTAAAATAGTGGATGATCGCCAATACGGCTTTAGATCTAAAAGATCCACTGGAGACTTGTTAGCATATGTCGCTCACAAGTGGAACAGTGCAATGGAAAAGCACGGCGAGTCATTAGCCGTTGCACTTGACATTGCTAAGGCCTTCGATAAAGTCTGGCACGATAATCTCCTTGCAAAACTTGAGTCATACGGGATTCATGATTCAACTGTCCGATGGTTAAAAAGCTACTTAGGCAATAGAAGTTTCCGCGTTGTAGTAGACGGTACTTTCTCAAGTGAATTTCGTACAAATTCTGGGGTACCACAGGGATCGGTTCTCTCACCAACTCTATTTATCTTATACATAAACGACTTATTAAAGTCGACAATTAATCCGATTCATAGTTTCGCTGATGATAGCACTCTCCATGCCACTCACTGTTATTCCTCGCATAATACCGAGGTGAGAAAAATGGAAAGGGAAACAGTAGTTTCATCTATGAATAAGGATCTGTGTAGGATAATTGAATGGGGGGAGAAAAACTCGGTTATATTTAACGCGTCTAAAACACAACTATGTGAGATATCGCGGCTACAAAATAAAAATAAAAACGAGAATATAATTTTTGACTCAATTCTACTAGAAAAAGAGTCATCGGTGCGTCTTCTTGGTGTAAATATCTCATCAAATCTGTTGTGGCATGACCATGTCATGAGTATCGCGAAACAAGCGTCAAAAAAATTAGGTTTCTTGTATCGTTGCAAGTCATTTTTTAACGCGCAGCAACTCTGTCTCATATATAAATCTTTCATACGGCCGTGTATGGAATATTGTTGTCATGTATGGGGCGCTGCGGCAAAGACCACCTTAGATTTATTAGATAGGGTACAAAACCGGGCCATTCGATTAATAAATAATCCCGAAATCACAGAAAAATTAGACTCGCTAAAGCATCGTCGGGACGTAGCGGACCTCACGATTTTTTATAAATATAGTTACGGGCATTGTTCGAAAGAGGTCTCCGAAATAATGCCTTCGCGAGAAAAACGGCTACGGGAAACAAGGGCTGGTACTACCACCCACGGTCGAGCGGTAACTCTAAGTACGGTAAGAACATCGAAGTTCCAAAACGATTTCTTTACTCGTACAGCAAAGAAATGGAACGCCTTACCAGCGTGTGCGTTCCCAAACCAATTTAATATCCAATCCTTTAAAACCAATGTCCACAAATATCTTACATCCCATCCTATAAATTGACATGGTAGCTCAAAGCTATTCACAGGTCGACTTCACGTCGTAATTCCTAAACATGTCAATTTCTTTATAAAAAAAAAAAAAAAAAAAAAATAAACCTAATAGTCTACAAAGTAATTAGGATTGCTAGTATCTGTCTACAACTAAATACATTTTTGTAATTAAAAATTCTAGTTTTAATTTTAAATTAATTAGCATAAAAAATGTCTAATAAACAAAACATATATATACACACACACACTGAATTTAATTTATGATAAACATATGTTATTAATTATTTTTTATAGAAAATTTATATTTTATTATTATATCGGTTTATCAACTGACTGACAATTTAAACTATATACAATATGAATTATTTTTATTAATACAATTTTAAATAATAAAGTATTCAAATATAATATAATCTTATATTTTGTGAGAGTGAAAATAAAAATGAAAAATAAAAAAACAATAAATAAAAATAATAAAAAAAAAAAAATTCAAAAACTTTGATGTGATATTTTTTTTTTTTTCGTTTTTATTTATTTATTTATTTATTATTTTCTTTAACTATAAAACTTACTTAAGAAACTACTGAGAAAAAATATAATTTTACTTACAAATTTTTGGCTAGCCAGTGGTTATCAACAATTTTTGAATAGAAAAATGAAAAATTAATAAATTGTTATTTAGAATAAAACTGTCTGAAGGTATGAAGGTCTGAGGCCTGAATTGTTTGTAGTATTCAGAAAAAATAACTCCTTTTGCGTGTAAACTTATCTTCAATAAACTGCCTTCAATGTTCTCTGTGCAAAATTGCAAGTAATTTAGTTTATCAAGTTTATAAGTAATACAATGTACAGTACAATGAATCTCAATAATAAATACAGTAGATTTCATCAGTAGATTTTCTGAGTTATTGGAAACGATTAACGCAGAATATATATTTGTAAATATGAATAAAGTCTTCAGTGTTAAAGGAGATAGTAACGAATCTATTTAACATCCAAGTACAGATGAAGTAATTTATCAAGGAAGATCTTTTAAATGAAAAAAATGGTTTTCCTGACTTCTGGAAACCGTTTTTCTAATTTTTATATAAATTAATAAATAAAATTCAATCAATTATAACAAGTAGTTTCTCTGAAATTCCATTATTTATCCAAGAATATTTTCTATTTTGTAAGAAAGTTTAAATTTCTTTTTGACAATTATTTTGTTAAGTAATATTTTATGAAATCAAGTAATAGTTTTCTTGATTAATCATATTATTTAACAGATTTAACATGCTAATAAGATCTTTTATTCAATAGAGCCTTTCAGGCAATTCAATAACGTTTTGTATAAATATTTCTGATTAATCAAAAATACAAAAGAAAAACAAAAGCCAAAAGATACAGAACCTCAGTTAATTGTAAAAATAAATCTAATCCCAATCATTTAAGTTATTTATTTATTTATTTTAATATTATTTTTCTTTCTACAAAACAAGAAACTCACACAAGTTATGTTTCCTTCACAATAGTGTCCTCCACTCGCAATATGCCGATTTTAATCATTATTTTTTTTTTGTTTAATTTCTTTATTTATAAAAATATAAATTAAAAATAAAAAAAATATTATTTTTTATTGCTTTTTTGCTTTTTATATTATTATTATTTTTATTTTTTATTATATTTTACGAAAAAAACAAGAAAAAGAAAAACCTTTGGCCGCATGTCCAATAAATATCACTTTTATTTTTTATTTGATGCTTTTTATCTTCAATTTTGTTTATGTCACGTCAAAATATAAGAAACGCAAAGAAAATGTATCTCATATACGTATATATATATATTAAAAAAGATTTAATAAACATAAACAAATCATTTAGAATTTTTTATTATTACATTTCATCTCATCTTATTTCGTTTCGTTTCGTTTTTTCTTTTAAATTTTGTTTTTTTTCATTTATAAAGTGTTTTTGTTTTTCTTTTTTTATGATTTAATTGATTTAAGCTGTTGGCGGGTATTTCAAATGATATCTATGTAAGATTTTTATTTATTTATTTTTTGTGTTAAGAAAATTGTTATTATTATTATTGCTAGAGCATTTTCTTTAATCAATTACATCAAGAATGTGCTGTAAGAAAGTGAGCTAATATCAATGTTATTCGATATTTATTGAATGGTTTATCATTAGTACTCAGTACAAGGTAAATATTTGTTATTTTTACATAAATAAACAATGTTTAAAGATTCTATTTTGAACAAGTGAATTAAAAAATTACATATTAAAGGCTGTAAAGCATTTTTTAAATGAAAATAATTACTTGTATGACGAAATACACTCTTTTCATTGTTTGTTAAAAAAGGAACTTTAATTGATTTTTGTTTCTTTTAATAATCGCTTCATTTACGACACTTTAGACCTCTCAAAGGCTGTATTACGCTACTTTAATCACATTTTAAAGCTAACATTCAGTGTTAAAAGTCACAAATAAAAAAATAATTATTGTAAAATCAAGACATAAGTTAAACTAGGGTAAAATATCAAAGACATCAATAAGTATTAACACTCTTGAGTATATAAATATATTCTTAGATAAGATAAAATCCTCGATAAAACCATAATGCATGATTTTAATGCACTTATGGGACTTGTCAATAATTGTTTCAACAAATTTGTCTACATAATTAGTCAACAAATAAGGAAAATAATTTCGTTTTTATTATTGTTTATAGAGAAATTAAATTTAAATATATATATATATATATAAATTTGTATATATTATTTGAATATATGTATATAAGATGAACTGTGAAATTATGTGTTTTTTTTTATATATATATTTTCTTCTTTTGATTTTTCTTCTTCTTCTTCTTCTGCTCTATTACGTTTACATTGAAATATTCACTGTCGGTTTAAAGTTTAAAGGAAAAAATCAGAGAAAAAATAAATAAATCTTTTTGATCTTTTCGATATGTTTGTTGGATGTTTTTACTTTACTTTTCGCTTCTACAGTGTGAAAAACAATTTCTTTTAACTTTTGTAAATAATACACTTATTAATAATAAATTCATAAACATTTTATTGATGCATAAAATTATATAATTCTATTATAACACTTCAGCACATTACTTTTGGTTAAATGCAAAAATTACATTTAAAAAAAAAGCATTTATGTTTAATTATTATTCACTGGAAACGAAATTTTTATTTGTAATGAAAAACAATTAAAAGCATAAATGCCGTATTACCCTATACAAAAAAAATAATAATAATAAACTATGTATATAATCAAAGAATTAATGAAACATTTTACGAACAATAAAAATATTAATTTCTCTCAGTATATTCAGCGTTTTTTTTTCTTTTCTTTTCCATTTTTTTAAATTTATTAAATCATTTAATATGAAACTTCCGTTGACAGATATATAAAGTTGGAAAATAATAAATGTTAAAATTAAGAAGAAATAAACTTAAGAAATATATATCATCAAGTGTTAATCATGTTGTTATATAATTATTATTTGTTTTAAATAGAAGCAGGAACAACGATTTCTCTTTTATAATTTTATTTTTGTTACAATAAAAATTCGTTAAATTTTGCGTATCGTTAATTTTTCTGTTTGCATAAAAGTCATTAACACCACTTTGGTTAAAAGCAATTTTTTTTTCTTGTTTATATGTAATTTTTGCAAAAACAAGCCAAAAAAAATAAAAAATCAATTTTATATCAGCCCCCGCTTTTAAGATGTTTGGTTTTTGATCGTTATTTTTTTCAATAAATAATTATAAAAATTATTTGGTATTCCTTTGAAACATGACGTATTATGTAACTTCTTAGTTCCTAGACAGAAAGAGTTATTTATGAGATTATGAACAAGTAAAAAAATATTAAAAAGTAATAATTGTAGCAGAGATGATAGTTTATTTCCATTAAAGAACTTAATAAACCTGCAAATTTTTCTTATAATTAACAGAAACACTTAAATCTACTTGTTGCTTAACGAATACTTTCTTATAAATTAATTAAATAATTTTCTAATAATTCAAAATACACAAAATAAACAAAATATGTTAATAAAATTTTTCCAAAATAACGAAATTATTCGCTCAAGTATCTATCACTGCTTATATGCTTTAGTTAAAAAACTATTAAGTAAATCCGATCTATCAACACAAGTGGAAAATAATGTTGCTATTTTGTATAGGATTAGAGATGAAAAAACATTTCTTTATATAAGTTTTTCCTATAAAGAAGAAAAAAAATATTGAAATATTCTGACCATGTAACATTTGCTTAACACATGATAATTTTCTACACAAAGTATATTTCTAAACAATCTGCTAAATTACTTATTATTATTAATTATTTAATTAATTTTTATATTCATTTAACAATGGATATATATCGTAGAATAAGTAAATAAATTGACAGAATAATTTTTAATAACTTTTTTAAATATTAACAATAAAAATAATAATAATAATAATTCATTTGATTATTATTTTAATTATTCATAAATAAAAATATAAAAAAATATTATTTTTCTTAATATTTTATTCGTTTAAATTATTTAATTTTTTCTCATTTACATTACACAATGAATAACTAACTCTGCCCACTTATAATTAATATAAATTTAAACAATTATTATTATTATTACTTAAACAGAGACGAATATTGATAAGTATTTATTAAGAATTCTTTTTATTTTTATTAATTAGAAAATTTCATTTAACAAATATACATAAATTAAAATAAATTTTAATTAAAAAGAAAATAAAAAAAAAAAACCCCTCACTATTATAATTTCCAAATATTTTTTTTATTCATATTTATTTTCATTAATTAAATATATTTTTTTTTAAAAATGTATATGAAACGCGTAATAAAAGGCACACACAAAATAAAATAATAATAAAATTAAATAAATTATTTTTCTGTGTTCTGGTTATGCTGTTTTGCTTATTTTTCATATTATTTAATTTTACTCAGCCTTAAGCTAATAAAAATGTTATTTATTTAATTCAAGACATATTTTTATTGGTATTACATATTATAATTATTATTCATTATAAATAATAAATGTTATAATAATAATAATAATTGTTAATGCATTTTTATGTCTATTCAATAACATGGAATACAGACAATTCTCATTTTGCAATAATGCTCATTTTTTTAGGGAATTTAGACTTTGTGAAACGCTTTAATTCTTGTAAATAAATCAACAATGCCTTATATTAACAATATCAGAAGACAGAAAATAGTTTAGGTTCTTTGATAAACTTGGTAAAATCTTCTGAATTATTCATCAATGACTAGTAGTAAGTCTATATCAGACAATATTAGAAGACAGAAAATAATTAATCTTCTTTAACTTTTAAACAAACTTTAAAACTCAATAAACTTTTGTTTAAAAATATCAAAAATAACATCCGCATAATTTAAAGGACGAAAGTTGATCGTAGCAGTTCTTTTTACAAAAAATTCTATATAAGAATCTCCAGCACTGTGCTGACCTAACCGCCCACAAATTATATTTTTTTTTGTTAATGAAAATCAGCTGAAACTCAACATGTCGTTCAAGACAGAATTTCGCCTGTATTTTTATTGTATTTAATAAACGTTTGTTATTAAATTTTTATTTTCTTTATTGCATTTAAGTTACAATAAAAAAATCAGCATGTTATTTTCTTACAAGAGATGAAAATTTTCTTTATGCTTTTAATTGAATTGAATTTGTTAAAGCAGTGTGGCTCCTTAAACTGCCCACATTTGTTTACATTATTCTTCTTATATTATTTTATTTATGTTTTATATTACAACACGAGTTATTTATTAAATGAAATTACACGATGGTATTTTAATGATTATTATTTGTAACTAAAAAAAGATATGAAAGCTTAAATTATGTGTAATCAGAATTAGAGAATCTTTATCATAGAATATAGTGTGTAATTGATATGAGTTTATCTATTAAACATAATTCTTTTATCATTAATATTAATTTATGTTTTAAGTGAAAATAATAAAATACTGTCAAAGATTTTAGTGCCGGAATTATTTTACTTTTATAACCAGCTGAGATACAGTTCTTATTAACAACGAATATTTATCAATAATTTTTCATTTAAATATGACGTTATTATATGACTAAACAATTGTGGCGACTAAAATATATATTTAAAATTATTATTATTAATTGTTTATGCTAGTTGAATTGTTAATTAAAGAAAATCAATAAATAAAAATGCTGCCACTGTCTCCGTTTTTATTTAATATAAAAAAATATTTTTTAAATGAATTTAAAAACTTTAAGACCAAAACATAATAATTTATAATTAATTCAAGTAATTCTTGATTTCTACTATTTGATTTCGCACTAATAGAACAACTGACTACACTAAAATGCAAAATACAAAATTCTATTAATAATACTTTAACGTTTTTTTTCAAGTTTTTTGCAGTATGCAAATGCAATTATCATATTTTGTATTTTAATCACTTAACAAAAATCACAGCATAATGCTTGGCATTTATAATTTGTATGTAGATAAATTTAATTTCAAATTATAATTGTATAAATTTATCACGTTTTTTTTTTTTAATGTAAAATGCCTTAAGACATACATATAAGACAAAAGTATGTAAATAAAAAAATTCTTGATTAACAAAAAGAAAAAGAATTCTTTAAAATGCTTGTCAGACAAATATTATGTTTGTGTTTAAACATCTTTTTACATGAAAAAAAAGTTTATAGTATTAAAATAGAATTATAACTAATAAAACTCAATGTTGTTGTTTTTTTTTTTGCTAATTTAATAATAAAATAAAACAATAGATACCGTGATTATCATGCTGAGTGTTGGGTGACTGCTAAAACTGTGTATAGACACTTTGCAAATTGGGTTTTTTATTTTTTACGTTCGCTTTTTGCTGGTAAATATATACGATCTGGTGTTTTTTTTTGTATTTATTTATATAAATTAGTTATAATAATTTTTATTTAAACATGCTTGATTTATTGAGTAGTTCTTCTTTGTATATATAAACTACATAACGACACTACTATATTATTAAATTAAGTAAAGAAAAATAATAAATAAAAATACTTTTATCCTTTAAGAATTTTTATTTTTATTTTCAAAACATGTTTTTATTATATTATTATTTTTGTTTTGTTTATAAATTAAATAATACATAATAAATACTTTTTATTTATTTTATTTTTGTCAAAGAATCGTGTATAAGATCAAAATATTACGATTACATGTTTTAAATGGTAATTTTTTTTTTGTTAAAGTTTCAATAACAATAAAATCATTAATTTTAACGAAATTTATATTATTTTAAAAAGAAAATACAAGAAATAACACTCACGTTCATATAGAATTAAAATTTAAATAACAAATCCATTACTGCTTACAGAGATTTTAAATGTTTATAATAAAAAATGTAGCAGTAGCTATAGCTATTAAAGTACAAAAAAAAGAATACTTAAAGCAATAAACATTCAATCAGTAAAATTAAAATAAATTTAAATTAAAAAAAAAGTAAAATAAGTAATGTAACACCAGATTGTGTTTACATAAAAAAAAAAACGACGAAATTGTCACCAAAAATAAATTTTATTAAATTCAAATGGTGTTGACTTGTCTCATTACTTATGAAAATTCTCTTTATATATTTTCTTTATAAATCCTACATACATATATGTATATAAGTGTCTACTTTCTTTATTTCAGTTAAATTAATTTTAATTATTAATAAATATTGTGAAAACTGAAGTTGTTGTTTTCTGTTTTCTGTTTTTTTCTCTATGCAAAGTTATGAATATAAGCTATTTTTGATCACTTAAAGAGCATAAAAAAATAATAATTAATCTTTATTTTATTTTATTTTTTTAAATTGAAATTAAAGAATATTTTGCGTGCAGATGACTCAGTAGAAAAATGTCTAATTTAAACACTTAAAGAAAATATTTATTGTAAAAATTTGCAACAGTGCCTGAATTTTTTACATTAATTGACGGAAGTTAAATGAAATCAGAGAATTTATATAAATACTATTGTAGAAGTATATTCCGACTCTGAGGTGTATAACACTGTGTCTTATAGAAATGTAACTGCAGTCGTATAAATAAATATATATACTTAAAAACAAAAATAAATATTAAGCGGAAAGAACACAAAATTATAGACATAAATCACCATAAGAGACACACACTTGTCTTTGGTTTAGTGAATTAAATGCTTTTTTTTTATTTTTTTGTTACTTTACACAGAAAAAATATTTTATATTATCTTAACACCAACGAATTTTATTTTAAAATTATAACTCTTTTCTTTACTTTTCTCTTATAAGTTTTTAGCAATTATTTTTTGATTTTTAAATTAATTTGTGCAGCTGCTCGTATTTAAAATAAGAAATAAAAATGTAATGTCAATTATATTATGTATTTTGAGATGAATAATATACATGAAAATAATTAATTAATTTTGATTTTTATATTAATTGAAAATGACAAATAAATAATTAATAATAATAAATAGAATATATATGTATATATACCAGTGTAGGTCACCTATTAATTTTAGTGTACTTAAACAAACAGATAAATAACATTAAAAATATTATTTTTTTTTGTTGAAAAACTTTTAACTGTTTTCTGAAAAAATTTTCTTTAAGACGATTTAAATACAGAGAATAAGTATTTTTTTAATTGCTTTACTTAAATCAATTAAATCTTTTTTATACGATAAAAAATATTATTTCTAATTGAGTAAAATAAGTTTTTATTAGATAATGCAAAGTATTGTGTGAATGCAAGTTGATACTGTGGCTACAAAGATTGTGGCAAGACAAGCATACCTGCAGATTGTGACAAGACAGACAAACCTGCATCAGCAAACAGAATAAAATATTCAAAATAAACATTCTTAGATTTAATAGAATTATTTTTAACAGATTTTTCTTATAACGATATTAATCAATAATAATATTTTATATTTCTTTATACATATATAAGATTACCATTTTTTGTTTGTTTCTTTCAAATTATTAATAAATATCAATATTAATTATAGTAATTTAAAATAATACTTTATATTATAATAATAAATGATATTACATCATTTACATTGAAATATAAATAATTTCTATATGTGTATTAATATTAAACATGATAAATTAATTCATATTAATTGAATTATACCTACTGAGTTTATTTTAGATGATCATTTATCAATTTTATATTCAAAAATAAATCATACAAATTGAAAAGTAACATAAACAACAACAGAACAACACAATAGAAATAAAAATTATTAAATTATTTATAATAAATAATAGATTTAAAAAAACAGAAAATCAAAAAAATAAAATTGTTGTCATTCTTTTCGTCATTTTATTTCACGTTTTTTCTTTTTGATATTTAAAAATAATCAAAGCATTATCATGTTATTAAATAGAAACAAAAATAAAACTTAAAATCGTTTTTATTATACAGCAATTGTATAATATGTGGGTGGCCTATAGAGTTATTTATGTTATGTTGAAGAGATCATTTTAATAAATATTTAATTCTTATGTTTTGTTTAATTGCAGATATCTTTGGTACACCTGGCCGCTGACTCTAACGAAAAAGATACAAAATTACAGGAATTAAAACGTTTTTGTCCGTCAATGCAAGTTGATTTTTGGAATTGTATGAATCGTACATTGAATGGTAAGTCTAGAATCAAAATAGCAATATTAGTTGGTTAATAGATTGTACTTTTTGTTTTGTACTTAGCGGTGTCCCGTGGATCACAATGGTCTGGACGACCATGTTGTCCATTGGCATTATCATCTAGATGTCAGAATTCGTGTGCCACAGCCTCTTCACGTGGTGAATTACAACACGGTTGCCGGCAAAGTGATGAACAAAATTTGTTTTCGTGTTTAGACCGACAGGAAGCCGGAGAAGAATGTTGTGGTAATGCTAGAAGCTCTGAATGTCTACAAGTAATGCGAATATTTTTATCTTTAATTCACTTAAAATTTTTCATTTAAATTTTAATAAATTTTTTTATAGGCGTGTAAAAATATTTTCCGTAGTAAATTGACGCCGACCAAAGAACAACGAAATCTAATTTCAGAAGTGTGCGATGAAAATAATTCAAGAGTTTTACAATGTGTTAAAAATTATACAGAAGTAACAACAAATCCAAATTTAAAGCAATGTATGTGACATTTCATAAAATGTATTTATTTATATTCTGGAATACTTTTTACATTTTTTTATCTTGTACAGATCTTCCGTGTTGTGAATTTTCAAAAAACATTGAATGTCGTACGATCTGTCGCAAAGTATTACCAACAGTACAGACGACACAAGAAACTATTGATACATTAGAAGAAGGAGGTTGTGGTCCACCATTGCCCCATGATCCTCTATGGCAATGTTTTCTATCTGCTGGTTCAAAAATTATAGCACCATCAAGTTCAAGTGAAGTGTCCAGAATTAATCAAGTAACACCATTTTTAAAATAAAAAAATTATTGCCTATATATGATTGGAATAATTTATTATAGATTGGAATGGATTCGGCAAAATTACATTGTTGTCACAAAGCTGTCGCTCCAAAATGTCGCCGACTATGTATTTTAACATTCTCTAATGATTGGACAGAGACTCGCGGTGATTTTGATATCGATTGCATTGTACAAATGAATGAAATTCCTTTAAGACAATGCATTGATGAAGTAGATGAACCATGTGAATTAGGCTGTGATGGCTTGTCGTTCTGCAGTAATTTTAATAATCGTCCCACAGAATTGTTTCGAAGTTGCAATGCACAAGCAGATGTTGCAGCACGTTTAGATGTGGCTTTGTGGCAGGAAAATGGCTTTTTAAGTCTACCTGGAATAGAATTACCAATTAGAAATGTATCGAAATGCTCTCCGGAAATTTGGAGAGCAATTGCATGTACTTTGCAAATAAAACCATGTACAAGAAATACACATACAAATCAGATATGCAGAGAAGATTGTTATGATATTTTGAGCAAATGTTTGGATTGGACAAGAATGAAAACTGGTAAGTAATAAAACACAGTGAGCAATTTATTGGAAATGTTTGTTAATTTATTTGATTTTTTTAGGACATACTGCTGCTTCAATATGTTCGAAACTATCACCAGAAGATATAACTACACCATGTGTATCATTAAAACCTTTTCTGGAGCCAAGTGATTTGCCTCTTCGATTACCAGAAGAACACATTACAACACCTTGCAAAGGTGAACCATGTAATGCTACTCAAGTATGTTTAATTAATAGAGATGGATCAAATGGTTATTCATGTGTACCTGGATGTTCACTAGGTAATAAAATTTTAAACAATTAACCAAGATATGATAATCATTTTTGTTAAAACTAAAAAAGGTGAAGCCTCTCCGTATTTAGTACCATTTGGAACATTTGTGCGTATACCAGTGTCATCCACACAAAAAGGTTGCTTAAAAATATGCAAATGCGGAATATCAGGACGAATAGAAAGTTGTCAACCATTGCCTTGTATAACTTATGATACATGTAATTTAGCAGGTCGTCGTGTTGATCATGCTTCATGGTTTTATGTCGAATGTAATATATGTAGCTGTTTTGCTGGCGAAATTACATGTACGAAAAAGCAATGTAAAATGAATGGTAGGCTTCTCATGATAAAATTAGTTCCACATTGTATGTTTATCGTAGATATAATTTCAGGAGTATCAGACAGATCATATACTAGTTTACCATGCAATTGTCCACCTCATTATGTTCCAGTTTGTGCAAAAAATGGTAAAACTTATCCGTCAACATGTGTAGCAAAATGTGCTGGTCATCAAGACTCGGATTTAGAATTTGGTCCGTGCAATACACGTAATGCTTGTGAAAGTAATAATTGTCAAAAGCAGTCACAATGTTACGAGGACAAAAAAGTTTGTCTTTCATCGATGCATAGGCCTTGCCAGCAATATGAATGCAGTAAGAATTTAATTTTTTATGTTAAAATCGTGACGTTACGTGACGAAATATTTTTTTTTAGTAAATACCACAACGAATTGCAATCAAAATGAACCAGTATGCGATGTAGACGGTCATACTTATTTGTCTATATGCCATTTAGCAGCAGTAAAAGGAAAACTAGCATATCGTGGACGATGCTTTACCAATTGTCGTGATGAACATAAGGGAGCAGTTTGTGGCATTAATGGTGTAACCTACAAAAGCGAGTGTGAAGCATGGAGTGGTAAATATTTTTCGAGAGCTTTCAGATTATTATTTTTATTAACTTTATTTTTGAAGATTATTCATGGGTTGATTATCAAGGTATCTGTCAAGAAATTGGATTATTATCACCAACGAAAAGTCCAAATTGTAAATCAATTAAATGTAGTCCACTACCATCACCGCATTGTCCAAAATTAGTGCCACCAGGTGCATGTTGTCCCATTTGTGCTGGCGCTGTTCGTATAGTTTATTCACGAAAACAAGTTGATCGTGCTCTATACGCTTTAAAAGGAAAAAATACAGAATCGTTAACGTTACGATCAATTATGAGAACATTAGAAAATCTTATTCAAATATCACAATGCAGATTGACAGGATTTTTAACGATTGAAGCTGATTTATTTGTGAGTGTGCACACAACAGCAACATCACCTAGTATTATACAAATCGAAGCGTGTACTCGTGAAGCAGAAAAAATTGCAACATTAATATCTACACAAAGTCATCGTATAACAAGTGAATTGAGTTTAAGTGCTTTAACAGTGGCAAATATAGTACAAACCACTGCATTTAATAGATGTTCTACAGTCATTTTTTCATCGTATTTAACCATTTTTTTAATTTTTTATACATTTTATATAAACTGCAATAGGTAGCATAATTTTTTCATTTAATTAATTATTTATGCAATTTAAATTGTGCCAAATAATTTTTATTTTTAAATTTATTTATATATAATAAAAAAAAAACCTAAGTGAATTCAAATGTGCCAATTTGTTACTTTTTTTATTGTGTTTTTTGTGTTGACAAACCGCAATAAAATTTCGCAAACAAAGCTTGACACGCAGAACTTTTCAAAGAAATTTTAAGGCTTTTGTAATATTTTATTTAATATTTATATATATAAATAATTTAACCTGTGATAATTATTCTTTTCTTTCTTTATATTTTTTACTAAAATTACATTTATGTTGTATAAATTAATTAATATGTTATTTTCTGCACATTATTGAATATTGTCTTTTTTGTTATCATTTCTTTTATTATTATTATTCTTTTAAATAACCAAAGATTGTAAATATATTTTTAAAAAATAAATGATTTTATTCTGAACTGATGTCAATCTTATAAAATTAATTATTTTTATTATATATATATATTTCAATAACAAATTTGTTTATGTTTAATTTCTAGTCTGTATATATTACATATATAAATTAATTTTTATAAAAAAAACAAATTATTTACTTTAAAATTATAAAAAACATTTGTTTTATTTACTTATTTATGATTACAAAATATTTAATTCATTAAAAAAAACACACACAAATGTATTGCATTTAAAAATTTAAAAAGAAGATTCTTACATTAAAACATAAGTGGAATCAGTCATTACGCCGCAATTATTATCGCGTGCGGACATTAAAACATAACCATCATTACCCCAGTAATTCGACCAGGAATTTTTAATCAGCCAATATAATTCTCCGTTCATTGTACCATAGCCAACAGCAAGAACAGCATGATCCAAATCATCCATTGTGTTACCACTAAAATTATTGTTTGTATTTTGAAAAAAATTGCAAAAGAAAATAAGATTTCAGATTTTTACCATTTTGGTTCGTAGTAAACGCCATGTGAATAAAAACTAAATGATTTATGCGATGCATCAATAGCAACTGAAATTGGTCCATGCTTAAGAATGGCTACTTTAAGAGCGCCCGCATCATTTTTAGTTACATTAACGAATCCGGTAATTGATGCTACCACTGAGACGTTGTTAACGTGACAATAACTATTTTTTTAAATAAAAGGTTTTTAAAATTTTTTTTTATAACATTTTTAACAAACTTAATTACCCATCCTGTCCTAAATATCCACCATAATCTTCTTCTGTTGGAACACCGCCTACTTTCATCATCCATTGATATGCTCGGAAATCTTCACCGCCATCACATCCATTATTTCCATAGCCCCAAGAACAATCAATCAAAGCTTGTTGTGATAAACGTACTAAATTGCCACCATTCTTTAAAAAGAAGGCACCTTCAATTGCACCAATGGTACCAAACGACCAGCATGATCCACACACAGATTGATCTTTAACTGGTGTAACAGCACCATAAAGACGCCAATCATATTGATCAGGTAAGTCTTCTGAAAGTTTTGAGGCATCATAAGGGAATGGTTTTCCTCCATTATAAACACCAGATGATTTAAATCCACGTAATGTTTTTAATTCATCATCGGTGCGATCCGCTAAATGATTCACAGCCAAGGAATAACCCAATTTTGCACGATTTGTTGAATGAATATATCTAAACACAATCATATTTTAATAATCGTAGTTAAAAATGGAGTAGAACTTCTTTTGTAAGATACCTTAAATTTTGTCTGAAGACATCTTTACGTTTATTATGCTCTTCACTTGTGCTATATTGTTTTCCGTGCTTGCCTAAAAATTTATTAAATTCAAAATCAACATGTTCAGATGAATGAGGTCTAATAAATTCTTTCATTGGATTAAAAGTAGCATAGTATGCATTTCCTGGGCCAGGGAAGCCAACACAAGGTTCATCTGAAATAATGTATTTATTATAATTTTTAATGTTAAACAAACCATAAATAAACCTAACCAATGTTAACTTCGAATACATCAACGGGTATATCTTCATGACTGTAATAATCATATTCCAGATAGTAATGGTCGTAATGTGAGCCTAACAATGTATTAAAACCTCTCATTTCATAACGCACTGGGATTGGCATACGTGATGCTGGATATTTTGGTGATTTCTTATAACGCACCCACAACACATAACTATTTTTCTTTTGTCCAATTGTTTCTTCAAATGTAAATTTATCGCATTTAAATCCAAAAACTTGCTCTGTGCCTAAAATTCAATAAATAATAATTGATTATTAAAAAAATTCCAATATAGTTTTATAATTAAATTACCAGCTAATACAAAATCATGAACGTCTGGTAATATTGATTGAACTCCGATCTTATTTTCTGACGTTCCATTTACTTGCAGACATGTTTCTTTATTTTGAACTTCATCTGTTGTTATTGGAGCCACTTTTAAAGAGGTACCAAATGGACCATCGCGTGTCAATTGATATGTTTTTACCATACCGCCGTAGTAATCAATTCTTGACCGTCCATTTGGTTTATCATACCAACCATAAAATGGTTCAGTAATTTCTGCATACGGAATATAAAGTGTGCCTTTTACTGTATAAACTGGATCCCATTTTGGTGGATTTGTTGTTAAAACTAAAGTAAAATATTTATAATAAAATGAAATTATAAAAATGCTTAATACGACATTGATTTTAAATAAATATACAAATGCACAAATTCACAGTTGCATAAAATATAAATATAAAAGGCTCACCTCCAATAAATAAGAGTGGAATAATATATAATCCCTTCATAATTACAAAAGTTTAATTATTTAGCAATAAAAATCCTTTTTCTTATTAAAGTAACTTATTAAAAATTTTAATCAGAACTCATCCACGAATAAAACAAGACTGATTCGTAGAAAACAATTTTAAATATATTTTATACAAATAAAATCAATGCTTTGTTCATAGTATTTGTAGCTGACACAGCATTAACAAATAAAAATGGCACAGCTGTGTCGCGTCAAACCACTTGCATTAAAAATAAACAAACCGGCAACCAAACCGACAGCGAGTATACATAATATTAAGAATGAGGTTGTCCCAAAAATTGATGGTTATTTTATGTTAACGTAGCACAGGTAAAATTTATTTAACAAAACAAAAATAAAGTGATTTGGAAATATTTTTAATAAATAAATAAGAACAAAGTGATTCAAAAAATTATGTACATATAGTTGTAGTAAATGGTTTTTAGTATTGCGTCTATTTTAAATAAAAGATAATTCTTTTTATTAAAACTAATTACTATATAAAAACTATTTTATTGTATAAATATTAGATAATTATTTTTAACAAACAATTATTTATTTAATCATCTTTGAATGTTTGTTTGAACATTCTTTGTTATTGTGTACTATCTACAAAAGGTCACAGTTTATCATTTACAAAAAATAATAATAAATGGGAAGAGTAACGATCGTATTATTAAAATTTTAAAATAAATAAATAATTTAACGAATAAATTTTCATTTTATTTATATTTATTTATTACTATTTTTATATTATAAACCTATTTAATATTTTAAGCAATATTTGTTTCCACAGTATTTTCTTCAAATGGTTCATGTGGCAATCGAGCGGGATTCTAAAAGAATTTAATTGTTTTTAATTAGAATATTTCTTATTAAATGAAAATTTATTATATTATACCAGTTTTCTTGAACGTTGCTCTAAAATTCCATATGCAAAATGATTTAATGTAAATCCAATTGGTAATGCAACACCTTGTGCACGATATAAATAACAATTTGAACTCTTATCTGCTATAGAATGTACACTAGAAATAGTACATTTACCCATAAAACTAGTCGAAGATATCATTGGCCCTCTACTAATATCAATATGATCATCGACCTTATATAATGTTACAAAACCTTAAATGATTAATAGAAAATTATTTAAAAACAAAAAAAAATAAATATTCGTGATTTCTCGGAATTACCATTATTTCTATTTGATATACTAGGCAATTGTTCTCTTTTAAATGGATTATCCATAAACATTTCTAATGCTAAATCATGACTAACATCTAAACGTTCTATTGGTAAATTTTTAGCACCTAGTTTAACCATTTCAGCAGATATTGCACGCAGTTCTTGTGGTGTTGGACGCCAATCATTATGTTCTAATGATATATCATACACAAAACTTCCAGATTTTACTGTTAAAAGAAACTCATAAGTATAGAAGTCGTATTTTGCATTAAAAACATACTATTAGGACTTGGAAAACTATGTAAAAATAATCCAGCTTCATCTTTAAAACATTTTTCTAAAGCTGCTCCCAAAAGGAACGAACAAGATCGCCAAAATGCTCTGCAAAATAATAAAAATTTAAATTATAAATTTGAATGAATTTAAAATAATCCTAAAATCTTACCTATTGACTAAATGTGGATCAGCAACATTAAAATTTAATAACTGAAGTGTACACGATTCCTCTAAAGGTCTATGCATATCCCATGGAATATTACTATCAATCAAAGCTAAAGCTGACTTTTTACAGTGCATTTCACTTAAATCTATAATTATATTTATTTTAAAACAGAAATCAAAAATATTTTGTTTATAATATTATATACGCTGTGCACAATTATATGGAGTTGATAATCCTTTATTCATTATTAATGTTGTATCTTTTGGCAGTCCTAAATATCTAATTTCAACTTTTTCTATACGGCCCACCTTTTCCTTTTGCCGTTTCTGTTCCAAAGCAAATAATTCGCATCTTTTTTGATTTTGTTTGGCACCAGATAAAAACTCTAAAATTTACAGAAAATAAACTTTGTATAAATGATAACCTCTAAAAATGCATAATGTATATTTTTACTTTTTTGTATACTATAGTTTATATTATTTAAATTACAAACACTTTTTCTAATAAAAGGACTTGATATAGATAATAATGACATCATAAAAATGTTTTTTAATTAATAAATCCTTTATATTTTTTAAGATTTTATATAAAACAACGAGATAATTTCACTGATTTTTTTTTTTGGTAGAAAAGTCAGTTTTATTTATACATTTAGCGCTATCTATTAGAAAAAATAAAATAATGAATATATTTTTTGAGCCTTTCAAATGCTTATTTTGAAAATACAAAATCATAGTAAATGTTTTTGTATTTTAAATCGACAATAGATTAAAAGTATATAAGAAGGGTAAACTATACATACATATATTTCCAATGTAATAAAATATTTTAATTAGTAATAAAAACATGTATAAGTATAGTATAAAAATAATCAATAGTTTGATTATAGAAATTTTTGTTATCATTTTTATTATTATTAAAATGAGTAACATATTTTAAAAAATCCCATTCAATAATAATAATAAAAATAATAGTTTCAATTTTTGTTTATTATTACTTTAGTTTAATCAGAAAATCAATAATTCAAAACAAAAATAACATTTATAATTGTGTTTTTGCTATCTAAAACATAAAGTATATAAGAAATATGGATATACATATAATTAATGCAACAAAATAAAATAAAATAACAAGTATAAATCAATAAAGCTAAAAGAAAAAAATATTTTATTAAAATACGAAGGGGAATTTAATAAAAAATTTATATAGTAAACTATTAAATTATAAATAATTGTTCACAGTTGTTCATTGCACTGTACGTTTAATTCAATATTTTTCTATATTTTCTTATATATATTACTTATAGTTTGTTGTTTTATATTCACCCCATTTTTATTTTGATTAAGAATAAATTCTGATTAGAATACATAAAGTCACCCCTACAAAAAGCAAAAATTATATTTTAAAAAATGAAAATTTACTTTAAAAACAAACCGTCAAAAATAATTTGTCGCTTTTATCATTTTTTTTTTTTTTTATAAAATAAAGAAAATTTATTTTCTTTCTATTTTCATTTGAAAATTATTAAAATTATTATTAGTTATACGACTCCCACAAAAAAATTCTTCGTTATAATTTCGGCCCCGTTCTCGTTTCTAAAATTATAAGCTTTTTTTTTTGTTTTGTTTCTCATTCAACTCGTACTCCACGTCTTCTATGCGTCAACACAACCATCTCCACTTCCATTTAACAAACAAAAAATCATCATCATGATGTAATGAACACAAAGCAAAGCATAGGAACAAATAAAAACCCAAACAAATGTAGGGGCAATAAGGATGAGTAATTTGTTTGGTTAGGGGTAGTGTATATATATATAGTAATAAAAAACAGTAACCTAACCGGTCCTCCTCTTGACTATAGTCAAAACAGTATAGAGTTGGTCGTGGTGGTGATTGTGGTGTGTGCACAAATTTATACACAAATAATAATTTTTGACCCTGACGCATTAAAAAGAACTAAAATCCATTGATCGGTTTTTCTATGTGCAATCTATTTTACTTTTTAATAACTTAACAAAAAACAAAACGAAACTATTTTAAAATGGTATACGCTTTATAAACTATAAAAACAAAAATAAATTTAAGGATTATCCATAATTCTGGTAAATAAACTTTTTTTTTACACCTGTTCACAACTTGTTTATTATTATTATTATTTGTTTTTATTTTGCTGGATTTTTTTTATCCTTTTACTATATTTTTAAATGCTGGTGCGATTGTGTGTTGGTTGTATGATGTTTTTGTTCGTATGAATAAAGGAAATGAACAGAGTATAGAGTAGCATAAGCAAGATGTCGGGGTTGATTTGATTTCGTTTGGTTTGATGTAAGGTGAAATGGTTTTATTTTTCGACATACTACGACGATGTTAGAATTGACGGTTTCACTGGTATCACCATCAGTGATAAAAAATATTTTTTTTGTAAAAAAAAAAAAACTATACACAACAAAAGTGAAAAAGCAACGCGATATGAAATGGGGAAACGGAAATGAGTAAGTGGGCTGGGAAGTCAACAAAGGTAACACTGTTCTTATTACAAAAGAGAAAAGTGAAAGCGTATGTCTTAAATTAAAAATAGTAGCTATAAGAGAGAAAAATATAATAATTTCTCTATATAGTCTCGCAGAAAAGATTCGGTTTTTTTTTGGAGTCATAAAAGCGATACAAAAATAAAACGAAGAAGATATTCAAAAATAAATTATTAAAAAAAAGAAGCTTATATCGTTCTAAGTTAAATGAGTATTTACGTAAAAAAGCCATTCACCCATAAAACGATAACGACAGAACAATAAAAAAAAATAAATACGAGCTAGACTATACGGGGCTGGAAAATGGCTGCATTTCTTTCGTCGATCCTCTAGACTCCTACATTATGTAAGCTTACTACAAAACATTACGCACTTTACTACGTTCTGGTAAGGGTTTCTAATGAATGAAAAACATTTTTTTTTCATCTTACACAACTCGGCCATAGTACATAGGGTTTGTTAGAATTGGAATAAAAAAAAAAAAGGAAAAACATAAAAATATCGAGAAAAGAAAATTGATGGCCTCGTTTTCTTGTGAATTGTGTATTTCTGCATTTTATATGTTTTAACATGCATGTGTGACTGAAGTAATCTTATGGTTAGATTTTTTATTCCGAACTGTACTATGCGCATATACACAATTTGTATGTTTTGCATTTAAAAAAAAAAATATGTTTTCCTATAATTATGATAAAAAAAGAAGAAAATTTGTTTATTTTATTTTATTTTTGTTTGTACAAAAGATCCCTGCTGATTGTAACAGCTTTTTTTAAAGAATTTTCTTCTTTTTTTACAACTTGACTTCCATTTTGTTTATTTTTAAAATTTTTATTAACAAATCTGATTGTTGTTTTGTGTTAATGGTTTTGTGTTTATAAAATTTATTTATAAATAAATAATTATATATAAATTTAAATGGCAATATTATTGCAAATAAAAATAATTAAAACAATAATTGATTTTGTTAATTTAGTAAAATATTTAAATAGAATAAAAGGATGAAATTTGTTTTATGATAGTTATGATTTGTATGTGGAATTTATATTGATTTTCTCTATATTATTGTGTTTTTCTAATTGGAAATTTTCTTTTTGTTTCTAGAGATAAAATTAATTGAAATAATATATACGAGAAAATGAATTTCTCACCGTTTGGAGGCCATTTCCCCGGAACGATACCGGGGATTCATCAATTTGCAACATCTGGTGCTTTAGTGTCCAGCGCAACATCAGCTCAAGTAAATTAAAAGAAATAAAATCGTTTTTATCCATGTTTTTAATTTATTTTAATTCTATTTTTTAAGGACACAGTTAATAGATACCATAGTTCAAATGTTAATATGGCACACTTTAATCAAACACATGCACCAATATTGGGCAAATTTCGAACAGATGATTCTAATATTAACATGAATAAATATAATGGGCACACAAATCAATATACTGTACCGTATTCACAGCCATCAGATACAACAGATAAACAGAGAACAACATCATCATATCCACAAACATCTAGTTCCGTGCCAACGTCACAAGCTCCACCTCCAGAAATATCACAAGTAATAATAATTTAATGGATTAAAAATTTTTTTGGAATAATAAAAATATCAATTTATTTTATTTTCAGGATCTTTGCAACGCTCTGCTGCAAAATGATGCGAAGCGTGGTAAGAATTTACAGATTTATCATTAAATAACAATTATAATATATTTTCAAATTATTGTCTATAAATTTAGCACTGCAAAACCCAAGTTGGCAATCCTTAGCACCTAGTTCTGCTGTTGCTGATTATTTATCTCATTTGCCGGGAGGCACGCTACCATTATCATTACATCATTTTTTAAAATATTCCGCAGAGAGTATAAAAAAAGAAACTCAGAATCCGTTGAGCGTATGTATTTTATTTTGAAAAAATAATTAATTTTTATTTTTAATTAATTTTTTTTTTTCTTCCTTGTAGACTAACTTTTTGCAGACAATAGATATGAGTCAATCACAGAACCCGACTCAAGGATTAAATTTAAATAATTTAGGTGGTGGTCTTTTACCTGCGACAAATGCAAATATTCCGACTCCACAATTGCAGCAACAAAATCAACAACAGCAACAACAACAGCAACAGCAGCAGCAACAACAGCAGCAGCAACAGCAACAGCAACAACAGCAACAGCAGCAACAACAACAGCAAATACCACAGCCTACAAATACTGAGCAGCAAACTGCAGTGACAACATCCAAAAAGAAGAAAAAGAAAAAGCCACCTAAGGTAATAAAAGTTTGTGTCAATTTCCATTTTTCCTATTCGTAATCCTAGGATTATTTAAACTAATACGCATATTTTAGGAGCGAAAGCCCAGACCAAAGCCTGGTGAAATTCGTCTTACAACAGCACTTGATGGTAGCACATTATACTGTTGTCCTGAATGTCAGATGGCATATCCTGAGCGTGGTCTTCTTGAACAACATTTAGTTGGCCACAATCTGGAAAGAAGATTTATTTGCGATATTTGCAATGCAGCATTAAAACGTAAAGATCATTTAACAAGACACAAGCAAAGTCATAATCCTGAACGTCCGTTTGTATGTACAATTTGCTTAAAAGCATTTAAACGTAAGGAACAGTTAACACTGCACTTTGTCATTCATTCTGGTGAAAAACGGCATGTCTGTAATGAATGTGGAAAAGGTAAATCTAATTGAAATGTTTTTTTAATAAAATTTTCATTTAATTTTCTTCTTTTTTTTTTAAGGATTTTATCGAAAGGATCATTTACGTAAGCATACACGGTCACATATTGCACGTCGTGTAAAGGCTGAATTAAGTCAACAAAATCAAAGTACACCAACTAATAACATTGTACAAAATAATATAACGCAACAACAGCAACAGCAGCAGCAACAACAACAACAGCAGCAACAACAGCAGCAGCAACAACAGCAACATCAGCAAATACAACAGCAACAACAAATGCAACAACAGCAAATTCAACAGCAGCAATTGCATCAACAGCATCAGCCAATATCACAGCAAAATAATTTAATGTCTTAAAATTAAAACAAAAACTAAACTAAACTAAATGAATACGATTAAATTTAAGAATTAACTAACCTTAAGGGATGTATACTTTACTCCTTGTTTTCTTTTCTTTTTGTGTAATAATTTTTATTTTTTTAATTAGTTTATATTATTAATAATAATGAAATTCTAGTCATTTGAATTGTTTATTAATTATTTAATAAACAAAATGTCTGTTTTACCTAAATAATACATTCTAGTCGATTTTTTAGTGAATTTTTTAGCATAATTTTATTTATTTAAATTTTATTTTAATTATAAAAAAAATATTTATTTTCCATTATGTTATTATTTAATTTATTTTTACTTTATTAATATTATTTAATTTTTAATTAAAATACGCTTTATGGAAAAGCGTATTAAAAATCTAATTAAAGAATTGTTTATTATTATTATTTTTTATATTTTTGTTATTTATTCTAATTTATATGAAAACTTATTTATAAATAATTGTCTATTTATTATTAAGTATATACAGTATATAATGTATATATACATGAATAATATATAATTTAGTAAAATATAAATATATATATATAAATAAAATTATAAGTACATATGCTCTTATAGCGAATAAGATTTTTTATATGCAAAAATTAATATTAAAAATAAAACTAATAAAAAACAACAATCATAGTACAAAAAAAAAACCGATATTTGGTGTAAACATAATTTGTAAAAAAATGTATTTAATTTATTATTGTTTTCTTTTCTTACTATAATTAAATAAATAAAAAGATTGTTTAAATTAAATAATAATTAATTGTAATAATAATAATTTTTGTTTAGAAAATTTTATTGATTGATTTTTATATTTTTCGCGTAATTTTATTTGAATACAAAATTATTGTTGGTTTTTAATTAATTTAAAAGAATTAATTATACGAAAATATTTACTTTTTTTTCTATATATTTTCGAGGTTTTATTTTAATTAAATAATTTTGTCATTGCTCGAAATATATATTTATATGAATTAACTTAACTATGAATTAAAATGAATAATAAAAAAGCAGAATAAAAATTGAAGTGTTTCGATGTAAAATAAATGTGTAGAATTAATATTATAAAACGTATTTCATAAAAAAGAAATTAATAATAATAATAATAACATAAAATTAAATAATAATAAATAAATAAAATTATAATAAATATATATATATAAAAAAAGAAATGTGAATTTATATTTATTTATTATAAAGACAACAAGAATACAATATTTATGTTTATTTCAGTGTTTTGTAGATGTTTTTTTACTCAAATTGAAACAGAAACTTGGAAAAATTAAGTCCTTACAAACTGTCTAAATATTAAATGCTCATTTGCTGATGTCCTGAATTTTCGGGCCCAAAGTTTAAATTTATAATAATTGTTTTATTAAGAAAATCAACCGTATTTTACGGACTATAAAAAGCACCGGATGATAAGACACGAACCACAAATTTAGAAGATGATTTCTTGAAAAATACATAATGCTACCTTTGGACCATAAAACGCAACCAAAATTTAACTTCGTAAACTCCTTTAGGTCCGTAAAATACGATAATTAATAAAAATTATTTTGCAATGTTTTATTATAATGGATATTTTGCGAATGACTCAGTGAATAAAAATAATAATACAACGATTAAACATAAACACAAAGAAACCTGAGAAAATATTAAAAATAGCATCGGTATACGACTATAGGGGATGATAAAAAAGTTCATTAAAAAAACACATATTGAATATAAAACCTCCTTTTTTATTAAATTATTTATAACTCTTTTCAACTTTATAAATTTACATTTAAAATACAAATATTTATACTTTTCCTTTAAATTTATGATATTTATTAAATTCATCATTTAATTTCTCATATAATTTTTTTGATGCCTCAGAACTTTCACGCATTATAAACGGTTTTGATTTATCATCACAATTCTTTATTAAAATATAGCATATATTTTGTACATGTGTTTTAATCTGTAATTATGAAACAAAAAAAAATTAATTAAAAATAACTATTCACTAGTAATGATAAAAGAAAAACTTACCTTTTGATGTAATGTCGTTGGTCTTGGATTTTCCACCATTAAATATATTGTAAAGAGTAACAGATATGGTGATAATTTTTTCGTTTGTATCTTATTTTGAAATAATTTACTATAAATTCTAAAATAAAAATTAACAATAATTAAAAATACATTCCTCAAACAAAAGCTAATTAATTACTTTTCCAAATTATACATTAATTCTGCTAAAATATTTATTTCATTATTCTCTAATTTATCATCATTGTCACGTTCAGAACGATACCAACAAATTGATTGTTGCATATCCTTTAATACACAAATAAATTGCACTAAACGTTCCAACACAAATATTAATCTACAATAAAAGAAACAATAAATAGATTTTTAAAGAATTAAATATTTTCATTTAAAACCAATTACCTATTTTTAATTAATGATAAACATAATTCAGACATTTTTTCATTTAATTTAAAAAACTCATCTTTTCTATCAACATCAATAGGCATTTTCTTTATATTTATTTCGATTAAAAATAATAAAATATCATCAATATGTTCAGCAGTTATCGGTACCTTTTTTTAAAATTATAAATTAATAATTATAAAGAATAATTTCACAACAATTAAATCTAATAACATACCATTGGATTAGAGCAAATAATTGTCAGTGTTGTTAATACATCACAAGTTATATTAATTTTCGATGCAAGTAAATGATTATTACTTAATTTTGATTGAAAATGAAAAAATATAACTTTTATATAATCACCGAATATCTAAAACAAAAAAAAAAAAACAATTATTAATAATTATTTTCATAGAATTTCATTAAATAGAACCTACATATCGTTTTGTAATGCTAAAATTACATTTTCCCAAATATGACATAAATTTTGTTATAAATAAAACTGCGTTTGTTGGATTCTCTTCTTTTGATTCCTTTATTTTTTACAAATAAACAAAATTAATAAATAAATATATAAAAAAGAAACTAAATAAATACCTCATAAACATGATCCATGAATTTAAGAAAATCCTCATCACTTTTATTATCCAAAATTGTTTTTAATAAATCTGTTGAAATTACCATACCATTCTTATTATTATTATTAGTCATTAGATTTTTTATTTGTTCTTTAAAATTATTTAAATATATATCGGAAATATCATCTAAATCATTTGTTGATAATTTTAATAAATTTTTATTTATAAATATTGTTAAAATTAATTGCTGTGCATCAGTATCTAATATATTATTTTTCTATAAATAAAAAACATTAATTAGTTTACTATTTAAACAAAAAATGTCAAAAATTTATAACACATACACAATAATTTAAATAAATTGGAAATATTTCATTAATATCATCGATTTTATTATGCGATAATAATATTTTTACTAAAATATTAAAACAATTTAATGTTTTTAAAATAAATGCATTTTTATCCATATTATTATTTTCATTAGACAGAATTACTGTCTTAATACGTTCAAATAATTGTTTCTGCAAATTAAGCTGCATTGTTTTTATTTCCTTTCGATGATTATCAAAGCGTTTCACCTACAAAAGAAAATTAATTTTTATATTATTCAAATATATAAATAAATAATAAATAGATTACATTTTGAAAGCAACTCAACAATATTGTAGACATTACTAATATATTTTCCTTTTCAATAGCATTTTCATCATTTAATAAATTCAATAATTCTTGTAAATTATTTATTATATTTTCATTTAAATGCTTCAATGAACCAGTTAATATTTGCTCAAATAATTTTTTATATAAATTTATATTTTCAAATAACGTAAGCATTAAATGAATATCAAAGTATTGAAATATATCGGGAAATGTATCCATCTCAAATAAATCTAAAATTATATGAAAAATAAATTTTACTAAATATTTATTTAAAAAAAAAAAATTATATAGAATCTTACAATCAAAAATTGTTTTCCAATTTGTTAAAATCGTATCCGAGTCTATCGTTTTAATATCACAATACAAGAGCATATTTAGAATAAAGACTAAATTCTTAATATTTGCATTAATAAAACCAATTGGCAATAATTTTAATAAATTCAAATAGTTCAGTAATTCCTCTTCAATGCTTTTATCAATTTTTATTGTTTTATTTATTTTCTTTCTAATTATCGATAATAAATCATTTAAATGATCTTCCTCATATGCATATATAGAATCATAATCAACAGAATTTAAAGCTGATTTTTTATTTGATATTACTTTAGAGATTTTTTTATAAATACTTATTATTAAAATATTAACCATCTCTGTATTTTCTTTAATATTATCAAATATACATCTTAATTTCTCAAGATCAAAATTATCAACTGTTATAATTAAATTAGCGACTAAAATTTTCTCTTGTCTCGTTAATAAATTTATAAATAATATGCTAGAAGTATTATCATTTAATATTTCAACAATTTGTGCATAATCAGATAATGATGATAATAATAATGTTGAAGGTATTGACTGTTTATCAATATTAAATAATAAATTTGTTCGTATTCTTTGCAAATATAATTTATTTATATTATTTTTGCATATTGTTTTACCAAAATTAACAATTCTTTGCTCAATTAATATCCATTCATCTTTTGTCATATAATTATGAATACTTTTTGCATTTGCATTAAAATCAATTTCATTATTTTTTAATACAATTTCTGGACAATAATACCAGCATAATAGGTCTAAATTACCAAAATGATAACATATCTGTAGGTAAGCATTCATTAAACGAGAATTGTGTTCGATTTTTAATATTGTCATGCCAAATTCTTTTAACAATTTGTGTGTTAATTCACGATTTGCATTTAGTTCATTCCAAAATTTATCCGTTTGTTCAGCTAAACGATTACCAGCTAAATATTCACAGAACAGTGCACTTAAAAAATCAACAATAAATAATGAATTTTCGTCAATTTTATCAATCGGTAATTTATTGATGACATCATTTAATGGATATAATATACTTTTCCAAATTACTAAAGAGGGTTTTGACAACATATTTGAGACTATTTGCGAAAAATGAACACCAGTAGTTTGTGTTGGCCAGGCAAATGCAATATCCTGCCATGAATCAGAATCTATTTGATCATAAACTTGATAATAGTAATCATTAGTTTGCAGTAAATCAATATAATTATCGTTTTTTAAATCAATAACATTTAAATTAGTTTCTTCTAGAGAATTATACATATCACTTTCTGTATTTATTTTGCGTTTTTGTCTTTTCACTAATTTAACATTATTTAATTCCTCACGTACACTACTTATTAAGTTACTAACGCATTTTTCGGTTCGGCTTAATTTTTGAAACATATTTAAAAATAAATACGATAATTCTGTATACATGTGTAGTAATTTTTTATCTTTTTTAGCTAGCATATACTTCGTAAACATACTGAAAATATATTGCTCAACAATAATTGGATTAAATATGATAGTGCTACATAATATTTTAATTGTTTCATACATATTCGTTTCAAAATATAAATCAATACATGTTTTTATTTTATCACCAATATATTTTATGATTTTTGTATCATTTATTTCTGGTACAAGTTTTATATTATGTTTTTTCAATGAATAAAATATAAAATCAATTGATTTTAGTAATTCGATTGTATTGGCAAATATACCAGATTCCCAAATAAAAATATTATCAAATAAATATTTAATATAAAGTGTTATAATTTCTAAATCATATTTAAAATTTATTAAAAATGCTTCAGCTATTTTAATAAATACAAAATTAGGATGAATTTTCGATGACAATAAGCAATCCATATCATTACTGATTATTTGTTGACGATAAATTTCAATTGATTTTTCATTAAAATAAATTATTTGCAACAATTTAAAATATTCATCATCATAATTTATTTTTTTTATATTTAAAATAATAATTAGTTCTGTGAGTGGTGTTTGTATTTTATTTGAAAAAATGCGACAAAACTGATCCATATCTGTTGTTTGTTTAATATAGGTATTTATATTATTGATAATTGATGTTGTCGAAATTTTAACATTTTCATTGTCAACTTCTGATGTTTTTAAATATAAAATAAAATGCTGTAACGATGTTGCTAATATTTCTCCATAAATATCTATATTTTTGTAACAACTTATCATTGAGTCATGATTCAATAAAATTAAGAAACTTTGAAGTATTGTTTTCTTCGATAATTTTGGTAACTTTTCTATTTCATTTATCATAACGTTAATTAGCTTACATTTCATATCATAAGAAACGGAATTTGGTGGATAATCCAATTTTAAAAAATCATTTATCTTACTCCATTTCTCATTAAATTTATCATCTTTACAATCAGCAGCAAGTTTAGATAAATTATTACAAAAATACTCGAAAATTATTTCATATTTTGTTAATAAAACAAATTCCATTGAATTCCATACTTTTATACCAAATTCGAGGTTAGTAATAAAATCATTTTCCGGTCTTTTTAGCCATTTGCGTAAATCTAAAAAAATTATTTATTACTTAATTAATTTATATAAGTAATTAATTTATTTATAATTTATACCATTTTCTATCGACATTCTATTTATTAAAACTTTAATATTTATACAATTTATTAGTTTCTAGTTTTTATAAACGCACGTGGTAAGTTACTAAATAACTTACCTTTGCAAATATAACCATGCATTTTTGAAACTTCAAATACGTCAAAATGACATTTGTCCGAAAAATAATTATTTTTTAGCTTAGATGGCACATCAAGCAATAAATTATAAATTAATCAAATATCACAACCAATTAATTTTGGGACAGTAAATTTGCATTTTAGTTTGATATTTATTATGATAAAATTAATTACTGATTAATTAATTTACGATTTTATTTAAATAAACAATGATATTTTTTATTATATCAGTTTTTATTTAAGTTTATTATCCATACAAAAACATCGTTACCTTGGTAATAATATAAGCGAATGCATTTGTCCGAAATATTTAAAATGGCCGCTACTCCAAAAATATGATTTTATGAAAATTGTAATTACAGAAAATTTTGTTAATAATTTCAGTTCATTGTAAATGTAAATGGATTCGAGCTGCACGTTTTGTTAAAAACATATATATAATTAAAATAAGTAATATCTGTTTTATCGAGGAGAAGTAATCATATAAAAGTGAATAAATAATTAAAAACAAAAGAATTTGAATATGTCTAAACGCAGAATAGAAGTGGTGGATCCATTTATTAAAAAACGCAGGTAATTCATGTTTTTATGATACATAATGTAAATGTTATACGTTTTGACAGATAAACATGGCGGCATGTATTTTCATTATTTATGACATAAATTAAAATATATTGCATTAATATCTGCATAAATCTGTACATAAACTTCGATATTTGATTAAATTATGTATATTTTAAACAGAGAAGAAAAAGGTATGGCTGGTGATACGACTTCAGCTGCTGCATCTACTAGTGCCCTTGTACAACAAGCGGCTCGTGCTAATAATATAAATCCACTTACAAATTCTCCATTTTCACAACGCTATCAAACATTATATAGAAAACGAATAACATTGCCCGTATTTGAATATAAAGCTGATTTTATGAGACTTTTAGCAGAAAATCAAAGTATCGTTCTCGTTGGTGAGACTGGTTCTGGAAAAACAACACAAATTCCCCAATGGTAAATTAATTTATTAATTACATATTGTTTATATATTAAGTATTAAACTCTTCATTTCAGGTGTGTTGACTATGCACAGACAATTGGAGCTAAGGGAGTTTCTTGTACTCAACCACGTAGGGTGGCAGCAATGTCTGTAGCTCAACGCGTTTCTGAAGAAATGGATGTCATTTTGGGACAAGAAGTTGGTTACAGTATTCGTTTCGAAGATTGTTCCTCTGCAAAAACAATTTTAAAGTAAATATTTGAATTTACTACTATGTTAATTTGTCATTTATTATACGTTTATATTTAAATTATAGATATATGACGGATGGTATGTTGCTACGTGAAGCTATGAGTGATCCAATGCTGGAGGCGTATCAAGTTATATTATTAGACGAGGCCCATGAAAGAACATTAGCTACTGACATATTAATGGGCGTTTTGAAAGAAGTGATTAGACAGCGTAATGATTTAAAATTAGTTGTTATGTCAGCTACGCTAGATGCTGGCAAATTTCAGTTATACTTTGATAATGCACCGCTGATGAATGTTCCTGGACGAACACATCCTGTAGAAATATTTTATACGCCAGAACCGGAACGTGATTATTTGGAAGCAGCAATTAGAACTGTTATTCAAATTCATATGTGTGAAGAGATTGAGGGAGATATTTTAATGTTTTTAACTGGTCAAGAAGAAATTGAGGAAGCCTGTAAACGTATTAAAAGAGAAATAGATAACTTGGGACCTGATGTAGGTGAATTAAAATGTATACCATTATATTCAACATTGCCTCCAGTTCTGCAACAGAGAATTTTTGAGCCGGCACCGCCCGTAAAACCGAACGGTGGTATTGGGCGCAAAGTTGTAGTTTCGACAAATATTGCAGAAACTTCACTTACAATAGACGGTGTTGTATATGTTATTGATCCTGGCTTTGCAAAACAAAAAGTCTACAATCCGCGAATCCGCGTAGAAAGTTTACTTGTGTCGGCGATTAGTAAAGCTTCGGCACAACAAAGAGCTGGTCGTGCAGGTAGAACAAGACCCGGAAAATGTTTTAGACTATATACAGAAAAGGCATATAAAGTTGAAATGCAAGATAATACCTATCCAGAGATTTTACGATCAAATTTAGGTAAGTTAAAATTTAAATTAATAATGCATAAAGAAAAAACAAAGTTTTAATATTTAATGAATGATTTTAGGAACTGTCGTTTTACAATTAAAAAAACTTGGCATTGATGATTTAGTCCATTTTGATTTTATGGATCCACCAGCACCAGAAACATTAATGAGAGCTTTGGAACTATTAAATTATTTGGCTGCACTAGATGATGACGGAAATTTAACGGACTTAGGTGCTGTTATGGCTGAATTCCCATTAGATCCACAATTAGCGAAAATGCTTATAGCAAGTTGTAATCATAACTGTTCCAATGAAATATTATCAATAACAGCAATGTTGTCGGGTGAGAAAATTAAAAAAAAAAAAAAAAAACAATTTATTTTATAAGTAGATAAATATTTTATTCAAATTGCAAGAAGATTTGTAAAAAAAAAAATTAGGATAATTAGATTGCAAAAATTAGTTATTCATGGAAAAAGAACATTATAGTCTCTAGTAGTTCCATGAATATATTTATAATAAATAGCAAGTTATAGTTTATAGTTCATTTGCGATTTTATTAATTATAAATAATTGAAAGAAATTTTTGAATTACGCATATTGCAAAATTATTGTTTCAATCAGTAATTTTAAGTAAAAATTAATAAGTCAGTTTTTATCGTTTTTAAAGTAAAGTTTTTTTTTTGATACAAACCGATTATTGAAAATTAAATTAAAAGAATTTAAAGTTAAATAAGCAATAAGAAAAAGTCGCAAATGAACTAATAAAATATAGTCTTAGGTTTAAAGCAAATCAACTATATTTGTGGGACGTGCTGTGCCCAAAAATTATTTAGTCCCGCAGTGTTTTGTACGTCCGAATGAAGCTAAAAAGGCTGCTGATGAAGCGAAAATGCGATTTGCCCATATAGATGGTGATCATTTGACATTATTGAATGTGTATCATGCGTTTAAACAGAGTAAGTATATTGTATTTAATTTTTTGTATCCTTTGTTAACAAATAATTTTTTCTTTTATTTTGTAAAGGTAATGAAGATCCTACATGGTGCTATGAAAATTTTATCAATTACCGTTCTTTGAAATCAGCGGACAATGTCAGACAGCAGTTATCGAGGATAATGGACAGATTTAATTTAAAGCGAACGAGTACGGATTTTACATCAAAAGATTATTACATAAATATAAGGAAAGCGCTTGTACAGGGTTTCTTTATGCAGGTAAAATTATTCTTTAAACAAATTAATAATTTTAATAAAATTATTTGTGATTGATTAACGACTAAATTCTATAAAAACAAAATTTCAGGTAGCGCATTTAGAACGTACCGGTCATTATTTAACAATAAAAGATAATCAAGTTGTCCAATTGCATCCATCAACATGTTTAGATCATAAACCAGATTGGGTTATATATAATGAATTTGTATTAACTACCAAAAATTATATACGAACAGTAACAGATGTTAAGCGTAAGTTTTAAAATACCTGTTGATTAATTATCACTTTTTTTTATATAATATTTATACTTTATATTTATAGCGGAATGGCTATTAAAAATAGCACCACAATATTATGATATGATGAACTTTCCTCCGTGTGAAGCTAAAAGACAATTAGAATTATTACAAGCTAGAATGGATTCGAGACAGTATCAACAAGGATTTTAAATAAATTTAAATATTTACTTTAAAAGTTTATTAGTAGATTTAACAATTAATATTTGCTCTAATTTTGAAGGATTAAAAACATTTAAATTAATTTATATATTAAATGAAAACACAATACATAAATAAGCCAAAATAAAATCAGGTTTATATTTGCAAAACAGAACACAAAACACTAAAAATAAAACATTTAATTCCGATTTAATATTTTTTTCTATAATGAAAATTAAAATTGCAAACAATTTTTTCCGTTAGTTTTGTTAAATAATTACAAAACAGCTAGTAGTTATATATATATACATATAAATATATTGATTTTAATTAATGAAAAGAATAAAAAAAAAAAAATATTAAAATTTATGAGAATAAATAAATTTGGATTTTATTTCATATAAATTATTAGTGTATAGTTAGTATTTTCGGTAATTTTATTATTTCTCCTGTGAAATTTTCTATAAATGATTTAATTAATAAAATTAAATAAAACATTTTGATTCATTAAAATTTAATGTTTATTAAAATTAATTTTTATTTTTGTTTAGTTAATTTTTTGATAGAATTTTTTTTTTTCAACAATTTATCTTTAATGATGACTAAATTACAGGTACTACATATATTAAGATGTTGCCTTTGAAACGCCAACTAATGCAGGCCTAATACATCTTTCATGAAGTTTGTAGCCAATTTTTGTTACCACCACGCATACATTTGGATCGGCAGTATCACATTCCTATAATAATTTTATAAATAAAAAATCTTTCTTTTTTTTTAAATGGAAATTAATAAATACTTTTTGGAATAACGCTTCGTGTAAATTTGGATTAAATTTTTCATTAATTGGATTCACCGGTTCTAAGCCATGTCGTTTAAACACTTGATTCAATGATGCTTTTGTCATAGTTAAACCTTCGTATAGATTTTTTAAATGAGGATTCTTATCATTCACCTTGGAGAAAAAACCGCAATATAGATTCAGATACATAATATATTTTTCATTAATTTACCTCATCTTTTGGTACAGCCTCTGTTGCATGTCCTAAGATATCGGCGACTTCTAGCAAATCTTTGCAAAAACTCTGAATACCGAAAATTTTCGCATCATCTATTTGTTTTGTTAATCGTGTTCGTAAATTCTCTCCATCAGCTAAAGCGCGTTTGTATTTATCCTGAAAATACAATAAATTTTTAATAAATATAAAAAACTATATAATTACCGTGTTATATATATTACGAGTAATTCTGTATTCTTTTCTTTAAGTGTTGTTATCTCATTATTTAATTTATCCACATCACTTGTTAATTTTTTTTCATTTTCTGTTAAATCTAATTCTTGTTGTTTTGCTTCTTTAACTTCTTCAGATGCAAAATTTCTAAATGCAATAAACGTTTTGGAATTTCTTGAATAAAATAAGAAATTAGTATTAAATAATTCATAAAACATAGATTTTTTTTTTAAAGTGTTTGCAATTTTAGGTTAAAATTACATCACCAATGTAAAATAGTTTTTTTAACAAATAAAGAAAATACCTGGCGTAAAAATTTTGTGTAATAAATGGTGTTATTCTATTTATCTTTGATATCACTGATATATTTATTGATGGCATTTTATATTTTTATATATTCGTTTAATATGATGAAACCCAATTTTAATGAAAACAATGTGAAACTTATTCGATCTTTCATTGACTAAATTTTTTTTTTTTTATTACATTTATCAATTTGAATGATGCAGAGAGACATCTGGTAGAAAATATTATTATGAATTATTGCAGTTTATTCCAATTAGACTTTGTTAAATGCATTAATTATAACGTTTTGATATTTAATTAAATTTATATATAATGTAATAAAGAATTTAATTATATTATATGTTATCCCAAATTGACAAATTATAATTAAAAATAAGAAAATAACATGATTTTATTTTGCAGCAGTGAATTTTAAGAAAGTAAAAAAAAAACGTTGAAACGACTTCATTTATAACATTGCACATGTGGGCAGCAATTGTATTTTAAGAATTGATAACATAAATTAATTGATTATTATATATAATAGATAATAGATAACAATAAAATCTAAAATTCTATATCTAGTAACTTTTACGGCAACATTGTAATAAATATATATATGTAAAAAAAATAAACATTACGCTTAAGTAAAGTAAAATTCTGATTACTAATTTACACTTGTATTTATATGTCAATTTTAATTAGGTTTGTATGTGTACTATATAAACATCAGGTATCATTTACAAATTTCAATCAGCGTTTGTACCTGGTGCGTATTTATAGTTAATTTTAAAAAAAAAATTATAATTATTTTAAAAGAAAATAAAAAGATTTTTTAACTGTGATTAAAGTTTTAAATTATTTAATTACTTACTTATATTTTGTTTTTCGTGCAAAGTAGATTTCAATTTGTTTAAATTAAAGGTGGGTAGTTTTAAAGCATACAATATGTTATGATCTTTGGTTTTATCATGTATAAACATATTCAATTAGTAAAAGGTTTTGTGTGTAATTATCATAATAAAAAAACCGATTGGATTTACGGTTATTATCAACTGATGTGAGGAATGTTCATGTTTCCGCCGTCATATCATCGCAAACTGTCAAACCACAGTATAAAAAAAATATTAAGTGATATTCGACGTGCCTTAACAACATATTTTTAATATTTTATTTAAAATATGTTTTATTTAAAGTTATAATATTAACAAAATAAGGTAATTTAATATGTGTTTAATAGAATACAAAATGAACAAATAATTAAAATGAATAATTTATTATTTGTTTTATACATTTTTCATATGGAACATATCATTTCAATATTTATTTTGTCTAATTAGCAAATGTATAACAGTAAAAATTTATTTATAGATAAATTTGTGTACCAAACAAATAGAGTTTAATTGTTGATGAAAATGATGAGTTTCAATAATTTATGTTCACCTAGTTTAGGTGAAATGGAACAAATAATTTGTATGCTTGAAAGAGGAACAGTAATAACCATATTTTATCCTCGTAAAAAATCAGAAAAGAAAACATTAATGTTACGAAGAGAAACGCGTCAGGTATATTCATTTTATTTTATTTAAATAAAAATTCTTTATATAAAATAATTTAAATAATTATATTTAGATGATTTGGTCATCAGCTAATGCTAATCATCGTATAAATTATGAAGGTGCACTAGAACTACGTGAAATTAAGGAGATCCGATTAGGAAAAAATTCAAAAGACTTTGAAAAATGGCCTGAAGAGAGTAAACGTGTTGATATGAAAAAGTGTTTTATCGTATTTTATGGCAGCGAATTTAAATTAAGATCATTATCAGTTGTTGGTAATTACATTTGTTATTAATATTTGCATACTATTTATCATTAATTATTTATTATTATTATCATTATCGAAAATTACTGTATATGTTTAATAGTAATAAATAATATGTATAAATTATTTTAGCATTATCGGAAAAAGAATGTGAAATGTGGATTAAAGGCTTACAATATATGGTGCAAGATACAATTTTATCACCATACTCATTACAAGTAGAACGTTGGTTAAGGAAGGAGTTTTACGCTATGGAAAATACAAAAGACACGTAAAATATTATTATTTTTATTCCTATGTATGTTAAATAAATTAAATTATTTTTTAGTGTATCATTAAAGGATGTAAAATCATTTTTACCCAAAGTTAATTGTAAAACAACCACATCGAAATTAAATGAGTATTTTCATGAAGTAGATGTACGTAGCAGAAACGAATTAGGATTTGATGATTTTGCAAAATTATATCAGAAATTAATGATGACACCGAATGTAATTAGAATAAAAATCTTTTCTGGCTATTAAATATTAATTGTATTTTTTTAATGTAATTTTAGTCAATACAAGATGTGTTTGATCGTTGTTTTTTGTATTCAAAAAATGGTGAAATTGTAACATTGCAGGAATTTCAAGCGTTTTTGGTAACTGAGCAAAACGATCAGATGGGTAAAGATGAAAAAATTGTTTCAAATTTTATTAGAGAATTGGTACAGGATACTCAACGAGAAGTCCAAGAACCATATTTAACAATTAGTGAAGTAGGATTTTATATTCAATGCACATAGTTTGACACATTCACGCATTTCATTTAATTTGTTTTCTAAAGTTTATAGATTTTTTATTTTCGAAACAAAATGATATATGGGACTCTAAAAATGATAAAGTTTATAATGATATGAATCGTCCAATGTCACATTACTGGATATCATCATCGCATAATACATATCTAACAGGTGATCAATTTTCTAGTGAATCTTCAACAGAAGCATACGTTCGTGCCTTAAGAATGGGCTGTCGCTGCATTGAATTAGATTGTTGGGATGGCCCAGATAATATGCCTTTAATATATCATGGTCATACATTTACAAGTAAAATTAAATTTCTCGATGTAATAAAGACAATAAAAGAGCATGCATTTGTAACGTCTGAGTATCCAGTAATATTATCAATTGAGCAAAATTGTTCATTAGCGCAACAACGAAAAATGGCACAAGCAATGTTGGAAGTATTTGGCGATATGTTATTATCGAATCAAATAGAAAAAAATGAAAAACAATTACCATCGCCATATCAATTAAAGCACAAAATTATTTTAAAACATAAAAAATTACCAGAGGGTGAAGACGGCCTTAAGCATAATGATGGCGTTCTGATTAGATCTGATGATAATGAATTAGATATACGTAATACAGTTAAAAATGGAATTTTATATCTGGAAGATCAAGTTGAAAAAGTATGGAATCCTCATTTTTTTGTGCTAACACAACATAAACTATTTTACACAGATAGGTAAATTTTATAAAAGCAAACCAATTTAATAAATTGCTATATAAATGAATTAATATTGCTAGAAATGAAAGAGAAGATGCTCGTGATGAGGAATTTGAAACAAGTTTTCCAAGACCAAAAGAAAGTGTATCGAATGATGAATTACATTTTGGTGAAAATTGGTTTCATGGTAAATTACCAGGCGGCAGAGAAGAAGCTGAAACCTTATTACGAACTTATTCCGATTTGGGTGATGGAACTTTTCTTGTTCGTGAAAGTGTTACATTTGTTGGCGACTATTGTTTATCATTTTGGCGACAGGGTAAAGCTAATCATTGCAGGTTAGTTATTAATAAGTTTATCTTTATTATTGCCGTTATTTTTTTTTTGGAATAAATATTTTCCTTTTTAGAATTAAATTAAAACACGAGAATGGCGTGACAAAGTATTATTTGATGGAAAATATTTTATTTGATAGTTTATATAGTTTAATAATGCATTATCGACAAAATGATTTAAAGAGTTCGGTTTGTATATCATGTTCTTATAGAGAAATAAATTCTTATTGAATTGAAATTGTAGGAATTTGCAATGACTCTAAAAGAGCCGGTACCACAACCAAATAAACACGAAGGTAAAGACTGGTATCATCCAAATACAACAAAAGAACAAGCCGAAACGATAGTAATGCAAATGACAAATGATGGTTCGTTTTTGGTCAGACCTAGCGATAAAGGACCCAACGCATTTGTTATATCATTTAGGTAAAACTCATTGATTATAATTGATTTAAAATAATAACTAAGTGTTTACTAAATTTAGAGCACACAAGAAATTTAAACATTGTCGCATACGTTTTGAAGGGCGTTTATATGCGATCGGAGGCTTGGAATTTGAGAGTTTAGTTGATTTAGTAAATTATTATTCTAAACATTATTTATATCGTAAAGTGAAATTGTTATACCCCATATCAAAAGAAATGGTTAAGGAACTAAGAAACATAATAGTAATATGATAAAAAACAACAATTAAATATTTAAATGGATATATTGTTTAAAAAAATATTTTTTTTTATTCAAATATAGTCACTTGATGATGCTGCCTATAGTGCTTCAGCATATATGGACCCGTCAAGTATACATGAAAGAGTAACAGTCAAGGCTCTATATGATTATAAAGCAAAACATGATGATGAATTATCATTTTGTAAACATGCAATAATAACTAATGTGGACAAAAAAGGAAATCAAGAATGGTGGACTGGTGATTATGGTGGAAAAAAACAGTTTTATTTTCCCGCTAATTATGTTCACGAAATTAATTTATTAGATAGTAATACGGATGACAGTTCTAATGATTCTTTAATGTTAGGAAGTTTACAAAAAGGTAAACGCCAATTTATTCTTAAAGTATAGTTTCAAATTGATCAATTTTTAAATAATTTATAAAACTAGGTTCTTTGGATGTTCATGGTGCTGTTGTAGACATTATAAATAGTCCTCATATCGATTTAGAATATATATTGCGTATTCAAAATCCTTCAATGCAAAATGTATTTGAAGTCGGATGCAAGACTAGGGAAATAGCAGCAGAATGGATGTTTTCGATTAAGGAAGCAGCACAAAATGCTAGTGTTTTAGAGGATGAAAGAAGAAAAATGGAAAGAAATTCTCGTGTTGCAAAAGAAATGTCTGATTTGATTATTTATTTTCGAAGTGTACCATTTAAGAATTCTACTTGGGCATTTTACGAAATGTCTAGTTTTCCTGAAACGAAAGCGGAAAAAAGTTTTCTGCAACAAGAAATGAAATTATTTTTAAAATATCATCGTAATCAAATAAGTCGTGTATATCCAAAGGGACAACGGCTAGATTCTTCTAATTATAATCCAATAGGTTTATGGAATACAGGTTCACAAATGATTGCTTTGAACTATCAAACACCTGACAAACCGATGCAATTAAATCAGGCTAAATTCCGCGATAATGGTGCCTGCGGTTATATCCTAAAACCAGATTTTATGTTTCGAGATGAGTTTGATCCAAATTCTACAAACTCGTTAATTGGTGTTGATGCAAAAATAATTAACATTAGAATAATTGGTGCTAGACATTTGTGCAAATCTGGCAGGAACATAACTAGTCCTTTGGTAGAAGTGGAACTTTTAGGAGCTTCATTTGATTCGGGTGTAAAACATCGAACTAAAGCTGTTGGTCAGTCACAATTATGATAGTGAAAAAGCACTGTATAATTAAATTATTTTACAATTTTAGCTGATAATGGTTTTAATCCAATATGGAATGAAATATGTGAGTTTCGTGTATGTAATCCGTACTTTGCTATGTTACGCTTTGAGGTACAAGATGAAGATATATTTGGAGAACCAAATTTTATTGGGCAATCAGTTTTTCCAGTATTTATTTTATATTTCTATAATTTATTAAGTTACTTATTCGCGTTTTTTTTTTAAAGGTACAATGTATACGCACTGGATATAGAAGTGTTCCGTTAAAAAATAAATACAGCGAAGAATTTGAGCTAGCAGCACTATTAGTACATATTAGCATAACAAGTGAACAAGTATTTATTTAATAAAATTGTTAAATATTGCTTTATTATTAGAATTCTTATTATTTCTAGAATGGACGAGAGGATGCATTATAGGAGGGAGATTTATATCAAATGATTATATTTAAATAATTTATCGTTAATAAATAACAAATTAAAAATAAAGGCAATATATTATATATATGTGGTTTGCACGTGCAATTTATATATTTTTTAAACAAACATTTATAAAATCATAAAGTAAAAGATTAAAACAAAAAATAAATAATAAATCAAAATTTAGCATATCTATTTATAAAGGTTATATTATAATATTGTTTCTTTTCTTAAAATAATAAAATATGTTTTTTAAATATATTAAAATATTTTTAAATACTTCATCAATTGCATAAATGTCACAACGGTAACTTTAATAGTGAGTACCATCTATTAAAATTAAAATCTACTAAATTATACAATGTTACATAAAAATTCACCCTTCGATAAAATTGCGTTTTGCATAAATAAAAAGGTACACTGCCTTTTTCTAAACCAGTCTATCAAGTGTCAAAAAATAAAATAACATAACCTCTCACAATCTAAAAGTCAACAAGTAAAAACAGAAAATAATTTCATTAAAATTTAAATAATAAATCAATATGTGAGATAATTAATTAAGATATTATTAATTTATTCAATTAAACGTGATATTTAAACAATAATAAAATGGAGATACCGATACAAGTTGCCGTGCGCATATATCCAAAAGCAGATGATTCAGGGAATGGTAATAGCGTCGTACAAATTGTACCACCAACAATTTCGCCAACACAAGAAGTGCCAACATTTAATTCAAGTCTAGTGCAAGTTGGTTCACATTCGTTTCCCGTGTCTCATGCTTTTGCAGAAGATTGCTCACAAAATGATATTTACTTAAAAACTGTATATCCTTTAATAAATTTATTTTTTGAGGGATTTGATGCTTCTTTTGTTATGTATGGACAACGCGGAAAAGGAAAAACATATACATTAATTGGTCCTGGATTTGATTGTGTCTATGGAGAACCAGAACAAGGTTTAATACAAAGATGCATAAGAGATATATTTTCTCATTTATCACAACAAACGGAAAGACATTATGGCATAAACATTGCTTGGACTGAAATCTGTGGTGAAAATGTTGTCGATTTGTTAGAAGCAGGAAGTGTGCAGTGTATGACCATAGTCGAAGCTTTTCAATGGCTACATGTTGGAATGCGCCATCGTACCAAAGACCAAGCCCACAGTTTATTTACATTAACATTAGACCAAAACTGGGTGTCTGCAAATGGATTAATACAACATAAACTATCAACTCTTAGTTTTTGTGATCTGTGTGGCACAGAGCGAATGTATATGCTAAATAGTGTAAACCAGCATTTAAGTGTACCCAAAGATTTAGGACTTCAAAATCTTGAAAGAATAGTGAATGGTTTAACTGATACCAGTATTATGTATAATAATAGTATTCAATACAATGAAACAACATTAACAACTATTTTAAAAGATTCTTTTGGCGGTAGAGCACAAACAATGATGATTTTATGTGTATCGCCTTTAGAAGAAGACATAAATGAAACTATTGGCAATTTACAATTTGCATTTAAAGCTCAATGTGTTCGTAATTATGTTGTAATGAATACATATTCAGATAATAATACTCCTGTATCTGTTGAGACTGTACACGATGTTGTTGATCAAGTCGATACGTTTGGTTTACAATTTGCTGCATCACAATGGTTAAAATTAGTGTCGAATGCTGAAGGTTTATTTAGCAAATTAGTTGGAAGTAAAAATTTGTCAGAACAAGATCGCGATCAAATTAAAGAATGGATGTTTTTAAAAGCGGAATGTGAAGAATGTTTAAGTTCAGGCGAATTAAATATCGGTAGCCAACGTCATTTGGGCCCAATTCAAGAAGCAGATGAACAAGATGAGACCAGTGAAAATGAAACATCATGTCAACAAAATTCAGATAATGAAAGTGATTCTGAATGTCAACATCCAGATTTGCAAGAAAAAATTAATAGATTAATGACTGAATTGCGAGCAAAAACAAATAACATAATTAAAGAAAAATATAAGGATTTTATAAAAAATCAACCAAAGGCTGTATTTGATAGTAATGAAAGTTTCTGTGTTGAGACAAGGAAAAAATCACAAGGCGATACAAATAATGGCCGAAGAAAATCCATTCAACCTGGACAGAGTCTGAGTAGTGCAGAAATAGCAATGTTACATCGTGTAGCTAGCAGGGAACATGTAGATGTCCGAAGTAATAGTGCATTTTTAACGAGCTCATCAGACATTACAACATTGCGTACAAATTCAAATCCAATTGAAATCATTCAAGTAAAAATACGTAAAATAGAAACCGATATTGAAGCATCACAGAGACAAATTAAAGAGTTGGAGCATACAATCACATTAAAACAAAAACTAATATCAGATTTAATAAAAAACAACGATACTAGAACCACTGCAAAACATAGATTTAATAAAAAGAAAAATAAATTGGAGGCAGAGTATGAAAAAACTAAAAAGCACTTGACTAAGGCTGTGGCCAACGGTAGAGATAAATCTGAGGTAGATCGACTAAAAGCAGTAACATCACACATTGAACAGAGATTAAGCGATTTGGCATCAATCAAACATATAGCAGGCGAAAGTGGTCAAAAGGTAAAAAAATTGCAGCAATCCCTTCAAGAATCTAGAAAGCAACTAGAACTATTACAAAAATCCATTAAAAAGGAGAAAAAAGCTAAGGACGTTTTAGAGGATGAATTGAAATCTGAAAAGTCTAAAGAAAGTAAAAATGCTGGTTTAAATCTTGATAAGGGTAAGAATATTCGTGAGGTAACTGCACGAATATCACATTTGGATCATGTGCTGAAAGAAAAATCTAAAAATTTGGAACATCACAATGATGGTGGAGAAAAAGATTCGCTCCGCCACGAAATAAGAAATTTGCGACGAACGCGCGATCATTTACTGGAGCAGCGTTTTGCATTAGACAAAAAATTGAAAAAGGATAAAATATTGTCACATACCGAAGAACGTAAATTGTTAGAATGTGATGAGGCAATAGAAGCGATTGATGCCGCTATTGAATTTAAAAATGAATTAATATGCGGGCGTAAAAGTATCGATACTAATGAAAAATTACAAAAGGAAAAAGGTGAACAGATGCTAATGGCACGTTTGAATAAGTTATCGGTAGAGGAGATGAGAACTCTATTATATAAATACTTTCAAAAAGTGATTGATTTGCGTGAATCCTCCAGAAAATTAGAAATACAATTAATGTCATTAGAAAGAGAACGTGATGCTTGGGAGTGGCGTGAGAGGGTTCTAAGTAATGCTGTCCGGCAGGCTCGTCTGGAAGGTGAACGCCATGCAGTATTATTGCAGCGACAACATGAAACGAAACTCACACTCATGTTGCGTCATTTAGCTGAAGAAACTAGCACCAATTCTAGTTTAACAGATCGTTTTATACCACATCAACCATCACATTATGCAGACAGCGACTTAGAATTAGACATTTATAAACCGGGCACAAGTAAACACTTAATTAAAGCAAAACATGCTGATATGGATTTATGTCCATTACCAATAGAAGGGCAACTTAGTAAATATAAGCCATTAGATAAAATAAAAGAAAAGGATCGTGAGAGTAAAAATAAATTATTTGCAAAATTACAAGTGTTAACGCGTTATCATGGTGGTGATAAACGTAAAATACACGATTCTGCAATACCAGAGCATAATCTCAAGCAATTACAGACATCATCATTACCATTAACAAAAGTAACAAGAGAAAAGAATAAAATAATAATACAACAGGATACATTTAAAAAGAATTAAATAGATTATATATATATGATTTGGTAAAATTTTGAGTACCTAGTAATTAACTGATAGGTTAAAGATTTCTTTTTTTTTTCGGTATTTCACGATAAACATTTCTCTCTCACATTGAATAAAAAAAAAAAAACTTTTTAAATTTTTTCTAGACTATTGAAGATCAAGAAAAAATTAAATATTTATCTATTGATCTCATCTATTGACAACCATTTATTGTGCCATTAGATACATATTTGGATAAAAGAATAATTTACTTTTATGTTTTAAATGAAATGAAAAATTGTAATAAGACTGAATTGAAATCATTGGCAGCATGGAGTATTATAACAATTGAAAAACATAAATAATAATGATTCACATTCACAATTTGATGATCCTTTAGTAAATTTTTCAAAAGACTTTATTACGTATTTATATATACATATATTAAAGTGTTAAAAATCAATCAATTATTAATTAATTATCCATATGTATAATAAATATAATTAAAAAACTATTTTATAAATGTATATTTAGAAAAAAAAGAATAAAAAAAAAGCTCTCTTTCTCTATGTTTTTTGTTGTTTTCTATAAATATATATAATTAATAATTTGTGGCCAAATTTTTTAATGTAAAAACAGTATATTGTAATATTTTTCCTTTTATTTTATAATAAATTTTAATTTTATCCATATATTGATTTTATTAATTATTTATTTGCAATATTTCTTCTTTTTTTCAGTATTCTAAAATGCATATTTTACGAATCTGATTCATAAAAGATTCCAATATGTATAGTAAATGTAATACCATAACCGTTTTCATAGTAAAAATAAAATATGAATAAATTCAATGGCAACGTTGGTACATATATATGCTTATGTATGGATGGTAAATTTGTTTGAAAGCATGCGCGTACATTGTACCAATACTAAACAGCACCATTTTTATTGATATTTCTTTTATTTTGAATTCAGTCTTCGTTGAGGCGTCGGGAAGTTAGTATATATTGTAAAATATATATATCGTTTTCTCTTAGATCCTGTCGGTTTATATTTATTGTGGAATAAAGTTAATAATTTCAAATTAATATAATAAAAGTGTGTAAAAGCTGTTATCAAATAAAAAAAGGATACGAATTTCTATTTAAATTTGGTTTGTAAATTTCTAATAATTTGTTTTAGTTTTTTTTTTTCTTAAATAACGTGTTTGTCTACAGATCATCAATTTTCTTGTGCGCCGTCAAAATCAATAAATAGAATGTTCGCAGAAAAATGTTTCAGCATTTATTTTACATATGAAAAGTGTGCATAAAATTTATTCTCTTTTCTAAATAAATGAATACCGGCTTAATTAAATTATTAATTAAAAGGAAAAATTAATTAAATAAGGAAATATTGTGAAATGCTGATTTAAAAAAGAAAAGAAAAAAACAAACGCAAAAATTTTAGAAGCATTTTTGCGTTGTCTTGTTTTGTTTCGCTTTTGTTGTTTTTGGGTGGGTCGTTTTTCTTTCATAGCTACCAATAGTTACATAAAGGATGCAGATTTTCTATTCATTTAATATAAAAAAATAAATGCATTTAATTAATTAATAATGTTGTTAAATAGATTAAATGTATTTTTCCTATATAAAATAGATTATTTTCAAGTGTTCTCAAGTATATTTTTCAATGCAAAATTTTTTGTACGCATCAGTGATGCGCCCGTATAAAATTATTATTATTTTTTTTATGGCGATATTATGTTGTTGTTCGTCGAAGGGAATAAAAACATTTTATTTCCCCTTTTATCTTAAAACAGTATTTACTATACATTACTTTCTTTATTTCTTATAAAAATTAATTAATTTTTTCCATTTTGTTATTTTTATTTTAAGAATTATAATCCAATGTCCTTTATGGTGTAGGAATTTCTTTTTCATTTTATTTCAAATGTATTCAAGAAAAAATGTACATTTCTAGACAAAAGAGAAGAAAAAACAAAATAATATAAAGGAAACGATGCGGACAGCTGCACAAAAATTTTAGTTTTTAAATCTTAAATCTTTTTCAGGTTTTTGTAATGTGAAATTTTCGGTTCTTTGTACAAAAAAAAAAAAAAAAAAGACGAGAAAAACGTTTTCTAGGCAACAAAGACGACATATGGAGATTAAATAATTAATTTATACCTGCAAAACAATTTTATTTTTTTTACTTTAGTTTCTTACTAAAAATGCTTTATTAAAAAATAAATAAAATAAAATAAAATTACTTTAATTTTTTAGGTGCTGTTTGCTGCTAAAAGCTACAGTAGCCGCCCTTTGGGTGGCCCCGTATTTTTGTGGATTAAAACTCATTCAAATTGGATTAAATTTGTGTTTGTTTACCTTGTGCACTCGCAGAAAATAAATAAAAGAAAAATTTGTGATATTATTTAAAAAAAAAAATTTAATAATATTTGAGTGGCTCAGTGAATACAGTGAATTCAAACTACATTCAGCCGCACGTTTTGTGTTACTTTGGATAAATACAACGAAAAAAAAAAATAAAACCAAAAATGTTTGGTGGATATAACATTAAGTGGATTGGAATAATTCTATTGATTGGAATAAATTCAGGTAAATTAATTAATTTATAAATTAATTACTTAAATATTTTTCATTAACAGTGAAAAGAAGAAACGTTTATTGATTAATTGTAATAAATATATTTTGAAGACGTTTTTGGAAATAACTATAAAGAATTAGAATTAACTAACACTGTGTAGACACCGGTATGTAAAGAAAAATCACTTGTAATTGCTTAAAGACGAAACAGTAGCACTTCAATGCCATTTCAAAATATAATAAAAATAAAATTTATAGATTTTATTAGAAACATTAATAAATATGACTAATTTCAATAATTCTGACATATCACAGTTAGAGTCATTGCTTATTCTTACACCAAATATACAAATATACAAAGAATAAACATTTATTTTTATTGTATATTATTTAGAAATTGGTAGTGGTGTTTTGCATATGCTCATTCTTAAATAAAAATAAAATAAACAGTAGCTTCCGGTAACCACTTGTATTAATATAATTTAAACTACCAAACATGAAACATAATAATATGCAAAATAAATAAATTATAATATAATATTGAGGAGACCAAGCATAGGGTAAACCGGTGGTACAGTTCATGCTCAATTGTCTACTTTATTTTTAGAATTATATTATTTATAAAACGATGATGATGATGATGATTATTATTCTTTTGCTTCTTTAAATACACGTTTATGCAATTGAAGAAATAAAAAAGAAACAGAACTTTTATTATCTATTTTGTCTCATTTAATTATTTACAAATGTTAACAGGTAAATTCTAAACTTGAAAACAAGTATTTTGTTAAAAATAAACGTTAGGTTTAAATAAATACATGTAATTATAAACATTAGTAATAATAAAACAGATTACATATCAATATAGGCTTGGTTATTATATGTTTATATATTAGTTTTTATTTATAAGTAATTCATTTAATGGTAGTAATTTATAAATTAGCGATAGAATTTATTTATTATTTATTTTTAATTCATTTTATCAATTTCTTATGATAACAAAATGTAAAGAAAAAAAAAAATTGAATTCAGTGATACCTACCTGAATTAAATGTTGCTATTTTACTGTAATCAAAATATACTGAAAATATTTGCGAATTAATTAATTTTTTGCCCCAGTACCTAGCATTAAGAAGTTTCACTGTAATATTATTTTATTTAATTTTTAACAGTTTTATTTAAAGAAAACATAAAGAGTTAAATTAAAGTCAACTTTATTTAATTCATCAAGGTTAATAAGTTTGTGATGAGATTTTATTTTATTTCTTTTTGCTTTAATATTGTATATAAACTCGCTTAAAAAGAATTATTATTTAAAAGTTTTGCATACATATAATGTAGTTATATTACACTGGAAATTATAAAAGTATTAATTTAGGTTATAAAAATAAATGAAATAAACTATTTATGCGTATTTTATTATGAATATTAATTATAATTTGATAAAAAATTTGCGTTTCTGATGTAAAAAAAATAAATAAATTTAATTATAAAATATAAGTATTTAATCAATGAGATATCTATTGTGGCTGTTTATTAATTAATTAAAAAAATATTATAATTAATTGTTGTGTTTGTTTGTGCCAATTATCGCTTATTAATAATAATATTTCTTAATTAAATAATATCAGACTAAAAAAATATAATTTTCTTATATTAGTAAAATAATTCAATTAGTAAATTCTCACGTCATTTATAATTCTTGTAAAAATTAACAAAATTATATTTAATTAATTTTATTGTAATGATTAATTATACAATTTTACATGTATAAATATGTTAAGAATATTAATTAAAAGTTTGAGACGCCTACAATGCGTTAGTTAAAATAGCACATGATTTGAGATTAAAATTCTATACAAAGTACTGAGTATAACTAACTGTTTTCAAAGTGATTCAAAATATCGTGTTTTCTGTAGCTGTACAAACATAAAATGTTGATAAAAATATACTCTTTGAATCATGCATTATAAATAAACATAAATGACTTAATAAATTATTTCGATATTAAAAATGTTTATTATCATTAATTATATTTTGTTATTCACTTGTTATGTTTTGTTGCAAATTTACTTAATTAATTTTTAATCAAATTTTAAAATATTATTTTTTGCTAGAAATGAGTATAAATGTTTCAGTGGCTGGAAATTAGTTTAAATTTTCTATCAAAAGTGTGTAGAACAAGTAGTTTTAGAGAAATAATATAAGAAATATCTTCAATTGTACTGTTATAGAATTCCTAGACTAGGTCTAGACTAGACTATTTTTTTATATAATTTTACAATTTATGCAAATATTTTAATGTTGAGTACTTTTTTTTAAGAATTAAATTATTGATCTATAGATTTTCTAAGGATAAAGTTAATGACCTGTTTTGTCTGTTTTGTTCTACTTGGTTTTTTTTCTATTAAACAACTCTAATTTGTATTAAATATTAATGATAAACATGTAGTTACATTTCCGCTTTATTTCCGGATAGATATAAGTCACTGAATACCCTAAATATTTATAATTCTTTTGTAATTTTACTTATTTAATTAAATTTTGACCAAATATATGTGTTAATGTAAATTATTTTCTTCCTATTTCTTTTTGACGATTATTATGTTGTGGAATTAAATTTTTATTTTAAATAAACTTAAGATGGTTTGTTATGGATCTAGTTTTATTCATTAGAATATTTATTTATCAAATTTGTCGTTTGTTGTTGATTATTTAATAAAATTATTTTATTTTATTTTTAAATCTTGTTTGACGAACCTGCGAATGGTAATGATTTTAGTGTTTCAGAGTGGTTTATTTTTTTATTTTCTATCTTAATCAAATTTGTTATTTTTAATACATATATTAGCATTAATAAATAAAAGAAACATACGGAAATATTTAAACCGTCATAGTAGAACATTTTAGAGACAATAATAGCTCTTGACATGCACCGAACATTATGGGTTCGTCAGGCCTGATTAATAAGAAAAACGTGTCTATTTAGACTGGTTTATTTTTTTGTGTAAAATTTTCGTTTTTATTTTTTCTATTTTATTTTAATTCTTTAATAATAATTTATTTGCTTTCGTTATGAAAAGAAGTTTTTGTTCTTCTTGGTTTTTTGTTCTTCGTCTTTATTTTATCAATAAATGTTTATTTTAATTAATTTTTCGTTGTTTTTTTCTTCGCTTGTTTCATTGTTTGTATTTTTATTTAAAATGAAATTGAAAAAGAGCACACATTACATCACCTCACGATCATTTTATTTTTATATATTTATTTTCATAAATATTATTCATTCAATGCATTCAACTATACGCTTCGTTGATATATATATATATATTTTGCTTTTCATTATTTTAATCTAATAATTTGGTTGTTTGTATGTTTTCGATTAAAGTTAGCATCTAATTGGCTTTAAATATTTATTTTTCTTTTCATCTAAATATTGAATAAAAACTTGATTTGTTAATTAATAATTTATATGAATGTAGTGACAAAAAAGTCTGTTTTTTTCTGCTTAATTATTTTCGATTGAATTTTTTTATGATTTAAAAAGTGGAAAGAAAATAAATATATATACCAAAAATCAAAATGTATTGTGTTAAAATGTTTCTTCAATAGTATTTTATGTTTCCAAAGATGAGACAGCTGCCGAGCAGCTGTTGCTTATTTTTGGGCAATAAAAACCCGCATATTTAAATCTTTCTTATAAATATATATTTTTTCCATTTACCTACATGTTTCTGTATGTATTTAAATATATATGAAATCCACTGTTTGGTTTTTATGATGTTTTTTTTCTCTTATACACTTTGCCTTCTTTGCTGTTTTCATATAAATGTTGTTGTTTTTGAACTTGCTAATTATTAACGTTTTTCAGTTATTAAAAACATAAAAATTGCACATAATGTTTGTGTGTAAAATTTAAAATAAAAAATTTAATTACTAAAAATTGTCATAATAATAATAATAATCATATTTTTAGTACTTAGAAGCACAATATAATAATAATAATAAAAACGGAAGTAATATTCATATTAAATACAAAATAATTATATGAATATTAATTATTAATCAACATCAAAAAAAATTATAAAATTATCTGATTAAAATTCTTTATTAGAAAAAATTTATTAAATAAAAATTTTTATTTTGTTTGAGACAATAAAACTTACTTAAATACATATAACTACAGGAAGTTCGTTACAACTTGTAAGAGAGAATGCGTTAAAAAATTTATTTTTATATAATTTGTCTTATTATGATTAGTTTGGGTTTTTCTTTTGAAAATTATTTTTAATAACATTACATATGGATGATTAGGATTGATATGATGACAACTTGTTTATGCTGGAATTTAGATTAAATGAAATTCATATACCCTGAACTCCCTTTATAAGCCAGTATATTCTATTAAGCATCGAAGCTTAATCGAGGCTCTTCTATTTAGCCACTACCCTTTATTTAGCCACTGGCTTCTTAATTGTACTAAAATATGATCGAATGAGAAGATTTAGATTTACAAGTATTTAGATTCTCCTTATAATAATTTTGTTAAAAATCTTGACTGTATTCCGGCTTTCTGAAGTTACACTGATCTAATTTCGATTTGAATATTACATCTGGTTTATAATTTTTTAACATTTATGCTTATTAATGTAACTAACAAGACATATTTATTCATTTCTATTATTTTTATTATGTGTGCAAGTGGAAATTGGAATTGTTACCAATTTAAGATAAAATATTATTTTCATTTAATGTGTAATATGATAATATTTTATATTTGTTTGTGTGATTATAAAGAAATATGTATATAAATAAATAATAAATGATTAGAAATAGTAAAATAATATCAGCTGTGTAAGGACTTTTTTAGAATGTATAGTAAGAGAATAGTAAGAAATAAAAGAAATTTATCCATATTTCAATTTAAATATATCGTGACTGTTTAGTAAATTTTATTGTTTCTCTTGGAGTCACGAAATACTTTTAGAAATGAATTAAAATATATTTGTTTATTTTTCTTTTATTCCGTGCAATAAATTGTTTGATCAAGTTAAGAGATCGTAAGTGTTTACAGAAACATAATTCTACTACGAATAACAAATACTTTTTAAAAAATATATATAAAACACACCTGCTCTTTTTTTTTTGTTTTCGTTATAATTTTTTGCATAAATGAATTTTATATTTCGCATATTTGCGTCTATTTATTTAATTAAGTTTTTTTTTTTTATTTTTAAATGATTTGAAATAACAATTAATACATGTTTAGGCAACCCGTGGGTCGGCATATTGCTTGCTAGATAAATTTTATGTCATTTTTGTTTTGAAATATAAATAAAAACTTTATTTTATTGATAATTATAATAATTTTATATAAACCTCATGAGCATGGCTACAAAGTGTTTATGTATTGAAAATAAATAATAATAATAAAAAACGGTTACACACCTGATGTATTTTTGTTTTAAAATAACACTATAGTTGTATTTTCAGGTTCGTTTATGCTTTTTATTTTCGTTACGATTTTTAAAGTAGACTTGCTACTATCAACAACAAACAACATATACAAATGTTTATTTCATTTTTATTTTGCGTGGGGATTATGAATAAGCTTATTTATGTGCGACCAGCGTAATGTTGCGGTTCGCGAGTTGGCTTGGTCAAATATTATAATATTCAATGGTACTAATATACATCACTTTCCATATTCTGATGTTTCTCATAGATGCAAAAAGTGACACCATATTCGACACCACAACGCTATTTATAATAATTTTATTTATTATTTAGTTAATTAATTAATGCTATGCGTGATTAATATATTTTAAAAAAAGTAATAATTAAGTGATTTTAATTAATTAACTCTCACTTTTTTTCTATGTAAATTTCAAATAAAAATATTTTCAAATATTTATTTTGTGACATTTACTCATTTTATAGATTTTTTTATTAAATAATATTAAATGTTATGATTACAAAAAAAACTACCTGTAATTACATGTTGATTGACATTCAATAAATAATCACTGACATACCTAGTCAGTCTACAGTAAATGTAATTGATCGTTGTTGGCGACGTAATAATAAATTATTTAGTTTTATCCAAAAAAAAAGTAAGAAATAATACAATGAAAAGAAAAATTATATATCTTTATTATGTATTTATATCATTAATAAAAATTATGTTGCTCAATTTTATTACACTTATTTTATCGACTTTATATACATACGTATATGTTGGTATTTTTATTTATTTTATTTAATTGTAAATGGATTTTCTTTTATAGGATATAGAGAATAGAAATTTTACAAATTCATTAGACAGTCCTTAATTGTTTTATTTTTCTATATTAATTTATTAATAAATTTATTAATAATAAAAATTGTTTTCAATTTTCTTTTTGTCTTAATAATTTATTATTTTGTTAATAATAATAATATAAATTTAACACTTGGCTATAAGAAATGTTTTATTAATTAATTATTACATTGAAAAACTTATTTTTAACATTAGCGATTGTATTGTGCTTTGCTCTATATAATTTTTGTTGCTTTAAATTTTTTAATTGATTTTTCAGTTTGTTTTTGTTTTTTTGTTAAATAATCTTTATTGTGGGTTTTTTTCTTTAAATTATTTGTCGTTAATAATTTTCCTTTTAAATTGCTGTTGATTATTTAATATTTATCTGAATAAGTGTTTCTAAAATATAAAATACTTGTAGACCCCCTTTGAGACATTTATGCTTTTCTATTCATTTTTATTCATTCGATTTTAATAAAGAAAATAATTAAATGAAAAACACGATAAAGAAATTTATTTTTACCGCCAAAATCAGAATAACATTTAAAGAAAACTATCTTTATTAGTTTTCACACATTGGGAAACACTATTTGTGTACGATTTATGAAAAAATAAAAAACAAATTTCTTGTGGTTTTTCTGGAAAAAAAGAAATCTATAAAATATTTTTATTAACTTAAATCAAAATATTGTTTTTAAAAGAAAAGAAATAAGAAAACATGATTTTTCTTGTACTAAAAGGAAAACGTGAACATAATTTAAAATATAAATATTCTCTAGGCGGGACTTGTGAATTGTTTTTCTGTATTTTCATTTACACAAAATTCAATTAGATTAACAGAATATAAAACTATATATAAACGTCTGTTAAGAATGACTAATTCTATATATTTCAAATATGTCATAAGACGTGGCTTATTGATTAAAGATATTTCTAAAGTAAGAAAATTAAGATTTCTCCCCTTTGTTTTCTTCTAGAAAAATGTACAGTACGTTTTTCTTTATACTGTTATGAATGATATTAATTTACATTTTTGGTGTTATTTTCTTTAAAAAATGTATAACAAAAAACCAAATTTTAAATAATATAATAAACTATTCAAAATAAGATTTTTACTATAGTTTTCACAATATTTAAGTTTTCATGAAAATTTACAAACAACAACGCATGATTCACCGGTGAATGCTTTATTGTCACGCATCCTTAACTATAAATTTTGTTATTTTTTTTGTTTGGTGAAATAAAATACAATTATTATTACTTGGTAAAACCATGTTGTTTACTATACACATTTTATACTCCTAGTTGAATCCCTATTTTTAATGCCCTCATTTATTAATAAAATAAAATAAAAACAACTTTATTCTACAGTAAAGTGTGCTGTTTTTTTTCCACCACTACACACATTACACTATGGTTTATTTTTCTAAATTTAATATTTTGCCGTATACGAAATATAAAAAAAAAAAAAAAAACAGAAAAAAACTTGTATAATATCGATTACGTGACGTCATTTTTTCCTCTGTACACAAAAGAGAATTTTCCATATAAATACAGTGGCGTAGTTTTGTTTGAAAATTTAAGTATTTAGTAAGAAAAATCTTGTGTAAATTTGTACTGATTTTATGCCGTCAATTTTGTCATTAGAAATGTTTTTTATTTGTGCTTTGTATTCGCACAAAGGTAAATTTGTTAGGTACCTAAACAAGGTGGGTAGTATTTCTGAAGAAAATCTCAAGTAATTTTATTGTTTAGAGCTAGAATCGCACACAAATTATGTTGCCATGTTTACCGGAATAAAAAGAAAAATAAATTAAAATCATTTCAAAGTTTATGTTTTTGTTATTAAAAATAAAATTTTGTTGTATGCTAACTACATGCAAAAAAATTAAAGAGTATACAAGTTGATAGAGTAAAGAGAAACATTAATAATTATGTATAAAACATATCTATGTGTATATAGGCATAAAATGCAAAAAATAAATGAGATAATATTTTTGTTTTTTTTTTGTATTTCTATTATTTCATTCTTTTTACATAGTTTTTTTATGCATGTAAACTCTGTTGTTGGTTAAAGATGTTTTGTTGTCGAGGTGGAGATTGTTTGACCTATATTTTATGATTATGGAATGAAATAGAGACGAAAATTTATACGAAACATATAAATTATAAGATCGCATAAAAATTAATTATTACAAAAGAATGAATGTATTTCATTTATTTTTGTATTCCCGAAAACATAAAAATGCATAAACAAAATAAAAAAAGAAAGAAAAACATGATAAACTCTTGAGTACATAAATGTTAAAATAAACAATTTTTATAGTTTCGGCGTTGTTATTTTCATTTTCTTTAATGACAGTGTTTCCCAATGGATTTTTTTTTTGTTTTTGATGCCGGTGTAAATTTAATCGTGATGATACACCTTGTAAATATTATGTTTTGGAAAAAAAATGTATACTTTACAGCTCTAATGAAAGAAAAAGCATCTTCCGCTTGAAAGATTTTTATATTTGTACATGGATAATGTATTGTTAAAGTAAATATGAAAAACGTTGTTGCTGTTTTTCACATACCGCGCATTAACTATTAACCCGTTTTATGATACAAAAAGCCTACAAATGGGTATATATTTTTTTAAATTAAAAAATCCCTGCATATAATTAATATATCGTATATATATATATCTGTCATTATCTGATGGTACATTAGTTGGGAAACACTGTTAAAAGAGCTCAATGACATGCAACGTTTTTTTTGTTATTTTATTTTGTTCTAAAATTAGATAAGTGGAAGTAAAGAAAAAAATTAAAAATACTTTATGGTAATCAGATTAAATATGATAAAAAGAAAATCTCTAATTTTAAATAAATTAAAATTTAAATAAAAAAGTGAATATTTGTATTAACAAAAAATTGTTTCACATTTTTTGTTAAATGTAATAAAAAGGAAATAGTATATAAAGAATTAAAGATAATTTCTTATTTAGAAAGAAAAACGTTTTTGCTTTTTTTTTTATTTAATTATATATGTTAATGAACTATGAAATGTTTTTATTTATAAAATATATAAACCTATAATATTATTATAAACAATAATAAATAAGAAATTAATTTTAATTCAATGTCATTTTGATTTTAATATAAAAATGGCAAAATAAAAAATTTTCGAATAAACAAATAAATCTAATTAATTGAGGTTAATAAATTTAAAATAAATTTGATTTTAATTTTTACTCTTTATATAATTGAAACATAATTATGGTTTGTTGATTGATTTTTATTTCCCTATTATTTAAATAATTGATTTTAAGTCTATTATGTTTTATTTATTTTTAAGTGTTACTATTTATTATTGATTTTAGTGATAGACTTTTTTTTTTAATAATATTTATGTTATAGCATTATTTAGTTTAGTTTTTAATTGACAGAATTAGATGATATTTTTTACTGTCAATTAGTTTTGCAGACCATTAGTCGTGGCGATAAATATAATGCATATTAAAATTAATTTAATTTGCTGGGATAGTAGTAGTTCTGAATTATTAAAATTGCTTTTACGTAGCACTCAGAAAGACTTAAATTCGTTATTAAATTCGGTAGAAATATTTAAAATAAATATTCTTTTTGTATATTTATTTATGGCATATCATATTCATTGCATACAAATGTTATAATTCTCATTCTTAATAGTTTGCAATTATATTTACATTAACTTTACTCGACTTATGTAGTAAGCACGTACTTAAACATGTGTATGTTTAACATATTAATTTATTTTGCGTATTTACGGTAGATAATACTTAAAAAAGTGCATTTTTTATACAAGTTTAATTTAAGTTAAAAATTGTTAAACACATAGGCGATGTAACCCTTGTTATCTCTAGCGAAAAAACACCACTAAAAAGGGTACAAATCTTTTAAAGATGTAAAAATTAATGACAACAATTATTTAATCTGCACGAAATGTGATAAGAGACGTTTAAGAATGAAATACTTTCAATAGTTTTAACGATTTAGCAGAAAATAGTCAGCCAGAGTAAATAAAAATATTAAAGCAGTATTATAGAAAAAAGAAAACCCTTTTGAGATAATTATTTCTTAAAATATATTTAATTATTTACACTAAAAATAATAACATACAAATCATGTATGTACAACTAACTAACATTAATAATTTTTGTCATTTTTTTTTAAACTTCTGAATGGAAATGAAGAATAGAATCTATTCATGTTGAAAAGAGGTTAACTCAAAAATATATATTCTTTACCATTGTCTTGTAATTGTTATTAATTTTCAACTCGTCTTTTCATTTTTATTCTTTATAACCGATAAATATATATTTTAATTTATTTTATCTAAATTATATATAAATATATTTATGTATTTATTATGAATATGTCAAACAAAAGAAATAGAAAATAAAATAATATTGAAAAACATAAAATAATATGTATATGAGTTAAATTTATCTTTTTTATTATTTATCTGACAACGTGTTTTGAATATTAAATTTAAAAATTATAAAAATATTGTCTCTCTATCTGTATTTATAACAAAATAATTTATGTTTTTCTCTTTAAAAAAATAAATAGTGTTGGCAGCGACTAAAGATGCTGATTTAAAAGGACCGATATTTCTGAAAGAACCTATTAATCGTGTTGATTTTTCAAATTCTACTGGTGCCGTTGTTGAATGTCGTGCTAGTGGCAATCCACCACCAGAAATAATATGGGTGCGTAGTGATGGTACGGCTGTTGGTGATGTTCCTGGATTGCGACAGGTATAATACTGATAATTAATTATATTTATATTTTTTATGAATTTAATAATAATTGTTGTCTTAGGTACTTTCAAATGGTAATTTGGTGTTTCCACCATTTCGTGCAGAAGATTATCGCCAAGATGTCCACGCTCAAGTGTACGCATGTTTAGCTAAAAATCAAATTGGCTCAATTATATCCCGTGATGTCAATGTTCGTGCCGGTAAGTTGATTATTTTTTCTACATTTTTATTACATATTTGTTAAAGTCGTTAAGAGAATCACAAAATTTTAATAAATATTCTGAGGTAAATGCGTCATAAAAATTAAAAAAAAAATATTTCGGAAATTAAAGTAAGATTTAATAAGTTTATTATTATTATTATTATTATTATTTTCAACCTTTTTTATTTCAACATTATAATGAAAGAATAAACAACGAAGAGAAAATATTTTACTTGTTTATTGTTGTTTTTTAGATAAACGATAAAGATATTTTCGTTTTTTTAAAGTTATTAATTAAAAGTACAAAAATTATGTTTAAAACTTTAACTCTGTCATATCGAGAATTATTTATTATTTTATTTTTATTTTGTTATTCTCTGACGATTTTTTCTTTATATTATAAATAAATATATTAAAAAATACCAATATGAGATTCTTATTATATATATATTTGTTACATTATATAAAATGTTGTGTTTTTTTTATATACATTATATATTTGTAAATATGTTTTATTTTTTAACAATAGCAACGTTTTATTCATACAGCTGCAAGGCGATTTTATTTATAATAAAATTAAATAAACATTAAACTATAAATTTTTTTATATAAATAATTATAATAATAATAATAATAAAAATAATAATAATATTATTTAAAGAGAGTATGTTTTGCTTGTGTTAATGTTTATTAAATGTATGAATGAAAATATTATTTTATTTTTTTTTTTTGCATATTTTTGCACTTAAACATTATTCGTATCGTTACGTGCTGATTTTTTTTTTTGTTTTGTTAACAAGTAGAATATAATATATACGAAAATTACGGTCTACTAACGGTCGTATTAAAAATATATTTTAACAGCAAATAAGTTAATTTAATAAAGTATTTCTTTACGTTGTTTAACGTTTAAATTCGTCAAAATTTAATTTAATAAAATAAATAAGTATTAACCCTTTAGAAACGTTGTTGTATTTAACATGTGCGTGAAAAAATCATAAATAAAGAGCGGCGTTAGATATTATATTAACGAAAAGACGTTAAATTATATACTAAACATGTGTATAATTTTTTTTCCATCATTTTTAATTAATTAATTTATTTATTTTTCTTTTTAGTTAATATTTTAACTTTTTCTTTTTCTTTGTATATATATAAACATAAGCAGTTTAATTAAATTAAATGATTTATCTACACTTTAAGTATGAATGTGTTTGTTTAATAATATATTTATAATGAAGCATTGTTATGTTTTTCAACGACATAATCAAAGTGCCAGTAGCTGTTAGAAAAATTGTCGTTATAAATTCGTTGACCAGACATAACAACCTAAATATCGCGTGTGAATATAATATTATTAAATGTTTGATATTCATTCGTTGTAATTATTTATTTATGTATTTTATTATTATTATTATTTTATGATTAAATTAAATAAAAATGTTATTATTGATTTGGATAAATAAAATAATTAAAATTGTTGATTAGTTGTTGCACAATATTATGAAGCTGATGTTAATAAAGAGCATGTTATAAGAGGTAATTCGGCTGTTATAAAATGTTTAATACCATCATTTGTTGCTGATTTTGTTGAAGTGGTATCTTGGCATACAGATCAAGATGAAAATTATTTTCCTGGAAATGATTATGGTTCGTTTATAGAATGCATAATTAATAATTTTTTTTTTTTTGAAAATCCATTTATTCCTTTACAATATCCCATTACAATTATAATTTTTATTTCAGCAAATTATTTTTATCTTTTTTGCAGCAATTTTATGACGATAAATCACATTTTTTATTTTAAGATTATTTTATTTAATAATTATTTATTTTACTTTTAATTTGTGCTTTAGTTGTTGCTCAATATTATGATACAGATGTTAATAAAGAATATGTAATTCGTGGTAATTCAGCTGTGCTGAAATGCCAAATACCATCATTTGTTGCTGATTTTGTTGAAATTGTATCTTGGCATACAGATCAAGATGAATCATTTTTTGCGGGAAATGATTATGGTTTGTTTTTGTTTATTATAAATAAATACAAATGATTGAATATTCTTCTCCTTTATCCATTATTCCATGATTATTTTTTTTTATCATTCACAATAGTAATAAATTTTATTGTATTTAAGCAATTATTCAATAAAATTGTGTACAATTGTTGTGTTATCACCTAATTTGTAAAAAAAAATTATTTATTTAATATTAATTTGTCCTTGGTTGCGTATAATTTTTTTCTATTATTCTATTGAATGATTATTATTTTATTTGTTTCTGCTAATTTAAAAATTAAATTAATTTGAATGAGTGAGAATGTGCAATGTTATTTCTATGTACATATATATATATATATATATATTTTAAAATAATTTAATTTTAATATGTTTTTCAGAGACAAAAAACTTGAGTCACTTTTTTCAATGATTATGAAAAGTATTATTTCTTCTCATGCTCTTTAAAATTTATTCTTATATTTTTTTTTTCTAATTGAAATTTATAGAAATTGTTTTTTTTTTTGTATGTTTTAAATTTGATAAAAAATTAATTTAATATATTTTGAACTTTAGTCGTACAACAATTTTACCAATCAGAAGTTAATAATGAATATGTTATAAGAGGCAATTCGGCTGTATTGAAATGTTCAATACCATCATTTGTCGCTGACTTTGTTAGTGTTTTATCATGGCATGATGAAACTGGTACCACTTATGCATCAATAAATGAGCAACAAAGTGCTTATGGTGTGATTAAAATACAGTTTTTTTTTGTTTGTTATTTGTTTTATTGATTTTATGTAAAATTTTATCCTAATATTCCTTGAAGTTCCATTTTAGTTCTTTTTTTTCTATGTTAATTGATAAATATTATTTTATTTTTGTTTAATAAATAATAGTTGTTAATCAATATTATGAAGCAGAAGTTGTATCGGAATATGTTATTAAAGGAAATACGGCAGTTCTTAAATGTAATATACCAAGTTTTGTCGCTGATTTTGTAAAAGTTGAAGCATGGGTAGGAAGTGAAGGAACGGAATATATTCCAACATCTGATTTTGGTATTTTATCATAAAATAATTACGTTGCAATAATAAAACATTGTATTTATGAAGGGGGAATATACAGTCCTGAAAAAATAGTCCTTAATCCTTAATTTTTAATAAATATTTATTAATTTTCTTTTTTTTTTATTTATCGATTAATTTTTTGCTTTTAATTTTATTATTAAATTTAGTTGTTAATCAGTTTTATGGTGCTGATATTTTAATGGAATATGTTATACGAGGTAATTCAGTTGTTCTCAAGTGTCAAATACCGTCATTTGTTGCCGATTTTGTACGCGTTGAATCATGGATTGATGAAGAAGGCACCGAACTTATAGCAAGCGATAATTATGGTTAATTGTTATTACTAATATTAATTTTAATATTAATATTATTCCTAAATATCCTATCTTTTTCACTGTATTACAATTATGTACATTTTTTCAGCAATAATTTTTTAGTTTTTTAATTTATTGTTAATTAAGTAGAATTATATGATATTAATTTCAATAATATATTGTTTAGTTGTGAATCAATTTTACGAAGCGGAAATTTTGACTGAGTATGTTATACGTGGAAATACCGCAGTATTAAAATGCTCAATTCCGTCTTTTGTTGCTGATTTTGTGCGCGTTGAATCATGGATTGATGAAATTGGCGATGTTCTTACCACGAATGATAATTATGGTGTGATGTAGTTTGTTTGTTTTAATAATTTTAAGAAATTTAATCCTTTTCTTTATCCTTAAAATTGTATTCTTATTATTTGTTTTTTTGGTTTATTGAATATTTTATTTTTTTTTTTAAATATATTATTTAGTGGTTTCCCAATATTATATTACTGAAGCTGAAAATGAATATGTTATAAAGGGAAATTCCGCTGTTATGAAATGTAAAATTCCATCATTTGTAGCCGATTTTGTTTATGTTGAATCATGGATATCTGACGAAGGACATATTTTAACTTATAATCAAGAACCGAATAATTTTGGTGAAAATATTTTCTTTATATGTGTTTATTTTTTGAATTGAGAAAATCATTATCCATAACCAATCCTTTTATAATTTATTGTCGGTTAATATTTAATTATAAATCGATTTTATATTAGTTGTAATACAAACGTATGAAGCTGAGGCAGATAACGAATATGTAATTAGAGGAAATTCAGTTGTTATGAAATGTGAAATACCATCATATGTAGCTGATTTTGTTTATGTTGATTTGTGGAGTGATTCACAAGGAAATAATTATTATCCTGGTGGCAATCAGGAAATTGGTATAATAATGACTACTTAAAATAAATAGATTTTTATTTATTTTCATTTGCTTGTTCGAATATACGTATATTATGAATGTTGTTTAAATTCTTTATGTAAAATTAAGTAAATATTTTAGTACAAATCCTTGTAGCTCCTTTTTACAATAAATTATAATTTATTTTAATTTTAAATAATTTAGTTGTACAACAATTTTATCAAACTCGTGTTATTGATGAGTTTGTATTACGTGGCAATGCAGCAACATTAAAATGTTTAATACCATCATTTATTGGTGATTTTATTACGGTTGAGGCATGGGTTGCAGATGACGGTATTGAAATAACATCGAATTCTGAGGAACTTGGTATTAGCAATAATAAAATAATATACAATAAAACATGTTATGTTAAATTGTGCATGATTTTATTATACTAAAAGTTAATGAAAGGAGTTTAAACTACATCTTTGTATATCCAAATCCTGTAATATTGTTTTTTTTAGTTTTAATTTTTCAAAATGCTTTCATTGCAAAATTACAGTTTAAAATAATTACCTGTTTACAAATTTGTATATATATATTTTGTATTATTTAAATGAAAATTTAATTTAATGAAAAATCACAAATGTTAATAATTTTCCAGTTGTAAATCAATATTACGAGTCACAGGTATACGATGAATATGTGATTAAAGGTAATGCAGCCATTCTTAAATGTAATATACCGTCTTTTGTAGCCGATCACATTTATATTGTTGAATGGATTGATTCAGATAATGGGCGTTATGTACATAATTCTAGTTATGGTTCGTTTTCTAAATTTTTTTTTAATAAAAAATATTTCACTATCCATTGATTACTTTTTATCCATTGATTGAAATTTATATTTTGATGTCCCGTAGATGTTGTTTTTATGGCTATTGTGTGCTTAATGTTTTATTGAATAAATGAATCAGTTTTGTTTTAGGAGGATGACAAATACGTATTTAAATAAACTTGTATAATGGTTTTAGAAACATATAAACAAGCAGTTTCTTAACATATTTCCAGTTTTACTATTTAATTATGAGTGATTATAATACGATTATTTTATTTTTTATTTATGCTTTTTTATTCAATTATTTTTTATATAAAAGTTTTGTAAATTCAATTTTCCAGTTGTAAATCAATATTACGAGTCACAGGTATCTGACGAATATGTTATTAAAGGCAATGCAGCAATACTTAAATGCAATATTCCGTCATTTGTAGCCGATCACATATTTATTGTTGAATGGATTGATTCAGATAATGGGCGCTATGTACATAATTCTAGTTATGGTTCGTTGTGATAATATTTAATTAAAAAAATAAAAAGCATTTCACCATCCATTGATTACTTTATCCATTATTGAACATTTTTTTTTATTTTCCCTATATTTACATAATAATATTTATTAAACAATAGGAGAAAGGTGTTGGCAAATTGTTGAGATTAAAAAATGAGATTAATTTTTTTTTTTTGATTAAGGTTAAACATTGATCGATTTTCAATTTTGCGGCAATTTTAAATTAATTACATTTTAATAATTGTTTTACAATTAAGGCATACAAATAATGCAAATTTCGATATAAAAAATATGTATATATTTACAGTTGTGCCACAAAGTTATTCTGTTAATGTTATGGATGAACATGTATTGCGAGGAAATACAGCAATTCTAAAATGTCACATACCAAGTTTTGTGTCTGATTTTGTGTATGTTGCTGCATGGATAGAAAATGAATCGAAAGAAATATTTGCAGAAGAATTAATAGATCAGGACAAGTTTGGTTAGATATTCAGAATTAATAATAATCATTTATGTTTAGTCATTAGGTCAGATTGTATTTTTGTCATTTAATTTATTCATTTATGCTGGACTAGATAGTGCATTTTTCTTTTATTAATTAATAATACTATGGATGTTTTTCACAGATTAATTTTCTTTACATTTTAAAAATTGATAATCTTCGTTGGTTTTTTTATAAATTATATTTTTCAGTTTCAATTAATTTTTGTTTTTGTTTAATTATTCCTTGATTATCCTTTGTTCCGTTTTAAAATTATCCATAAGCCTAACGGCTTACCTTTATCATTAAATTCCCCCTTCATGTAGTTCGTAGTTATTATAATAATTTGCTCAATTTATTTTACATTTTTAAAATGTATAAAAGATTTTGTAAAAATCATTATATATTTTAAAATGTAAAATAATAAATGCATGTAAAGCTTTTCGAAATGTCTTAACGTAAAAATTTATATATATTTTTTTCTCTTTTAAATTAAATTTTAAAATAAAAATAAAGTTAAATTTTAATAAATTAAAGTTGTTTTGATTTAAATAATTAATGCATGCAAAATGAAAAGCTAAAATTTTAAAAGTTAAATAAAAAGAAATCGATTAATGCATGAGCACGAATTATTTTTTTTTTTAAATAAAATAATATTTACTATATAAAACTAATATAAATTTTTTCTCTGACATTTTCGTAATTAGATGGTAAATACTTAGTATTACCTTCTGGTGAATTACATATTCGTGAAGTTGGACCAGAAGATGGTTATAAAAGTTATCAGTGTCGTACAAAACATCGTTTAACTGGCGAAACAAGATTGAGTGCAACAAAAGGAAGACTTGTCATCACTGGTATGTCCTTTGTGATTATTTTCATTGATTATTATTTTTCACAAAAAAGAAAAAAAAAAGAAAACAGTTTAGGGCATAGATTTTTCATTTTAATTTTATTTTACAAATTTCTGTTATTAAATTCATTCAATTTTTTATTAATTTTGTAAAGTGAACAGAAATTTTATTATTTTTCTTAAAATTTTAATGCATGTTACTAATTTTAAAAAACTAAATTCATTTAATTTTTTTATTTTTATATATTTTTAAGTCAGGTTAGGTTATAAAATAGGAATAGAAAATATTGCAATATTGGAAACAATTAATTTTTTCGCGCTTTTCAAAAGGAGAAAATTTCTGCATTATAAAGTGAAAAATGTAAATAATTAATTATTTTATTTTTTAATAATTGATAACAATATTGCAAAATTTTCTATATAAAATAATTAAATAATATATTTTTATATTTATAAAACAACAATTCTCTGATGGTTAAACATTTTACTATATCAGAGCATTGTTGTTATGCCTGAATGTTGGGATAGGGTACCCTGTTGCGCGCGATATTTTATCTATTTAAATGGCACAAAGTTCCAAAAAAATAATAAGAAAAACAAGAATGTTTTAAATTTTTGTTAATTCGCGTTACAAATTAAAGTAAAGCTTAAACAATTAAACAAAAAGAAAAGAAAAGAAAAAGAAACATTTTTTTCAAAATTAATAATTGATTAAAAATTGTAATAGAAAATATTCATTGAAAATTCTTCCCTAATCCCTTCCTTGAATTCTGTCATTCAGTTTTTGGGCCAGTACAGGTAAGTGCTAGACATATTGTTTCGCAAATATTAATATTGTTTTGCAAAATATAATAATAATTTGTACAGAAATTCTTAACTTATTAGTTATTTTGTACATATTGTTTTGATATTTAAAAATAATTTTAGAACCTGTGGGAAGGGTATCGCCAAAGTTTCCAACATCTTCAAAAACAAGTAGCTTCGATGTAAATACTGGTGATAATTTAACATTATTATGTCCGGCACAATCATATCCTGTCGCTATATTTCGGTAGGTTTATTTAACTTGATTTTGTGTATTAAAACACTTAAATACACTAATTATTTTGTAATTGTTATTATTCGTTGGTTCGATTTCCGCTTATCCTAGCCCAACAATTCAGCAAACACAATATAAATCTTCTTCAATAAAATTTCAAAACAATGATAATAAAAAAAAAATCATTTTCTATTCCGTTAAAATATATAAAAGAACCTGCTGGTAGTGTTGGACCAAGATTATTGTCAGGAAATAATATAATTGTAATGTCAAGTAGACGAAATTCTTCAATAACTATAATGTGTCCAGCACAAGCATTTCCTGTTCCAATTTATCGGTAAGGGTATATCAATATATTACACAAATATATATTCTTGGGATGCTCTATTTAATTTCGAATACGCAACCTATTCCCTATTCCAATTATTCAAATAATTTTAATGTTGCGTTTTATACTCTGAAATATTTGTTTTATATGCAAATAGAACCGGCTGGAAGTGTAGGACCTCGGCTTCTATCAGGAAATGATATTAAAGTTTTGTCAAAAAAACAAAATACTTCAATAACATTGCTATGTCCTGCACAAGCCTTTCCTGTACCAATTTATAGGTAAGCGTGAAAGACTTGCTTAACTTATTATTTTTCTAATGTCGGAGTATTTTGATTTCTTTAATTTTGTGGTATCGGTAATTTTAAAATTATTGCAATTTTTACATTACATTTTACATTACACAATAATATACATATTATGTATAGTACTGTACATATTTTTGTTTGTAAAAGAAGTCTCATGATTGGATGCCTACTCCAACATTCGAATAACTATTTTACCTTAAAATATATAGTATTTTCATTCTGTTATCATTTTTGTAGAACCAGTCGGTAGCGTTAGTCCTAAAATAAATATTGGCGATGAGTTTAAACTAGTACGAAGTAAAATTAATACTACTCTTAGCTTAATGTGTCCAGCACAATGTTTTCCAATACCTATATTTAGGTAAGTCATTGTTCCTTGTTCAAATATTATTTATTTATCGAAATATAGACAATGAGTATCACCAATCTTCAGTATTTAGGCAAATTCAGTTTTGTTTGTGTTTATTTAACTTGTTTTTTCAATGTAAATATTTTTTTTGACTAATCAGAGCCCATTGGGAGTGTCAGTCCAAGAGTAAATATTAAAGATGAATTTACAAATGCTAGAGAAAGAAGTGGCAGTACACTTTCTTTACTATGTCCTGCACAATCGTATCCTGTGCCTTCTTACAGGTGAGAGATAACTTTTTTTTTTGTTTTTGTGCAGTGTTTCCCAATTTTCTGAATCATTGTATCAGTGGTTTATTAACATATCCCAACATTCCGTAATCATTTGGTAGTCGGTTTTGTATCATTTCATAATATATGAATTGTTTGCATTTTATTATAGAGCCTGTGGGTAGCGTTAGGCCAAAAATTGTATCGGCGGATAAATTAAATGTTGTCGAATCAGCTACTTTCGAAAATGCTACACTTCTTTGTCCTGCGCAATCTTATCCAGTTCCAAATTATAGGTATTATTTTAAAATATTTCGTGTTTCTCAATTTAATTTGCTTACTCAAATTTTTCTAAATCATTTGTATCAATGGTTTATTAATCATGTCCCAACATTCGGTAATCATTTGGGTAGTCAGTTTTGTATCATTTCATAATATATGAATTGTTTGCATTTTATTGTAGAGCCTGTTGGTAGCGTTAGGCCAAAAATTGTATCGGCTGATAAATATAAAGTGGTTGAATCAGCAACTTCCGAAAATGCTACACTTCTTTGTCCTGCACAATCTTATCCAGTTCCAAATTATAGGTATAATTTTAAAATATTTATACGTTATCGTTTCGTTTTGTGTTTTATTTTTTCAAAACATTCGGGCAAATTAGAAATGTTTTTTTTTTAAATATTAACAAAAAAATATATTATAGAACCGGTGGGTAGCGTAAGCCCTAAATTGAATGAGGTTGATGAATTGAATATTGTAAGGACTCGCACTAGTAAAGCATTTAGATTGCTTTGTCCAGCACAGTCTTACCCGGTTCCTTTTTATAGGTATGAAACGTTCTTAAGTAAATTTATCAAATCCCAGCATTCATGTATTGTTTCTTAAAATCATTATAAAATTGAAAAGCATCGATAATAATCCTATATATTTTTCGAATCTTAATTTTTAATTCATAAGAACCGGTTGGTAGTGTAGCTCCTAAACGAACATCTGGTGATAAAATTCGAACGGTTGATGTTGGTGTTCATTCTAATTATACAATGATGTGTCCAGCACAATCCTATCCAATTCCATCTTTTCGGTGAGATTTTCAAAAATTAATTTTTAATAAGAAATTTAAAAAATCCCTGTATTTAAGGTGCATTAGACTAGTAATTAAAAGTTTTAATGTCGTAATTACATAAGAAATTTATTAAATTAGAACCAGCCGGAAGTATTGGTCCACGTTTTACGTCTGGTGATAAAAGTAGAACATTCGAATCAAAAGTAAATAACAGCGTGACACTTCTTTGTCCTGCTCAATCATTTCCAGTACCTATTTTCAGGTAAGATTATACACCTACGAAAAATTATAATTTTACGTATTTTTGGCAAATCCTATCTCACGCAAAGGCGTTTAACTGTATTTCGATAAATTAATTTATTAAAATTATATGTGTAATAGAGCCAGCAGGTAGTGTTAAACCTAAGTTTCCAACTGGAGATACGAGTCGAGCTTTTACTAGTTTAAATAATTCAGCATTGACATTACTATGTCCAGCACAATCGTTTCCAGTACCAATATTTCGGTGGGTGGTTTAAATTTTTCAATAAAACAATGTTTTAAATTTCTATCCCAATATTCAGGATTGTTTGTCAATTTCATGAATTAGGAATGTACTAACAATATTTATATTTTGTTATCTTATCCATATATTATTAGAGCCAGTGAGTAGTACAGCTCCCAGATTACCAAGTATTGCTAGATTTGATAAACAATTAGTCGATTTAGGAAAAACATTATCTATATTATGTCCTGCACAAGGGCATCCAGTTCCAAATTATAGGTTAGTAAAAAACAGCAATAAGAATAGCTATTAATTTATCTAATGAGTTTTAGAACTTTATTTTTATTATCATTATTATGTTAAGCGAAACTTTACTTTTTTTACGTATCGAACAGTAATACTATCTCAATGTGCAAACAGGCTTTCTTGTCATTAAATTATTCTTAACGATATTTCTAACATTGTTACAATATACAGAACCTGTATCTAGCACTGCTCCTAGAACCCCGTCTATGGTTCAAAAACCAATTTTCATTGATTCACTATTGGAAATATCGTTGCTTTGTCCTGCACAGGGTTATCCTGCTCCTAGTTTTAGGTAATACATAAATTTAAATTGAGTTTGTTTTTATATAAGTACCATAAACACTTGTACGTCTTTATTTATATATAAGTTCATTAAAACTGTTTTAAATGAGGCAATTGCATTTATTAATTCATTGAAACAGAACCTGTAGGGGCAAAAGCACCTACTCTCTCTAGCGACGTAAAACGTTCATGGATTGAAAGAGCTTTCAATCAAACATTTGCATTATTTTGTCCAGCACAAGCGTTTCCTGTACCATCGTTCAGGTAGCATTTTATATTTATTCAAGACAATATAATTTTGTTTAAAATGTAATTTTGCATGTGTGAAATAAAAATTGTAACCTTGTCTGTATAGAACCAGTTGGAGCAAAAGCGCCCACACTTTCTAGTGACATAAAATGGTCGGGTATTGAAAGAAAATTAAATATTTCAATTGCTTTATTGTGCCCAGCACAAGCATTTCCAGTTCCTGCATTCAGGTTTGTATTTTTTTTCTATAAAAAATTCATTGGTTGTTATTAAAAAGTGTAAACATATAGAAACACCCATATATGTTATTACCAATCAAGTGTAATGGTTCATTAATAATTTATAGATCGGCTACATTATTTATTATTAGTCAATAGAAAAAAAACTTTTTGATCGAATAAAGATAATGTCTATTTCTAAATTTGATATCAATTATATTATAATTGATTTTGGTATTTGTGAATAAATAATTCAAAGATTAATAGATAAAAAATAATGGAAAAAACGATATTTATTTACCTAATCCGTTAGTTAAGGTAGTAGATTTTGGTAGCTCTTATATAGTTTAGGTAATAATTACAAAAGAAATTTTCGCAACGAATATTTAAGTGATAAACTTTGGTTTTTGTTGTTTTATAAAAACAAAGAAAAAATAACGAATAGCTCTTCAGAATGAATTATTCATAAATTGTGGGTTGAGTGCAATCATATGTTTGATATTTTTTGTTTTGTATTTTGTGTAAAATATAAGTTGTAAAATTGTTGCATTATGGCGCAGGTGCTTTAGGAAAAGCACGTGCTAGAAGACAAGTGTTACCTCACCAGAATTTCCCAACAATCCGAAAACAATCCGTCCATATGGCAGTCCTTTTAAATTACTTCTGTGTTAGTAATATATTTTACACTTTTCCCGAGTTTGCGTATATACTTTGTTTACGATTTCGATATCCCACCATATCTACAATTTTGCCATACCACTTTTTGTTAAAAGCACGCGGTTACTTGTTGATTTATCGTAAAATATTTTTTACTACGATGTATTGTTATCAATGTGACTTTCATAACTCTCTTAAAATATTAACGCTGGCGCAATGGTTATGTTTTCATTTTTTATTATTGACAATAACAGAGAGTGAATGAAAGTGTTTATCAAATGATGAACAATAGAAAGTGTTTTACAAATGTTTTCCTTATAGGGTTGCACAAAACATGAATTGAAAAAAAACTCAATACAAATAATTTTTTTTTTTAAACAAAAACTTTTAAAGTCTTTTGTTATAAATTTGCTAAAACAAAATTATTTGAAGCAGAATACTTATTTAATTTTCATTGTCAAATTATTATTTAATTGATTTCGCAAATGAAGTTCACTCTAATGTCAAAATCAAGGTTATTGCAAAAGTGCATTTGAAGGATATGTAGGGAAAGTTTTTTTTTAGTGAATTGATTATTTACTTTGGCCTTAGTATACGTTTTGAAGAATTCTTTTATGGTTAAAATTATTATTATAATAAATTTATTTGAAATTAAAACGCAACAATTTCCAGTAAAATTTTCCATGATTGTAGTAAAACTTCTATGAATTTTCTATCATAAATAATGTCGTGTTTTGGGGCCCAATAATTCCAACATCAAAAAAAAAATCAAAGACTTAAGAGTGCAATAACTTTTTTTTTTTTGGAATACAATTTTTTTTTAGAACCAGTTAGTTCAAAATCTCCAGCATTTTCCAATGATGCAGTAACCATGGGGGTTAAAATTTTGCAGGGTCTTCCTACTGCACTTACCTGTCAAGCTCAAGCATTTCCTGTTCCAGTTTTTAGGTATATCTAAATCGTCTTATTATTCTTTGCCAAATTTATTAAAAAATTATGAATTTTCTCAATGAAACAATTTTAATTTTCACCTTACTTATCAATTTTAAATATCGATTATAATTTAACGCCGTACCAATTACCATCATTCTAGTTAAGTAACCGTTAATTTATAATTTATTTGCCAATTTTATATATATTAGAACCTGTTGGTTACAAGAAACCTACTTTTTCAACGGATGCGTCTACATTTACTATAAATTGGTCAGAAAATCAGACAGTTGCAATGACATGCCAAGCTCAGTCTTATCCTGTTCCTATATCAAGGTAGAGTTTTTTTTTTAAATGAATGTTAATAATTATGCTTAGTGGGTACCCTGTCCTTGTAATTTCTAAATTGCAATTGCGTCAAACATATGTCTTATTGTAACAGAACCAGTTGGTGCTAAACCCCCAACATTTTCATCAGAGGGAAGCATTTTTCAACGACACATGAATTCTAGTTTTGCTTTATTGTGCCAAGCTCAAGCATATCCTGTTCCCTTGATAAGGTATTACTATTTTTTAATAAAATTTTTATGTTAAGGGGGCAAACTATCCACATTTCTGGCATTTTAAATTATATATTAATTCTGTTTTTAATTATTTATATTTTGATGAAATAATATATTTTATTTATTAATAAATCAGAACCCGTTGGTGCTAAGCCACCCACATTTTCATCAGCGTCGAAGGGAAGTATTTTTATGCAACAAATGAAGACTAGTTTTGCATTATTATGTCAAGCACAAGCTTATCCTGTTCCTTTTACAAGGTAGTTAATTTCTTCTTTTTTTTTGTTAAACAAATTTTTGCTTATTTAATTTGAACGTTTTCGAAAAAATATCCTAACATTCAATTCTGTTACTCCTTTGTATGATACATTTTTAATTCGCGAATCTTTATAAATAGAACCAGTTGGTGCCAAAGCGCCAACATTTAATACGGATTCAAAAATATCATCGTATTCACGAGCTATCGGACAGTCCTTTGGTTTACTTTGTCAAGCACAGGCATTTCCTGTCCCATTAATCAGGTAGATTTTTTATTTATATTTTTACAATTGAGGCATTTTATTTCTGTAGAGCCGGTGGGTACAAAAGCTCCTACTTTTTCATCAGATTCGTCTAGTTTTACATTTAAAAAAAGAAATGGTGAAAGTTTTGGATTATTATGCCAAGCACAAGCGTTCCCAGTACCATTTATAAGGTAAATTGTATTTCGCTTATAAATCGCAACAGGTTTCCTTTATAACAACGTTCATTGCAATATAAATTTTGCATTATAATGTTTCAATTTCTAAAATCTCTTTATCAAAAAATATTAGAACCGGTTGGTGCGAAAGCTCCAACATTTTCGTCAGAATCAAAAAGCAGTACATTTGTTAAAAATATTGGACAAAGTTTTGGACTTTTGTGCCAAGCGCAAGCTTTCCCTGTTCCATTAATCAGGTGCGTTTCTTTAAAATCTTTTTTTTTTAAATAACCCATAAAAAATTAGAACCAGTCGGATTTAAAGCACCCACATTTTCAACGGATGCGAAAAGTATATCGTTTGTTCGTTCAGTAAAACAAAGTTTTGGACTTTTGTGCCAAGCACAGGCTTTTCCTGTACCAGTATTTAGGTAATTCTTTAATGATTATTATAATCATAATTATTTAAATATAATTTATCAATGCTAGAACCCGTCGGATCTAAAGCACCATCATTATCGACAAACGCGGAAAGTATAACATTTCGTCACTCGGTCAATACAAGCTTCGGGCTGCTTTGTCAAGCTCAAGCATTTCCAGTTCCAATATTTAGGTAATTTTGATGGTAACTTAATTAGGGTTTATTATTAAGAATATTAACCGTTATTATGTTTCATATCACTTTAAGAAAAAAAAATGAAAATCAATATAGGGAGGAAAAATATTCTTAATAATATAGAGTTTCTCTTATGATTTTACAGAATTTTCACATCCCATATACACCAAATATGGCAGAAATGAATGACTGAGACAAATGTAGTGAAGGGTCCGCTGGCCTGCTACTACAGGGCCATGGCGCCGCCTAGAGAGGGGCTCGCCCAAGTAGCGGGTAAGTGGGGCTCTATGCCCATAATGCCTCTGCTTTTTCATTTTTGCCTATAGTGTAAACTCAATCCTGCTCCACGCTTTTTTCGCATTTAATTTTATTTAATTTAATATTATTGTTAATTATTTAATTTTCTAAATGTGCAAATATATAATTTTCATTATTTTTATCATTTTTAAGTAAGAAACGCATAATAACGGTGACTTTCCACTGACATTTATGTTGCACTTTTAAATTTCAATATTTAATTCTGATAATTATTTTTAATATAAATTTAAAATTGAATTTATCACTCGAAATACTAATTTATTTTTGGTCATTATTTGGAGGTACTAACATGGTTATTTTATTGATTATAATATGCTTAAGTACAAAAAAAAAATAGTAATTAACAGAGCTGGTTTAAAGGTAAGTTAAAGTTTTATTTTTGTTTTGAAAAAGTTCGTTAGCTGATAAGGTAACTATAAAATTATTGAGTTTTTTTTTTTAAATCGACCGAACGGGTACTAATATCTCTACAATTCTTTGATATAATAGTTAATTGTCTGTGGTCAATAGTTGATCTATTAATACCATATAAATATTATTTAAATTTAGAACCAGTTGGTAGTGTTTCACCTAAAATTACTGGCGGTAATCTCCAAGCAACCGGTGCTAGTATTAATAATTCAATTGCTATACTATGTCTCGGCCAATCATTTCCTATTCCAAGCTTCAGGTATTTTTCTATTTGATATTTTTGATTAAATTTTCTTTGTATTGTTTATAAAAGAAGATGTATTTTTGATGTTTTTTTAATAATTTAAAAGCAATACTATTGTCAGAGTAACACTTACGTTAATTGTCTGTCAATAATATATAATCGATAGGGTTCTCTTATTTCAAGTCAGACGGTTAAACAGATTAAAAAGTTTATAATAATTACAAATAAAATTATTCGTTGTAGAACCTGTTGGATCTGTTAAACCTCGAGTCACAAGTAAAATTATTGAATTTAAGGATGTTCCACAAAATTCAACATTTGTTGGTTTATGTCCTGGACAAGCATTTCCTGTCCCAATTTATCGGTATATTATTATTATTTTATTTCGTTTCTCTTAACTTTAATTAAACAAAAAATTACCAAATAAAAATGTCCATCATACGACTCAGGTAAGTATACATTTCTAAATGTATTTATTTATTATTTAGGACCTGTATACTGGAGATTTCTTATGTGCAGCAAACAAATTTTTTAATTTTATTATTTCAAAATTCCTTACCAAATAATAAAAAAATGCTTTAAAAATTAAAGAAACTGAGACAAATAATTTAAAAACTAATTAAATAAAATTTCAATTAAAAAAATTAAGAAATTTGTTGCTTTCTGTTTGTTGTATCAGGACTGTTGCGATTTTAATAAAAATAAATAGGCAAAGAAAAAACTTTATTAAAAGTTTTGTTTGCAATAATAATAATAATAATTATTAAAATAATTTACATAAATAATATTATTTTAAATTCAATTAAATGTCTATTTTCTAATTCATTCATGCACATAGTTTTATTTATAAATTTAAACTATTAAATTACTATATATATATATAAAATGTGAATTAAGAAAAAATAAATAATTTAATTGAGAAAAATTTCTTTGTTCTTTTTTCAGATGGTATAAATTTATCGAGGGTACAACACGTAAACAAGCTGTTATTTTAAATGATCGTGTTAAACAAGTGTCTGGTACTTTAATTATTAAAGATGCCGTTGTTGAAGATTCCGGAAAATATTTATGCGTTGTGAATAATTCTGTTGGAGGTAATTATTTGATTTATTTTATTTAATATAATATTAATAAATTTATTTTTATGTAAGGTGAAAGTGTTGAGACTGTTTTAACTGTTACCGCACCATTATCTTCGAAAATTGATCCACCTACACAGACAATTGATTTTGGACGTCCAGCTATTTTTACATGTCATTTCTCAGGCAATCCAATTAAAACCGTATCATGGATGAAAGATGGCAAATCAATTGGTCACAGTGATGCTATTTTAAGGTACGGAAAGGAAAATTTATTAACTTTTAAACATTAAAACATTATATTTTTGAAAATTATAGAATCGAATCGGTGAAAAAAGAAGATAAAGGAATGTACCAATGTGTTATTCGCAATGATCAAGAAAGTGCTCAAGCTAGTGCAGAATTAAAACTTGGTGGACGATGTAAATGATAACCATAAATATATTATAGTGATGACAATAAATATAATTATGTAATATTTATTTTTCTGTTTTATATAGTTGATCCTCCTGTTATTCGTCAGGCGTTCCCAGAAGAAACATTACACCCAGGACCATCTGTATTTTTGAAGTGTATTGCCGGTGGTAATCCAACACCCGAAATCTCATGGGAACTTGATGGCAAAAAAATAACAAACAGTGAACGGTATATTTTTTTTATTATTTATATATCATTCATAATTATTTAATAAATAAATTATTTAGCTATCAAGTTGGACAATATGTAACAGTTAATGGCGATGTCGTGTCTTATTTAAATATTACATCGATTCACACCAATGATGGAGGTTTATATAAATGCATGGCGAGCAGCAAAGTAATAAAAATTGTTGTTTTATTTTTCCATAGTTATTAAATGTCATAAAATCGTTTTTATAACAGGTTGGAATCGCAGAACATTCAGCTAAATTAAACGTTTATGGATTACCTTACATTCGACCAATGGAAAAAAAGGCTATTGTTGCTGGTGAAACAATGATTGTGACTTGCCCTGTTGCTGGTTATCCAATAGAGTCTATTGTTTGGGAGAGAGGTAATATAATTTTAATGTTTTAAATATATATAATTTCTGACACAATAAATTTTACAGACAACCGAGCACTTCCAATTAATCGCAAACAGAAGGTGTTCCCTAATGGTACATTGATTATTGAAAATGTTGAAAGAAACTCTGATCAAGCTACTTACACCTGTGTCGCCAAAAATGCTGAAGGATACAGTGCACGCGGAGCTTTAGAAGTACAAGTCATGGGTAAGATATAACATTTATTTAATAAAATTAATAAAAAATGACATTAAAGATTCGGTTTGATAAAAATTTATTTTATTTCTATACTTAATATAGATACAAATCTAATTCGTTGTTTTTAAATTTTTAATGTCATTTCTATATTATATAAATATATAAGTTTTGTGCAGAAAATATTAACTTGATTGTTGTCTTTATGATAATTAAATCAAATTTTAAAATATCTTTATGGTATTTAATGAAAAATATTTATTGATCACTATTTTAATCAAGCAACTTTATGTTGCGATTTAAAATATATTAAATAAATTTTTATATTCAAAAAAAAAAAAAAATAAAATTATTTAGGTGTGTTAATTGAGATTTGATATAAGCGATAAATATATATTTGAGGTAAGTCCAATTAAAATTTACAGAGCGTTTTTAAAATAGAGTTTTATTTTCAATAAGAAAACATGACGTTCGTTCGTCGTTTTAATTAAAATCAATCGAATTAGTTTTGCCACAGATAGTTCCGTTTAGTTTCGGTGATGAAACTATAAATATATTTGATATGGTCTCTGCCACGTGTACGGTAAATAAAGGTGATCTTCCAATTGAAATAAATTGGAAATTATCAGATGGTCGTAAAATAATAACAAATGATGGAATATTAATAAGTAGAACAAGTCCACGAATAAGTTCATTAAGTATTGAATCAGTTCGTGCACGACATCGTGGAAATTATACATGTGGCGCAAAAAATTCAGCTGGTTCTATAGAATTCACTGCAGAGTTATCAGTTAATGGTACAATGTCATTTTTCTTGTTTTAGAAAATTGTAATTCCTCATTGCCAATTCACCTTTTAAATTAATTGCGGATAATTATAATAATATAGCAAGTGTTCAAAATATAGTTATTATAAAAACAATGTATATAAAACAGTTTTGCCGCAAATACTTTCATTTCATTTTGATGAGCCCATTGACGAGCAAAGTGTTGCAACTGTCAATTGTGTCGTTCTCAAAGGGGATCCTCCATTTGATATATTTTGGATAATGAATAATCAAAAATTAGCAAATAATGACGGTATTTTGATATCAAGATCTGGACAGAGAATGAGCATTCTGAATATAGAATCAGTTCATGCTAGACATCGTGGAAATTATACTTGCGTGGCAAGAAATTCGGCTGGGTCAGTGGAACATAGCTCATTATTAATCGTTAATGGTATTACAACATCCAAATTCAAAATTACTCAATTATTTCAATTTTTTTAAAAATATTATTTAATTATTATTATAATTTTGAAAATGAAATTTATTTTTTTTAAAACCTTAAAAGTTTTACCTCAAATCCTTTCATTTGAATTTGGCGAGCCTATAAATGAGAATGATATGGCAACTGTTAATTGTGCAGTAATTAAAGGCGATTTACCGCTTGAATTGTCTTGGTCATTCAATGGCACTAAGTTGATTACAGATGACAGCATTACAATAACTCGGAACAGTAAACGAATCAGTGTTTTAAGTATTGAATCTGTTAAATCAAAGCATTGCGGTATTTATACGTGCATTGCAAGTAATCAAGCCGGCAAAGTAGAACATAGAGCTGAGCTCAAAGTGAATGGTATAGTTGAAAAAAAAATTAATTTATATAAATTTTATTATAGTTCCACCCCAAATACTACCTTTTTCATTTGGTGAGGAAATATTAAATTCAGAAGATGTAGCGGCGATTCAATGTATGGTACTAAAAGGAGATTTGCCCATTACTATTGAGTGGCTTTTAGATAATAAACCTCTTACCAAAGATAATGGTGTTAATAATGTTATGACAACGAGCCGCATCAATCAATTAACAATAGAATCTTTAAATGCAAATCATCGTGGTGTTTACAAATGTATTGCTCGGAATAGAGCTGGCAGTGATGAATACATGTCTGAATTAAGAGTGAATGGTTAAAAAATCAAATTTTTTCGACTTTTGTTTTATTATTGTTTAGTTAAATTCCATATTGAGTTCAAAATTAATTTCTTTTTTTTTCATAAGAAATTCCTAGTCTGTTCCACCGAAAATAATACCATTTAGTTTTGATGATAAATCATCAAAATAAAAACCTTAATTTATGATCTGTTCTTTATAAATAATTCGATTTTTCCCAAAAATAAAGTTCCTCCACAAATAACTCCGTTTAACTTTGGTAATGAACCGTCAAATACTGGTGAAATGGCTGGAGTTAATTGTATGGTAGCTAAAGGTGATTTACCTGTTGATATTCGTTGGACTCTTAATTCTGGACCTATAATATCTGGTGAAGATGGATTCACAATAACACGATTAAACTCACGTACAAGCGCTTTAAACATAGAATTTCTTGATAGAATTCACAGAGGATTTGTTAAGTGTTTAGCAAAAAATAAAGCAGGAATTGTTGAATATGCGACTGAACTTCAAGTCAACGGTTTATATTATTGAAATAATTGTTTTTTTTTATTTATTATTTTGCTATTTTACACTTGCTTTTTATTACGTTTTTATCACCTTATTTTTTCTAATATTACACATTAAATAGTTTTACCATATATAAATCCATTTGCTTTTGATGGTGACGCTAATTTTGCGGACAGTCTTCAGTTAATGTGTTATGTGGCAAAGGGTGATTTACCATTATCAATTAAATGGTTATTTCGTGGCAGAGATATATATTCACGGTTAGGTGTTGTGACCAGTAAAATGGGCGATCGTTCTAGTTTTCTATCAATTCCATCTGTGAATGCGGAAAATAGTGGAAATTATACTTGCGTGGCATCAAATTCTGCTGGATCTTTTAATCATACAGCAGTATTAAATGTTTTTGGTAGAATTATCGTTTATTTATTATATTTGCTAAAAAGATTTGTATTTTTTATGTTCGTCCTGCATAATATTATTTATTTTGTTTTAAACAAAAAATATATTCGCTTAGTTCCACCTCAAGTCATTCCATTTACATTTGGTGATGATCCATCAAATCCTGGTGACAGTAATGCGGTCAATTGTATGATTACAAAAGGCGATTTACCATTAAATGTTAAATGGACCTTAAATGGTCAACCAATTGTTAATGGTGAAAATGGATTTTCTGTTGTAAAAATGTCACCTCGCTTAAGTTCACTTAGCATTGAGTCTATTCAAGATACCCATAGAGGAATATTTAAATGTATTGCGGAAAATGCTGCTGGTTCGGTTGAACATTCAACTATTTTAAAAGTGAATGGTAAACATATATTTGAATTGTGTGGTGGTTGCCTTAGTATAAGTTACTTAATTATTTCCTATATCAAAATCATAATACTGAAATACCATATTTAGTTCCTCCTCAAATAATGCCATTTAGTTTCGGAAGTGAGTCATCAAATACTGGTGAAAGTATTGGCATTCAATGCATGATAACAAAAGGTGATTTGCCAATAAATATTACATGGATACTAAATAATTCCCCAATAGTATCTGGTAATAAAAGTTTTACTATTACCCGTCTAAACTTAAGAACAAGCTCGTTAAATATAGATTATATAGATGATTTCCATAGAGGAATTTATAAATGCATTGTATCAAATCATGCTGGAAGTACTGAATTTGTTTCTGAATTAAATGTTAATGGTAAAAATATCAAAAATTTATATAAAATGTTTGTAGCAACAATATTAAAGATTTAGTTTATAATAAATCCTAATGCTATCCTCTTAATCTTAAAAGTTCCTCCAATTATAAATCCGTTCGCCTTTGATGGTGAAGCGAATTCCGGCGACAGTGTACAGCTTACGTGTCACGTTTCGAAAGGCGATTTGCCATTATCAATAAAATGGTTATTTAAGGGTCGAGAAATTATCTCACCTTTAGGAGTTATTACCTCTAAGATTGGGGATCGTTCAAGCTTTTTATCTGTACCAGACGTGCAAGCAGAGAATAGCGGAATATATACGTGTGTGGCAAAAAATTATGCTGGAGAATATAATCATACAGCAAAATTAGATGTTAATGGTAGATGAAATGTTTGAATATAAATCGATCAATAATTGTTTTTATACAACTGTTTTTAGTTATTATTTTGATTAAAATTTTTATTTTCGCTAAAAAATATATAATCCTTAGTCACCCCACAAATTATTCCATTTTCGTTTGGTGATGAACCATCTAATCCTGGTGACAGCAATGCTGTTCAATGTATGGTGACCAAAGGTGATTTACCGTTGAATATAAGGTGGACATTAAATGATCAGCCAATTATTACTAATGAAAATGGCTTTACGATTGGTAAAATGTCACAGCGATTAAGTACACTTAGCATTGAATCCATTCAGGGCTTGCACAGAGGAATATTCAAATGTATTGCCGAAAATAAAGCTGGTTCAATGGAATATTCCACTGTATTACAAGTTAATGGTAAAATTGTAAAAAAATTAGTTTGTTATGTTTTTTTTTTGTACAAATTTTAGTTATAAGAAAATAACTTCCAAATAGCCAAATAAAATATTTGGATCTCCTTTAAAGTTCCACCACAGATCTTCCCTTTTAGTTTTGGTAACGAACCTATGAATAATGGTGATAGTATTGGCATGCAATGTATGATCACTAAAGGGGATTTACCTATTGATATATACTGGGTATTAATAATTTACCAATTATATCAGGAGAAAATAGTCTAACAATAACGCGTTTAAATCCTCGAACAAGTACACTAAATATTGAGTCAATTAATGAACATCATCGTGGTATTTATAAATGTGTTGCTACAAATAATGCTGGATTAATTGAACATTTTTCCGAATTAAGTGTTAATGGTTAAGTAAAATTGTAATTTTTTATCCAAAGAATATAGATTTGTTTTTATCAGTCCTAAGATAATATTCCAATAAAATTCCAATACTTAATGTAATTATGATTTATAACCACAAACAAAGTTCCACCTCAGATTATGCCATTTTTCTTTGGCGATGAACCAACAAATTATGGTGAAAGTACCGCTGTTCAATGTATGGTAACGAAAGGTGATTTGCCACTTGAAATTACGTGGACGCTAAATAATGAAAGCTTATCGAGTAATGATATAGGAATGATTATTGTGAAAATGTCTCCACGTTTAAGTTCCTTAAGTATTGATTCGATAAACGGAAATCATCGTGGTATTATAAAATGTATTGCAAAAAATAATGCTAGAATTGCTGAATATGCGGCATTGTTGCAAGTTAATGGTAATGGTTAAATAATTTTTATTTTATTATTGGGTAGTTAATATTAAGCTTTTGATATAAAAATAAGAACCATTATAATAATGTCTCCTACAATCCAAGTTCCTCCTCAGATTTTGCCATTCTCATTTGGTGATGAAGCAATAAATATGGGTGAAAGTATGGGTGTTCAATGTACTGTAACGAAAGGAGACCAACCGATTAATATAACGTGGTGGTTAAATGATAAATATATATTTAACGAAGAAAATAGTATTATTATTGGTAAAATGTTTTCGAAATCGCGTACACTTAATATTGATTTTGTAAGTAGTGAACATCGTGGTATTTATAAATGTGTTGCGTCGAATATGGCAGGGACCACAAATTTTTCCGCTGAATTACATGTAAACAGTATGAATAATCAAATTAATTTATAAATATTAATTAAAATTATTATTATTTATTTTTATTTGATTAAAAAATAATCCTTATAAAAATTAATTTAGTTCCGCCACAAATTGTGCCATTTAATTTTGGCGACGTATCATTAAATTCTGGGGATTGGACAAATGTACAATGTGCGGTTAGCAAGGGTGATACCCCATTAGACATTTATTGGAAATTTGAAAACAAAACCATAAATGTTGAGGATAATATTTTAATAAATCGACAATCTTCACGAGTGTCAACATTAACTATAGATTCAGTTCAATCACAGCATCGTGGGTTATTTACTTGTTACGCAAAAAATCCGGCCGGTTTAAGTTATTTTTCTGCAGAATTATCAGTGAATGGTATATGCGTATGGTTTATAGATTTTTTATTTATTCATTATTATGTTATTATTTCTATTAATCTTTTTGATTTAATATAAACAAAAATTATTCCTTGCAAGTGAGACCATTTATCACACCGTTCGCATTTAATGGTGAAGCTAATTCTGGTGATAGTGTTCAATTAACATGTCACGTATCAAAAGGTGATCTTCCGATTAAAATTCAATGGTTACATAATAATTTAAAGATTCATTCAAATCTTGGCGTATTGGCGAGTAAAATGGGTGATCGCATTAGCCTATTAACTGTATCATCGGTATCAGCCATCAATAGTGGAATCTATTCTTGTATAGCAACCAATTTTGCCGGCGTTTTTAATCAATCAGCTGAATTATTTGTTAATGGTTAGGCATGTAATGATTAAGTTGTTAAGTTAAATTTTTATTTATTAATCCGACAAAACTATACCTTATTAATAATTTATTTTAAATAAGTTCCATCTCACATTAGTCCATTTATGTTTGACGAAGAAGTGTTTGGTGGGGATTCGATACAAGTAAATTGTCATGTCACCAAGGGTGATAAACCTTTGAATATTTCATGGCTTTTTAATCAAAATGTAATTAACGACGATATGAATATTAATACACTGAAATTAGGTGATAAAACAAGTATTTTAAGTATAACATCAGCAAGTGAACGTCATGCGGGAAATTACACTTGTTTAGCAGAAAATCCTGCAGGAAGAGTATCACACACAGCTATACTTTATGTTAAGGGTATTAAAGTACAACATCATAAATATTATCTATAGTTTATACATAATTAAGTTAGAATAAAAAAAATAACAACAACAGATTAAATTATCTGTCTTAAAATAAAATATTCCCGAATGTCTAGTTCTTCCAAAAATAATACCATTCTCATATGATGACATTTTGTACATGGGTGACTCTGTTGAATTATTGTGTCAGGTATCTAAAGGTGATAAACCAATACAAATATCATGGAATTTTCATGGACAGAGTGATATTACTGGTTTAAAAATTAAAACAAAAAGATTAAGTGATAAATCTAGTTTATTGTCAATTCCATCAGCGAAAGGTCATCATACAGGACGTTATACATGCACCGCCACAAATTTAGTCGGATCAAATAGTTATACAATAAATTTGTTAATCAATGGTATTTTCCATTTTATAATTAAATACATTTTTAAGGTTTTTTTTTATCATATCATATCTTATGCGTATTTGGCAAAGTAACATGAATGTAACCCAAATACTTATAATCTAACGCATGCTTATGCTAACAAAGATGCTGCCAATATAAATAGTGTAAATAATTAACAGACACCAATTTTAATTTTAAGTTGCACCAAAAATTTCACCATTTCTGTTTGGTGATGAACCATCATTTATGGGTAATTTAGTAACGGTACAATGTGCCGTGGGTTCAGGTGATCTCCCATTAAATATAACATGGAAATTAAATGGCAAAAATATTGATTTAACGTCGGATGTTAATTTTCAAAAACAAGGAAAACGCGTTAGTATATTAACAATTGAATCGGTAAATGCATATCACGCGGGTCTTTATACCTGTGTCGCTACAAATGTGGCTGGAAATTTCAGTCATTCCGCAGAATTAATTGTTAACGGTTTGTTTAACAATTTAAAAGCTATATTTCAGTTTCTACTTTTAGTTTAGTTTGTTATTTCTTGTTATTATTTAAAACTTAAATCCTTTATAATTATCCTTGGTAATTACAAATTTAGTTTTGCCACGAATTGCATCGTTTCAATTTGGTGATGAGCCAATGAATTTTGGTGAACCAGCATCTGTTCAATGTACATTATCAGCTGGTGATTGGCCTATTAATGTTACTTGGATGTTTAATGGTGTAGACATACCATCTCAGCTAAATGTTGTTACCACAAAATTTACAAAGCATATATATGTGTTAGCTATAGAATCGGTTAGTGAGAAAAATGCCGGAAATTATACATGTATAGCACAAAATAAGGCTGGAAAAGCTGTTCATACAGCAAATTTAACTGTCATTGGTTTGTGTAGCATTAACGTTATGTAATTAATTCTTTAAAACCACTATACCTTAAGCAATCCTTTTGAAGAGTCCTATAAAACTTATTGATTATTTCAAGTTCCTCCAAAAATTGCAACGTTTTCATTTGGTGATGAGCCACTGAATTTTGGTGAATCAGCATCTGTTCAATGCACTATATCCGGAGGCGATTTACCAATGAATGTAGTTTGGAAGTTAAATGGCGAAACAATTCCTCTACAATTAGAAGTATCGACATCGAAAATGGGAAAGCGAATTAATGTTTTAATGATTGATTCTGTATCAGCTCATCATGCTGGCAATTACACATGTCTAGTTGAAAATAATGCAGGATTCGCAGAACAATCTGCAGAATTAGTGGTTATTGGTCTGAATCTCATGAAATTTAATTTTTTTCCATTAGAATTTTTTTTTTATAGTATTTGTTTTGGTTTTATCATTTTTATAATTTATCCCAAATTTATAGTTTCACCTAAAATTGCGCCCTTTGAATTTTGGCGAACCGGCATCAGTACAGTGCACAGTATTGGGTGGTGATCTTCCAATGAATATTTCCTGGAAACATAATAATGTTTCAATTGATAAATTAGTAGATGTAAATATAATAATTATAAGTAAAAGAGTCAATGTATTATCCATTGATGCTGTCTCTGGCCATCATGCTGGCAATTATACATGTCAGGCAGAAAATAAAGCTGGTGTAGCTATGCATTCGGCACATCTTATCGTTAACGGTTTGTGTTTTAAAAAGTTAATAATTTTGTATCCTTAACAGTTCCTCCTAAAATTACTCCATTCTCCTTTGGAGATTCACCTATGAATTTCGGAGAACCAGTTACTTTACATTGTACTATATCGGGTGGCGATTTACCAGTCGAAGTTGTTTGGAAATTTAACGGTGAAACGATTCCACTACAATTAGATGTTTCAACATCAAAAATGGGAAAACGTATAAATGTTTTAATGATTGATTCTGTGTCAGCTCATCATGCTGGCAATTATACATGTTTAGTCGAAAATAGGGCAGGATTTGCCGAGCAATCTGCAGAATTAGTGGTTATCGGTCTGACTTATAGATTTTTTACAATTTGTTTTCTTGTTTTATTATATAATTTATATTTTTTGTAATTTTTATCGTTATTATAAGTTATCCTTTATTAATAGTTTCACCTAAAATTGCGCCCTTTGAATTTGGTATTGAACCTTTGAATTTCGGTGAACCGGCATCAGTGCAATGCACAATATTGGGTGGTGATCTTCCAATGAATGTTACCTGGTGGCATAATAATGAATCAATTGATAAATTTTCAGACATTGATATTGCTATATTAAATAAACGAATCAATGTTTTATCCATTGAATCCGTTTCTGGCCATCATGCCGGAAATTATTCATGCCAAGCTGAAAATATAGCTGGTATAGCTATGCACTCAGCGGTTCTTATTGTTAACGGTTTGTGCATCATAATATTTATTCTTATCTATCCTTAATAGTTCCTCCTAAAATCACTCCATTCTCCTTTGGAGACGAACCTATGAATTTTGGTGAACCTGTTACTCTACATTGTACTATATCCGGCGGTGATTTACCGGTAGAGGTTGTTTGGACGTTAAATAATGTTTCTATAGAACCTTATCTTGAGATTTTTATTGAAAAACGTGGACAAAGAATTAATAGCTTAGTTATTGATTCTGTTTCTGCAAAACATGCTGGAAATTATACATGTATTGCCAATAATACTGCTGGAAGTACTCAACATTCATCTGAATTAATTGTTAACGGTTTGTGACAAATAAGTTTATAAATATTTTTTTGTTTATATTCTTCCAAGTTCCACCTCGAATTGCTCCTTTTTCATTTGATGATGAACCATCTAACTTCGGCGACTCTGCAAGTATTCAATGTTCTGTAAGTTCAGGAGATTTGCCAATTTCAATTGAATGGTTTTTAAATGGAATTTCTGTAAAAGAAATTGATGGAATTACAACATCGAAAAGTGGGCGAAGGGCTAATGCTTTAAACATTGATTATGTGCAAGAACAACATTCAGGAAATTATACTTGTCAAGCTTCAAATTCAGCAGATACTGTTGAATTCTCATCTGTTTTAGTTGTCAATGGTACACATTTTATGTACAGGATATTTTTATTAGAATTTTAATTTACAATCCATCGAATTCTATCCATTTTATAAATGTTCCTTTTAATCAACAAATCATCTTTTATTATGCAGTTCCTCCAAAACTTGCTCCATTCTCTTTTGGCGACGAGGCTATGAGTTTCGGTGAAACGTTGTCAGTTCAATGTACAATATCAGGCGGTGATCTTCCTGTTAATGTTACTTGGACTCTTAATGGAGCTCCTATTGATTCCTTTTTTGATATAGTGACAACCAAAATCGGTCAAAGAATCAATAATTTAATGATAGAATCTGTATCAGCAAAAATTGCTGGAAATTACACTTGTCATGCCAGTAATAATGCTGGGTCAGTAGAACACACTGCTGAATTAAAAGTTAATGGTTTGTTATTTATTGATTAAAATATAAAACTTTACTATTCCTACAGTTCCTCCGAAAATAGTCCCGTTCACTTTTGGTGACGATCCAGCAAATTATGGTGATTCAGCTAGTATTCAGTGTTCTGTAAGCTCAGGAGATTTTCCAATTATTATTAGATGGTTATTTAATGGCCGATCTATAGATAACAGTAATGGGTTGGCTATAGCATCATTAGGAAAACGTGTATCTGCATTAACAATAGATTCACTAAATGAAAATAATGCAGGAAATTATTCATGTGAAGCATCCAATTCTGCAGCAATTGTAGAATATTCTACAATTTTGATTATTAATGGTTATTTTAAAATTTAATTAAACTATTAAGTAGTTATTTTTTTAATTTTTATTGATTTATTCCTCAATTTAATTAAAAGACATGGAAAGCTTTTGCTTAGTAAAATTAACTATAGACATTATTTAAAGATCCTATTACAAAAAAAAAATCAATTTCAGTTCCACCAAAAATAGCACCATTTACACCAGTATCTGATGCATTTTACCCAGGTGATTATTTTACATTGCAATGTTCAATAATTCATGGTGATCAACCAATAAATATTAATTGGAAATTCAATAATAAACAAATATCATCAAATCACGAAATATCAATTGCAAAAATGGGCTCACGTAGTAGCGTTTTGACAATTGATTCAATAAAAGATTTTCACGCAGGACAATACACTTGTTATGGTGAAAATTTAGCAGGAACTTCAAATCATAGCATAACACTAGTTGTTAATGGTTTGTGATAAGCCAAACTTTATGTTTAATTATTTTCTTAGTACTTTAGAGAAACGATGTTTGTTACTTTTTAATAATTTTTGATTTTTATTTAACTTTAGTTTTGCCTAAATTAGCTCCATTACTTTCTGGTGATGAACCCTCCTTTCGTGGTGACTATTTTCAATTAAACTGTGCTATATTACAAGGTGATGAACCTTTTAATATAACGTGGCAATTTAATAATAAAAGTATTTATTCGTCGGATGGTATAAATATTGCCATGGCTGGAAAACGAAGTAGTTCATTGACAATTGACGCAGTTGATGCTCAGCATTCGGGAAATTATACTTGTATTGGATCTAACCGTGCTGGCAATATGTCTACTTCAACCAAATTAGTTGTTAAGGGTTCGTTTGATAATTTTTGAAATAAATAAACTTAATTCACATTATTTCTTGTATTTCCTTTAATAATCCCATGAGCAATTATTTTTCTTATCATTCTATTGCGCGATTTGTGTCACTGGTGTAACTATTTTTTGGTATTCATGATCAAATACCACTGATCGTGTTTCGATTTTAGTAATAATATTTTTTTTTAGAGTTTTTTTCATTTAAAATTTTTAATGTATCAAATTTCTTATGTTATTTTTTAAGAACTTCCGCTTCTATTGCCCTTTTCACTATCACAAGAAGCCAATAATGAAGGAGATTATGTTCAATTATCATGTATTGTTACAAAAGGAGATTTACCTATAATTTTCCAATGGTTTCTCAACGGATATCCAATAACTTTAAGTTTAGCGACTATACTAAATGTTGGTCGTCAGACAAGGTAAATTTTTCGCATCAGCTTTATCCCTTTTATTTTAAAATTAAATATATTTTTTGGTATAGTCTTTTAATTGTTCAGAGTGTTACATCTAAACATGCTGGCAATTACACTTGTACAGCATCAAATTTAGCGGGCAACGTTAGTGAATCAACTAGTTTAGCAGTTAAGGGTATTTTATTTTGTTATTCATAAAGGGTCGATTATTTATTTAATTTTCTTTTTTTTTTTAATTTAACTTCTATTATTTCACATAAAGTTCATTAATTTCTTGTTTATTCAATATAAATATGTCATAAAAGATCGTTTTGCACAAATTTAAAATCCTTTGAAATTCCTTAATCCTTTCCAACAATTAAACTGTAAATTTGTGCAAATAATGTGTAGAAAAAGAATTAGTTGAACATGAAGAATGGTAAAAAATAACAGCGATACACTCCTCTCCTTTCAATAATAACATCCAATCCAATTAATATTTTTATTTAATTTTTTTTTGTTTATAATTTATATTTAAATTTTATATAATTACTCAAATAATATTTTTTATTGTTATTAGTTTTTTTTTTTGCTTAAAATAAATTTAATTACTATTCTTGTAAAAAAATTCTTTGAGTAATTATAAAAAATTTAATTGCATGTATATTTGTATTTTAATAAAATATTATTATTTGTAATTAACTCTTATTATTTGTCCCATTTATCATTATTTTTAAGTTTCATTATAATTTTAATAATAGTAGCAATGAGTAAATAAATAAAAATTGATTTTAAAATTTATTTATCAATAAATTCAATTATTATTTATTTGCTTAATTATGAAAATATAATTGAAAAGTTTTCTCTCGTGTTTATTAAATTTATTTGAAAATATTGTTGCTTTTATAAAGTTTTTAACTTTTCAATTTTATTTTATGATAAAGTCCGTCATAGTCTGTCAATTAAAATAAAATTTAATTGTTGTGATTATTAATTGAATAAATTTAAATTTGAAATAATAATTAAAGTTTTTTTTTAAGTAATTAAATTAAAATTTGCAATTAAAAATAAAATTAACATTTGAAAAATCACAACATTTTTTTTATTAACACAAATTTGTCAGTAGTATTTGGTGGTTGCTTGCTTTTTACACTTTTTGCACATTTATATCATAAGCAAAATACTAATATTGTAATATTTCTGATAATAGTACCACCAAGATGGATTCTTGAACCAACTGACAAAGCTTTTGCTCAGGGTTCTGATGCTAAAGTTGAATGTAAATCTGATGGTTTCCCAAAACCACAAGTAACATGGAAAAAAGCTGTTGGTAAGTTTTATTTGGCTGTAGTATTGGGATTTTGGTTTAAATCTTTGTTTTGTTTTATAACAAAAGGTAATACACCTGGAGAGTATAAAGACTTAAAAGCAAATGATAATATTCGCGTTGATGAAGGCACACTTTTTATTGATAACATTTCAAAGACCAATGAAGGATATTACTTATGTGAAGCTATCAATGGTATTGGATCTGGATTAAGTGCTGTAATTTTAGTTAGCGTACAGGGTAAGTTTATAAAAATATTAGGCGTTCCTATATATCTTATAATTTAAATTCCTATTTAATATAACAGCCCCACCGGAATTTACTGAAAAATTACGTAATCAAACTGCTAGACGTGGAGAGCCAGCAGTATTACAATGTGAAGCTAAAGGCGAAAAACCAATTGGTATATTATGGAACATTAATAATATGCGTTTAAATCCAAAGACTGATAATCGTTACACAATTCGGTAAATTTACTTTAAAAATAAATTTATGTATAAACATCTATTAACAATATCGTTTTATTTTAATTTTAGTGAGGAAATTCTATCAACTGGTGTTATGTCAAGTTTATCGATTAAAAAAACTGAAAGACGAGACACTGCTCTATTTACTTGTGTCGCAACTAATGCTTTTGGTAGTGATGATTCCAGCATCAATATGATTATACAAGGCTAGTTAAAAATAAGTAATTTGTCATAAGAATTTTTTATAATATTACAAATTTATATTTTAACAGAGGTTCCTGAAATGCCCTATGCATTAAAGGTTTTAGACAAATCAGGACGAAGTGTGCAACTTAGCTGGGCAAAACCATACGATGGTAATTCTTTACTAAAACGTTACATTATTGAATTTAAACGATCACGAGGAACTTGGGAACATGATGTTGATAGGTAATATAGTGCTATTAAAACATAATTAAGATATTTTATGATAATATTATGTATTTTGCAGAGTAATTGTGCCAGGACATACAAATGAAGCCCAGGTACAAAAATTGAGCCCAGCAACAACTTATAATATCAGAATTGTTGCTGAAAATGAGATTGGTGTTTCTGATTCGTCTGAATTAGTTACAATTATTACTGCTGAAGAAGGTAGAATTTTAATTTTTTGCTTTCTAAGCTGTTAATTCATGTATTTAATGCAAATCCATAATATTTTTAGCACCTTCTGGAAAAATACAAAATATTAAAATCGAACCCATCAACACAACTACTTTACGTGTTACATGGAAACCACCACTAAGAGCTGAATGGAATGGCGAAATTTTAGGATACTATGTTGGATACAAACAGACAAATACTAATTTATCGTATGTTTTTGAAACTGTGAACTTTTCAATTGAAGAAGGAAAAGAACATTCATTAGAATTAAATAACTTACGCACTTACTATCAATATTCGGTTGTTATCCAAGCATTTAATAAAGTTGGTGCAGGCCCAATTAGTGATGAAGAAAGACAATATACCGCCGAAGGAACACCAGGTATGGAAAAATATTGTGCTTATTGTAATCCAGTAATTATAAAATTATTTAATACTACCAATAGATCAACCACCAAGTGACACCACATGCACAACATTGACGTCACAAACTATTCGTGTTTCTTGGGTAAGTCCACCACTTGAATCAGCAAACGGTGTAATTAAAGGCTACAAAGTTGTTTACGCTCCAAGTGAATTATGGACTGGTAAGACGCTTTTGAATTTCTAATTGTTTTGATTTTTTCATTAATTATATATATTTTTAGATGACAAAAGTATGATTTACAAGAAGACAGCATCAAGCGATACAGTCTTACATGGATTGAAAAAGTATACAAATTATACAATGCAAGTGTTGGCTACAACCTCCGGCGGAGATGGTGTTCGCAGTCCTCCAATTCATTGCCAAACTGAACAAGATGGTACTTTGCAACATTTTGCATTATGAAAGTTGATTTGTTTTTGTAACAGGTGTATGTTCTATTTTAGTTCCTGATCCACCAACCGACGTCAAAGCACTTATTATGTCAACAGAAGCTATTTTTGTATCATGGAGACTGCCAGCTCAACCAAATGGTGTTATTACACAATATACAGTTTACTATAAGCCAGAAGGAAGTGATGTAGAAGCTAAAAGTCAGAAGGTTCCTCAGTATCAAATGATGTATGATGTTTCCGGATTAGAAAAAAGCAAAGCTTACGAATTTTGGGTAACTGCTAGTACAAATATTGGTGAAGGACAAGCTTCAAAGAGTATTGTAGCATTAACAAGTGATAAAGGTATAATTTTTTAATATTATTTCCCTTATGATTTCTAATATTTAAAACAATTTAAATTATACAGTTCCTGCTAAAATTGCATCATTTGACGACACATTTACGGCCACATTTAAGGAAGATATTAAATTACCATGCTTAGCAGTCGGAACTCCAACTCCAGACATAACATGGAAAGTCAAAGGATCCGAATTTAATACAAATAATAATCGTATTCGTCAATTACCAGAAGGTTCATTAATTATTAAAGAGGTAACACGACAGGACGCTGGTGAATATACATGTACTGCAGAAAATTCTATTGCTAAAGATTCTATAACGCATAAACTAGTCATATTAGGTACTAAAATATTATCAATTATTATAATTTAAAAATAAAACTAAAGAAAATTAATCAATAACATAATTTCGTTTAGCACCACCACAATCACCTCAGGTTACATTATCAGCAACAACGACGGATTCATTATCAATTAAATTGAAGCCACATGAAAGTGACAATGCACCTTTACATGGTTATACTTTACACTACAAACCAGGTTAAAATTAATAAAAAAATAATTTCGTATTTAGTGAAATAATACCGTTGCTCTTATTTTTTGCAGAATTCGGAGATTGGGAAACAATTGAAGTATCTTTGGATGCTCAGAAGCAAACAATTGATAATTTGTACTGTGGTTCAAGATATCAAGTTTTTGCAACTGGTTTTAATGGGTACATTTTCTATTTTTTAATGTTTGAATTAAATTGTTAATTGTTCTGCAATTTTTATAACAGTATTGGAGCTGGTGAAGCATCTGATATTTTAAATACACGTACAAAGGGATCTAAACCAATATTACCAGAACAATCGCGATTCATCGAAGTTTCATCAAATTCAATAACATTACACTTGCCAACGTGGAAAGATGGTGGATGTCGTATGTCACATTTTGTTGTTGAATACAAGAAGAAGTTAGTCAAATAGAATACAAATTGTAGGTTCCTTGATTAATATAATTTTTTATTTAATTTTAGGGATCAATCGGAATGGAATCAAATTTCAAATAATGTGAAACCCGGTGGTAATTTCGTTGTTTTAGATTTAGAGCCAGCTACATGGTATAATTTACGAGTGACGGCACACAATAGTGCTGGTTTTACAGTTGCTGAATATGAATTCGCTACATTGACAATAACCGGAGGTATGTTTTTGCTATCTAGCATCAATAATTTAGCGAGCATGATGTTGTTTAGTTACTTATTTATTATTTATATTTTATAAAAATTTAAAATTATGTATCACAATTATTATTATTATTATACAAAATACAATAAGTAGATTGAATGATGTTTATGGTAATAATATTAACAATAAAAGTTTAAAAAAACTTAAAATAAACAAGATATTATTAAAAGTCTTGACGTCAGGATAAAAATAATAATGTGAAAAAAAAAAAACATCCCCTGAAACAACCTAGTTAAATTTGGTATAATAATAATTTTTATTTATTTCATTTTGCATTTTTATTAATTGTTTTTAATTATTTAATTTTCATTTCAATGAATATAAATTTCATTCGAATTAAAAAGAAAATAATTGGAATGCTGTTTAATGTTAAAAGTAGTAATGTTGATGTTAAATTAATTAATTAATTTCTTTTTTTTTTTTTGAATTTATAACTTCTTGCCAAGAACATAAAAAAGCCAAATATTTATATTAATATAAAAATGATACCATAGTTGTGCATTTCCTATGGTTACATTTTATTAATTTATATTTTAAATATATATTTATATTTTAATTTTCATATTTTATATTATTATATTTTGTTAATGAATTACTTTTTTATTGTTCTATTTTCTAAATTTTTATTACGTAGAATATTTCTCTATTATTCTCTATTCTTTATAAATCAACATACAAATTAAACATACAATTTTTAATATATATATATAAATATATATATATACCAATAACCGATTTAAAAATTCTATCCAAAAACAATAAACTTATTATTTGTTTAATAAATGTTTATTATTTATATTTATTGTTATATATATATTTATTTTTTTATAATTTTCTCATAATCCTTAATCTGTAAATTCCTTAAAAACTGAACCAAATAAAACATGAAAAGTAAAATCCAAATTCTAAATGGATTGGTTGTTTCAGGGACAATCGCACCCCCACGCGTAAAACCTGATCTAACTGCCGAGGACACAATACGCATCATCCTCTCCAATTTGAACCTTGTGGTACCTGTTGTAGCTGCCATTCTAGTTATTATTATTGCCATAATTGTCATCTGTATCCTCCGTAGCAAAGGCAATCATCATAAAGGTACATTAATATTGATGTTTATTTTTTTTTCTTTCTTCCTTCTTTTTCCAAAATATTACGAAAACCAATTAGGCACAATAACACCACCGACCAATGACAAAAAACGACCAGGAATGAATATTTACTTACCGTGGGTACCGGACTGGTTAGACTTAAATGTAATGGTGCCTTTAATTGCGACAATAATTGTCGTTGCGGTGGGTATTCTAGTAATATGTGTGGCTGTGTCAAGGAGACGTACAGACGATTCACGAGGTGGTCCAAAGGATGTTTATTGTAGGTTTTTCATAACAACTAGATAATCAACATTTAACAATTTAACGGATGATTCATTCAATAACTAATTCACTTTAATCCAATATAATATATGCTTTAAGTATTCTTAGATTTTTATTATATGGAATTTTTGGCAAGTTCAACTCACGTAAATTAGTTTAAATAAAACAAATTAATTGGTATTATAAAAATAATAAATTAAAATTAATTAGAAAACGCGAGAGTTGTAACAAGCCATTAATTTTTTTTTTTTTTATCAAAATTAAACATTTCAATAACAATTTATATTTCAATTAAATTGCAATTAATTTAAGGCTTTCACATGCTTTAGATAATTTTTTTGGAATGTTTATTTATTAAAAATTTGTAGTTAGAAATTCTTTAGTTATAAGTATGCACAAAATATTTTTTAGCGAAAAGATGCTTTCCTTATCGCAAAAAGAGACATTTTTAATTATAGTTTCGATGATTTGTTTAAAGTAAAACACGTTTAAAAAAAGAAAAGAAATTGAATGAACAATTTATTTTAGCTCGTTTTTAATTAAAATTAAAATAAAAAAAAAAAAATTTAGCACAAGAAATGATAATGCGCACTTTATTGGTAACAAAAGCATCTTCTTCCATTCAGTATCGATATATCATTAATTTTAGATGATGTAGTTTACAATCAGTCTATGGGACCTGGAGCAACATTGGACAAACGGCGACCAGACTTGCGTGATGAATTGGGTTATATTGCACCACCAAACAGGAAGTTACCACCAGTGCCCGGCTCTAATTACAACACATGCGATCGCATTAAACGAGGTACAGTCATAAGTAAGCGTCTCATTATGATAATTAAGAATGCTATAAACACTTCCTTTTTTATCAATGTTTTCGCTTCGTTTTTTTTATAATTATCATTCATTCTCTATTAAATTCATATTTTATTAATTTTCTTTTTTATCTATCATTACATTATTTATATATTAAATGTTGCATGATTGGAAATAGGTATCCATTCATACATACACTCACGAATACTGTAGTATTATTTTTTTTTTGATTCCTTAATTTATAAATTTTTTATTTTATTTTTTTTTTATGTCAATTTTATTCTGTTGTTGTCCCTCTGAATTATTTTAAAATCAATAATAAAATTAGCGCGTAGTCTGAGATCAAACCATTCCACATGGGATCCAAGAAGACCACTTTATGAAGAATTAAAACCACCACCAGTACCACATAGGCATCAAAATGAATGTTATCATCCTGCAACAGGTAGTTATTTCACAAAACATGGATTTAACGAAAGATTTTTCTTTTTTTAAATAACATATTTAATATGTTATTTAAGTAAAAAACGCGTTATTCCTATACTTATAAATTATATTAAATATTTAAAAATAATTTTAAAAAAATGTAACTAATAAATACTAACACAATTCATCTGTAAATGACAAGATTAATCCTCATTTAAAATTCAAGAGGGTAAGATTGTTTTTTTGATTGATACTAACACATTTTAATATCCTCATATTAGAGCAATTTACTGCTTTTATAGTTCAATTTAATTAATTAATTTTTGGAATGCATTTTAATAGTTATTCCCTTAAGTATTGTTTTATGTTAAATGAAAAGAAATCAACAAATTTCACTACTAATCATTTGAACTTTGTCCAAGGTATGGAGGACGAAATTTGCCCCTATGCCACATTCCATTTACTTGGTTTCCGTGAGGAAATGGATCCAACAAAGGCAATGAATTTCCAGACATTCCCACATCAAAATGGACCAGGACATGCTGGTACAATGGGACCTAATAATGTACCACATCCTGGCCATGTTCATTCGCGTGCTGGATCACAGTCGATGGTAAGGAAGCAAAAAAAAAATATTTAGAAAATTATCCAGTTATCTATAACGTGATTGTATCAATTAGCCCCGTCAGAATAGATATGCCCGTAAGAATAGTCAAGGTGGTCAAAGTTCTATTTATACACCAGCACCTGAATACGATGATCCAGCAAATTGTGCTGAAGAGGATCAATATGTAAGAGTCAAACAAAACTTTTTTCTTTTCATTTTAAAATATTTTTTTTTTTTAATTTTTAGCGTCGCTACACTCGCGTAAACTCTCAAGGTGGATCTTTGTACTGTGGACCAGGGGGCCCTGAATATGACGATCCAGCAAACTGTGCACCAGAAGAAGATCAATATGGTTCTCAATATGGAGCTCCCTACGGTGCACCCTACGATCATTACGGTTCCCGGGGATCTGTAGGAAGACGCAGCGTTGGTGAGTTTAATAAAAGTATTACATGTCATTTGCTGAGGATTGTTTAATTTTTTTTTAAATTAATTTTTAGGATCTACACGCAATTTACCAATGAATGGATCACCTGAACCACCACCACCGCCACCACGTAATCATGACACTAGCAATTCATCATTCAACGATTCAAAAGAAAGTAATGAAATATCTGAAGCTGAATGTGATCGTGATCATGGACCAAGAGGCAATTATGGAGGTGAGTTGTCTCATTTAATTCATTATTTATAGAAACAGTTCGTGAAAGCATTAAGCAAATTAAATTACCGTCATATAACGAACTAAAAAAAAAATATTTTTTTTCAATTGGTTTTAAAGAAAAAAATATAATTAAAAATTTATTTATTATTAATTTACTCACAGAGAACGAAGAGGGTGAGTTATTAATTCTCATAAAAAGAAAACTAAAAAAAACTAATTTATACATTTTGGTTAATATTTTATTTTTCATGTTTTGAATTGTGAAATTTTGTTTGCAATTAAAAATTCTGATAGAGAAAATATTATCTATTCTAGAGATGTATTTAATTGTGTTAATTTTCTTCTATGTATAACGTAACTCTTACACAGTATCTGTTTATATTATTAAAATTTTATTGAAATATCATAATGTTTATTAATTTAAACAGATAATGTATGTTAATGGAATGAATTTATTATTATTATTATTATTTACTTATTTTTCGGTTTGTTACTATTCAAAAAATCATCATTCATGTTTTCACATAAGCTCATCATTATTCCATCATTATTTTTGGTTTTGTCTTCATTCCCAAGTAATTGTTTCATTGATATTCAAAAACATAATAAATGCAATCAAAAAAATATGTTTTATCTTTTACTGTCTTCATTAATTATTAATTAATTAATTAACTACCAAACGTCAAATTTTATAAAAAATTATTTTCTATTATTTAAAAATTCTTCAATTCATCAATTATTTTATTTATCATTTATTCAGCGTCAGAAACATTTAACTCTATTTCTCTTCTAAAAAAAATATTTTTATTTTCTCTTAATTTTCATCTTCTTTTAATTATTATTAAACAAATTAACAAAAAAAAATTATGTTTTATTATTATTATTATAATTTTAATTGAATGTTTTTGTGTTTAACCGTTTTTAATTTTATTAAAATATTTTTCTTCTAAATTATTAACTGTGTGTTGCATGGATTTTTGGTTTTTAATAAAATCTTACAAATTTGTTTATTTTTTTTTTTTTACGAAATAAATTATTATTTATTATTTAGATATTGATAGATTAATTACAGTATAAAGCAAAATTTTTCTTTTATTTAATCATAGTGATTATTTAATTTTAATAAAGTAATTAAAGTAATTTTAGTATTAAAAGAAAAGAAAAGAAAATGAAAATATGTAAGAGAATTTTTGTATTTTTTTGTTATATTTTCTTTATTTTATTTTATTTTTTAAAAATTTCTCAGCATTAAGATCACCACATCCAAAAGATGGGCGTTCCACCGAAGAAATGCGAAAATTAATTGATAGGTAATGTATTTATAATTGAAGAAAAATAATTATTTTTATTTTTAAAAGATATAAATGAATTGTATGTGGTAATGGAAATAAGAACACCTTTTTAATTAATATATTTTTATTAAAAGAAATTAAACAAAAAACAGTGTATAACACACACTCATTTGGCATGATATTGGTCATTATTAATATAAAATTAATGAGTTTTATTTTTTTGGAATTAAATTTACTTAATTACATTTACATTGTCACTTTGTTTGTTATAAATAATTATTAATTGTTTTTCATTTGAAATTACTTTAACACTAATTACATTATGTAAATTTAAATTTAAATTTAAATTTATTATTATTATTTAATTAAAAAAGGTGACATATTCATTGTCTGCAAATTTTATTAGCTTATTATTATTATTATAATTATATTAATAAATATTAATAATATTTATTTTATTTTCTTTTTTTGACCAATTGTTCTATTTCTAAATTAACTGCAACACTTCAAAAATTTTTTTTCTGCAAATGGCTAAACTAAACTTAATTATTAAAACAATTAAAAACAGGAAATCGTAAGTTTTAAAATGATTTTAATGTGTGTATTATATATGCATGCTACTATATATATTTTATGTTTTATTGTTGCTTAAATGCTTGTTGTAACTAACATTGATTTATCTTCTTTTTGATTTTATTTTATCTTTTCTTTATTCTTATTTATTTTATCAAAAAATTAAAATACAAAAAAACCTTTGATTTTGTTAATGAAATAATAAATAATTAAAATTCTCACAGAAATTAACTAAAAAGCAAAGAGAAGCAAATATTTATGTTATTTTTTCTAATACACAATATTAAAAAAATAATACCACCTACATATATGATAAAAAAAACTGATTGCAAAACCTCTGATTATGATTAAATTATTAATAAATTTAAAAAAAAAAAAACACCCCCATTCTTATTTTAGCTAAATTTGCGAAATGACAAAAATTTATTTATTGTTTTATTTTTTAAATGTTTTAATAAATTAATTTGTTTTAAAAGCACGTTTTATGTATTTGTGCTATTTGCTACGAATGTTTTTTTCTTTATATTTTGTTTTTAATTATATTAATTTTTTATATATATAGCATAAATGAATAATTAATTTATTTGTTTTTTATTATTATTATTATGATTAATAGCAAGAATTAATAATACAGTGGCACCTTAGTGTTTGTCGGTTTTTGTTTGAGAAAAACTACTTTAGTTTCTCTACAAAAATATTGGTGTTTGTCAATATTAGTTGCTTTAGCTACTATATCATACTGATAATAAACAAACAAAAAGGTTCCACTGTACTAACAAACACTAAACAAGCACAACAATTTTAAAGAAGAAAAATAATTATTAATAAACATTTAATCCAATACACAGCATAATTAATTAATTTGTATTTTTTTTATTTATCGTATTTTACGGACTATAATACACACCGAACGATAAGACGCACCAAGCGATAAGATGCAAATAATATTTCTAAAATGATTTATAGAAAAATATATATTGTAAAAAGTATATAATGTTACCATCGGAGCATAAGACGCACTCAAAATTTGAGTCAATTTTTCATTGTAAAAAAAATCGTATCTTATAGTCCGTAAAATACGGTATTTATTAACAAACTTCCATTCCAAAATATTTGCTTTATTTTAAATTTGTCTTTCAATTTTATTAAATCAAATAACACAATAAGTCTTGCTATTAAGTAATAAAAATGCTTAAAAAATGAAAAAAAAAAACACTTTAGTTGCAAATGAAATGAAAAATACTGAAAAAAAACATAACGCAATGTTCATTTGTAATTAAATTATTATTAAAAAATAATTAATTAATAAATTTTATTTGCAAAAATAATAAAATTAATATTTCCCAAAACAGAAACGAAAGCGGCGCCAAACTCCAACAACAAACAAGCGCCTCAGGATTCACAGCCTACGATACTTTGGCAGTGTAATTTGTAAAATCAATGGACAGAAAATGGGATAACATCGAGCGATCAACAGATTAATTAATTCAATCTTTTTTTTTTTTATTATTTTTAATTAATTTTTCTTTGTTTTTTTTTTCAATTATAATTTTGTAATTTTTTTATGTTAATTAATTAAAGAAATAATTAATAATTTGTTGAATAAAAGAGTCGATACGAAAAAAGAAAAGAAAATGAAAATTAATTAAGAAATTAAGAAAATCCGTGATAATTATGTATATTTTTTGTTTTTTTTTTATTCTTATCTTTTCTATTTTCTTTTTATTATGAAGAATTGGTGCCAAAATAGAACAAAAAAAGACCCCTTTATATAAATTTTTTCTTTTAGCTCCAACAAAGAAAAGAAGAAAAATTCTTAATTCATTAATTTTATAGAAAATAAATTTTTCATTTTAATAAAATTATTTTTTTTTTTTACTAAGGATAATCACGGATTTGAGAAATTCTTTTGATATTATTCTTGAATTAATTAATTTCATTTAAAAAAATTTAATAATTTCAAGAAAATAACAAGCACAAAAAAACATAAAGGAATAAAATTTTTTATGTTTCGTTAGGTTTAGCTTTTTATATATTTGTATATTTTAAGTAATTAATTATTATTTGTTGTTACCAATTTTAATTTAATTAAAGCATTTTTTTTTACCTAATTTTACTTAACCCTAATCAGTTTGCTAGATTGATAAGTCTTTTGACTTTAAGGTTTTGACAGAGAAGTTCCTTTAAAATTAAAGAAATTATCGTGGAACTTTTGTAATAATTCGGAAAAGGGTTAATTATACTGTGAAAGAGTAAATAATTTAATTTTAATAATATGACATATGAGAATTATGTTAAGAAAACGTAACCACAATGAAATATACGATGACGATTCAAAGTAAACATAAATAACTAAGAATTAAAGGAAGAAAATTAAATTAATTGTTTTTTTTTATATACATATATAAAAAAATAAATCACCATTTAGATTTATTAAAAATTATAACGTATAGCTTAATTAATCGTGTTTATTTTTCAATAGTTTTGCACTTGTTAATCTTTATAACATAAATAATAACACAATAACACTTGTAGTAAAAAGTAAAAGAAAACTATTTTCATATTTGTATATTTATAATTTTTATTAAATAATTAGTCAGTCAGATGAGATGGTAAAAAAAAACAATGGGAACAAATATATATATATAATGTTTGTATTTCTATTTAAATAATTAATTTAATACACCTGAATAATTAATCAAATAATTACACTTAAATTCCTATTTTCTTCTTATATTAATTTAACAAAGAAAAACACGAATATTATAGTTTAATTTTTCTTCAAATAAAATAATAATAAATGAAAACGGTTGTGTTTTAGGGTTGTGCTGCGATTTTATATATATTTCATTTAAAAATATTTTTCTTTAACTTATAGTAAATTTATCCCAACAAATTTGTTTTTTGTCCCTTTAATTCTATTATTGTTGCTAATACTTGGTATAAATAAATCGTTTTATAACATCAATTAATCGGCAAATTGTTGAAATTACGTTTAAAAAATACGTTTCATGTCATATTATTTAATTATTAAATTATTTTTTCACCATTAATTGTTATCAAATAAGTTCATACATTACGTGTTTATATGTTGTAAATTTTATTGTAAAAATTATAGTTTTTTTTTTATTCTTAATCTATCTTCTTAAATTAAATCTTTATTTGAAAATAAAAATCGTGAACAACACAATGAATGAATTAATAATGCTCAGTGAAATTAATTACTCGACTTTAATGAGCTTTAATTCAGCATTTATTGATGCTATTACATGTTTACGTGATAAATTATTCAATTTTTATTATTCATTTTTTTAATTAATTTAGGTTTATTAATTATTTTAAATAATTGTGTGATTTTATTTTTATATTAAATTTATTTTCTTTGCTGTTTTTAATTTAAAAAAAAAGAAAAGAAGAAACAAAGTAGAGGAGTATTTGTGCTTGTTAATTATTATTTTTTCTTTATTAATTAACTAAGAAAAGAAAAAAAATAAAATAAATAAAATTATAATCACATAAATAATTTATCAATTAAAATTGCATATTTAATAAATGAAATTAAATAAATAAATATATATATATTATATTAAATAATAATAATTATTATTGTAACCAATAATATGTCTTGATGTTTGATTAAATAAAAATAATAATAATAATATATATAAAAATATATTACAACTACTAATAAAATAAAATACATTTACTCCTATTTATATGATAATAAATATTCATATTTACTTATTATTAGATATTAAAGAAAATAAAATAAAAAATTTATGATGAAATGCTGAAAAAAAAAAATAATAATAATAAATGTAGTTTAAGAAATTGAGAAAAAAAAATAAAGTAAGTAGAAAAGAAAAAGGAAAAGAAAGATAAGAAAATTAAAGCAAAAAAAAAATAATAATAATAATAAACTTTTGATTAATATATTTAATAAAAATAAATAAATTTAGTCATATATATATATATGTATTTTATCCTGAAATCAGTAATTGAATTAAATAATGATGGATAAATTTAACCCAATAAATAATTAATAATATTTATAATTAATTAATTAATAATACTAATAATCAAAAATGTTTTTTGCTGGTCTTTAACCAAAATAAAATTTAATTAAATGCTAATAAATAAATAAAAATCCATATATTTTCGAGGATATTAATTAAGAAATAATAATAATAATAATCTTATTAAAATTTACATAAAAGAATTATTTTCTCTTTTATTAATTATGATTTACGATTTATGTTAAAAATAACTATCACAGTGTTATTATAGTAAATGATAAGCACATGATAAGAGATATTATATTAATTTTAATATATTTTTTGTATGTAATTCAGTTTAAACTGTATACAAAGGTAAATCTTGCCCCTTTTTTTTGGTTTTTAAATGTCATTAAAATTCAAAATTAAAAATCAACAAATAATGAGAAAATAATTCATAATGTTTAAATATAAAAAAAATAATAATAAAACTTTAATACATTTATTAATAAATAATAAGTATAATTATTAGTCAAAATACATGTTAAATGTTGTTGCAGACATTCATCCGCTTATTTATATATATAATAAAAACAAAGTAATAATAATAATTATCCACAAGAATAAAATAAATAATAATTAAGAGTATACAAATTTTTTTAATAATAATTATAATAATAATAAATATAATAATATCCCTTATCATTAACTCTTGTTGCTTTGAACATTTTTTTATTTTTATATATATTAATTTTCTTCACTTTATTATAATTATTTTTCATTTTGATTCATTACTGTCTTTCGGAAAAGAGAAAATATATTAGAAAAACGTAAAATTAATTAGACAGAAAAGTAATAAAATCATGAGTCTAGAATTGAATGAATTATTCTTTAGAGTTTAAATTATAAATAAATAATTAAAAAAAGGAGAAAAACAGCTCAATCAATTTTATAAGGATTTATCTCTATCGATAACGTTATTTTTATTTTTTGTAGTTTTGAAGAAAAGAAAAATTCAAAAAGGAAAATAATAATTCAAATTTTTATTGGTAGAAATGTAGTAAATTGCGTTAAAAAGAAAGGATTAATAAACAGTAATCAATGATTATTATATAAAAAAGAAGAAAATATTAATAATATAATTTAATTAAAATTTTATTAAGTATATAAATGTAGTTGTATTTTGCTCGCTTGTAATTAATTTTTATTATTATTATTATTAATATGAAACGAAGAAAAACATTTATTTTTTTTTCAATTATTGCTAAACAAATATTAATGTTTTCTTTTTGCATTTCTTATTTTTCTAATTAAAAGTAAAAACAAAAAACAGAAAAGAAATTTCTTTAAATATAATCAATTTTTAATATTTATAAAAAAGAAAAGAAAAATTTAAACTTTTAGTAGTACAACTAATTAGATGTTGTAGCTTTATTTTATAATTATTAAAAATGAAAATTAATAATGAAGAAAAAGAAAATATTTAATATGGATAATAAAGATTAAAAACAAAATAAATATATAATCTTGATAATTTTTTGATTAGTAAAACAGCAGATGATTGACAAAAAAAAAAAATAAATAAAAATTAATAATTATATATTTAAATCATAATTAAGTACTCATTATTAATCAACAAAATACAAATTATATTAAAAAGAAAATATTCATTTTTCAGTTTTCATTTTTTTTTCGTTTATTCTAATTAATCAATTCAATTTTTTGTAATTGTAATAATTTATTATTATTTAATTAAATTTTTATTCATTTTTTTTTTCAATTAAATAATTTTTTAGTTGAAAAATTTTTTTTTGGGTAATTAAAAATTTTTGCGATATGTAACTTTTAACAAAAAACAATTTGTTTTATTTTCCTAAACATATTATCATTACAGACTTTGTGCAATATCTTGATGTTTTTAATTTATTAAATTTTGATTAATTAAATTAATAGCAGTCAATCAAAAACATTGATTTTGATTAAATCAAACTGTCAAAAAATTGTAAACAAACGTAAAGTTATCAACAATCTAATCAGTATAATACAATACCGTATATTTGACTATATAAACATGGACTAGCATATGTCAGATTCAATGGTAGCACCTGTACAACATAAACATAACCATAGCACTAAATGTCAATATTATGTTTTGATTTTATGCAAGTAAATTTATGTAATACTTGTTATCAATAAATAAAAATCTGTATTCCATAATAATTATTTAAATTTTTTTTTTAATAATTATAATATTTCATTATATTATTTAATAATCGATATGATAAAAGTGCCAGATAATTTATGTAGGGCGTGTATTTCAGTTAATACGATAAAAGAAATGATTTTTCTGGATAGTGAAGAGGAACTTTTTCTTAAATACATAAATTTACCAGTAAATTACTGCAAAAATTAATTTTTTACTAGTCATAATGTTAAATTAACACATTTTAGGATAGTGCTGATCATATACTTCCGAAATTAATATGTAAAAGATGTTATAAAAAGCTAACAGAATGGAATGAATTTGTGACAATATGCAATAATTCTTATAAATTATTATTAGAAAATGTGATTTTATAATTACTACCTTAAATACTATAAATTATTAATAAATATTTTTAATTTTAGTTGGACACCAATGCAATAAATTGTTCAAAACAAGAAACTGTTTCTGTAGATACATCTGAAACCAATGAGCTCTGTTCAATCACAAAAAATTATAAAAATGCTTATAATCTTGAAAAAAGTATTTTAAAATAGTTTATCTAATTGATTGATTGAATATTGTTTATAATTTTTATTTATATCTAAGGTACATTGTGTGATAATGATCGTGATGTAGGCATAACAAATGTAAATATAACACCTGATCATATTAATACACAAACGAATAATTGTCGAAATGATGACATGGAAAAGTATTTAATAATATCAAAAATATTAATAAAATATTTTATTTAAAGTATTCATAAATTTTTAGACAATTTAAATGTGTAATAAAAGTATTAAAAGCACATTATGTATGCAATATATGTAATAAAAAATTTTATAAAGAGAGAAGACTAAAGGGACACATTCGACAGCATCAGGGATTAAAAGTATTTCTATTTTCTTGTATCTTATCTTATCAATAATAATTTTACTTATTTTATTTAAAAAGCCAGCTGTATGCCAAATATGTAATAAAGAATTCACCAAATGGGGTGCATTAGATGCACACATTGAATATACGCATAAAAGTAAAGAAAATGAATTATTCATTTGTGATTATCCTGGTTGTAGTAAATCATATTTTATGCAACAAACCCTGGTGACACACAAAAACAAAATGCATTCTGTGAAAAAACGTAATAATTCCACTGTTATATGTGATATTTGTGGTAAAGCTTTAGCATCAAATGGGTCATTAAAAGTTAGTACACGGTTTCTTTGAATAAAATTGTTAATACTAACAGTTTTGTATTTTTCTCTGTATTTTAGAAACATAAACTTATTCATTCCGGTCAAATGCCATTTCAGTGTAATATTTGTATGAAAAAATTACCAACAAATCATAAATTAAAGGAGCACATATATCGACATGAAGGTATAAAAAATTTTGTATGCTCATATTGTGGTTTAAAAAAGACAACAGCATATGAATTAAAAAAACATATTAATATACATACGAAAGAGAATTTATTTCCATGTAAATTATGCACGGCTGTATTTTCAAATATTGGTAAATCCTTATACGAAACGATTTAAATTATTTAAAAATAAAAATTTATTTATTTATTTTTATGTGTTAAATGGAAATAAAATAGGTAACGTTCAACGTCATTATAAAACAATACATTGTGGTATTAAGGCATTCTTATGTACATATTGTGATAAATCATTTGGAAAAGCTGAGACCCTTAAACATCATATAATGACACATACTGGCGAGAAACCGCACGGTTGTAATACATGCGGTAAACGTTTTATTCAATTTACTGCATTGCAAACACACATGAAAATCCATTTAAATTAGATTATTATTAATTTGTTTAATCGTTTTAAAGTTGAAATTTTAATAAATTTATAATTATTTTATTTATTATGTTTCCATTTCTATTAATAAGTTTCCTGCTTAACGATTAATTCAGTTAGAAAAGCATTAAATATTGTAGATTTTTCAACATGTGGAAATAAATAAGGTTAATTTTTGTAGTCGAATCGATTTTACCTATAAAAATTATATTATAACAAGATTAAAGTATGGAAAAAGAAAACACAAAAATCCATTAAAAAAACCGATTACAAAAAGAAAGAAAAAAAAAATTGAAAACTTTGTCTCTCAGCGTACAAGTTACACGGATAAATAACAAATAAACAAATCAAAAAAATACTATTAAAACATAAAATCGAAAAAAGAAATATCTATAGCAAAAAAAAAGAAAGAAAATTAGCCTTTATATACAAAAATAGAAAGAAAATCCTACTTCCTTTCGTTAACATAAAAAAGAAGGAAAACTCAGTCACAACGCAATACACTAGAGAATCATTTTATTTTTTGAACCTTTCAAAAGCTATTTCCAATCAAATATTTAAATCAACCAAAGTACAAAAAAATAAAGAAGAAAAAATCACAAATCTAAACCATATTAAATAATTTTTTTTATTTCTATATATATATACTGTATTATGTATATAATATTTATGTGTGTACATAGTTAATAGAGCGTATAAAATTTTTATTATATATTTTTCTATTCTATTTTTAGATGATTTATTTTACCTTTTCGGTTTTTCTGTTTTTCACATTTTTTTTTTGTGAAGTAATAATTGTCAATAAAAGTTTTGTTAACCAGTTATATGGTTATTATCGTTATATTTATTTAAATTATTATTATTATTTCATATAATTATGTATATTTGATCAATATTTAATCTAGAAAGAAAAAAAAATGAACATACAACTGGCAATGGATACGGGGTTAAAATTATATCAATCAAAAATTTATCATAGCTACTTGAAGAGACATTTATTGAATAAAATCACTAAGACTTTGTGATTGTCGAACGTTTAAATTGAAATAGAATCTCTTTAGAACTGAAGTTACTAAGTAGTAAAAACTCTGAAATTATGTTTTGTCAAAAGTAGGATCTGTTTAGTTTTTAAACGCATTTTTTAAAATCAATTAACACAATAAGGAATTTTTAAGAACACTTTTACTGCATAACTTTGTAATAACGGGCGATAATTTATGTAATGGAAACTCTTTTGTAGATGCATAAAATTTCACATTTACAAGCATGATTTATAACTATTTACATAAGAGAATACATCACAAATATACACTTCATTGGAATGTAATTATTGATTGATTTTGATTAAAAATCTTGTTTTACAAAGGGTGGATTTTTGAATATTTGTCATTAGATTCCTTAAGGATAATTTAATCAATTTATTTGTTTATAGTTTCTTGTTTATTTATGTTTTGTTTATAATTAAACAATGCAATAAGGACTGTTACTGGATTGTATAGTTTTAAAATGAAAAAGGAATGAGAAGAAATGTGTTGCGTAAATAGTTTTTTGAAATTTGATATATATACTTAATATACAAACTATTAATACTTTTAAACAAAATTTCTATTCTAACAAATTTCAGAAGTAATAATAAAGCAAAAACAATATCATTCAACTGGTGAATAGAATTTTCTGGTGTAAAGAAAATTATTGAGAAGAATTTCTTTGGGATGATTTTATGCAAAACAAATAATATTTTGATTGATTTTTTTGTTTTCTGATACTTTAATACACTGTAACCACTCGTTTAGTGATTTATTTCATAATAGAAAAACGTCTTATGTGTATCTAAAAATAAAAAAAATAAAGAAAACAGTAGAAAAAATAATCAAATAATTTATTTACTCTAAAAAAAAAAGGTAACAAAAATTTAAGCTTTCCTTTTTGTTTCTTTAAGCTAAATAATCACTAGGGATGTATTTTTTTCTTATTTACAAATATGCAATTCATCTTATTCTCTATAAATACTAACGCTTCTACGAATACAAAAAAGAAAAAAGTAACAACGAAAAAGTTGAGCAAAGAAATGATAAATTTCTTATAAATTTTCTCCAGTAAGAAAAAAATTATAGAAGGAAAAAAGAATGTTTGCTTATTGATTTATGATTTTGAGTTATAGAAACTACTTGATAAATTCTCTTAAGGCAAGTATTTGATTAAATTCGTTGCAAAATTAATGGTTATTGATATTGTTAACATGTCAATATTGTTAAACCCATATTGCATTATTTATAGTTACTATTTTTTCGTTTTTTCTCTTTTGCTACTTTTTACCATCTTCTCTTTATGTATTTTTATTTTCTAAAAGATATTCTATTAATAATTTAATAAATAAAGTCAATATTTTCATTTTTTTTATTTCATTTCATTGTCAAATATATCATAAGTTTATTCGATAAATAAAAAAATTTATTTCACATTTTTATCTAACACAATTTGCTGGATTTCTTTTTAAAAATAATGTTAAAGTGTTTAAGATGTGTTTTTTGCTATTGAAATAATTTATAAACTAACAGAAATTATGATTTTTAGGATAACAAAAAAGTGGATAAAAATTAATATAAAAACACTATAGAAAAATTGTTTAAAGAAAAAGAATTAGATTTATCATGAATATTCATAAACTTTGTAACTATTTGTTGATTCCTGGTAGCAATTTAATAACTATAAATTGGCAATAGAACATAATATTTAGGGTCAATCAATGATCAAACGTTTTCTTTGTACGAATCTAGTTATGAATATTTAATAAAAAAAAAAGATTTCTTTTATTTTATCTTTATACTTTAGAATAGAATTTAATAAAATTTCTTTTTATTTTCCATCAGATTTTATTAATTTTTAAGATAGAAATATTTAATTTTGATTTTCTTTTATATTTCTATTTGATAGATTCTTTCTTTGTTTTGTATATTGATAGAAAAATTAATAAAAAAAAAAAAAGGTAAATGTTTATTTAAAAAAGCATATTTATTACTATATTAAATATATTTATGTATATAATATTCAAAAATTACTAAAAATAAATTGAGTTTAACCAGATAAAAACTTACTGGCACAAAACTAATCAACAATATAAAAATTATTTGTTTGTAAATTACCTTATTAATATTTATTGATTTTTGTATTTGTTTTATCGATAATAATAATAAGGAAAAACTATTTTCATTGTTTAAAATTATTAATAAATAGAGAAAATTATATTTTTCTTTTGATAAAATCAGTATTTTTAGTAATAAAATCGTTATGATATTAAAATTTCTTTTAAATAAAATTATTTACCAAATAAATATTGTAAAAATGAATAAAAATCATAAATAAATTGATTAATTAGTTGATAAAGTTATAGCAAAATAAATAATTTATTAATCAGTCGTTGGTTTACTTTTGAACATAGTTTAAGATCATGATTATGCTACTTTGTCTTCTATCTTATTATTATTATTATTTTGGTTATTATTCCACTTAAGTTACTTTAACAATGATAATTTTTATTTAAGTATAACACTATTCTATGTGACAATAGTAAATGTAACAAAAAATATTATATTTTTTTAAATATTTCAATAGAAAATATTATCTAACTTGTCTACACACTTTGATGTTCAAATATCTAAATAAAATAAATACATATCTTTGAAAATAACTGATAAAAGTACAAATATTAAATATGTTCTATCAAGGAAATAACAAAAAAGAAAAACTATTTTAACAACAATTGTTACATAGAAAATGTAAGAAAGAAAAAAAAAAAGAAAGAATTTTCCTAGATCATCATTTTTCTGATGAAAATGAAAAATTGAAAAAGATACATAAATTGTCCTCTCTGTGATCGATTTACAAACATATTTATCATGTGACAAAAAGAAAAAAAGAAAGAAAATTGTATTTGTATTATTATTCTTTGCAATCTATCTATGTTATTTTCCCTATTTTTTTTCTATATTACATATTTATTATAAACTTTATCTGAACTTTCAATGTACCTTTTCCTTTTTTTTTTCTGCTACTGTTGTTGCTGCTGCTGTTGTTGTTGATTTCGTTGTTAAAAGGTATAAAAAGCAAAAAAAAAATAAAAATATTTATTAATAAAGATAAGAAGAAGAAAAAAATAGAAAAAAGACATCAAAATAAAGTTATGAAAATTTTAATTAAAAAATAGAGAAAATTAATAATAAAACTGAAAAAGAAAAATTAATTAAATTGGGAAGAATATGGGAAGAACTATACATAATTATGTTGATACAAAAAAAGAAAGGAAAAATGCTTGTCCTTTTTGTTTAAAGCTTTGATTATTAATATGTTTGATCAAAAGCGTACAAATTAATATTGAATTTCTTTTATGAAAATTAACGCAAGAACAAGACAAAGTATGTAGTAAGAAATGAATGGACGACATTCTATGTGATTTTAACCTTTTCCATTGTAAACTTTTAAATAATAATAAACTAAATAGAAAAATTGTTAATAAATTTATATAAACAGATTTATTTTGGATCTTTTAACACCAATCTGTTTGTATCAATAATCAATAGAATGATTTTTAAAAGATTTTCAAATTTTAGATAGTTACTTTATTTATGCTTAATATTTATCCAAGCGAATAGTATTGGACACCTTATTCTTGTTTTTTGTGTAACATTTCTTCTATCCTTTTATTTTTCTCTATTTTTTTGGGTTTCAAATTCATCCATTTAATTTAATTTAATTTTATTTTTTTATTAATGGATGAATGAATATTATATTTATCAACATGAAAGAAATAATAACGAAAAAAAAAGCATAAATTTTCAACGTAGAATATAAAGCTTTTATTTAAATGAATTTTTAAATATATATATTTTTTTTGTTATTTAAATAATGTTAATTAATTTTCTAATTGATTGTAAATTTTTAACTAACAAAAAAATAATCACTTTAATTAAATATTTACAATCAAGGCAAGTGTATGTAGAAAAATTTGTAAAGAAAAACCACTGTACGTACATCGTAGTAACGAGAAGCTTTATACAAATTTTGTTAATAAAAAATTGTGACTATTTATTGAAAAAAAAAGCATTAATAATTAGTACAATGTTGTTTAACATTGTAATTAATTACATATTACAAGACAATTTTAAAGCTTTTGTTATAAAATTGTAGAGAGCTTTTTTCATTACTTTATAAATAAAACAATGTGGTACAGTGTGTGCTTTTTTTTAAATTATAAAATATTTACCAATAATTAAAGTTAAAGCACAATTACTGTATCAAGTGGTGTAAAAAAAAATTAATTAAAATTCATTTTCATATGATTTATTCTGGAAAATATTATAAAAGTGCAATCTGTTTTTGCATGTATTCTCTTCTTTGCTTAATATGTTTGTCTTTATATTGATTAGAAAAAGAATTAAGTCAAAGAATGACTTTGTTTTAGATTAAACAAGTAATTAAAGTGTAAGCCATTTCATAAACGAATATTTCGTGAACATGACAAACTGAATTTTGTATCTTTAAACAGAATGTATGAATAAACAAGAAAATCTGTCTGTAAATGACTTTTGGATTAAGTGAATAAAGCAATTAAATATGATTTATGAAATTTTATAATTAATTAGTCTCTTTATAATGAAATAAAAAAGACATAGTCTTGTTAAGACAAATAATAATAAAAATAATAATTATTATTATTTGCATTATTTCTTCTTTACATTTTATTTATTCATACTTTTTTCTATTATTGATGCGTTTAATATATTGACTTTTTGATAATTTATCTACCTATTTAATGTAAATATTTATTAAAATAATGTTTATAATAAAGTAAACAAATTTCTATTTACACAATTGTACCATTCTGTGTTATTAACAAGAAAGATACCATTAAATATGTATTCTTCTGTTGTAGACAAGAAATTTATTTCTTAACATATAATATATGTTTTATTTTGCTTTAGAGGGAAATTAGCTTGTCTTGTTATTAAAAAATATTATTTACAAAAGGTCTATGTATATATATAGATATTTTCTTATTTATTAGTTAAATTTTCTTTATTTACTTAAATTATTGATTGAAAAAATTTACTTTTAAATGAAATATAAATAATTTTTGTATTCATTCTTTTTTTTTTTATTTAATTAAATAAAATTTATTCATTTATGATAAATTTTTATTTATATCAGTTAAACTATGTTAAATTGAGGGTTTTGTGTTAGCTATTACGAGAAGAAAAAGGTTACCATCCAGTCGCAACATCTTAGTCTTAAGGTCATCAGTTGTTCAAGACTTTACAAAACTCTTTAACCTTTTAGACAATGTCTGCATAAACGATCAAGAGGAATTTTGTTTTTGAATATTTAAATTGAAAAATCAATCGTTAGATTATTACTGGTGTTCAGAAGGTGTCCTAATTATTATAAATAATATTTCATTACATTTTATAGCTTGTTTTCAATCTTTTTTTTTGAATGCAAATCAATGAAATATTTTCCATTTAAATTTCCATTTAGACTTCTTAAAAAACTATAAAATAAAATCCTTTTTAAGAAAACATTTTAATAGGCTTAGAAAATTGTTAATTAAGAATAAATTTTATTATTACATTAATAAAATAAAATAAAACATAAAAAAAAACATTTTCAAAAGTAGATTCTTGTGTTTGTTTGTCAAATAAAATTTACCCTAATTTTGCCAAAAAAACTGAAACATTTAAATTTAGTAAACAACAACATTTATTGGTATGTATTATGTCTTCTTCAAAGAAACTTTAGTTTAATGTTTAATATAAACATTTAGTTCTTCTCTTATTGATTAGTTCTTTATGAGCCAATTATACTTATTACTGTTTAAAGCTTAATGATGCAAAGTGATACAAAAGTAGAAACAAAACGTAATGAAAATAATAAGAAATGTTTAAAAATTTAAAGGAAAATCAGTGAAGCAATGTGTAAAATATAAAAATTTAAAGAAACAAATTTATAATGAATGTAAATAGAACTAATTATGTGAGAATAGATTATTAATGCAGATAGAAAATACATTGAATTGTCATTGGTTTTATATTATTTTTGCAAGTAAAATCAAGTCGAAATGGACATTTGTTTTGCCAAGTTTAATTTCTATAAACACTATTTATTCAGTTAAATATGTAATAAAGAAATTAAAATATATATTTTATTCAGTATCAGATATTTAAATAATAATGTCTGATTTTTTTGTATTTTCTATGTGAAATATATGCTAAATAAAGTAACATAATAAATTATTTAAACAGATTGCATGGAATTGTATTCAATGAGTTTGGTTTTTTTTTTACTCTACTGTATTATGTTCAAGTCACGCAAGCTTTTTAAATAAAAAATTTATATATTCGTATAAAAAACCCCTTATAATAATTAAAGGGTTTTAAATGAAAATAAATTATTAACAATTATTAATAAATTATATGATAAATGACTACATTTGTATGATTATTATTATTTTTAATTTTTTGTTATAAATTTCCTTCGTTATTAGTAATAAAAGCCTTTATTGTTTAAACAAATCTAAAATTTTTACTTGACTTATATAGAATATTTATTGAAAAATTAATCTCTTACTTGTTGATTATTGACTATTAAAGATATACAAGATATTTCTATTGGCAATTAAAATTATTTTCATTAATAATCCTTAAATATGATCTCTTAAAATAGATTTAAATTTTAAACTAAACACAATATTAGTAATATGAATAAAGAATATTATTTTTTTCTATGTAAAAATAACTATTTTATTGAGTTTGTTGTTTAAACAATTAAATTTTATTTAATTATCAGAATAATAATTATATATCTATTAAGCTTTTGTTATTTGAAAATGTGTCTTCACATAATTAACATTTTAAATGTATAAAATTAACAATCAAAATTTTACTTTTAAATGTAATTTATACAAATCCGTGGATTAAATTGAATTTTTCTTTTATAGTAATTATTTTTAATCGTTTATGATGGTAATTAAATTATAAGTTTTAATAGTTTTTCAGTTTTTGTACATCGTTTTTATTATTTTACAGGGAAAATTTAAATTTTCTGCTTAAGATATAATTGTCAGAGATGATAAAACACGTTAAGTAACTACTAAAATGTATCAGTAATCGATCAATGTAAATTTGCTGGTAAATTATCAGATGGTTGGTATAAATTTTAATATTTTTTATTCTTAAAACCTCAAACATTACATTGACCCTTCTTACCGATCACATTGATCTGACTTTGTATTTCAAAGATTAAACATTTGGATAATAAAGACTGTTTATTCTCTAAACGTTGAAGTAGTTTCAAAGGATCTTTATGCTTGTTTTAAATAAGAAAATTGATTAAAATTGGTTAAACCATTACTCTGGTGTTTTATATTTTTCATTTTAAAAATTATTCTACTAAAAAGACAGACGTCCTGCTGCTACTACTACTGATAAAAAAAAACGCTAAAAACACATTCAAAATATCATTAAATTTCTTCGTATAATAATTATTATATATATAATATTATTTTCAAATAATAAAGTCTAGATTAAAAGAAAATAATAATTATTATTTTATCGTTTAAAAGAAAAATATTTCTTACGAAATAAAATACCAAAAGCATATAGGGAACGAAAATTTTATAACGTTTAATAAATGATTTAATATCATATTAAAAACTATATTTAATTATTTTATTTTGTGGTTTATAAATAAAACAATTAATATAATTTTTTATGATGTAAAATGTCCAACAAAAATAATAAAATATTATGATTTTTGATAAAAGAAAATTGAAAGATTGTTCAATTTCCCTTCTGCATAATATTTGATGGTATTCTATTTAATTATTTTTCAATTGCGATAAATTCTTTTTCTAATTGATTTGAAGAGGAAATTCAAATCTTATAATTTTCAATTAATAATAATTTTTTCCCACTAATTCCATGGTAAGAATAAATTGAATTTTAATTAAATAGATTCTAAGTAGTGTTAAGAAATACTTGAAATATTTAATTAGAATTATTTTTTCTTATACAGTTAAAGTATATTTGATATAATTACGGTTGATTAAATTAATTTAAATAATGAAATTGATACTTATTAGCTTTATTTAATTGAATTTACTAAACAATGTTTATGCTTTTTATACTTTTGAAATGTACAAACCGATTATGAGTTCAGTATTTATTATTAAAGCCTCTGTTTGTTTTCTAATAAAGTAAATATTTTAAAGTTATCTATTTGCAAATAACATTTTTAAATTCAGCATATTTAATGTGCAACATACAAAATTAGATTAAAAAGTTTTTCCATCAATTTAAATAACTAAAAAGTTTAGAAAATGCAGCGGTGACCCACTAGATTTAAGCGAAATTATACTGCATATGCAGTATACTATTCGCAAACATGTTAAAATAAATAACAATTTAAAGACTCGGTGGTTAAACTAGATAATAATATAGATTTTCAATATACAAGTAGTAAAAATTTATGCAAAAAACAAATATTCTTTTAGCCTAAATGAAAATCATCTGTTGATTCATCAATGAAAATAAAAAATCGGTTAAACTGTTTAGAAAATTACATAAACCATTATGCAAAAGAAAAACTTAAAGAAACAAATAGGAAATTATAGAAACAATAAAATATTCTTTAAGACAGAGTTAACTTCAATAAATATGTGAATAAATTAATAAAACGAAAGAAACTTTTAAATTGAGCAAAAAAAAAACGAAAACGACAAAAAACTAAAGCATATAGATGGAATTTTTCTTATATTTTTTATTAATCTATCAAATAGCATATGTGTTTTGCAATATAAAAATATAAAAACTAAAAACATATCTCCCCTGTTGGAAATATCTTCTTCTACTTTTTTTTTTTTTATAGACGTAAAAACTTTACTATTTTCTTATTACCAAAGTTATATATCTATGCAAAAAGTTTACGTTTACCAGTGCAAGCAATAGAATCATTAAATATTTAAAGATCAATCTCTTTATGAATATTTACATATTTTATCTATCATTTATATATTAAATTCATTTTTATTTATTTCAATTAACTAATAAATACGTTTATGTTTATTTTTAATGTAATAGAAAAATATAAACGATAAAAATCAATCAACTGTATAAACAAATATCAATTGCAAATAATAATTGCATAGTAATAAAAACCATAAAAAAAAATAACATAAATTCATTATTTTTTTACATAAAAATACTGTAAATTATTTAACAAAAATATGTACATTTGATATGTTATAGACTATTGGAATTAAACAAAAAATAAATAAATAATAGAAAAAATAGAATCATATATGCATGATCGATTCACCAAACATACAAGTGTTATCCTTTTTATTATTTATTCGATTCAATACATTTCATTCTATCAAATATTACATCAATTCAAGCATAAATAAACATTTTTTTTATTTTTCGTTATTATTATTGAATTTTCTGTTTTTGTTTGATTGTTAAGACACATTTTTTTTTTCAGTATCAAAAGAATAAAAGAACATATTTGCAAGGTGATTATAACAATAAAATGTTATGAATAGAAGAAATTGAAATGAATAAATAAATGTAAAAATTCTTTTAATGCTCAATCAAAATTGTCTCTTAAGCTATTATTAAATGGTAATCATTCACTTTTGTTAGAAATTTTCTTTACTTTTTTATTCATATATGTATGTTGCTGCTGTTTTTGTCTGTTATTTATTAATACCTTTATTTTATTTAATTTTACCTAATGTTAACGTTTAATTTAATAAAAAATAAAAAGTTTATTTTTTTATTAATAATAATAATAATAATAATAAAGCTAATTATATGTATTAAAAACCAAGGAAATAAAATAATATTATGACACATGTCACATGAATTTTTCTTTATTATTATTAAGCCTACCTTATGCTACCATATGGTAATAAAGAAAATATGTTAAAGCTCTTTCTTTATACAAAATATTGTTCTTTATAATATTATTATTATTATATTGCTGATGTTGATGGTTGGCAATGTTTTGTTATCATTTTAGAAATTATTTTACTTTATTCTATGTCATTAAGAATTATTATTTTTCTATTTAAAATAAATATTTATGATAAATATTAATATTATTTAATTCTATTATATATAATTATGGTTAACATTTATTAGATGAAAATTTGTAAATTTTGTGTTTTCTCAAGAAGAATTCTTGCCTAAACACTTGTTATCTTAATTTAATTACTAAACGCAAAGTATTTTATTTTTTTTTATCCCAAGGGTGAAAATGATTATAAAAAATAGTTTTTATTATTAAATCAAATAAAAATTATTATTATATGTTATTATTACATAACAAACTGGACACAAGTTGTATCGATTTAGTAATTTAGAGTAGAAGAAGGAAAAATAATAATAATTCAACAATAAATATATAAATTCTCTGATTATAAACTACGCCTCCTAACTAGATAAATCCGTTTACAATTCATATCATCATTAAATGCCTAGTTTATTATTATAAAATAATTTAATAAATAGCAAAGTAATATTAAATTTGCATATTTTACACTAAGGAATTGTGTTAGAATATTTAATATGTCACACTAATCAAGGTAGAAATAATTTTCTATAATAGAAATATAGAGAATTTGTATCTATATTTTCATATTATTTTTGGTAATGTCAGCGTTAAATGAATTGATGACAAGAATATTGTTAGTTGATTATTATAATGTGACAATGTTTAATATAATAAACATATAATTATTGATAATTATATATAAAATAATGATGACAAGTGGTGGGTAAAATATGTGTAACAATTTTCAACATTACGCCAACAAAATTATTATTTTCTATAATCAGTAAGTTGTGTTAATTTTATGTTAAAAAAATATGTTTTATTTATTAATATTTTAATCATTTTAATTTTAGATACTATGCATAGATTATCGTAGAACATGTTAAGAATAATATATAAGAAAAATAAACGAAAAATTTCATTACTTAAAATGTCAAAACTTTAATAACAAATAAATTTCTAAAAAACGAGAATATTTATGGTGTTTTTCTGGAACAGAGCCACTTTCAGAATAGAATCTAATAAGCAAAAAATTATATTTACTGATATTTTAAAATATAAAATTTAATCTTTAACATCAATAGATTTATCATTAATTACCTGTTCGTCACATAATCTTATGACACATGAAAATAATATAAAAAAATATAGAGAAATTGTCTCACATATGTTATGCCATTTTCTTTAATGTTGAGAACAAATCCTATAATTTAATACTTTGTATACTTCAATAAATATTATCTCATCAATAGCAGTAAAAAAACGAAGCTGCTTGCTATGTATGACACTTTTTACAATTTTTTTTTACAAAAGCTTACGTCAAGTAAACTATAACAGAATCTTGTCTCACTAAACAGAACGTCTTATATACTTAGGCACGGCAAAAATTGATCCTCATTGATTTGAAAAAAAAAATAAGAAGAATAATAATAAAATAGAAAACAACCGACGTTTTGCTACATTATTTTTGCGCTATTTTATATTTTTCTTCTAGTAATGGTTATCGGAGTATTGTCGCCAATATTGTTATTTAGGTCAACAACATTATTTTCTAGTTTTTATCCCAATTGCCAACACATATGTACTGTGTACACTAAAAGACATACCAAAATGAATAAAAAAACTAAAACGAAAATAAAATTATTTCTTATTCTAGGAATTCTTATCTTTTTAAATCCTTACCAGCTCATGGTATTTCGCATTATTTTTAATATTATTATTTGTGATTGAACTGTATTTTCGGTGTGTTTATTTTTTATGTTTTCTCCGTTTTTTTTACTTTATAATAGAAAAAATCAATCATTTTCGCTTGACGTTTGCATCATAATTTCTTTGGCTTTACATGTATTTGCTTAAAGGAAACAAAACAAAAAAACACCTTTAACGGAATTAATAAACTTTGAAATAATTATTTATAATTTTTTTTTGTCTTCAGAAAATCTGTCTGTTACAAATTTAAAGAAAAATTCATCATTTTTTTTTTTTTTGCGAAATGATACTAGTAAAATCAATAATAAATTACGATGTTGATAACAATAAAAAGTTAATGTATAATAAAAAGCTTAAAAATAAAGAAAAGAAAAGAAATGTTTAAAAGCTAAACAAATATGTATACCATGGCAGCAAAAAAAAATAAATATTTTCTAAATTTGCAGACTAAAGAAATAAAGAAAGAAAATACCATGTCTGTGTGTATAGAAAATTGTTAAGAAAAAAATGAAATCATCATCAAACGGTTATATATGTAGAAAAGTTTTATATTTTTTTATTATTATTAAGACTTCTTAAAAACTGTTTTTATAAATTGAAATTTTATTTGTTGTACTCGTAGAATCGAAGAAAAGAAATCATGAACTAAATTTTTATTATATACGTTTTTAATTCTTTATAATTTTTTAAATTCATTTAATTAAAATAAAATGAAAAGTTTTAATAATTTTTCGCTGGTCTGTGAGTTAATTTGTAATAATAAAATTTTATCATTTCCTTAGTATCGAGCTTTAATCGTAAAAATAATAATAATAAAATTTATTTTTTCATTGTAACAAATCAAATAGAATTTTCTGTTTATTTATTTCGATTTTTTGCAATAATTATACATTTCTTCACATGATATATAATTACAGAATTAAATTACATCAAAGTTATAAGGAAATAAATTATAAATGAAATAAAATTGCAACGAAATAGTAATAAGAATAATAATATCTAAAGTAAAAACATTTCGAAAACAGTTGTTACGAGCAATATCAGTAGCAGCAGCAGCAGCAGCATAAAATAAAACAGATAGGTATATCAGCAGGTGTTTTTTAAATTAATATTATATTTTTTTCTATGTATTTATTTTTTTTCATTTTTGGCAAGAAATATATACACAAAAATTAAAAGACAACACGAAAAACTGTGTCAGACAATGTGCTTTAGATTTTTTTTGTTTCTCTTTTAAATTTATTTAATTTTAACTTTTCAGATAAAATGTTTAACAGAAGACAGAAAAAATGAAAATAAAGCGCAGAAAATAAAAGAAGAAAACACTGTGTTATTTATTACGCATAAAAACTGTTTTATTACATTTTTACTTTGTTATTGTCTCATAATTACAAATCGTTATTTTCTCTCGTTTCCATACGCTTTAGATTTAGACAGTTAAAGCTTAAATTGTTCATCAAAAAAGTTTCTCATTGTTTTATTAAAAGAAAATTGTTTTATTTTTTTTTCTTTCTTTCTATTATCTTAAATAAACTGTTTTTTACAGAAGCATATAAAAAAATAATATTATTATTGCCAATTTATTACTTTTATTTAGTTTTAATATAGAAATAATAAATTGTTCTTTTTCGCCTTTTTTTCTTTGTGCTGTATTAAATAAGTATTAAGTGTTTATCCAGTTGGTGTTTTTTTGTAGATATTTAACTGACAAATATAAATAGTTTAAACCATGATACGATAGTGAAAAATCTATTAAAAAATTAAATAAAAATCTTAAATCGAAGATGATTAATTCTTTAAGATGGTTAAACATTTTTCAATTAAGATTAATCATTTTATGTTTTAAGTTTATATTTTTTTTCCATTTTTCAAAGTAAAATTAAACGTTTTTATATTTTTTATTGGCATTTTGCTATATTAACTTGTTATTTTTGTTGGATTATTGTTAATGTTTGGACATTTAGAAGCGTAGTTCTAGTTGTATTTAAAGCTAAAGAAGTTTATATCTAATAATCTAGCGTCTTAGTCAATTTTCGAGTACAAAAGTGTTCTCAAAGTACGCATGTAATAATTAATTGGTATTTAGACTTATAATAAATCATCGAAACCATCAAATTGAACGACTCAAGTGGTAAAAACAAGTCGTTTAAATAAATAATTCAGTATTAAACATCCTAAATAAAATATTAAAGTATAAAAAAACTAGATATAGTTATGATAATGCAACAAAACATCTCTGCTTAGCCAGCCACAATGATAACACTTTAAAATTATTAATTAATTAGCAAAAACAAATTAAAATACTTTATAAAAAAAACCACCACAGAAATATTTACGCGGTAAAACTGCATTAGAACACTAAACAGCGACGCAACCACACATAAACCACATTTAATTTAAATTTTTTTCGTTTTATTGGGAAATGAATATTCAACATTTTATTATTAATATTTTTTCAGCTACTTTCTGTCTTTTATTTGATTTGATTTCCTCTAAAAAAAATTCACAAAAATAAGCTATATAAATGCAAATAAAAAAAATAATAATTTTATAAAATTATGTTTCTACATTATGTTGCCGAACATTTAATGTATTAATTTCCTTCGTTTATGTATTAAAGTATTTTTTCTTTCATCTGTCAATTTCTGAATTTAAATCGGTTTTTTATTTTTTGCACATTCACGTGATATTCAATTCGTTTCTATAAAATTTTATTTACACTAAAATTCCCATAATCTATTCAATGAGAGAAATTCTATTGTAGAAAAAAGTTTTCTTTACTTCGTTATTTTTTAATTTAAAATTGTGGTTTTAACAATGATAGTGGTACTATCTGATTATTGAAGATAAATTAAATTAATTTTAAAATTGATTCTTAAAACTTAAACGGGAAAATTAAAATAATAAGAAAGAAAATAATTGAAACAAAATACTTTTTTAACCATGAAATTTACAAATTTTATCGAGTAATAATTACACACTCAATAGTTAAGTAAAATATTAAAGAAAAGTAAAGAAAAATAAAGATAATAAAAGCATAAAAAAGTTTTTTATATTTTAATTAAATGTATAAAAGTTTTTAATTATATAATAAAAATATGAATTTTATAACGAGATGTATGAGAATGCATGTTGTAAAGTAAAATGTAAAATAAAATATGTTTTTGTGTCAGCAGAACATAATAATATAAATTTAATGTTAGTAATTTGGATTTGGACTATTATAACGTGATTATATTAGATAAATAAGAAGATCTCAATAGGATATTAATAATAATAATAATAATATTAATTTAGATGGAACATATTTTATTTTCTTAAAACATACTTGAATTAATGACACTTTCCGAGTAGAATCAATTACAGCATAGAAAAACTATAATTACTAGGTCTTATAAATTAGCTATAGTAATTACAACACTTAGACAAATTTGCTGTTCCTTCACTTAGGTCTACTTGAAAAACATTTATTAGTTTTTGATTTCTGATAAAAAAACAACTCTTTTTTCGTAAAATTACATAAATTAAATTCGAAAAGGTTTATCTTGAGTTTAATCCATATTATTATTTTTTGATTAGAGAAAAAACAGCGCAAGTGTTCGCATAAATGAATATTGTTATAATGTAAATGTAATAAAAATTTTTTCTATGCTAAATCATTGATTACTAGCAATATGTATGTACATGATTGTAAACAAATAGCAAATAAAACCATTTAACATTAATGTTCAAAGTAAATAAATAATAAAAACAAATATATTGATGGATATTACCAGTAATAAATCATGTAAAGGAAATGAGTTTTGTTACTTTAAATTATATTTAAAATGAGCGCAAACAAGTGATTAATGCAATAAAAGGTTTCTTATTTAAGATTTAAATAAATATTTTTTTAATAAAATCTTATATAAAAGTTTCACAGGAAATGGTGACATTCTGGAAACAAGTTTAAATTGGATTAAAATAAAAATAAAAATATATTTTATTAAAATCAGTTAAAAAATGTATTAAATTATAAAAATAATAAAATTATTACAGACTTGATGGTAACATAAAACGTTCAATGTTAAAGAAATATGAGATTCTGTGAGGATATTTATGATTAATTCTGGAAAACACAGAAATTACAGGTATACCAGTTATTTGGATTTGCAATGCAAAAAAAAAAAAGACAAGTTAAAAGTAATTTTGTATTTTATTTAGGCAATGAAAAATTCTAAGAACTTTCCGAGGGGCACCGGTAAGTAATTAATAATATTTTGAATATTTTTTATTATATTTTATTTCCGCCTGAATCCAATTATAATAATACGGTAAATATGTGAATATTGCTAAAATTAATAAAGAAATTTAGTGTAAAGATAATTTGTACACATTTTTAAAAGAATAATTATTAATTTACCTGGCATATCACTTTTTTGACAATTATTCTGATTATTATTTGTCATTAATCCAACTTGAATAAATTTTTTTTTATATTTACACATCAATGGTGATCCATTAGCTATGCCACATGTATTGAATATTGTCCTTTGATTAGCGCAAATAAAATGATCATGACTTTCATTTATGCTCGTTAAAGAATTAATACAATTGTATCCATTTTCTATATTTAGTTCGTATTTTGAAAGGTTTGAGTCACTTGTAATATGTACTCCAGCACTAGCAAAATAACAATTATCCATATATAAATGTTTTGGACTATTTTTTTGGTATAATAAAGACGTTTTAGCTAAATCCACTGACTTTGAAAGTGCTAACAGTGAAATATCATATTTTATATTAGTTTCGTTATACTTATTATGGTTGATTACTCTTCTTATTGATGTGTCCTTAAATTAAAAGAATATCACGATAAATATTTATGTGAATAATTAAAAATAATAATAAAAATACCAAAAAATATCTCCAATAATCATTTCTAGTGATAAATCTACCGCTTGCAATTTTTAATTTTTCTATTTTATAATTTGCAATACAGCTAGCTGCTGTCAAAATCATCTAAGAGTTTATAAATGAAAAATTTAATTTAACTTCAATTTAAAAAAAAGAAAGAAAAAGTTTAAATACTTTTGAATGTACTAAAGAACCTTCACATATTATTTTATTTTGTATAACACCATTTTCTTCAATCTCTGTTGCAATTGATATTATCCATGGATATTGATCTGTGTTAAAATTTTATTAATTTTTACTATTTATTATATTATTATATAGAATTTTTGATTTAATTACCAATTTTTAATTTCTTTGAATTATTATAAGAATAACAACTTTGTTGTAAAAATAATAAATAGATTATTATTTTATACATATTTATGCACAGTATTAATTCACTTAACTTAAGCAGTTACTTGCTACGAATGCCACAAATAATAAAATTTATTTTAAAAATTATAATCATTATTCGTTTATATATAAAATTCATATATTTTTCAAATCAATTTCTAGATTAATTAAAATTACCACAAAATATCAATAATGTTGATTATATTTTTTAGCATTTAACTTTGATTACGAATTATATTTTTAGTGTTAATTGTTTTTAATTTGTTTAGTTAAAATTTTCACTTTTATTATATAAATGCTTGTTGTTCCGGTGATTACCAGTTAATTAGAACTTTTAATTATTTGTTATAAACTTCTCTAATTAAAATACAAAAAATACCTGTAACAGTACATTTGCAGAAATGTTTTTATTCATTATAGCAGAGTCCTTTATAATTAAATGGTTTTTTGAAACTTTTAAATGTTTATCGAGGAAAAATATGTTTGTAATTGCATCCCACTAGCATTAAAAAAAATATTATCAAACGTTGCTGTTCTATGTATTTCCTTTTTAATATAAAAATAACACAATTTGGATAAGATACTTATGTAGATTATGTTCACAAAAAAAAAAAATTAAATATAGCCAAGTAGTGGGATTGTACGTGGGTGTCAAAAAAAAAAGAAAGAAAATTCTAGTGATTTTTATTTTAACAAGAATTAACAACATTTAATTCATAACAAAACTAATTTTGAAGAAGTAAAAAAACAATAAAATTACAAATAAACAGAGAAATTAAGTTAATCTATTTCATTTGACATTAAATTGACATTTCTATGATTGTAATAACAATGTGACAGTAAATATAAAGTTAATTAATCAAAATAATATAAGCGAAGGAATAAGAATGTGACAATAATGTCAATTGCTGATAATAAATAGTAATGAGAAAAATCAAGAGCAAAAAAAAAAAATACCCAAACAATAAAAATCATTTCAAGAAGAATCATAAAGATTAACGAATTATTTATAAGAAAAGAAAATATATAAGGAATGCAAACAACTAACACCACCGGATGATCTAACGTAGTACAATAGTGCGTAGTCTTACTTATCTTACAAGTAGATTTTTTATAATAAATTTATGCGTTGGTTTACTTACAAGAAAAACCTCTGAAATTATATTATTTAGAGAATTGTGTTGATAACGAAATTAAAAATAAACATATTGTAAAAAAATTTTTTTTTGCTCTATAATTGATAAAGATATTTTATTAAATATGTCAATATTGAATATTTTATTTTAATAAAATAAATATGACGCGAATTTTTTTTTTTGCTCGCATAATATTTACGTAAAAAATTATATTCTTGGAGTCTTTATTTACTTAAGCGGTAACAATTCAATTATTTTTTAATAAATATATATATCATAAAAACCTTGAAATACAAGACGAAGATTAATATTATTTCATATCTATGTGAGCACTTGCAAATCACAAAAAAAAAAAAACTTTAAAACAAGAAGAAAAATACCCAAAAGATAATTTAATTAAGTGGATGCAGATGTGAAAAATACTAATAATATTTCCATCATAAAATATCATTAAGTATTTTTTTTTTGTTATTTCTACGTTTAAACTTGAAATATGTAGGAAATATCATTCGTATGGTAAAGCTACACCGAAAACCAGCAAACAATTAAACTTTTATAACAAAATATAAATTATTATTATTTGTTGAATAAAAGTTTTCTAATTTGAAACTGACTGAGAATAAAATTCCTTTATGAGAAAATCCAGAAACGAAATGAAACAATACAAATGCAACTATAAAAGTGGAAAAATATTATAGAAATTAATAAATAAAATGTCAAAATTGGGGAACATTTTTTAATATTAAAAAAAAAAATGTAAAAAATATATAATAACTGGGTGGATAATCATCAAAAAGAAGAAAATAACAATGTGTATCCCATAGAAATGGGTAGAACAAACTGACATTAATAAAAAATTGTTGCAAGCAGCAAAGAAAAACAAAATAATGGAAGAATTGAGAATAGAAAATCAACGCATGCGAACTGATTATTAGAATTTTATTTTATTTGATATCCTTTAGATTACGGATGTTGTTCTTCAGTTTCGCCCTTTATATATATAAGAGAAAAGCTTCTTTGTCTCTGGAATTTACAAACAGTTTAATTGTAATTTGCTCAAATTTAGGATATACAAAAAATAAAAAAGAGGAGCAAAAGTTATTTCGGGATTTCAGAACCCATAAAAAAATTTCTTTATTTTTTTGTTTGTTTGTTTGTCTTTTGTTTTATATAAAAGCACATTTTTGCCAATATCAATTGTCAAAATAATGAAATAAAAATAAATGGAAAATTTTCTGATATTATTTTCGAAGACATGAAGTATATATATTTAAGTGATCTTCCGCGTGAATTATCATTTCTATTATTTTATGGTAAATAAAGCAAACTAAGTAACTTTTGACTTTATTGTTTTGCTGTTAGTTTTTGTTTTTGAAAGACCATTTTTGTATTGACTATAGATTATCAAATTGGGAGCATCTGTAATAGAATCTTCTTAGAATATTTAACGTAAAAAATCTATGGTAATTGTTACGAAATTTATTTTAAAATTCTGTATCATCTGTTTTTCTTTACTATTTTATTATCATGTCAGATTTAATTTAGATATAATAAGTTCCGAGAAAAAATAGTTAAACATAACCCTACTGACAATACAAAAATACAAATCAAATTAATAAAAATTAAATACTTTTCTTAACTAAAATTTTCGTTTAACATAAACATATTAATATTCTCTATTTGAAATTTATATTTAACAAAACATATAGTTAGTCACTAAGGTATTAAATATAAATTTTGATTTAAAAATTAAAATTCCGGAAATTATTGGTCACATGAGATGTGAAGAAATTTACATAATAAAATTGCAACCAAGAGATTTATTTATTTTATTTTTACAGATAATAAACGCTTATTTTTATTTTTTTAACTCAAATTTATATATATTTGATTGCATTTTAATTAAATTTCACGGAAAATTGTGTAGTTTGTTGAATTATATTTTAAAAGAATTTATTATCCCTATTGATAAGTTATGAACGGTGAATGAATGATGAAAATTCAATATATTTTTATTCAAAGCATTGATATACGATTTTCCAGATGACATAATACTATCTACATTTAGTAAATGATTTAATTTCAAGCACATTTTGTCTATGTTTTATGTTTTGGTTAGAACGTTCAGAAACGTGACTTAAATAAGTTAATCAGACTAATACTAAGTAAGAAGAAACATTTTCTATTTATTTATTTATTTTGGTTAAAGTATTATAAAGTTTTTGTTCAATTTTTGTTACATTTCTGTATGTTTATTAGCCTTTTGAGCTTAATTATATGGTTTTTTTTGTATAAAATTCATTGATGTTGTTTTAGGTAATCAGAATATTATTCACTGGTGAATTTAATTATAATAAATCTATAAACATTTTCCTTAAAGTAAAAGTATTTTAAAAGAGATTATTATTTTACAAATATTATTTTAAATTAAATAAATATAAAGCTTTAATGTGGGTTAAAAAAATAATTTTATTAAATATTAAATGATTTATTTGAAATATATTTTTCTTATTAAAGATTTTCTGTTTTATTTTATTTTTTTTTAGCCTCAATAGGGTTAAAAACACGGGAAAAAAGCTCAATAATTTTATATTTTTATTGATTTATTAAAAAAAAAAAAGAAGAGATTAAATTTGATGCAAAAAAAAGGTATTTTTTCTTCGCTGTTACTTAAAATGTCACACTTGTTAGACAGATTTATTGATATCAAATTAAATTTTTTATTTCTATAAAAATCAAAATGAATATTTAACATTTATTTACTCAAAAATCATCATTTTTATATTTATTTTCGTTAGATAAAAATAATAATAATAATAAAAAGTATTAAAGTTTGTTTGGACTACGGCTAGTTTTAAGAAAGCACCTGCAAAATACTATTAATAATAAAAAACCCTTCACAATACAAGCTTTTTTATTATTATGACTTGATTATAAATAAAAAATACCAAAAAATTTTTCATATTAAATAAATTGAGAAAGGTTGATAAGGGTTATTGCTTGCGGTCTAATTCTGGCATAGAAATATATATATATTTAAATATTTTTGATATTCCTATTTATGTTATAAATCTATTTTACCTGTTAAATTACAGATAGATATATATTTATATTTATATAATGATTTAATATGAACAATTTTCTCGTCATATTGTCTCACGCTATATAAAAAATCATAAAGTTTTACATTAGGTAGTGTGTGCTTTTTATTTTTAAAAAAATATTATTAGCAAGAAAGTTTTAAATAAAGATAACGACAAGACATTAACCTTTTTCACATATATAGAGAGATTTCACTTATTAAACGTAAACGTTATAAAACAATTTTAAATTATATTAATTATTTGTTTTTTTTTTACCTTTTAAGTATAATGAGATTAAATTAAAAAAAAAATATTATAATTATTACGTTTTATAAAAATAATAAAAAGGTAAAATAAAACTAAGGTAAATCCATTTTTGTCACACAGTCACGTACAATAACATAATCATTTATGTAATATACTTTTTTCTTTTTATATTAATTAATTTATTTAAATAAATAAATAAAATATAATTATATTAAGACGTTAATGTAACTATGCTACACCGTAATAGTTCATAATTAATCATTAAATAGAAACACTTTGTTACTCTAAGAAGCTTTTCGTATAATTATAATAAAGAAAATTTATATTTATTTTTTGTACACATTGTTTATGTAATAAATTATATTTTTTTTTTTTCATTTAAAATAAGTGCAGATTTTCTAGGATTTTTATTAAATAAAAATTATTATTATTATTATTGTTATTTTTAATTTGATAAATATTGAAAAGCGGTTGAAAATCCTTTATATATATAATCCAAAAGATAAATATAAAAGCAATAAAAATGATGAAATATTTATTTTCTTATTATTTTATTTTATATGACTTAAGTACATTCTTAACCTAATTAAAATTCATACAATAAATATGATAAATGTTTTTTTATAATTATAGAATATTATAAATAAATATATAAAGAAAGATTGAATTATTGTTTACTTTAATTACCAAAAACCATATATAGTCTATATTTAAACATTTTACTTATAATCTTTAATACAAATATTAAATTAGTAATCATAATATTTGCTTTGTTATCTTTCGCTATACATATATATACATTTCATTTTTTTTTGTAAATTCTGTTGATTTTATTTATAGTTTTATATCGTTTTGTCTAGTAAAAATAACTCTTTAAGAGCACACATAATTTTTATTATTATTTTTATTAGATATTTTTGGAATAACTTCAAAGTTAAATTGAAAGCTTTCGGAAAAGAAAAAAGTGGTTTTTATTATTATTATTATTATTTAATTATAGTTACTCAATTCTTTGCCATTATGTTCTTTGGTGATATTAAAAAAATAGTAACAATAATAAAAACATAAAATAAAAATATTTGTAGAGCTTTTATCAGCTTACATTAAATAAATAAAATAATAAGTGGATAAACGTTTTACTGAAAGACTGTTGATGTTTCTTAATATTTTCATTATTATTATTATTATTATTATTAAAGGTCAAAAAGTTATTACAAATTACATTAAAACTTTTGATAAATTAAAGGAAATATTATTATAAAAACTGATAACAAATTAAATGTCACTGTTGTCTCATTATTTTATCATTAAAATTCGATATTTATTACATCATAAACTTGTTTTAAAAAAATTATAAAATTAATGCAAACAATTTATATTTTTTTATTTTTAATCGAAAATACAAAAAGATAAAAATTTATCGATTAAATTCAGAAAAAAAGTCTTAAAAAATCACGTAGTTGTTTTAAACTTGTTGTGTTCTACTGTAGTTAAGAAACTGTCAGTGTGCTTACAAAATGAAAAAGAAATGAAAAAGAAAATTAAAACAGAAAATATAATAGGAAAAGCGTACTAACTTTCTATAACATTTTTAATGTTGTACTGTCGGTTATTTATATTTCGTTTTCATTTCATTTTAATAAAAATAACAACGAAATAAAGAAAAATAAAGAAAAACAAGCAGAGATTAACTAATGTTAAAAGAAAAAATAAACTTAATTTTTTAATTTAAATAAATTTCGATTTATTTTCAGTTTTCTTTTTCTTTTCTTTTTCTATTTTATTTGTCTCGATAACTCAACTGTGCTTTGGATGAAATTCAGTCTTAAATAAATTTTACTTAAACTGTATAAGCAAATGTGACACTTTGGAAAAAATATCAACCTTTTTTTCTTTAACTGGCAAAACAAGGAACATTTAATTTTCTTTTTTTTTCTTTTCTTTTTTCAAATGAAATTATCTTTCGTGTAAATAAATTGTATAAAAAGGGTTTTTTATTCTCGTTGTTTAAGTTTTAATGTCTTTTATAAAAATTCTATTATTTTTTCTTCATTATATTTATTGCTAGAAACATGAAAATAATTATTTTTCCTTGTTAGTTTTTCCGTTTAAAATATTAATTGATTTTAAAGAATTTTTCTTGATTTGAAGCGGTTTCATGTGTAATGTAGTGCATCGCGTGCCATCAATCCACTATGATTGCAGCTGATAACTGGTGTTTATTAATTCTCAAAGGACTGTAAGAATAATTAATGCTGTTATTTCTTTTATTAATAAATTTATTAACTTACCAACAAAGTACCTGAAATAAAGTGTTACAAAAAAAAAGCTTTCAAAAATCTAGTTAATACCGAAACCTGAATATTTAAATTAACTAAAACTTTTCTTCAAAATGATTTTTTTTTTGTTTTTGATAACAAGAAAAAACTAACGTAAAATCCGTTAAACTAAATATTAAAAAAATTTCGTGAATATTTTCAAAACACTAATAAACCAATTTCAAACCAAAATTATAATTATTTTCGAGATAAGCTCACATTCTTTATAGTTAAACCGAAAAATATTTCTATTTCTCATTAGAAAAAAACAAACTTTTCTAATTAATAAAATATTCTTTATAAAATAAAAAGAAACATAAATATTATTTATAAATAATATATAAATGTGTAATATTCATGCTGTTACAAAATTTATATAATGAATTTTCTCTGAAAAGTCGTTTTCAACAATAAATGAATAAATAATTCACATGATGGTTGCTGGTTTATTTTTTTTGTCTTGTTTTCCTCTGTACTGTTTCTTTACATTCCATTACGTTTTTAGTTATTTGGTTTTACACTTTTCCCGCTTAATAAGTTTTAGTAAATGCAATTGAAGAAGAAAAAGTAGAGAAAAAAACGTGTGCTTTGTTTTCCCTTTATAAATATAATATACCAGGATAAAAAAAAGGATCATGTTGGAACACATTTAGAAATGTTTAGATATTTACTTGTTATCACTACTAGGGCATATTTTCTGTTGTTTTTTGTATTTTCTAAACGCACAGATGTATGTACGTAGATTACATTATTTAGTAGGATTAGTACGCTCTTTGTCTGTTTTGTGCAAAGTAGTGAATTTTAAATTAACAAATAATAAAATTAATTTTTATTCTTTAACGGACAGAGCTTTTATATATTTGTTATGCAATTCTTATATGAACTTTATGTTTTATTTCTGTTTTTGCATTTCTTTTTACCTCATGTACTAAGTGCTATTTTATTTTTTAATATATTTACAACACATACAATTTATGCTCTTTTATGTTTGTATTCATAAAATATAAATTTTTCTTCTAAAAACAAGAAAATAATAATAAAAAAAAATTTGCCATAAAAACTCATAAAAATATGATTATTATTATTGGATCGTTTTTTCTGTTTTATTTTTGATTATTATGATTATACTCTCTAAACGAGACAATTCTTTATTATTTATTATGTATTGTTGTTTTATTAGTATTATTATTATTATTGATAATAACATAATTCATTTGCTATTTATTTTAACAACAATAATCTATTTTTACCGCATTTTAGTTTTTATTATTATTTTCACATAAATATAAATATATATATTTATTTATTCGTTATTTTTATGATTTTTCTTTGGTACTTTTATTTAATAGAAAGACTAATCAATAGAAACTAAATACAAATATACAATCCTAAGAAATAACTTTCAAATTAATTAAAAACTTTCTTAAAACAGAAAATATTTTTCTTTTTTCAGTATTATATTACTATCAATGAAATAATAGAGAAAAATAAACTTTTTTCGTTATAAATTTCAATTAAAATTAATTTCTTACGATAAATTTTATTGAAATTAAATATAAAAATCCATTATTGTTATTATTGGTGAACAAAAAATAAATAAAAAAATCTGAGTATCCGTTTCTACTATAAAAAAGAAAACTACTCCAAGGTATTGAGGAAACCGTAGAATAATTAATGTAGGAAATCACTGGAATGTCCTCTTTATTTCTCTATAATCGAAATATATATACTTTTAAATAAACATTTACATAATTTAATTAAATTTTACTGATATTACTTTACTTTATTTGAATTTTATTATATTTTTCTTGTAAAATTTTGCAGCATAAAAACATTGCTTTTATCGAAATTTAAAAAAAAAAGAAGAAAAATGAGACTTTTTTTTTTGTTCTAAAGATTCACAATTTTACAGGAAATTATATTTTAGTAAAATAATACAAATATGTAATATAAGTATAGAAAAAAAAATGTATTATTCATTTAACTAATAAGTATACTATAGAATAAATGCTTTATTTATTTTTATTACAAGAATGAATGCTAGTCTTTCAATGAGATCAATAAGATAAATCATCGGAAGGAAAATAAAGAAAAACTATTTGAAATTTCCTGATTTAAACAAAATATAAAATTCAAAAAATAAAAAGAAAAGCTCACCGTGCAAATAAGTGAGATTGGTCTGCTTTTATTAATACAAATAAGCAAACTGAAATTTACTGCAGTAATTTCGTTTTTTTTGTTTGAAAAAAGAAAAGCACATAAATGCACAGAATTTTTACCAACTTTTCCTCCTTTTTTTATATGAAAAACTTCAAAAAAAAAAGAAAAACTTTTAAAAAAGTTCATTCTTCGCGTTAATTAAAAACTAAAGAATTTTTATGTATAAATGATTGCGAGGTCATAACAGCGAAATGTATATATAATTCATGATGGTAGTTAGTCGTCCGTCGTACAGTTGACCTGAAATTTATATTTATTAAAAATAAACAACAAATATTGTTGAAAATATTTACACCAACAACTAAAAGAAAATTTATTTTTTAATAAATAATAACACCAAAAAAATACAAAAAAAAAAGAAAACATAATTTTTGTTATTAAAAACCTGTTGAATGGATAAAAGATATATATGCAGACGATTTCTCATGAAAACGTGACATAAAAAAGTTATTTGATCTCTTGATTTTTGATAAAATAATAAATACGAGTAAGCATTTTAATGATTTTGATAAGAGTGTCTGTTTTCAGTATTTTCATCTTTCTAATACCAAAAACACAAAATCTACATTTCACATTTATAATTGTTTAAACAAATTTTGTCCCGATAATAATTTTATGGTAGCTTTTTTTTAAATTGTTTTATTATTATTTTTCGTATGCTTTTTATGTTAAGTAATAAAAACATATTTGTAACATTAATAAAATTTTTAATTGTTTTAAAGAAAAATTCCATAAAATATATGATTTATTATTGTTACAAAAATATGTTATGTGCATTTAAGTGATGAATCAACAATATACAGATTTTCAACTCAAATTGACAAAATAATAAATAGAATTTAAGTGAGTGAAAATTAAAATTAAAATAGATAAATTATTCATTGATGCATAAATAGTGGGCCATAGACTATGAATTTTCTGTTAATACAATAATATAAATTTTATTACAGTTGGTTAAGTAAAATTTAGTTAGTTATGGTTTTTAACAAAATTACCACAGTGTACACTGCTTGCAATACAGAATAACATTGTTACATCAGTGATACTTAAAATACGAAAATTATTTATTTACAAAGCTTTGATTTTTTATGGTAAATAAGTAAATAAATGAATAAATTTAATTTCAACTAGTTGACCAATGAAAATTTTTATAAATGCACTGTCTTTTAATTTAATTAAAATATACCGCCAACTGGTTTACCTATGCTTTCAAATTATAAAATTAATATATTCTGTCATTTAATAATAATAATAATAATAATAATATGCTATAAACGTACACAGCACATATGAATTTAATAACCTTTTCGTGAAACATTAAACGAAAATATGTTAAACAGTAAAAATCTATAATGGATTTATTGATTAAGTTATCCGAGTTCTAACTCAGTGTGTAATGTGAATCTTAAAAATAATAATATATATATAAATATTTTCTTTAAAGCGAAATAAAGGTGCCACAGGTGTTGGACAACAACAATAAAAAAAGAAAGAAAATTCACATTTATCATTCTCTATTCAATAGCAATTTAACAAAAAAAAAAAAAAATGATAAAAAACTCAATAAACGAGGTACATAAAGATCATAAATAATATTCTTAATATAGACATTTATAACAGGAACAGAATTATTTATTATTTAACTTTAGAAATAACATAAAACACCAAAATTAAAACATAAAAAATCATTTAGAAATTTCGGAAAATAATTATTTTATTTTAAAAAGGCAAAAAAGAATTAAAAATATTTGCCATCGATTAAACAAAACCGAGCAAAATACTCGTTCCTTTATTTATTATTTAATGACTATTATTCCTTAAATTTCTATATTAATCGATAAAATTAAGAAAAAATTCCGAAAAAAAATTCCTATGAAAACTTATTTTATAAAAGGGGCTAAATGATTTGTGCGTTCGGTTTTATATAACCAGAAACCAGCTTAACCACTTATAATTTATTTACATAATAAAAATTAATTTTAACTTTATTTTTTGAGTGTTCTGTTCTGCTTTTAATAATGGGAAATAACTACAATAAAAACTACAACAATAAATAAACTACAACAAAAACTTTAAATTGAATAAACAAACGAACATAGGACTTAATTTATTTACTTTTATCAAGTCCGTGAGTGTTACTTTAATTCAGGTATTTTAACATAAAACCGCATAATAATAAATCTAACTATTAAAATATATAAATATATATATATTCTTAACAATTTTGCACATTATGTAAATTAATTTTTTGATTAAAAAATATAAAACTATAGTAAGAAAGTAAGTATTATGGTGAGAATTTATATTCTAGTAATAGTGTATTTACCTTAGTAAATTAAAAACTATTATTTACTTATTTATTATATTTTTTCTCACCTGTTTTTTAAAGATTAATAAATAACATAAATATATCAAAAAATTTGTTCAACACATAATAAAAGTTAATAATATTTTTATTTTTTTTTAAAAAAATAACAACATGTCATTCTCAGCTGCAATTTGAAAAATTTCACTGTGTGGTGCAACAACGTTAAGCTCACCTGTTTATAGAAAAAGTTTATAAAAAGCACATAGAAGAGAAGTATAATAATTTTATTACATGGATTATTTAACCATAAATCAATTTCTTGTATAGTTTGTGAAATAATATTAAAAAATTATATTTATTTTAATGGAATAAAATAACACAAAAATGATAAAAAATGAATTTATAATTTATAAAGCAAAGTGTTAACAATAATAAATTTATTATTTTTATGTATTTTATGCAATTAAATACATTAAATATTATTGATTTTTTTTTTTTGAAGTAATTAAAATCATCGTTTAACTAATTTAATAAATATTTTTTATTTTATTTTATATTAAATAACTCTTCCGCATTTGATTCTGACAAATTGTCAATATCAGTCATTATTTTATAAAAATATTAATCAATTAATAATTTTGATTGTATAAAAGTGGTATTAAATATGAATTATTATTATTATTATTTTCTTTATTTAATTATAAATAATAAATAATAAAAACATCTAGTTACAATATAACATGAGTGTTATTTTAAATTCAAAATAAATCAATTAAATTGCAATTGCAAAAATTTACTAGGTTATTTTTTTTAATTTTTATATAGAAAAACAACAGTGGAAATTTTATTTTAAAACAATTAAATATATATTATGCTCTTCAATAACATTAAAACATTTTATGAAAAAAAACAACAATAAATGCATATCTTGTATTTTATTTATGAATTGTATCAACGAATGATGACGGTTACGATGAATAAATAGAGCAAAAAAAAAATAAATAAATTTTTATATAAAAATATCGTTGGAAATGCATCATTGAGATTATATAGATTTTTTTGCTTTTATAAGTATGCCAATAAAGATATATATTTTATGCATTCATTATGATTCTATTCATCTTTTTTTTTATTATTATTATTTTAATATACAAATGATTCTGTCGTTTGCAAAAAAATTCACTAAATAAAAATTCAATTTGTTGCTTGTAAATTACTTTTTAAAAACTCCGTTTGCTGCTTGTAAAAAAAAGTAGAAAAACAAAATAAATATATTCATCGCAATCGAGTTGAGCTAATCCGGTAAAGTGACGCGTTTTTAAACATTGAAATGCAATTAAAATCTATATAAAACGATTTTATGTAGAATGTATATACAGATATTGTATTATAGACAAAATATTCAATTAGAAATTGGCATCGAAATATCTACTCTACAACTGTGCGTCATCGTTGCGAAAAAAGTAATTTTTAAGCCTAGAGCATTGTAAAATTTTAACATTAAAAACAAACTTTTGCATAGCTCGGCTTTTAAGCTTCTTTTTTCTGTTTTTTGGTAATTATTATTTTTATTTCTAATTAACAAAGAAATTTAATTGTGACTTTTATTGATGTAAAATTATAATTATAATAATGAATTCATTTTAAAATACTGTTTAAATTCAGCTTTTATTTTATTATTTTTAAACTTTTTCATACTAATTAAAAATGCAAAAATAACAATTGTATTTAATTAAATGCAATTAACATTTTTAATTTGATTCATTAAAGTGATCTTTAGTGATGTCAATTTTAAATACAGGAGTAAAATAAATTTATACAGTAGTTATGTATATATATAAATTAGTAACGTTAATTAGTAATACAATAGTCATTTTAATTATAAATTTTGTAATTAAACACCGTTTGAAGAATAAATAAATAAATTTTCTTGTTATTTCTGTGTTGCTTAGTCATCATTATATTTTCTTCTCTTACAATTATTGTCTTTTATTATTAATTAATACAATTTTTATTCACTCTTTTAGTTAACTATTAATTATAAATAGAGAAAATTAATAACATATTTATCCTTATATCCATCTGATTACAATTAATTATCTTTTTAATTATATAAATTACTAAAATTATTATTTACTGTAAATTAATATGCTTCAATCACATCAAATATAGATAGTAAAATGTTTTCTTATTTTATTTAGTTATTTATTTATTCCAATTATATATGTATATGCGAAAATTACGTTATAAATGTAAATAGTACAATGATAAAAGTCATAAAAGAATGTATAATTATCAACCCTAATAATATGTTTATCAGAAATTATAGATTTAATTATTTTGTATAGAAAATTAATATTGATTAAAAGATACAAATAGAGAAATCAAATAGTTAATTACTATACACTAAATTAAAGATTTATTTTTATATTAGTTTAATACAATAATTATTTAGAAATAAAATTTTATTCAATTTTTGATAATTCCTCATGAATCCACATATAATTATTTTTTATTCGAATATTTAAATAAGCTAAAAGAAATTGTAAAATTTAAAAAATTTAATAAATAAATAATAAATAATAAAAAATACTCAATCGTCCAGTATTATCACATTTATAATTGTTTCCTAAAATCCCGACTTGTGTATAATAAGTTTTTGTATTTTTAACACGACAAACGATTGGTGAACCATTTTGTAGAAAACATTTTTTTGCTGAATTTTGAACAATGGTATTATTTTGTGCTAATCTCTTTACACGACTTGTGTTTTGTTTAAGCCGTAATTCAGTTATACCAAGTACCGAGGTTTGTTTTCTATCAATTTTAAAATGATTCCATGATGTCACTAAGCAATCATTTGTATACTGTTTTAATGTATATGGTAAGCAAATCGTTTGAATATGTAATTTTAATTCAAAAGAATAATCAATCAATAATAATGCAACCTGTTTAGATTGTTTTTTATTTGATTGGTAGAGAATGTTTGTCACATTTCTCTCCTACAAAAAAATAATAATAATAATATTTTTATAAATTTCTTTAATTTATTTTAATCTACAATAATTTGTCTTACTTCATGATCTAAAATCTCTTGAGTATTTATAGCATCCCAATCACCAGCTCTAACAATTAAATTATTTAAATCTATATTTCTTACACAATCACCTGTTGTTAGTACAACCTAATATTTAGAATATAAATTTATTTATTAAAAATTGTAAAAAATAAAATTATAAATTTACTTTCGGATGTATTAAAGATCCTTCACAAATATTTCGTTTTAATATAAATGTGCCTACAGGAACTTTTTCCAAAATCATAATCATCCATGGAAATTCACCTAGAAATAAATAATTTAATAAAAACTTTATTGTTTCTATTATCCTAACGTATATACCATATTTAGATATATTTTTATCACCAATTACTTGCATAAATAAACCATCAATATTTCTTAAACCACAATTTGTTAAAATATTTTTGTTATTTTTCTGTAATTACAAAAATTTTCTTTATAAGAAAATATATTTTTTAAAACGAAAGAAACACTCACAGATATAATATTTTCCTCTTTACAACACGTATGCGTTGTTTTTTCATTAACCGATGTTTGCCTATAGCAAGTAATGTTTAAAAAAAAATGTATTTATTTTTTAATTAAATAGATAAAATAATAATTAATAATATTTTAATTACATAATTTCAATTGTAAAATTATTTATTGTATCTGTACATTGATAAAATGGTACCGATGTACATTGTATTGTTTGTTGAATTTTTATTAAGAATAAAATACACAATAGTAACACTTGAAACATTTTTGCAAAAATAAAACTATTTATTTTATTAATAATAATTAATAAAAAATTTTTTTATTATATTAATTTTGATAATTTTATTATTGTTTTCTTTTTTTATCAAAGTAAAAATGCAAAATAATCGTTCGTTGGATTTTTATTTTTACTTCTTCAATATTTGCTTAGATTATTTTTATTCCACTACGATGTGTTTTCCACTACGATGTGTTTTTCCACTACGTAATTTTTTATTATATTTATTATTTAAATATGTTTTATTTTCCAAATTTTATTTAAATGTTCTTCGAATTAAATATACTTTACTACGTCTAATTGTTATTTGTATTTCTGTAAAATTGTTTGCTTAAGTTTTTGCATTATTACAAATAAAATAACTATTTGACAGGGATTATAGATTTTAGCTGACAACACATTAGCAATAAACTTTGAAAGTGATATGCATAAGCTAATAAACTTAAAATAAGTTAAGAATTAACATTGCTAGTATTAATACAAATAATAAGTTTAATTAAATAAATCCGGTTTTTAAAGTTAAATCATTCTGCAAGCATACAACGCTTTTAATGCAAAATTAAGCTTTATTACAACAACTGAATTAAAATATTAATTATTCAATACAATAAACTACCAATCCTGTTCGCCAGAAAACATAATTCTTAATGAAATTAATTTAATTTTTACTATGCGAAAACAATATTACTTTTCTTTTTCTTGTTGTAAAATTTTCTTAAATACCTATTTTAAAATTCCCATTGCGTAATATCAAAATCAAAAGTTATTCACTTATATTTCGTCAAAGAAAACGAAATGGAAAATATTTTTCTTTATAAGAAAACATAATTCTCTCATCAAGAAAAAAAAACGGAAAAAAATTTTCTCAAGTGTTTCAATCACACACATTAAGAGATTTAAAAGCTTTTAACATGGGTTGGCAAACATTTAAAGAAAAGATTACTCTAAAAATAAGAAATTAAAAACAAAAATCAATTAAAAGTTAATGCAAGTTTCTATATATTTTTTGTTCTCTATTATTACTGATTGACTTTTCTTGTTTCGCATATAAATAATTTATTATGCTTCGTTTTGGCATTGTCAATAACAGAATTTATTGTTAAATGAGTAAAAAAATTATTTAAAAGATCAATTGGCATATTATATATGAAAATTTGTAATTAATTCTTTTGTATATTATAATGAAAATTGATTAATTAAATAATTTCTATCGACCTATTAGTAAGAAGATATTTAATTGTTTGTAATTTTAAACAAAAGATCATTAATTTAGTTGTTTTTCTATCAATTAACAGCAACTATCAATTGAAATTATAATTTACCTATTCCATTAATAACTTATTTGTTTGTCTTTCATTAATTAACCTTACATGATTAGAATAATAAAATATTCTTACATTATTATTATTATTTAATATAATAAACCATTTTCAAATTATGCTATCAAAGTCTTATCTTAATCAAAATAATTATCTTGTCCTTATAATTTTAATAGAATTTTTAATAAATCTAATAAAATTATATTCACCTTGAGACCATCAGTGTATAGAAAATCGTTAATCATCAAAAAATTTATTTAAATTAACATATTTTAATTATTTATGTTTTATGTTTTATTAAAGAAATGCTTTTTTGCTAATTAAAGTTAATAATTTAAGATAATTTGATTGGATTTGAGATGCGTACTGTGTTGGGTAATGGGTCTTCAACAACACACAACCATCTTGTAATTTTTGGTGAGAGGAAAAATTTATTAAAATGAAAAAGAAAAATATGACTTTTCTCTGACGTAAATCTAAATGAAGATAAATGACTAATATTAAGATATTGAAGAGCTGATTAACCAAAAAATATAATATAATATTGTCGTTTTGTGGTTAATAATCTAACTAAGATAATATTCTTTAAGACTTTCCAATCGATTAGACATATGTTTCTAAAAATCATTAGAACTCGAATTTAGATTAACGAATGAATTAAAATCATTTTAATGTTAATTAAAAAAGAAAAGTACCAAGTAAAATGAACATAAATCAACAAATTATTTTTATTATTATTTTAACACTGATTAATATTTAAATAAATAACTAGCTGTTTGCTGAAATAATAATGTTAGAAAACCAACGATAAATTGTGGTTTATTTAATCATTTATTTCTTTTTATTATTATGTTTTATTTCTTTGATTTATTAAGTTAAGAATACAAGTGCTGTTTGTTTCTTTAGCATAATAAAATGTTTAAATTTAATCATATATACTTTTATGTATTCAAAGTAATATAATAAAAATTAATATTCATTGCATACAATATAAAAACACAATACCTTTTTTGATAATATAAATGCAAATTATAAAACATACTTTACTTTACTTGAATAATCTTAATGCTAAACACTAACTATCTTTCTTAAAGCAAGAATAATGTATTTAATATTGATGAATTTGTACTATTTTATTGTTGAAAATAAATACATCTTTATTAAGTATACTAACTAGTCTAGTAAGGAATTTAATCTCTATGAAAATTATAAAAATCACAATGAAAGAAAATATTTATTGTTTAAATTTATTTAAGCATTTAATACAGCTTTTTACCAAGCTTTTATTTTAAATAATTATTAAAATATACAATAAATAAATTTTATTTTAATTTTTCACCGATTTTCTTTCGGTTAAATGTTAAAGTTTTCTTGTTCTTCAATAAAGAAATGTGAAGAATTTCTTGTTCAATTTTTTTTTGTGTGTTATTCATAATGACGTCAAATGTCAGACAGCTGGTCCCAACCTCATTATTTTTAAAGTTAATAAAAAGAAGAAAAAGAAAGTGAATCAAAGAAGATGAAAATGATGGGGACAATGAAAATAAGAAATGAAATGAAAAGAAAGCAAAAGAAAAAGTTCGTTATAATAAAAAATTACGCTTTGGGCAGAAAACTGTCATTTTACTTCTTTATTATTATTTTTATTTTATTAAATATTTTTTGCTTTACTTTTCGCTGCTGCCGTTACTAAGACTTGACTTTTCTTTATGCGTTTTTCATTTATGAGTTTAGAGTTGGTTTTCTTTATTTTTTATAACTTCATTTTGACACAACTTAGGTGTTTTTATGATTTTATGATTAAAGTGAAATATTTTTTCGGTTAGCGTAAAAATTATGATTTTTTACTTTTATTCAAAGAATAAAAACGATTACAAAGACCGCAACTTAGTACCAAAAATACTTTGTTTAAATTAAATATTATTATTTTTATTTTGTTGCTGGTGCTTGTGCTGGTGCTGAAAATATATTTTCACAATTTTAAACTCGTATATTAACTCTAATAATATTATTTTATGGGCAGTCTTAGAAAATCTTGTAGATAGTCGTCGTCTTAAGGTCAATTTTTCTGTTTTTATAATAAAGATTTTCCATGTTTTTTTATAATAAAAATTCAATTCAATTTAACGATTATGATTATTTGTGCAGGTATGTCGTCGTCGTCTCAACAGATATTTACTTTTATCAGCAAGATATAAAAGGTAAACATTCTTTTATCTATTTATTATCATACTTTGGTTGATAATCTATGAAAAATCTATATAATTAATTATTAACAGACATTTGTACATGATTTTACACTTTGTCTATGCCAATAAAAACATTTATCCATGTACTTATTTTAAATATTTTATTAAATTCTAGTCATCAGTTAGTCGAATTTAATCCATTATTGTCATTTACTTTGATTTATAAATACTTCAATTAACTCCATTAAAAAGCTAATAAAATAACGGAACTATACATTAAACATGTTTGTGCTTTTTTTATTTTTATTTCCCATAAACACTAAGAAAAAAAAGAAATCTAAATAAATCTTTCTTAATCGAAATGAAAGACGAAAAAGAAATATATTTTTTTTTGTATTACTAAAGAAAAATCTGTTTAAAAATAAATATTTTCGATTACATTGATAAAGCTTTTTATCCTAGAGATAACAATGAACAGAGAAATATTGTATAATAACGGATATCTGTTAGAAAATAAACGAATTTTATACTTAAAAATCAATGAATTTTATTAGCCACTTTCATGATTTTTTGCAAGAAAAGAAAAGAAAAATTTATTTGATTTTCTTCACCAAACTTATAGTCAATTATGTTATATCTATTAGATAGCGTCAGATGTCTTGCTATATTTTAGTATATTTAATCATTATTAAAATACTGCAATGGTTTATCACCTTAATACTGGATTCTGGAAACTATATTTCCTGCTTTGTTGAAACTGTGTCACGGTCACCATTTTCATGAAAATACTTTAATAAAAATAATAAATATCATTTAAGATTTTTATTTCTTAAATAAAATCATCGAGTTTAAGAGTAGATTTTACTGCTAGTAAAATTAGTGGAATAAATTTGTTGAAAATGAATATTAAAACCGATTTTAAACTAACTTTTTCTTTTTGGACGATACGTTTTACATCGCACGATAAGAGAAATTATTTTTAAAATATCTCGGAGTGGATTTACTTTTAGTATTTTAAACATTTTGAAAATTAAAGCAAAAATCTTCTTGAGAAATTATCTGCATCTTTATTTATAACAAGTTTCAATATGTCTCTAAATAACTAATCGAAGAGCTTTTAAAAATATTAAATAAATATTGAAAAGCCTCAGAAAAAGTGTAAACAAATTAAAATAAATATCTAAAGCTGTCAAGGAACAAAAGATCTGTAATATTATTAATAATAAACAATAAAAGAAAAGAAAAGAATATAATTAAGGGTTGAAAAGTTAAAAAGCTTTATTTACCTTAAAATAATGTTTTAAATACTTATTATTAATTAATTAAAAATAGCCTATATGACCTAAATTATTAATTAAGGATTAAAAATAAGATGATAATTATTTAAATGTGAACCAAACACCAAATTTGCGGTACATATATAATGATTAATTAATAAATAAATAATTAAAAATACCAATAAATAAAATTTCTTTAATAGATATAAATTATCCATTAATCAGTTTGTGATGGTTATTCAATTTGATTTGACTCCTTAATAACAATGTTATTTATGTTGTTCTGCTTTTTTTGTGTTTAAAACGAAATAAACCCCAGGAAATAGATATTTACTTAAAAGTAAACCATTTAATGATAATACTTACCAATAATGTTTCTATATACACTTAACTTAAGACACATATTTGTTCTACCAAAAAATAATCATAAATCAACAATATATAGTATATTTTGCCAGCTACAATTTGAATTAACTTTTTTATTATTATTATTATTTGTTAACAAAACAGAAACACAAAAAAATAAAAAAGCTGAGGAATGTAAAAGTTTACTTTATACAAAGAAAATAAGATTAATTGTTTATATATTTTCTCTTTTACCTTAAGGGAACTGCTTTTATCGTTTTTTATTTTATTTTCTTTACAATTACAAAAATACAATAAAAAAATATAAAACCAAAATTGAAGGAGAAACATTTTTTTATATTTTTATTCATTCTTTCTTACTTTCTTCCACTTTACTCAATAATAATCTTTTTTAGATTTTTTCTTTTAGATCTTTTTAACTTTTATAATAAACAATAGTTACGTTACGATATGGTGTTAAGAAAATATAAATAAATAAACTTTTCCCTTTGTTTTTTTTTTGTGTTGAGCTGAGTAGAGTTTTTATTATATGGAATTTATATCAATGATTAATGTTTGGATAAGTTATTTAATTTGGTTATGGAAAATTTACTTCCACTTTAGATGATATATATATTTATATTTGTAATAAAATCAATAAATAAAATAGAAAATCAAACAACTAAATTGAAACAAAACCCGGATTATTATTATTATTATTATTATTATTATTATTATTATTATTATTATTATTATTATTATTATTTATCTTAAAATAATAATTATTATAAAATATGAAAGAGACGATTATCATGGTTAATATTTTATGTTTTTATTTATTAAAAATTTATGCAAAACAAATTTTTTATTATTAATAAAAACCAAAACAAAACAAATAATAATTTTTCTTCTCTACTTAAAAATCGATAATATTTAATCAATAAATTTTTATATCCATGAACTTAAATGGTAAAAAATACAAAAATAATAAAATGGAAAAAACAAAATAAGAAAAAAGCAAGAAGAAAATGTGGAAAAATAAGAAAAATTCTATTATGAATAAACATGAAATGCAAACAATAATCAAACAGATGATACCCAATCATTTTTCCTTTTTATTTTGCAGTGATAAACGAAAACAATTTTCTTATTATTATTATGAATTTATTTTTGTTATAATACTTATGTGACGTAAAAATAAGAAATATTTTGTCTTTTACTTTGCGAATTATTAAATCTAAATTTTCGATGCTATGAAAGTTTATAATTTTTTGTATTTCACTCACAAAACACATGATTTTTCATTTTGTTCTGTAGAAATTTTTGAGAAAGATATATATTTTTCTTTGATTAATTTAATAATAATAACTTGTATTGATTGATTGATTTGTTTTCAATTTTTCTTTCTTTAATATAATTCTATATGATTGGCAAATACAGTTTGTGTTAATTTAGACGATAGACTAATATCTATATATTTTTGAAATGGATGATCCTTTCTAGATACACTTAAAGGCATATTTTTAATTAATTTTAAACTGATTATTGACAGATATATATTTTTCTTACTTTAACCATCATGTTCAGAAGTATTATAAATTTTACATAAAATAAAAGAATTTCCTAAAACTATTATAATTACTTCATTCGTATTAACATAAGCAAGTCAAAAAAAGTTTAAACATAAAAATCAATCAAAAGTAAAACGCTAAAGGCATACACATCACCGGTAAAAAATTAATTCAAAATCCTCATCCAAAAACTGTATAAAGCAGATAAATCTAAACATTGCGTGGCCAAATATTTCAATTAAACCATCGACAGTTATATTTTTCATTTAAAATTATTTTCTAATGAATTTTTTTCTATACATATATTTAATTAATTATATTTTTATTGAATTAAATTTTGATTATAAAGTTTTTCGTATTAAATTCGTTAATTTAAATTACAAAAACATAAAAATTTTTATATGTAATTTACTTATCTACTTGCCATGTTATTTTAATTAATAGAAATTATTTTGTCCTTTTTATTCGTTCTATTTTTAATTGTTTTTAATAATTGTTGGTGGATTCAGTTAACGTTTCTGCTTAATTCATAAATAATAACAACACAATAGCAAAAAAAAAGGTCACAAAATAATCTCTCATATTTTTGTTTTCTAACATTTTTAATGAATTTTTGCTTTTTTTTTTTTGTTAAAACAACAAGTGGCTTTTAGTGTTATATTTTTTTTTTGTGTTAAATATTAAACATGCAATCCACTGAGACTTTAGTAAAATTGATTTACCTTTTTCCTACGATACCATGTATAAAGGTTTCTCAACACATAACGATTATTAAATATTATTTATAATAATTGCATGGTATAAACATTTTTTAACAATTTTTCATTTCGTTTATGATAGGGACACGACCATGAAGATATGCTTGTACGACTATTTTTTAATTTTAATTTATATTCGTGATGTCAAAATTATGATTTAATGCGATAAAAAATTTTTATGCTATTTTCAGTGAATTAGAAATTTAATTATATGCAAACATTAATGAGGAAACTATCTGCTATATTGAATACAGATAAGGGAATGAATAAATACAATTTAAAATTGATGATAAATGGATAAAAATATTTCTGTACTGTTATTGGGATGAGAATTTAAATAATTATTTAAAGTGTAAATCTAGGCAAAGTATTTGTTACTTTTTACTTTCGTTCAAAACTATGATATTACACAATCGTAATGTTATTCGCGTGATAAAAACATTAATTACAGGAAATAAATTGATATTTAATAAAGCACAAAATACTCATCAAATTTATATTATTATTATTTTTTTTTATTTTCTAAATAATTAAATTTTATTTCTTCAATACTCGTGTAATCAGTGAACGACTTTATTTTTTATTCTCGCTATTTATTTTACAAAAATTTCTACCCCGTGAAATAGCATCGTTGTGTTGTTTCCTTTTTTTTTTTTTTAATATCGCTAAAAACAAATTTTAACAATAAAAAAAAAATCAATTTTTTTATTTTTTGATTGCTTCAACTAAAAATTGATTTTCAATTATAGTCAATAAATATTCAAGTTGATGGTGTCGTAAATTAAATTTTATTTTTTTATTATAATTCTTCATGTCTTCATAAATTTTTATTTATATATATATATATAGAAGTAAAAAATTGATAAAAAGAATAATAAAATATATATATATATGTATGTGCAAAAAATTAAATCAAATCATGTTATAGAATGAATAAATGAATAAATGAGAAAAAAAAAAAGGAATACATAATGCAGGACTTAAGGAATTATAAAACATTAATGAGTTTTCTTTATATATTATTTTAAGTAAAAAAATTTATTGATTTTTCAATTGAAAATTTCGTAATTTTAAAATCATATTGAAGTGGTTTTTTTACTTCTTTTGCTTCGTTGTTAAATCATTACTTATTTGTGTATTGAGTAATAATTATTTTTTAATTTATTTTTATAATGGTTTTTCATTAGAATACAGAGATACACAGACTGTGTTCTATTAAAGCTACGTAGTAGGTGGTATCACAGTTGGTGCCTTAAATCAAGTTCATATAATATTATTGCACATAACTTTGGTTATATATATATATATATATATATATATATTTTTGCTTTAAATAAAACAGAATAGACGATGTAAGATCAAATCGACACACGTCAGGGGGATAACAATGTATATAAATTTATATACACTTATTGGATTAATCTTCTTTTTTTGTTGTTAAGTATTATTTATGAAAATTATTATTTTATTATTATAATACAGTAATAAATTTTTTTTTTGTATAAAACTCGGGAAAATAGTCTGCTACTCTGTTTTACATTAAAAATTTCTTCTAGAAAATCATTGTTGTTCTGCGTTTCATCAAAAATTCCTAGACGATAATTAAAAAAACGGTATTTAAACATTGGATTAAAACTTTTTATATTGTTTTAATACGAAAAATTTTAATTTAATTTTTGATAGAAAAATAGGTGCAATAATTTTATTTTTCATTTAAATTAAGAAATAAAGAAATATATTCTTGGTATGGCTGTGCTCGCTAAATAATCAATAGAATTTCTTACTTTATTTATATGATTTAACAATAATGTTTAATTTATTATTTAAATGAATAAAAAATGTAAAGAAAAATTATAAAATTTCCACTTGAATATAGCAATTAAAAGATTTTATTAAGTGAAATATTCTTTAAACACAAAGTTGCAAACATATTAAATTGTTGTATTTAAATAAACTACTTTGTTTTTAAGAGTTTTTATTATTAAATCATAAATATTATTTATTATATTTGATTCATTGTCTAGTCTTGGGATAAATTATAATCCTTTAGCTTTATAACATTTAATAATAGTAATAATAAACATATATTCTTAAAATGAATTGATAATAAATAATACATTTAAGTATTAACATTATTTTTATATGATATGGAAATTAGAAGAAAATAAAACGGAAAACAAAATTAAAAGTCGCCAAAGTAGATGAAAAAAAAATAATAAAGATTATGGAAAATCATTTTTGTTTATAACATTTTAGCCATTTCATTGAGTACGTGCCAAGGAATACATATATGATTATACAACCTATAGTTTTCTTAACAGAAAACGAAAAATCTTCCAATAAAAATGCTAGAGGCTAAACATTACGTGACTGGAAATGTTTTTTATTTATTTTCCCATTCGTTTAAACCACATTAAAAAATAAGGTAAATTCGATTTAAAATTACAAATTTTTTATTTGCAAATTTTCATAATGATTTTAGTTTTTCTCTTTTTTACACACTTTTCAATTAGGAAAAATTACTTATAATTATTTTTAATTATTTTTTATTATTATCTTGAATTTATTAAAAGTAAAAATACTATTTGCCGTGCAATGCAGTAATAAATTATTATTTTTTTTTTGTAAATTTAAATAAAGAAAAATTCCACGATATTAATATCAATCAACAGCAGAACAACAGCGAAAATTTAAATTTTTTCTCTGTTAAAAGTTTTGTTAAAAAACTATTTTAAAGTGAAATTTATGAACAAATTTTTACTGTATATTCATTGTTATATTACTATCAACAAAAATATTATCGTTTGTTATTATTATATTTTTTTTTGCATCTTTAATAAATAATTAAAGACGTTTGGGAAACTAAAACACTTTTTTGTGTGTGTTTAATACATTAAAATTTTATTAAACAAATAAAAGAAGTTTTATTATCAGCGAATTTATTTTTTTTTTTTACTATTTTTATGTAAAATGTCTTTATTATTTTGCACTTAAAATACACAATAAAAAATAAATATATATTCTAGAATTAATTTAATAAAAATAAAAAAAAAATACGAAAAAACTATTTTAGAATCTCTAACGTTACAAGAATAGTTGATTATACAGAAATATTTCTAAATAAAATAAAATTCAATAATCTTTCTAATATTTCCTATCTAGAATATTATGTTTTCGTTTATCCTGTGTTTACTATCATCATAAAATATTATCGTGACTTGACTTAAATATGTTAACATTTAATATGATTACAGAAATACTGAGAGAAAAATGCTTTTTTATTTTTCTTTATTTCTTTAATTTTGCTTTCAGAAAAATGATCTTATTCTTTTTTGCTTTAATAGAGTATTTAAAAATATTATATTTAAATCAAAGAAAATAATTAAATATTATTTTCATTATTGTTAAATTGTTCTCTTTGTCATTATAATTGTTATATATTTATATAAATAGAAGACTTATTACAAGTGTTTTTTTGACATAAAACATTAAACTTAATAAACTAACTAAAAATCTTATTTATTTTAACCATAGACTGCAATTTGCATTTTTTATTATCTTTCATAAATAATATAATTTCTTTATATGACAGAAAGTTTGTTATAAAATGAATGTCTCATCTAAGTGAA